>JAFEMH010000074.1:0-600000 GCA_022495995.1 Adenophora triphylla var. japonica
CTGGCAGTCCTAGCAGCTTGGGGCTACTCAGCTCCATGACTGACTGGGGCTCCCAGAAAATTTACGTGCTTACGTGTTGCATTTTCCCCGTCCCGAAAATCATTCCTTTAAAACACATTATGAAAATCTCTGTTTTAACTCAAAAAGGAACATTTTTAGGAGACCGCACACTACGCGCACCTGATATATCCCTCGCCACTTTTGCACGCACGTCCTTCAAACCCGAGGGTGGTTCCATCAACTGCAGCCACGACAGCCTTACGATGCTCCCGGCGCGCACTAATCATCCCAACCTCCCCATGCGCCAAAGCTGTCGACCAATGCACAGTCCGTGTCACACGTTTCAAAAAACCGTGACTTTTGGTTGGTTTTTGGTCTAGTCCGTGTCATATAGCCCATTGCATACTCCACGTAAAGGTCAAGCCTTAGCTCATAACGGAAGCCAAGCATTGTCGCTCAAGCGAAATTCCGCCGAAATTCCGACAAGGAAAATCGTGGGATCTTGACTCCGACATTGACTATTGACCTTGACCCGCACGGAATGCGTAAGAGTCAAGACCGAAGTCTTTGCCAAAAATCAAAAGATCTTTCGCTCGCGAAGCTCGCCAAAATTCCGACAAGGAAAAATTGGCAAGATCTTGACCGGCATTGACTTCGATTCCGACTCACGCACCGCGTATGCAACGAAGTTCAATGTGACACCGTGTCATCCGGCTTTTTACCGCCCGACCCATGCCTATTATTCTCTCTGACATTACCGAAAGTCAAAACCGTCATTCGCTCAAGCGAAACTCGCCAAAGATCCGTCAAGGCGTAGAGACGAGACTTTCCCGGTATTGCCTTGACTATAATCCGCATCGCTCGTGCGTTGAAAGGTCCTATGACCCGCTAGACCCGATAGGAGCGTTCTTTACTCTGGCCGGTGGGATCCGCGTGCCCTATAGGACCCTCGCCCGGGCTGTCCACCCCGGGAGGTCGAAATACGTGGAATACGAGGGGCTTATAGACGTAGTGACGGAACCCACCGATCCAGGATCTAGAGTAGTTGTGAAAAAGAAGGGCGTAATCCCTTTTCCAACCAAATAGATATTAATAAAAGACACTGGTTTTAAGTAAACTTGAAGATTCTAATTTGCATATTGCCCGAGCCTTCAGCCTCCTAAACACCTACCCCGAGTCTAAACCTTTTCCTATCCCTTTCCCGCAGCCGAGAAAGAAGTGGGTGAGAACACCGGCCGCCGACTTGTTAGCGCAGTAATCCTCGCACGCCCGCCGTAATCCTCGCTCGAGAGTCGAATGGCCGATTTGACAGAGAACAAGGCCGGTTTGGGTAACCAGGATGACTAGGGAAGAAGAGCTAGCCTATAACCAATGCCCTCCCCCATCTTCATATAACCCATTGCCAAAGACTCGTCCCTTCTCGCCTTCTCCAATACCCCAAGCCGTTAGGGTCCCGACACCCTCGCTTCCTCTCGCATCCCCCCACGGGACCTTTTTCCTCCTTTCACTCGAGCCTACTTTGGAATCCCAAAGGCTAATTTTGACCTTTCCAATTTTGTCAACGCTCGTGAATTTGCCTACCTCTGACAAGCCTACAAGTGAAGAGTCACTCGGAAACGAGAATAGGAATGGATGGATTTACAGCGATGATGACAGCTCAGTAAAAGGAATGGACTTGGAGCCAACGGAAGTGAAACCCGAAGGGCAAGATGAGGTAGAAAGCCACTGCACTGGAATAGGGATGAAATCACTTCAAAGTGTGTCTGCAGCCTATGCAAAGGCTCTGAGAAGGATGAGGTAGTGTATGAGTCCTATATCCTAGAGTTCAATACTCCGTACAAGGACTTGGTAGGTGAATGGAGGAACTTGATCGAAGCTTTAGCCAAAAGAGGGAAGTGGGCTCCGCCCACCGATCTGGAACATGTAAGCGTCGCCGAAGCCAAACTCTCATCGTAAAGGGTGCACTCTATCACGTTGTTAGTAGTCACTCCCGAAACTTGGTCTCGAAGAAGAATGTATGGATGCCTTGGAAAGAGTCCTGAGTTTAGAGGCGACCCTCCCCCTTTATGTCCTACGATGATAATGATGTTTTCCCGGTAATCCCTAAGCCCGAGGAAGAGTCTCGAGATACCCCTCATATGGCGTCAAGGATCCCGACCTGCTGTTGCCCTCATTGGTCATCAGAGTCAAGGTGAAAGTTCACACGAGAGCTACTGTAGTGACACCGATGAAGACACAAATAAGTGCCTAAGGGACAATAGAGGAGTGGTTAGCCCGTAAGCCAAAAAGCCTTAAAATATCTCTCGACAAGAAGGAAAAGGAACCCGCCATGAGGTTTGACCCCGCAAATCCTTATTGATGATGGAATTTCCCACTTCGTAAAAATGTTTGGCCAACGTCAAAGATGCCGTCGAAGGTTGACCCCTGTGGAAAGAAAAGACATGCTTCGATGAAAGCCATGAGGAATGTGATCCTACTCGTTAAAGAAGTTGCTAGGTTCGGATGAGAAAGCCATTTGCCAAGCTCCAAACTCCGGAAGTGATAATTCTTGTTGCATGCCGACTTTGAAAAGTTTGAATGAGACTGTGAAAGCTTTAAACGGAGAATGTGAAGTTGAAATCAGCCGGTCAAACTCGTAAAAGGTCAAAAAGCCGGTAACCTGGGACCGATTCGGAAGCCGCCTATGCTTCCGGCAAAGACCGTCAATCGATCAATCAGCCAGACTGGCCATACGCCGCAAGAATCCGCCTCGACTTTGAAAGAATTGGACAGAATCCTCCAAAAGAGGGAATAATGACCAAGGAAAATCCAATGTCTATGTGATGACTCGGTGCGGGCGTATGAATGTTGAGCAAACCTAAGGGTGACAAAAGAAGCACCGTCTCCGAGCCAAAAATGTATAAAAGACCTTATAAGCCGAGCGTAAAAGCCTCGACTCGATAAGGAGGATCCACCCTAACTCGCTTGAAGTGTACCCAAGCCAATATCTCCTTATGGTCCCTCGTTGACCTCTTCATACCCTCATAAGTTGAAGCTAGAAGAAAGTTTGGCCAAGACCATGGTGCCCATAGATGTCACCCCGCATGAGGTCGTCCAAATGATTGGAAATATCCACTACGGAAACATCATTACCTTCACCGACTTAGACCTCGCCAAAGTATGGGGCTAGTCATAACGAACCTCTTTACATCACAGCCCAGCTTAGAAGAGCGTCGATTGCCACGAGTATTAGTCGACTGAGGGTCTCGCAATGAATGTCTTGCCGCCTAAAATGATGGATTTATTGGATCTCAAGCCAACGGACTTAAAGCCTTCTAGTCGGACTATTAAGGCCTATGACTCCACCGCACGATCGCTTTGGGGATCGCCACTCTCAAGATGTGGTTCGGAAAAAGGTCATGGACGTTGACTTTCAAGTTATTGATATTCCGATTTCATTTACCGCCTTGGGACGGCTCGATCCACCGCATAAACGGGGTAGCCTCTACTTTGCATCAAGGCCAAATTTCGCCGAGTGATGGAACTATCACCACCATTTATGGAGACAAAGTTGTCACGGTAGAAGGAACCAAAGACTGGGATATCCCGATATTGGAGATCAAGCACGATGATGAAGGGTTAGCATTGACCGGATTCTCCGTAGCTTCTTCCAAGGCACAAGCGTGTTGCACCGACCTCACCACTACTTCCGATAAAATCCCTCCCGCCATGAGAATGATGCGAAAAATGAGTTATCTTCCGGGACTTGGATTGGGTAGAAGACTTCAAGGTCGTAACACCATCATTGATGTGAAGGAACAGACTACCGTATATGGCTTGGGGTACAAACCGAACTCTCGGGATGCCGTAAAAGCTAAAGGCACGAAAGGTGAAGGGGTCCACCTCCATCCTTACAAATTGCTCTCGACCCATTACTTTACAAAAGGAGGGACACAATATGATGAAAGTGATCGCCAGTATCTCCTTGTAAAACCCTTCTAGAGAACCTTGAGAAAGTTAGGGAAAGCCAGCCAATCCCATTCGAAGAATGTTCCTTGATTTGCCGATATCCTCGGGGCTACCACTACCGTTCGTAATGAGTACGTCTTCAAAGGAAATCCGGCCAGGTCAAAGAGTCGCATCCGGACAATGGACTTCTCCGCCTTTCGAGTTAGCTCTTCCAAAGATCAGCCAGATAGAAGTCACAAAGCAATAAGACAGCCGTGGGGTTTCGCAAGAGTTGTTTGACGAAGAAGCACAAATCCCAGACTTGATCGACTTGCAGTTCGTGACGATGAGATAGTTGCCGTTATTGGAGACGATGGTGAAAGTCATTTTGATCCTCGCACTTTGGTGACTAAGACAGTAAATGCCATTCAAGAATTGGGAGACATTCTCGTGGCCGATAGCCGGGCCGACAAAGAAATGATCACGGAGCTTGGATTGGTACCCCGTCCTTCTCAACCCGCCGTGTCAAACACCCCGTTGTCTATTCGCCGAGTCAGAATCTTTGAATTCCAGTCCTCGTAGTCATCCGAAGGCCTCACGCCCGAGGATTATGAAAATGTAATCGATGTCATCTTTCCCCTTATTTTGAATGAAATGACAAATCTTTCGATTATCCTCTTATTGCCAACTTAACAAATGATAAATTAACTCAAAACTTAACAACAAGCTAATAATGAATCATTTGAACAAGATGCAAACACACTAAACGAACAATACATTAAAGAAATCTTTAAGCAGGTTTTCGTAAAAGAGGAAAACCGGGCCCAAGCCGCCGAGGAGGTTTTGATAAGTGTGAACTTGGGTACTATTGAGGAACCTAAAGAGACACGTATTGGAAGCTTCTTCCGTGGGGTTGAAAGGGACAGATTGATCGAGCCGCTCGTAGAATACGTCGACGTGTTTGCATGGTCATACAAGGATATGCCTGGCTAGACAGCTCGATAGTAGAACACGTAATCCCTCTAGCACCGATGCTAAGCCGCAGCGTAAACCGAGAAAGATTAAGCCGAATGGTCTCTACAGTCAAAGAAGAAATTGAGAAGCTACCGCGGGTAGGGTTCATCGTAGTCATTCAATACCCGACATGGTTGTCCAACATCGTGACCGTAACCAAGGCCAATGGGAAGGTGCGCCGCCGTGTGGATTTCCGAGATCCGAACAAGGCCAGCCCCAAAGACGACTACCCTCTCGCCAAACATAGACATCCCGGTGGACTCCACGCCAACTACGAAGTCAAATCCTTCGTCGATGGTTTTGTGTGCTACAACCGCATCAAGATGGCCGAGGAAGACCAAGAAAAGACAAACCTTCACCACACCACGGGAACCTACTGCTATACAAGCAATGCCATTCGGGCTCAAGAATGCCGGGGCTACTTACCAAAGGGCGCGACCGCGCTTTTTCATGACATGATCCACAAGGAGATTGAGGTCTACGTAGATGATATGATAATCCACTCCAAAGGAGAGGGTGGGCAGACTTTGTTGACCTACGAAAATTCTTTCGAGAGGTTGAGACAAGATTCCATGAGACTAAACCCCGCCAAATGCACCTTCGGAGTGACAAGGGGAAAAGTGCTTGGGTATATGGTCACGTAGCGAGGTATAGAAGTTGACCCCGAAAGATCAAAGCCATCATGGATATGAGGCCACCTCAAACCTGCATGTAAGTCAAGAGCTTCATGGGTAAATTGCAGACATCGCCCGTTTCGTCAATCGCCTGACCACTATGTGCGAGCCCATCTTCAAGCTCATGAAGAAGAATGTGGACACGTAATGGACCGAAGAATGCCAAGATGCCTTTGACCAGCATCAAGGCATACTTAGTACATCCCCGTACTATGCCCCCACATAGACAAGCCTCTTCTTCGCTCTATCTCACCGTCACGTACACGGCATTGGGGCTATGCTTGCTCAGAAAAGAAAGACTCTCAGTAGAAAACGCCATTTACTTTGTCACCGGAAGCTACAGTGGAGTGAGCTCAATTACTCAAGATGTGAAAAGACTCGTGGGCAGGATCGGTCTCGGGTAGTCGGCAAATTGAAGCATTATATGCAAGCCCACCCCGTGAATTTGGTCTCGAAAATGGACCCCATCAAGTACATCTTTGACAAGCCTTCCCTCTCGATGCGTTTAGCGAAGTGGTCCTTCTTCTTGGCGTAATACGACATCAACTATGTGACCGTAAAGGCCATCAAGGGTCAAGCATTGTCGATCACCCGGCGAACTTCCCGCAATGAAGACAGAGGGCCCGAACCCCAATTCCCGCATGAAGGGATCTTAGCAGCTGAGCCTCGAGAATAGATGGCAATTGTTCTTTGACTGAGCCGCTAACAAAAGAGGAAATGGTGTAGGAATGCTATTGGTCGATCCGAAAGATGAGCATACCCCCATAGCCCTCAAGTTGAACTTTCCCCGCCACGAACAATGTCGCCGAGTATGAAGCCTCGCATTGCTGGTTTGGAGGCCGCCTTAGAAAGAAATGTCAAGGAGCTCGAAGTTTACTGAGACTCGGCCTGATCATCAACCAAGTCTCCAACAAGTGGAAGACTGTGGACCCTAATCTCGCAACGGTATCATGCCCATATGGAGGAGTTGATCGGACAAGCTCAGAGAAGTGACTTTCCACTACTTGCCGAGGGAAAAGAACAGATTCGCAGATGCCCTAGCTACTCTAGCCTCATTGGTAGAGATCCCCGAGGGAAAAGCCATAAAGCCCTTCAGAGTGGGTAGAAGAGAAGCCCCACTCTTCTCGCTGTGAAGTGGACCTGGGACCCGAGCCTATAAAGGAACCTTGGTACAATCAGATTTACCAATTCCTCAAAGACGGAGAGTCGCCTTTCGTAGACGAAGAAGGTAGACCAAAAGAAGGTGTCGAGCCAAAAGCTTGCAAGCTCCCGAAAAGGTTGGCCTCCCATTATGTCATCCTAGGAGGCAACCCGTACAAGAAACGCTATCAAGGACCACTCCTCTTATGTGTCACTCAAGAAAGAGCCAGAGAGTTGATGACCGAAGTCCACAATGGTCCTTGCGGTCCTCACATGAATGCCGAGCCCCGATGCAAGTGATCCTCGAATGGGTTACTACCGGATCTCCATGGAGACAGATCGCGCCCAAAGCACGTCCGAACTCGCGACAAGTGCCGCCGGTTTGCCAACCTCAACCATCTCCCACCTCATGACCTGTACCGCATGACGACTCCTTGGCCGTTTGCAACTTGGGGCATTGACGTGATAGGGAAAATAGCCCCGACAGAAGCAATGGGCACGAGTTCGTGTTGGTAGCCATCGACTACTTCACCAAGTGGGTAGAGGCCAAGTCCTACAAGGTCCTCACTTCCGTAAAAGTGGCCCAGCCATCAAAGAAAACATAATGTGCAGATATGGGGTGCCCAACGAGATCATTTCGATAATGGGACACACTTCGAAGGAGACCGCGATAGACCGCCGTCGAATTCGCAGTTACTCGCCACAAGTCGTCCCCGCATGCACTCGCACCAACGGAGCCGCGGAAGCCGCTAATAAGACACTCGAGCGATCATCCGGAAGATGGCCACCCGTGGTCGTGATTGGCCCGAAAAGCCGCACCTAGCACTCGGGGCTATGTAACGTCTGTCGAACAAATGCCACAGGAGAAACTCCTTTTGCCCTCACTTACGGGATGGAAGCAAGTGTTACCAGCGGAGTTGAAATCCCGTCATTAAGGGTCCTCCCGGAAAACAAGTGTCAATGAAGTAGAATGGCTACGCAAGCCGGCATGATGAGTTAGCCCCGCTTGACGAGAGAAGGCTAAAAGCCATGGAACACACCCGAGCCTACCAGAGGCGAATGGCCGTAGCGTTTGATAAAAAGGTCAAGGCCGTAGACATCAAAGAGGGTGACTTAGTATTGAAAGTGAAGCCCCCTACCGTAGACAACCCCCGAGAAAATGGGAACCCGTTTGGATCGGCCCTTATGTGGTGCGTAAGATACTATCGGGAGGAGCTATGAAGCTTGCAGACTGACGGCAATCCCTTTCGCCCACCCAGCCAATCTGTGATAAGCTCAAAAGATACTATATCTAAAAAAAAAAAAAAAAAAAATAATAAAAAAAAAAAGTGCAAAAGAGTAATACCCAAATAGGCCGAAAACCCCAAAAGGGCGGTCTAGGCAAAAGACAATGGTTGCACATATAAAAAAAAAAAAAAAAAAAAATCTTAGTGCAAAAAGAGTAATGCCCAAAGCCTAGCCGAAACCCCAAAAAGGGCGGTCTAGGCAAAAACAGGGGCCGCACATGAAAAAAATTAGTTCACCGTAATGAACTACGTAGACCTGAGCCCCTTAGCCTTTCTTGTAAAAGGGGAACGTAGGCAGCCATATATGGTTCGGTCTAAACAATAAAAAGGACGATTAAGTTTCCATGAAATGTGTCCTAATAAATAAAAAAAAGAAAACATTTGAATTTCCATGAAATGTGTCTTGACTAATTTCTAAAATAATATTTCTTGTTCATTACAAGTTAAAAACTTCTTGATGAGTTCAAGCACGGTCTACCTCTTGACTCTGCTAAACCTGCTACAAAGATCTAAAATACAATAAAATGCCTAAATAAATTAATGTGTTTGCAAAATGGCAATAAGGGAATCCTAAGAAAAGATCTCGCGCCGTCATTCGCCGAGTCTTCTTTGGTCTTCTTCCCTTTTCCTCGCCCCGTCGAGTCTTCTTCCTCTTTTGTCTATGATGCTCAGATCCCTCATTCCGACCTCCGGTATCCTCACCGGAGCCTCCACCAACCCCGTGTCAATAAGCGCTCTCTCTATACGAGCACGAGTCCGTACCTCCTCCTCTCTCGAGCCTCGCCAAAGGAGCGACCTTGGACAACCTCTTGTACCGAGCCTCCATGTCTCCCGACCAAGTCACCTGACCGGTTATGGCAACTCGCCTTAGCCTCGGCCTCCCTCGTGAGTCCTACTCGAGTCGTGGTCAAGCCCTCCCAATAAAGCTCGACGTCTCTCCTCCAAGATAACCCGAGTCGCTCCCATCTCCCTCTCATACTCACCCAAGTAGACAAAGGGTCAAGATGGTGCTCTTCCCGCTCCCGAAGATAGCCCCGGGTGGGAAAGCAAAAGATGTGTCCAAGCCCTCGAGAAGAAAGAGAAGCCGGGCCGATCCCTCATGTCCAATGACACCACCTCCATGGTCCGGATGTCCTCCCAATCACTCAATGGCTCCCGTAAAGCCCCAAACCGCCCGGATACCAAGCAGGTATGTAGAAGGATGACCAAAGCAGAATCCTCGGAACCCTCACAAGATAGGACTCCCGAAATATACTCCCGGTCCGCAACCTCCAATGTGGTATCCACCAACGGATGTCCGAAGTGGATAGCCTAGCCATCATCGCCTCCCAAACTACCCGTTCCCGCCGCCAGCGCACCTCTCCGAGAAATCACCCAAGGGCACCGAGTCGGCAAAGCCCCGTGCAAAGCCCCGAGCCTCTCCCCGCACCCACAAAGTCAACATAGCCGGACTCCTGACCTCATGAAATGGTCTCCCCAAGCCATCCCGTCGATCCCATGAAATGTCTCTCCCAAAACCACGGGACAATATCCTTCCTGCACCCGCATTGCCTTCCGACCATGTCCAAGAGGCCACTATGACAGATCCCCACTGACTCACAAGAGGAATGTAATCGTAGAATACGCAAAGAATGAAAGCATCTATAGCCACCGGTCGCAAAAGCCATATCTGGAGACCCAAACTCCGCCCGGGATATCGAAAGGTCAATCCTATCCGGGCTACCATCATCCTCTCGGCCTCTCCAGAGGAATCTCGTAAAAGATGCAAGCTTTACCGCCACCGGCACGTCTCCGATCAGCGGAATAGATATGGCCTCGGCCTCGGGACCCCAATCAAGTGCTCTGAAGTCTTCGTGCGTTGGGACAATTTCGTTGTAAGAGAAGCAGTAAACATGTCTCCGGATGTCCCAGAACTTTGCTGCGGCTCTCAACAGGTCCCAATCGGGTGGGAGATCCCTCAAATGCCATAAAGACTTGATCTTGAAGGAAGAATCAAGCAGTCCCTTGTGATTTTGGAAGTTATGTCTCGCCCAGGATTGAAGATCGGACAGAAAATGGTCTCGTTTCCCCCTTTGTAGTCTAACGGGCCTCTCCATCGCAAAAGTGATCAAAGATGGTGCTTTTAGGTCCAAAATATGCTCTGGGAACAATTGGGACAAGTCTAGAGTGAAAATGAAATGAAATGGCCAAGCCTTGCTTTTATTCGTAAAATAATCCGCTCGTAACCGTGAGCCGCACTCGGCTTCATTTTCCCTCAAGGCCATGCCGCACCTGGCTACATTAGCCCTCTGCAGAAAATTCTGCAAAGCAACCAAAGTTGCCGCCCAAGGGAGTTTTCACCCCACTTTTTCAACCAAAACCCGTACAAAAACATATCCGTAAGCCATTCAAGCATTTATACACCATTATAAATCATTTTGGCCCCGATTTAGCCCCGATTCCAAGCAAAAAATCGCCCCAAGGCTCGAGATAATATGCAAATTGAAAAAGCATGAATTAGAAAAGCAAATAAAACGTAAATACAATGTTTTCTTCGCCCCATCGGCGCCAAATAAAGCAAAAATAAACAAAGTGTGCATAAAAAATTGTAAATTATTTGTTTTTTGTTCCAAATCTATTCTAGAGACCTCCTAGGCCTCCGATTCTTCTTCCTCCTCATCGCTACTCACTCATAGATGCTAGCCTCCTCATCAAGTCCTCCCGGTCGCTCACGCTGTACAAATGGACATTATCGTGCCCGTACTCGGCCCAGCCTGCTCAGAATGTCGCGTTGGGTCCCGCCCGAGGCATGGCAAAGTTGAAGCACTCGAGGCCGGCGTCATGAGGTAGACGCGTGCCCCCGACGTGCCGTCTCTTGCGCCCGGGCTCCCGTGCATCCGCCGCCGCCTCGAAGCGCAGTGCCAGCTTCCCCGAGAAGAGACCGGCACATGTCCTTCCAAGCCCTATTCTGCCTCGACTCAGCCTATCGTAAGTGCGAGCCGGAACACAGAAAAAGAAGAGAGAAAATCTCTGGAAAATCTCGAGAAAATTGCAAAAAGCGAAAAATCCCAAAGTGCGAAAAGGGAAGGACCCTAAAAGTATACTCACAGTGCTATCAAAGTGCGGCAAGGTGTCTTGGGGCTCCCTAGCATGGGGACAGTGTATCCTCATCCTCCTCGGCACTCCATGGACCACGTAGGACGATGCGCAGGAGGGATCGGCGGGTCGCAGGCTCATCCTCCCCATATCCCCGAGTGACCGCCGCCTTCACTAGCTTCTGTGGGCGTCCTCAGCGCCGCTCCACAAACACAGCAGTAGGGGGTCCATGTCAAAGTACTCCTCCGCAGCCTACGCCGCCTCGGTACCTCGCTATCTTATCCTCTCGCCAATCCTCGGGCCGTAGCATCCGTGCCGGGAGGATCCCGTGGAGTAATGGCATCCAATGGAGTGGACATGACCATCTTTGCCGCCTCGAGAAACGGTCCCCCAAGTAAATGACATCACATGTCACCCTGAGCCACCTCCTCTCGCCTAGTCGCCTCAATGGCATCTCCCAAAGAAGATCTCCTGATACCGCCCCAAGGGTAGATGTCCACTCCGTCATGCCCATCCCTGTTGATGACCGGCCTCACCATTTTGTAGTCGAAAGTGATCCGGGTCTTCCCCGTGAATTTATCCTCGCATCTCCTCCAAATAACCATAGCGGGGAAGATGGTGACATCACTCGCTGGTTCCAAGGGAAGAACCCGATCACCTCGCAGAACCAGCCCGCATGTTCAAAACATCAAAAGGTCATTCTCTCTCATAAAAGTCTCAAGACAGAAAAGAGAAAAGAGAAAAGAAAGGAGACTACCTCAAGGGCAAAGGAAAAACAGTCCATGGAAGCAGCTTTGTTCCGACTGTACATGTCCAGAGAGAAGTACAACTCCGCCAATCCGGCCTCGCCCCAAGAGACCGTCCCTATCCCATCCACATCCTCCAGAGAGTCGAGGAGGCAAGTCATGGCCAGCGTCCCAGAATTGGCGAAGATAGTGACTGATAGCATCAACCATATGAATGCTCTAGCTACTGCTGGCAAGCCACATCATTAGCAAAGCAAAGTTCTGCATGCAAGTCCGAATCGCCACCTCGACGTTCCGCGTCTCCATACCCAACCCCTTGGGAATCAGCTCAAATCCAACCAAAGCCTGGAACTCCTCAGCTGTAATATGGTCTCTCCAAGTCACGGGCCTCCCGGTGAACTGTAGGCCAGTAATAGCTGTGAAATCGGCAGGAGTCACAGTAAGCTCTCCCCAGCTCAGGTGGAAGCTATGGGTGCTATCCCACCAAAACTCAGATAGGGCCTGGACCAAGCCCTTGCTCTTTGACGTAATGTGAATCCCCGTGCCGATGTCCTCTACAAACGCGTCCAGATCGGTAGCCCTCACCAAATTCTTGGGGTTCACCCCATTCTTCTCAAAATCCGGCATCCTCTGCGAAAGCCTGACCGCTATCTCAGATGGTCCTCTAGACTTGTTCTCCTGTAGACAAGCACAACAAAAAAGAAGTGTCAGTCCTTCATCTCATTTCAAAAGCATGCATATATTCACAAAAGTGCACATATTTTCAAAAGAAAAGCATTCACAAAAGTTTTTTTTTTAGCATCATTTGCATCAAAAACGTGACTTTCAAGCACGTTGCTTTCCTAAAGCACAAAATCACAATTTTCACGATTCTTTGCACATAAGCATTATTTTTTCAAATAAAATGGCATGCATGAATC
The DNA here is from genome assembly GCA_022495995.1 of Adenophora triphylla var. japonica. Taxonomy (NCBI): domain Eukaryota; kingdom Viridiplantae; phylum Streptophyta; class Magnoliopsida; order Asterales; family Campanulaceae; genus Adenophora; species Adenophora triphylla. Next base: position 12,783 of record JAFEMH010000074.1, read on the forward strand.
ATTTTTCATCTTCCAAAATCATGTTTTCTCATTGAAAATCAGAATTTTGACCTAGTTCTAGCACAAGGCAAGAACTCCGTCTCATATTTAGACAATTCTCATTTTTACTTCATTTGCGAGAAAAAAGTGAGTCATTCTCATAATTTTCATCAAATAAATTGCACATGCATATTCTTAGCCTCATAGGTTGTTCATGCATCTCAAAATCATTCAAAAATCCTAGAAAAATCCTAGGAAATTCCTAAAATTTGGGTCAAGCCCTAAATCATTCAAAAATCAAGCAAAATCATCGGATTTGAGCAAAATGAGAATGCTTACCCCAACCGATCGAGGGTTCGTTGATTTATGCTCCCTTCTCCCCGGATAGAGCTTCAATGGAGGCGTAAGGAAGTCATACTTCCTCTCCGTCCGAACGATCTCCTTTCTCCTCCTTCTCGCAGCCGCGGAAATGTTCCTTCTTGCTTGCCTCGGTATGGGATTGCCCTCCGGATCCATTCCAATCGATAGAAGCAAAGGGAATTGAAGAATTTTGAAGAAATTCTCTCCTTTCTCTCTCTCTTCCTCGGCAGTTCTTGGGCGGCAATAATGCCCAATGCTCGTTCAAACCTGTTTTAAATAATCTGGAAAAAACAGGTCTCTAGCCGTACGACTCCTTTTTCTCCATCTCATGCCGGGCGGCTTCATTCGCTACGAGCGTAAATTACAATCCCGCCCTGGACCTTCCACTTGGGCATGCAATTTCCGTTATCTTTTAACCAAGATAACATCTTTTTCAGAAAATATCCCTTATCTCTTTAGCAATCAAGCTCTATTCCCAGTCGTCTCCGTTAATTCCGTTATAACGGGATAACGCTAGGTGACAACCTCCGAATTGTCAAAACTCTAAACTAAGCCTACCTCTATCCCGAATAGTGACGTACGCTTAAGTTTCTCTCAACTTAAGCTACCTCTATCCCGAATAGTGACGTACGCTCAAGTTTCTCTCAACTTAAGCTACCTCTATCCCGAATAGTGACGTACGCTCAAGTTTTTCTCAACTTAAGCTACCTCTATCCCGAATAGTGACGTATGCTTAAATCATTCAAACTTTGGCAACCCATATCTCTAATTCGAAAGAGATTGAGACGTATGCTCAAATCATTGGCAACCCATATCTCTGATTCGAAAGAGATTGAGACGTATGTTTAAATCATTCTAGCTTTGGCAACCCATATCTCTGATTCGAAAGAGATTGAGACGTATGCTCAAGTTCACCAAACTCTAGCTACCTCTATCCACTCGATAGTGACGTAAGCTCTAGTTTCAATCAGGTGACAGCCTCCATTAATTGTCAAAATCTCAAGAATCCTAGACATTGTTCCTAACTATCTAGTGATGCTTGAACTACGATCAAGGCTTGATTCCTCCGGGATACGTAGGTAGCCTTTTATAAAAGGTCCAGCCATTCGACCACTTTGGTCACCCTGTTTCTTTGTCACTCCTCAGTGACAAAGCAGCCCCTCATAGAGGTTCAGATGTCCGACCACCTTGGTCACTCCTAGCATATCCCCAGTAGGATCAATTGCTTGACCTCCTAGGTCATTTTCTCTTTTATTTCCCCAGCAAGAGACCAGTTTCTCTTCTTCCTCCCCCAGCATGCTTGAACTACGATCAAGGCTTGATTCCTCCGGGATACGTAGGTAGCCTTTTATAAAAGGTCCAGCCATTCGACCACTTTGGTCACCCTGTTTCTTTGTCACTCCTCGGTTGACAAAGCAGCCCTCATAGAGGTTCGGATGTCCGACCACCTTGGTCACTCCTAGCATATCCCCAAGTAGGATCAATTGCTTGACCTCCTAGGTCATTTTCTCTTTTATTTCCCCAAAGAAGAGACCAGTTTCTCTTCTTCCTCCCCCAGCGGATCCTAATTCCGAACTACGGCCTGGCTTGATTCCTCCAGGATACGTAGGTAGCCTTCCAGAGGTTCAGCCACTCGACCACCTTGGTCACCCAATCCGTCTCGGCATTCGCCAGATCGGATCCTTTTCTATCGACAACCCCACTCGCCTTGCAAGTGACGTTGCCGAGGGGCTTCTGTAAGTACCCAACCGGCTCATGCCTTCCGGTTAAATTTCCCGGCAATTTCGGTAAGTTTCCCGGTAATTCCCCGGACCTTCCTAGTGTTCCGAAAATGTCCTGGAACAGTCCCAAATTAAAATTAGGGCTGAAGGGAGCCTTCCTAATTAAGAAAACACGTTTTTCTTAATTAGGAAGAAGGTTCTAGAATAATGCCACCTTGCATGGTTCTAGAATGCTGAGTCATTGTGGATAAGCCCGCACGGCTGCATTAGCCCAAGGTCTCTGGCCGCACGGCTTCATTAGCCTTATCCAGACTGCCTATAAATAGAGCCCTCCTCTACCCATTTAATCATGAACAAGACACAATCCATAGCAATATACTCACAATCAGTCACTCCCAAGACGTGAAGAATATTGGTGAAGGCTCAAGAAGGTGAAGAAGAAGGCCAAGAAGCTCCCTCCCTCCTCCTTGAAGATCCAAGACCAATCTCTCCTCCTAGCTCCGACCAAAGAAGCAAAGGAAGCAATTGGTAACCTCGCACGCCCTAACCTTGCTTTTAATTGATATACTTGCTCATTGCATTCATATATCTTGCTTGGGACTTGGCATTCATAGTTAAAGATCACATCTTTATCACCCCCTTCCCCTTTTGCATGCATTAAGACCTCATTTGTCATAAAAATGTAGTCTTTTTCATAAAGGTGCATCCTTTGCACCTAAAACCCCATTTTCAAATAAAAATGTCATTTTTATGCATCATTTGCATATAAAAATCCAATCTTTTCAATAAAAATGCATCCTTTGCATTCAAAACCCCTTGTTCAAGCATCATTTGCTTTAAAGACCATGTCTTTACCATAAACTAGCATCATATGCTTTTCAAAATGCAATCTTTATGCATCATTTGCATAATGAATGCCAATTTCTTCAACAAAAACGCATCATTTGCATAAAAATCAAATCTTTATGCATCATTTGCAATAAAGATTATTTCTTTAAACTAAGTGCATCATTTGCAACCCAAAAATGTCATCTTTTCATTAAAGTGTCATTTTTCATCATGCATTTCCCCTTTCCCCCAACCTTGGAACGGACCGGTGTAAAAGATCCTATCTTTACATCGTTCCTTCCATTAAAGGTTCACGATATATTTAGAAAGGGACACCTTGAACCCTATATCTCCGATTATCGCTTAAGAAAGTGTATGAAGCCTCTATACGAGCTCGACCGTCTTAAAGCGTAGGATTGATGGGCTAAGGACCCTCCTTTTCTAAAGAACCTCATCTTTGACCAAAAAGAGAGTCATTCTCTCGATCACGCAAGTCCCGAGGGTCCCGAGGTTTAAAATGCGATGATCACAAGTCATAAGATGAGGACGGGATCATAATCCCAAATACATAAAATTCCAAGGAATCCCGAGCGACAACCAACAAATGGTTTGTACGTCCGGAAGACGACTTGGGACATTCCCCCCTCCTTATTTTCAAACACATGCACACAAGAAAGCACTTAAGCAAGCACGATTACTGAAATCTTGGGAGACTTGCTCCGGCAAGGCACCTTGGGTGAACGCCAAACGTTCTTCCCAAGGGGTAACTTAACCTCCGAACCCATAAAACCTTTTTTTCAAAGTTTTGAGGTAATCAAAATGGCGTGGCGACTCCGTTTTTCAAATTAAACTCGGATGTCTTCAAACTCGCGTGAATCCAACAAAAATTTGGGCACCACATTCACAGCTGGTGTGGATGGATGGCTACACCCCGGGGCAGTTGTCGGATCTGCTGGGTTTTGATATTACCGATGCCAGGGGCTTAGGTACTCAGTACGGGCCGATGGAGGCTCATCTGAGGAGGGGTATTATTGCTTATGGGGAGGGGTCTCCGAGGATGACCACAGAGCGTCTGACTCGAGGGTTCATATGGTTTACTTTGTCAGCGACCCTGTTTCCTACTTCTGACACATCCTGTCACTTCCCTTTGCTCGACTCGCTGACTGATCTGGACGCCGTGAGGGGGTTCGCATGGGGGGAGGCTGGACTAGCCGAGCTCTACCATGCCTTGGATAGGTTCTCGCGGGGAGAGGAGAACACCTTGTACTGCTTTTCGTTTGCTTTGGATGTAAGTTCCCGTCTTTTTCTCTTCCTTGTCTCATTTTTGTACTCATATGTATCTGCTTTGTAGCTGACATAACTTTCCATGTGCTTGACAGGTGTGGGCTTTGGAGGTGTTCCGCTCGCAGAGATGGGAGATCAAGGAGGCGTATGCGTCCTTGTTCCCTGCCATGTTGATTTGGCAGAAGGAGGCGAAGAAGCCGGCGTCATCGAGGGAGGGTACTCGGCTGACTTACGAGGAGGTGTCTCTGGCCCTGAGCCGAGAGTTTTCTGTGCGGATCCAGCTGACTTGGTGGAACCAGATTAATGTCAGTGTGGTCCAGGTTGCTAGAGAGGTCATACGTCGGCGGAAGCTGCTGGTGGGACTTCACTGTGACGCGATGTATCTGGGGGAGAGGGTGACCTATCAGCATGGTCCGGGGTCCCTTCCTATGGCTCCGATGGACCTTCCTCCACACATACAGCATCCTTTGTTGATACCGATGGAGGATCTGGAGCAGTATAGACAGGGCGTGTTTCTTACCGAGTTTATCATAGAGGGTGCCGACTATGACATCTTCTTGAGGACGAGGCTGAGGAGCCCGCAGGTGCTGCACAGGGTGGGTGAGGGCCCTGGATATCCCTGAGACTACCCGTTCCCTCGCGCTAGGCTGGCGTATGAGGGGCTGGACGGTTCCCGTAGGCGGTTGGTGATCCCTATTTCGGAGGAGACGAGGCCTCGATACAGAATGGACCCTAATGCTATGGTGAGTGCTTTGATTTGATTTCCTGCATTTGATAGTAGCATTCTGCAAATGTTGCATCTGTACTGTCTGTTTATCTTTTGGCAACTTTCGTGGTTTGCAGGTGTCTGGCCGTACGTACAACCAGGCCATGAGACAGTTGGACGGGTGGGCCAACTACTCCAGGAGACTCTTGGAGTTCCTGCGTTGTAATTCCTGGAGGAGTGCTGATGGAGAAAATTCCACTGTGAAATAAAACCTTGCAAGTGTACAAGTCACCGAAGTAGCAACGTACAAAAGTAAGGGTCGAACCACAGAGACTCGTGTGCTTTAACAAGTAAATTTAATTAATGCATAAAGTAACAAAACGGGGTTTTTGATTTGGTTTATTAACTAAATTACTAAAACGAGAAATTAAACTATTTAATTGAAGAAAACAAGAAAGCAATAAACTAGGATTTAAAATCAGATCAAAGAAATTCACGGATTGGATTTCATAATTGCATCCCCTCTATGCTAATGATTTTGCTAAGAAAAATAACAATTTCATTCAAAGACTCTTTCACTTGGTTAAGGGTTGGGACGTTTGGTGTGCGGATTGCAACCCCAATATTTCTATCTTGTTATCAATTCCGGTAGGTCAAAATAACATTCAAGAAATTCATTACGTTCACAAGAAATATATGAGTCTAAGTTGTATTGTATTCCGGTAGGTCAACAATCCAACCTAATTGATGAATTAGTGTACTTTAAATAAACCGTCCACGGTAGTGCAACAGTCTAAAACAAATTAAAGAATGATAATTAATTCATCAAATAAGAATGAAAGAGTTTGGAAGAATTCAAACTTGAATTAGCATAGAGGTTCAACAATTACTACATCCAATCCATGAAAAGGAGAATTTAGCTACTCATATTCATGATTGACATCACAAAATATGAATAATAACAACAAAACATCAAACCTCAAATCCTTGCAAAAACCTTCAAAAACAAACTCTTCAATCCTTCAAACCCTAGGCAAAAAATATGAGACAAAAAGTTCTCCTAATAATAATAATAATGAGAATATATATAGTCCTAAAACAATCCTTCAAATACTAGGAAAAGGAATTAAGAGGATTCATCAAAATCTGCAAAGGATCTCCAAAATCCTTTCAAAATAAGGAAACTGCCCTCCTTGGTTCGGCCACACCGGGCGTGCGCCCACTCCTTCCAGGCGTGCGCCCACTATCAATCTGAGAGTTTCGGGCGTGCGCCCACTTGAACCGGGCGTACGCCTGCTTTAATTCTTTGGCCCAAACAGCTTTGGCCCATCAATCCTCCTGGCCCAGCAATGGCCTTGCTTGCATGGCCCCATTTGCCTACCATTCTCTGGCCAAAGAACACTATAAAGCGGCCGGCCACATCCCAAAGATGCAATGGCCTTGGTTGGTCAATTTGTAACAATTGTTATTCGTTTCGTCCCGCTATTTTGCAAACCGCACTCACTTTGACCATTCTAATGACTTCTTTTGCACTTCGCTCTTTAGACTTTTATTTTTCATTTAATCCCACGAATTTTTATATATCAAATTCATCCAAAAATTCCATATTTCCAATTTAGTCCCTTAATTTCCAATATTTCCACTTTGGTCCTTGAACTTCGTAATTTCCGTTTAGTCCCAAATTTTCCAAAATTACAATTTGATCCAAAAGCTTCCAAAATTCGCTCCAATCCTCCATTTTCTCAATAATTGCACTTCAACCCCTGTACTTTCAAAACACTAGAAAATACATTAAATTCTCAAGGTTTCGAGCACCAAATAAGCTAGGAAATATATCTTTTGGATGGGTAAAACCACATCCATCAAATACCCCCAAACTTATCTTTTGCTCGTCCCCGAGTAAAACAAAAGAAATAACCAAAAACAAAATTACTCTAACAAATAAAAACACTCAACAAAAATATTTTTGATATGTTCTCAAAATATACAAGGTTGTCGGCCAAACAAGTCTCAGATTCTCACATAATATATATATGCTAAATAAGTGCCAATAAGAAAATGCAATTACAATTACATTAATGCATCTAACCCACAATTTTCCACCTCGGCCTGAATGGTGAATGAAATATGGGAGATCATGATCACTAAGATAAGATTGTTTATGGGATCACTAACACATGCTCTAAATCACAGATACAATACAATTATTTACACAAGGATACTCATATGCATGATTACACACTTGTCAACCCGATTACTCAATATTGAATACGAATTATGGCTCAAAGTTAAGTCCACAACAAATGTGGGGCTAGGCTCACGGGTACAAACGAAGGAAAGGATATACAAATACAAGAATGTGAAATTAAAAACCTTCCATTGCAATACTTCTTTCCGAATTTTAACTTTTCCGCTCACCTTTGTTTTCCCAATGCTTCAACCCCCAAACTAGAACTTTGTTCATACTTTATACACATTGGGGTTGAACGCATTCCCTCTCTCAAAATAGGTCACTCATCAAACATATTTCACAGAATTGGGGGCAAACTTTTGATTTTCTCCATATTTTTTTTTCTCTTTTTTTTTTATATTTTTTTTTTCTTTTTTTTTTTTTTTTTTTTTTTTTTTTTTTTTGATTGCCCCCTTTTATACAATACAAATCATGTTTCCAACTTTTGACCTTCCTCACTCATTCCCAAAATTTCCCCCATGTAACCCCCAACCGATCGTTTTCTAATTCCACATTCTTGCAAATGTGGGATAACCTATTCTAGGTGTCAAGGGTTAGAGATTAGGCATCAAATGAAGGCGAATGGTGGTCTAGATGTTCCATTCTTTCTAACCGGCTCAAAAGGGATCAAGTGACAATTTATATATATAGTGACGAGAAAGTCAAAGGCTCACAAGAGGGTTGTCAAAGAAAGATAAGCCATAAATACCAAGTAATCTATTGATTTGTTATTGACAAGCATGCAATCCTGTTCTAGGACCCCCGAGAATGTCAAAGTGAACCCATAAAGGGCACCTAAATTAATGACCATGATCAAGAATTAAAACGGAAGTGAATGGTGGTGCAATTATGTTTTACATGCATTCATGCAATTCTAATTAACACATTCAAATTGGCACAAACTAGCAAAACTCAATCAAAATCCCTCAAATCATCACGGACGTTGGCCAACTTCCAAACATATAATGAGAACAAAATTTTTAAAATTTTCTATTTTTTTGGAGGGTGACACTATATACACTCCCCTATAAACCCACAAACTCGGAGAGATATCTACCCCCAAACTCAAAACATGCTATGTCCTCATAGCAAAGAGAATAAAAAAATGTCTCGGGTTCAAAGGGCGATATGACACAACAAAGCAAATAAATAAAGCAATAAAACATACCTACTTGGGTTGCCTCCCACTTAGCGCATTTGTTTAAGGTCGTTAGCCCGACCATTGCTCCCAACTAAATGGGATTTGATGTGACCGCATTCATTTTGGCCTTGGCTTTCCTTCCCTTGGCCCACTTCGCACATTCTCGGGCACAAATGCCCACAACTTTCCACAAAAATTCACCCTTTGTTATAAGCTCGGGTGGGGCCCAAGAAACTTTTCGAACCTTTTTCTTGCTCTTTTTCTTTTTCTTCAATTTCTTTTTCTTGGGGACCTCTCCCCCAAACTCATTTGGTGCCTTATTTTTATCACAATCAAGCACCTCCTTTTCCTTCACATCATTGCAAGCATCCTGCACATTCATCTTGACAGACAAAGCATCAGAAATACCAAGAGAGCAACACTCTTCTATTTTAGCACATGAATCAATATAGGTAGACTTGAGTGGAAAGAAAGATTTCAATGGGGACACCGACCCCTTTTTGGATCGGTCTAGGGGGTGATACGGGCCATCACAAGAACCAAGATTGTCGGCCTTATTTTTCACGGCACACAAGTGGGAACCCGCACTATCCCTAGATTTCTCACCGTCATTTGGCACAACTTCACAATTATCAACATAAGAACACACCTCTCTATCCTCACTCGGATGTTTCATGGCATCAAACACAGAAATTTCAATTTTCTCACCCGCCACTGTCATAGACAGTTTACCATTCTTCACATTAATAATGGTGTTGGTCGTCGCCATGAAGGGTCTCCCAAGTAATATGGGTGAATCCCGGCGACTTCCTTCACCTCTTGGCATTTCAAGCACAACGAAATCAACAGGCACAATGAATGAATTTACTTGAACTAAAACATCCTCCACAATGCCCACAGGTCTTTTAATGGACCGATCCGCAAGTTGTAGGGCCATTGTGGTGGGTTTCAATTCGGGTAAACCCAACTCCTCATATAAATAATATGGCAACAAATTAATGCTGGCCCCAAGATCCAACATCGCTTTTACCCCCTTTGACTCCCCCATAGTAATAGATATCAGAAAACTTCCGGGGTCTTTTAATTTGGGTGGAAGACAATGTTGCACCACTGCGCTAGCATTTTCACTCATCACTATTCTCTCATCTGTCCCATACCTATGTTTCTTGGAATTTAATTCTTTGAAAAATTTGGAATAAGCAGGAATATTTTTTATCACATTGAGTAAAGGGATATTGATGTTCACCTTAGAAAACATGTTCATCAATTCCGACATCTGCTTATCCAATTTATGTTTTAAAATCCTTCCAGGAAACGGTACGGGAGGTACATATGGCATGGGGGTTGGAGAATTAACTTTAGAATTTTCTCCCATGTCACTTGTACTCTTCTCACAACCAACTTCATTTTTATCCACATTAGCATTATTTTCTACAACAGGAGGGGGAGAAGAAGATGAAGGAGATATTACCTCACTACCTACCTGTTTGCCACTTCGGAGAGTGATAATGGCATTTGCTTGATGAGGTTGGCTAGGAAATGTCCCAGCCTTATGACTTTGTAGGGCGGTAGCTAGTTGCCCAATTTGGGTCTCCAACTTCTGAATGGCAGCTTCATGGTTCTTGGAAGCTTGTTGATTTTCCGCCCTCAATTGATTATTTTCAGCTTGCAATTTTTCCATGGCCACTTCCCACGGTTCCCTTTTATGCTCATACTGTACCGGTGGAGGTTGAGGATGGAGAGGCTTATTTTGTTCTTGATTGCCTCCCCATGAAAAATTTGGGTGTTGCCTCCACCCCGGGTTGTATGTGTTTGAAAAAGGATTGTTGTTTTGAGGGAACCGCCGCCAAATCCTTGCATTGCATGTGCACTGTTCAGGGTTAAACAGCAAACCACTTTGACACACATTAGTAGCATGAGTGTTAGGACCACAATTAGCACAAAAATCGTTTACAAGATGAGCAAGAGAAGGCATAGCGTAAGAAGAAGCATTTTGTAAAGCTAACTTATCAAATCTTTGGTTCAGTAGTGCAAACTGCTTAGCCCACTCATTGTTTAGCCCTACCTCATTCACTCCTCTTGTTGCCCCCCTAGATCCCTTTTGTTGAGAGTTTGCACTCAACATCTCAAATAGTTCTTGACATTGTTGGACGCTCTTTGTCCCCAAACTACCTCCGCCGCATTATCAACCATGGATTGGTATTCGGGGATAAAGCCCCATAGAAAGTTTGATGCGGCATAGAAGCAGTGGAAGTTATGGTGGGGGCACCGAATTTGCAACATTTTAAACCTATCCCATGCATCGTGGAAGGCTTCCCCCGCTTCCTGAGCAAATCCCATAATTTTAACCCTAAAATTTGTCAATGCATCATAAGGGTAAAACTTAGTGAGAAAAACATCATGTAAAGCATCCCAAGTAGCGATGCTACTGGGAGGAAGTAATAATAGCCAAGTTTTGGCTTTGTCTTTTAATGCATAAGGGAAGCACTTCAGTCTCAAGTGCTCCGAGGTGACACCCTGTTTTGTAGGGAACCCACTCAAGGTAGACATAAATTCTCTCAAAAACGCTAACGCATCCTCACCGGCAAGGCCATAAAAATTAGGAATCATGTTAAAATATTGGCCTTTGATCTCATAAGCTAGTGCTGCATCGGGCAACACTATGCACGACACCGATGTGTCGACTCTTGGCCTAGCAAATGTATTCATGACTTGGTCCGCCATCACAAAATTAAATTCTTCTTCTTCCTCGGTGGAAGAAGTTTCCAACTCACTTAATTCTTCTTCTGTCCCGGTGACAGAAGTATCAGACTCAGTTTCACTCACTTGAGTAGAGGAAATGCCTCTCTCAATTCTGTCTATATCGTCGTTCAAAGGAACCAAATTAGCATCCAATGACCGGCGACCAAACATGCACCGATTAAATAAACTTGTTAAAAATCACAACAAGTCCCCGGCAACGGCGCCAAAAACTTGATGGAGAAAATTCCACTGTGTAATAAAACCTTGCAAGTGTACAAGTCACCGAAGTAGCAACGTACAAAAGTAAGGGTCGAACCACAGAGACTCGTGTGCTTTAACAAGTAAATTTAATTAATGCAGAAAGTAACAAAACGGGGTTTTTGATTTGGTTTATTAACTAAATTACTAAAACGAGAAATTAAACTATTTAATTGAAGAAAACAAGAAAGCAATAAACTAGGATTTAAAATCAGATCAAAGAAATTCACGGATTGGATTTCATAATTGCATCCCCTCTATGCTAATGATTTTGCTAAGAAAAATAACAATTTCATTCAAAGACTCTTTCACTTGGTTAAGGGTTGGGACGTTTGGTGTGCGGATTGCAACCCCAATATTTCTATCTTGTTATCAATTCCGGTAGGTCAAAATAACATTCAAGAAATTCATTACGTTCACAAGAAATATATGAGTCTAAGTTGTATTGTATTCCGGTAGGTCAACAATCCAACCTAATTGATGAATTAGTGTACTTTAAATAAACCGTCCACGGTAGTGCAACAGTCTAAAACAAATTAAAGAATGATAATTAATTCATCAAATAAGAATGAAAGAGTTTGGAAGAATTCAAACTTGAATTAGCATAGAGGTTCAACAATTACTACATCCAATCCATGAAAAGGAGAATTTAGCTACTCATATTCATGATTGACATCACAAAATATGAATAATAACAACAAAACATCAAACCTCAAATCCTTGCAAAAACCTTCAAAAACAAACTCTTCAATCCTTCAAACCCTAGGCAAAAAATATGAGACAAAAAGTTCTCCTAATAATAATAATAATGAGAATATATATAGTCCTAAAACAATCCTTCAAATACTAGGAAAAGGAATTAAGAGGATTCATCAAAATCTGCAAAGGATCTCCAAAATCCTTTCAAAATAAGGAAACTGCCCTCCTTGGTTCGGCCACACCGGGCGTGCGCCCACTCCTTCCAGGCGTGCGCCCACTATCAATCTGAGAGTTTCGGGCGTGCGCCCACTTGAACCGGGCGTACGCCTGCTTTAATTCTTTGGCCCAAACAGCTTTGGCCCATCAATCCTCCTGGCCCAGCAATGGCCTTGCTTGCATGGCCCCATTTGCCTACCATTCTCGGCCAGCAACACTATAAACTGGCCGGCCACATCCCAGCATGCAATGGCCTTGGTTGGTCAATTTGTAACAATTGTTATTCGTTTCGTCCCGCTATTTTGCAGTCGCACTTTGACCATTCTAATGACTTCTTTTGCACTTCGCTCTTTAGACTTTTATTTTTCATTTAATCCCACGAATTTTTATATATCAAATTCATCCAAAAATTCCATATTTCCAATTTAGTCCCTTAATTTCCAATATTTCCACTTTGGTCCTTGAACTTCGTAATTTCCGTTTAGTCCCAAATTTTCCAAAATTACAATTTGATCCAAAAGCTTCCAAAATTCGCTCCAATCCTCCATTTTCTCAATAATTGCACTTCAGCCCCTGTACTTTCAAAACACTAGAAAATACATTAAATTCTCAAGGTTTCGAGCACCAAATAAGCTAGGAAATATATCTTTTGGATGGGTAAAACCACATCCATCAAGTGCGGCTGTGCATGAGCCGAGGCCATCTAGGCCATCTGCAGTGAGAGGTTCGTATGCCTCCACGGCTGGTAGGGGAGACTTTATGCAGGGATTTGGCCAGTTCTCTGGCGGGACGATGGGGTTCAGAGCTCGTCACTCTTCATACTCGGGGCACGAACATGGAGAGTCCTCGAGGGCATAGGAGCAGAGGCGGCCTTTCTCGTATTCCCGCCTGGAGGAATTTGGCAAGTACCTGTCCTCGGTGGACCCGGCTGCTGCGGGGCAGTACATTGAGTGCTCGGATGACGAGCAGGACTCTGAGTAGTCCTCTTTTGCTTTATTTTTAGACAAAATGCGTGTATTGTCCAAACGATTTGACTTGTACTTGAAAAGGCGCCCTTGAGGCGGAACCTGTATTTTGTACATTTATTTAGTGATTACATTTTTTTATTTTCGGCAAGTAGGTTGATCAAAAATAAATAAAAATGAAACATGCACAAAAATTCGAACTGATCAAAATTTATGCCTATATGCACTGTTATTTAATTAATTGCACTGTTGCACGTGCTCGGGGCGGAAGTGGTGTTGGTAATGGTTGATTGAAACCATGGGTGCACGCAGTTTCAAGGAGGCTTAAACAGGGCATGGTTTGGAAATGTTTCCAAATTGAAAGCAGCTGGCTGCAGAGTTGACCCTGTCAACTTGAGAAACAGTCCGGCCGGACTAAGACTCAATTTCCAGAATCATTTAAATTGCAGTTCATCTTTTGCAATTGTAAAAAACTGCATGTTTGCTTCGATCAATTAACTGATTTTCTCTCAACTTCTTGAAGGTTTTCTTTACTTTTCCATGGCTCCATTTCCTAGGCTATCGTCTCAGATGCAAGAGCTATACTTGGACAATTTCCAGTTATGGGTACGATACAGCATGAGGCAAAACAAGGGTTTTTTTTAGGGTTGTTACGGGTTGAAATCTGTTTGGGCTTTGAAGGAGCTCATGCCAGATTGAGATCTTTTGAGAGCTGCGGCTCATTTCTGGGACGTACGGAGGCATGTGTACAACTTTTCGTACAACGAGATTACTCCCACGTTTGAAGATTTCCAGGCCATTTTAGGAGGACCTGAGACGGAACAGCTAGTTCTTCCCTTGGCGGGTGGCATGGCCACTGTTGAGAAGTTAGTGTCTCTGCTTGGTATCTCGGCTGAAGAAGCATACGGGATGCTAATACTGAACACAGATTATGTAGACATTTCGGGGCTGCTCGATAAATTTGCCGGTGTCGAGGGGAGCATTTTCGCGTGGGACGCGTTTGGTCTGTGCACGATTGCTACTTTGTTCACATTCACGTCCCTGGGTGTGTGCCATCACAGTGTACTGGACCTAGTGAGGCAGTGCCGGAATGGGGGATACATCGTGCCTTTGGTCCTGGGCGAGACGTTCCTGGGCATAGGTCGAATGGCGATCGGCAGCCGATACATGTGGGGAGGGAGTCCCGCTATGCTCACTATGTGGTTGAGGGAGAGATTGCAGATGATGCCCGAGGTGCCAGTGTCTTGTGACGCTTGGTCCTTTTCTCGACGTCCTCTGGTGATAGGGGGCGATCAGGCTGAACTGGAGCTCTGGATGGCCAGACTCCGTACGCATCACTTGCGATGGTGGGTTCCTCATTGGAAGTTACAGACTTGTCGGACTGCTCAGGAGGGCCTTTTAGTTGTCAGAGTATCGGGGTTGTCCCAGACTGCTTTCTACATTCCATCCTTGGTCTTCGCGGCACAGACGGGCCGAGCAGTGCCATTGACGGGTTTGGATCATGCTGCTACCTTCGAGGTGGGATCTCTGCTGATGGAAGATCCTTCGACACTATTGCTTCTCACACGGTAGTGGCAATACACGTCCTTTCCTTCCAGGGTTCTCTTTCACCAGAGAGGGGGCATTGTTCTGTCTATGCAGTATCTGAATTGGTACGAAGAGTGTATGGGGGAGACACAGATGGCCATTTTTGTGGAGACGGAGGGAGCTGTTGGGTGATGATTACCCTGACGGCTCGAATTTGAGGAGGGCCGAAGCGGGGGCTAACCCTCAGAATCGTACTGGGGACGACATGGCTGACTATGAGGCCAATGCTAGTCGGGAGGCCGATCAAAGCACGGTCATGATGGCTCGAAGAGAGGCGGCTCAAGATAGAGCCAGGGAAAGGGCTGCGTTGGCAGCTACCGATTTGACGGAGGCATCGGGAAGGGTCCCTGAGCCGGGTAGAAGGACTACGGGAATATTTCCTGTGAAGGTGAAGAATACTCACTGCGGAAAAGGGAAGGGGAAGAAGGATGAAGGACCAAGTACGGGAGACTAGGTTGACCTCGCTGTCCAGAGTATCCACCCATTGTCATTGTAGACACATTAACTGATTAATGTTTTATTGTAGTTTTGCTAGCGTGTAGCAAGTCAAGAGTTGACCGTGCTTGAACTCATCAAAGATTGTTTTAATCGTAATGAATTTGTAGGTTAATTGAATAGAGTTTTTCGAAACACAAGCAATTGATGCTTATTTTTTTTTGTTTTTGAGACCGAACCAATGATAGCTGCCTACGTTCCCCTTTTACAATTGGACTAAGGGGCTCAGGTCATCGTAGTTCGACACTTTAGGTGATTTTGAGAAAAACAAAGACAAAAGAAGTGCGACCCTATTTTTTACTTGGATCATTACTGGGAATGTATCCAGTTGGGTATTACTCTTTTAGCACTTTAATTTTACTGAGGGGTGGTGTATGGGGAAGGAGAGTTGACTCGTGCTCTTCCTCAAATGAAGTATCTACGGAGCTTGCTTCCGTTCACGGGGTTAACGAAAGGGTTCCCGTCCAAATCTGCTAACTTCATGGCTCCTCCGGAGAAGATTCTTTGTACCACGAGTGGTACTATCCAGGTAGGCTCCCACTTTCCGAGGGGATTGGTCTGCGTAGGAGGGTTTTCCTTTAGCACCAAGTTGCCTTCTCTGATATCTCGGATCTTGACTTTCTTATCAAACGCTCGGGCCATTCTGCTTTGGTAGGCACGAGTGTGCTCCATGGCTTTCAATCTGCGCTCGTCGAGTAGAGCAAGTTCGTCATGACGGCTCTATAGCCATTCAACTTCATTAATCCCATATTCCAAGAGGACTCGGAGGGATGGAATTTCCAATTCCACGAGTATCATTGCTTCCATTCCGTATGTAAGTGCAAACGGAGTCTCCCCTGTGGCGGTTCTGACTGATGTTCTGTATCCCCAGAGGGCTAGATGTAGCTTTTCAGGCCAGTCCCGACCTCGGACGGTCATCTTTCTGACTATCATTGCGAGAGTCTTGTTTTTTGCCTCTACTGCACCATTAGTCTGTGGTCTGTAGGGAGAAGACTTGTGGCATGTAACTCTGAATTCGGTCAACAGTTAGTCACAATCTCCTTCGAAGTGGGTCCCATTGTCGGATATGATCTCGTTGGGCACTCCGTATCGGCACATGATGTTCTCTTTGATGAACTCGGCCACCTTCTTAGAATTCAATACCTTGTATGATCTGGCTTCTACCCATTTGGTGAAGTAGTCGACTGTGACTAGAATGAACTCGTGACCATTGATCCCTGATGGAGTGATTTTTCCGATGACGTCGATTCCCCATGTGGCAAAAGGCCATGGCGTAGTCATGCAATAGAGTTCATGAGGAGGGATGTGATTGAGGTTGGAGAACCGTTGACATTTGTCGCAGCTTCTGACGAATTGGATGTAGTCTATTTCCATTGATACCCAATAGTATCCCATACGGAGGATGATCTGTGTCAATGCTCTGGCGTTCATGTGCAGACCGCAGGTTCCGTTGTGAACTTCGTTCATTAGCTCGCTGTCTTTTTCTTTATTTACACACTGAAGGAGTGGCACTTGGTGGCGCTTCTTGTACAACATACCCCCCAGATTGACGAAATGGGATGCCAGGAGTTTTAATGCCATCATATTTTTGGCTTTGATGCCTTCTTTGTATTTTCCATCTTCATTTGTGAAGGAATCTTCTCCATTTTGGAGGTACTAGTAGATTTGATTGTACCAGGGTTCGTCGATCGGTTCATTTCTAACTTCGATCTTACAACAGTAAGCGGGTGTTTCCCGTCTGCCTATTCTGAGGGGTTTTACTGATTTCCCTTCGGGAATTTTGACAAGAGATGCGAGGGTAGCCAGGGCATCTGCGAAGCAGTTCCTGTCTCTTGGCAAATAATGGAAAGAGATGTCCTTGAACTGAGCAATTAGCTCCTCCATGTACGTGTGGTACTTCTGGAGGCCAGAATCTATCGTCTTCCATTTGTTGGACACTTGATTGATGATCAATCTTTGAGTCTCCGTACACTTCCAGCTTCGAGATCTTTGCGCTCGAGAGCGGCTTCTAGACCGGCTGCGCAAGCTTCATACTCTGCTGCATTGTTGGTTGCTTCAAAATTCAGTTTGATGGCTATGGGAGTGTGCTCGTCCTTGGGATCGACAAGGAGCATTCCAATACCATTTCCCTTCTTGTTGGCTGCCCCATCGAAGAAGAGTTGCCAGCGGTTTGCGCTGTCAAGTGAAAAGATTCCGTCAATCAGAAACTGCGGATCAGGACCCTTGGGTTCACTGCTTGGGAAGTCTGCTAGCTGATCTACCATTACTCTACCCTTTGTTGATTTTCTGACCATGTACTTGATGTCGAACTCAGCCAGGAAGAATGACCACTTGGCTAGTCTCATTGACAGGGATGGCTTGTCAAAGAGATATCGAATGGGGTCCATCTTGGAGACCAGTAGCACTGAATGTTACTGCATGTAGTGTTTCAGTTTCCCGACTACCCATACCAAGGCGGTACAAGTTTTCTCTAATGCTAAGTAGCTGAGTTCACTTCCCTGAAGCTTTCGGCTTACGAAGTAGATTGCATGCTCAACTTTGGAATCTTTCTGTTCTTGTGCTAGCATTGCTCCGATTGACGTGTCTGTTACTGTCAAGTACAGGAGGAGTGGCTTGTCTTCATGTGGCAGGCACAGGATTGGGGGATTCACCAAGTATGTCTTGATTTTCTCGAAAGCTGTCTGGCACTCGGAGTCCCATTTGATGCCGACATTCTTCTTCATCAGCTTAAACATTGGCTCGCAGAGAGATATCAATTGGTTGATGAAGAGACTGATGTATTGAAGTCTTCCCATAAAACTTTTTACTTCTGTCAGTGTCTGAGGTGGCTTCATGTCGATGATGGCCTTGATTTTCTTGGGATCGGCTTTGATACCTCTTTCTATAACCATGTACCCCAGTACTTTACCTCGCTTGACGTCGAAGGTGCACTTCGCAGGGTTCAATCTCATGGAATGCTTTCTGAGTCTGTTTAAGAACTTTCTCAGATCTGTCATGTGTTGCATGTCTGATCCTCTCGAGTGGATGATCATGCCATCGACATATACTTTGATTTCTTTGTGAATCATGTCATGGAAGAGGGCTGTTGCAGCCCGCTGGTAAGTAGCCCCAGCGTTCTTCAAACCGAACGGCATGACCGTGTAGTAGTATGTCCCCCACGGAGTGGTGAAAGCAGTCTTGGCTTGATCCTCCTCGGACATTTTGATCTGATTGTATCCGACAAACCCATCCACGAAGGACTTTACCTCAAAATTTGCTGTGGTGTCGACTAGCATGTCGATGTTGGGCAGTGGGAAATCATCTTTAGGGCTGGCCTTGTTGAGATCTCAGAAATCCACACAGCATCTGACCTTTCCATTGGCCTTGGTGACCGTCACGATGTTGGAGAGCCAGGTCGGGTACTCAATCACTCTGATGAAACCGACGCGGAGCATTTTCTCAATTTCTTCTTTCACTTGCAAGGACCACTCTGGCTTGATCTTGCGCAATTTCTGTTTGAAAGGCTTGGATTTTAGATCCAGGGGAATTTTGTGCTCCACGATTGAGGGATCGAGTCCTGGCATGTCCTGGTATGACCAGGCGAACACGTCAACATACTCCTTGAGGAGATTTATCAGGGCTTCTTTTTCTGCATCGGCGAAGAAACTGCCCACTTGTGTCTCTTTAGGCTCTTGCACTGACCCCAGGTTCACTTTGGTCATAACCTCTTCGGCAGCTTGGGCCCGATTGTCCTCTTGGTCTACTACACACTTGAGAACTTCTTTAATGTATTGTTCATTTAATGTGTCTGCTTCTTTATCAAGTGAGTCATTATTAACGTCTTTTAAGTTATTTGTTAACTTATCAGTTGTTAAAGTGGCAATGAGGGGATACTCCGAAAGGTCAGACTTTTCATTAAATGCGAACGGGAATACATTGTTGGCTACATTATCATAGTCTTCCGGCGTAAGGCCGTTGGACGACTCAGAGGACTGGACTTTAACAAGGACTGACTCAGAGGGTTCGAGACCGGGTTTAGGGAGATGTGGGTGCAGGCCCAGCTTGTCTTCCATTTCTGCCTGGCTTTCCCTTGGTCCGGTGAAAGTTACCCAGTTCTTCAGTGGCATTGCTGGATGCTTGATGAGGGTTTGGGGGTCGAGAGGCTTGGCTTCTGCTGTCCCAATCATGGCAATCATGCTGTTTTTGGAGCCTAGGTCAATCAGGTTTGGCACCTCCATGACTTCTTCAAAAAGACTCTGTAGAGCGGGTCCACCGAGATTGCCTTCTATGAATTTTGGTTCCTTCTACTTTGGAGTTACTGTCTCAAATGTGGCCTCAACGGCTGACCCGATCAGTCTGTTTCCTGTGAAGAGCTTCTCGAGTTGTTCTTCTATGTCTGGGATTCCCTTGAATGTGTACTCATGCTGAACTGTGGTGGCAATTGGTCTAGGTAGAGTTGTGATGTAGAGGAACGCTCCCCTTATCGGATTAGCCTTGAGTCCTCTGAAACGCTTGAGGTCCCGTGCTAGCTTTTCCATCCTTTCTGTAGTCTCTGTGCTGTCTATCCCTGCTTCTTTCTCATCTTCTTCAGTTCCACTGTCGGTCCCCTCAGTTCTGCTGTCGGTTCCCTTGGTGAAGTAATGAGTGAGGTCAAAAATGTAAGGTCGGAGGTTGGGTGTGCCGTCGGAGGTTCCCCTTTTGCAGGCTGCTGCCTTGGTGCGGGCGAGCCTTTTGCTTTCTCTGATATCAGCTGGTGTTGGCACATAACCGAGCCCCTGGACCGTGGTGTGGTCCTTGACTTCGATGACTTGGTGTTGGCCTTGTAACCTTTTGTATAGCCCTAGTCCTGGGATGAAGTTCATGAGTTTCATCATCTTCATGGCGGGAGGAATCTTGTCTTGAAACAGTGGAAGGTCCACGTTGCATATTTGGATCTTGGAGGTCTCCAAAGTGAATCCAGTTAATTCCATGTCGTCATCATGCTTGATCTCTAACATTGGAATGACATTGGTACTGGCCCCCTCGGTGGTGACGCTGTCGCCGTAGACTGTGGTTAGCTCGTTGCCTTGCATGAACTTGATACACTGGTGAAGGGTGGATGCCACGCCATTTATTTGATGCAGCCAGGGTCACCCCTGGATGGCTGTGAAAGTGATAGGAATGTCCAACACTTGGAATTCGATGGGGATCATCCGCTAGCCGAACTAGATATTTAGAGTAGCAACCCTGAGAACTGTACGGGAAGTGGAGTCATAGGCCTTGACAGTGTGGACTGAAGGCTTCAGATCTGTGGGCTTGATGTCAAGCAGGTCCATCATCTTGGCGGGCAAGACATTCATTCCGAAACCTCCGTCTACCAACACACGGGGAAGGCGACGCTCGTCCAGCTGGACTGTGATGTAGAGCGACTCATTGTGATCAGCCCCAAATTTTGGCAGGTCCAAATCTGTGAAGGTGATAATGTTGCCATAGTGGATGTTGCCGATCATCTGAATTACTTCTTCTGGAGTTGCGTCCACGGGGACCATGGTGCGGGCCAAACTTTCCTCTAGCTTGAGCTTGTGAGGATATGAGGATGTGAGCAGGGACCAAAGGGAAATGTTTGCCTGGGTCTGCTTGAGCTGAGTGAGGATCGGGTCCTCTTTCACGGAACTTGTGTCTTCGGGCAGGCCGGGTTGCGGTTCTGGCTCCGTTGGCTTTTTAGTGGCCTTAGGTGGTAATGCATGGATTTGACCCGATTGAGTCAGGACGCTGACATCAGGTTTGGTCCCTTCTGAACAGGTCGCTCTGAGATGAGCCATAGTCAGAGGAGGATTTCTCGAAGCATAGGGCCATGTGTCTTCTCTCAATTCATTGACTGTAGTTACATTCCCGAGAGATTCGGTAACTTTTCGGATTCTGTCCCAGGATAATGGCATGGGTGCCTCCGTGGGGAGGTAGTTTATGGATTACCGCAGCTGTTCGAATGTCAGTGCGCAACAGTGGTTGCCAGAACTGAACTATGCATTGCTGACCCTCCGGGGGAGGTTAGAGAGTTTTTGGTTCATGCGAACTGTCTCTTTGATCTCTTCACGGTATACCGCACTTCTTTCATTCTTGCTGAGCATGCTCAGGGCATTCTGGAGTTGGGTTTGGCAATATTCATGATTTGCTAATTTTCCTCCACTCTTGGCCCAGATCAAATTTCTTACAGTGGAGCCTACGTCCAGAGTTAGCGCCTGCGTTTCTTCCCATGTGAGAATAGCTAGTGCTTTCTCCACTCACGGCTTCCTGAACATCTGCCCATGTAACTAGTTGCTGTCCCAGTTGATCGTTTCTGTAAACGAATGCCGCAGTCTGTGGAATCTCCCTGAGTAGTTGCTGGAGATATTTCCATCTTTCTTTTCTTTTTAAATAGTCCTTCCTCTCTCAGTTGGCCTTTTAGTTTGAGAGTGGAAATGATCCTTTCCCATCCTCCCAGGACCCTTGGGATTCCGGTTTTGTTGACTTCATGCCCGACTTGAAAGAGAATGGTTTCATCGTCTTCGTCTTCGCTTTCACAGAGAACTTGCTTTTCTCGGGGAGATAAGCGCTGGTACTCTCCATGATGTGTCATTCCATCTCCTAGGTCATCGGGACTGTTGACCGCCCTCCCTTGCCAGAGGGGGTTGGATGAGAAAAGACGGTAGTCCAGGAAGTTGCCGTGAACAAAACCTTTGAGGTCGAATTGGTCTAGAGTGGCCTCTAACTTTCTGTCTGAAGCTGCTTGTGACGCTTTAAGGTCCTGGTCCCTGTGAGTCTTTTGAGCTTGGTTCTCGTCCCAGAGACGGTTCTCTTGAGCAGTTAGTTCCATGAGGGCTTTCCTTGCGAGAGCTAAACAGTCTCCGTAGGTGCGCGCCGTCTGACTAGTGTCTAGAACTGTGATCACATCCAAATCTCCGAATGGCGGAAACACTTGGATTATATTGACGAAGGAAGTCAGGCTGGGACATTCCATGCGGCCTTCCTTAATCTCGATTACCAAGAAGTTCACCCATATCTGATTGATTGAACCTACGGGGGTATTGAATTCTGCGATGTTGATAGTCTCGTGATCTCGCTGGATCGCCAAGTCTATCAAAGCTAGCAGTTTGCTGGCGGGATGCCTGAATCTGTGGCCGTGACGGCTGTGAGCAGGATCGAACTTGAGCACGTTGATGCTGAGGTGATCGTTCCTTTCGTCGGAAGCTGGATCTGTCTTACGGGGAAGACTCTTACAGATGTTCTCAGGGTAGCTACTGGAAGGGTTCTTGAGGTTGATCTGATTCGTGACAGGGTGAGGAGCTTTGTCTCCTTTGCTGGTGCCCTTGGCCTTGGAGGCGCTTGTGGCTGTAAGCTTGACTGATAGCACGGGCCGGTTGCCACTGGGGCTGGTAGTCGGAAGTGATGAGGAGCTCTGAGCTCGATTGGTCAGGGCCTCGTTTACCATGAGCAGGCAGTCGTCAAGGGTAACTTTGGCATTGAAGAATCTGATAATAAGGACCGGATCCTCGGTATCATCGGGATATCTGGAAAATATAATGTTGACGAAGTTGTCGTCGGTCACTTGATCAGAGGGGTTCTTTGTCGTGTCAACCAGTTGTTTCCATTCGCCGAATAACTGCCTGTATGGGATGTTGAGCTTGACAATTTCCATGGTATTGGAGCCCTTGTCGTAGGTGACATCATCGGAACTGGTGCCGTCCTCGAAACTGAGTATATGTATGTAGGGATCTTCTTACGGATCTGCCGCATCCTCGAATCTGGAGAGTCCTGATTCGTTGTCGTCTGACGGTTCAACCCAGACATAAGGACGCCTCGCGTCCTGCTGCGCTGCTGGAGCTGCTAGAAAAACATCATGCCCTTCGCTTAAGAAGAGGGGTTCGGCAGGAAATTCCTCGTGGAGGACATCCCATACGACTGCTATACATTCATCACGAGTGTGACGATGCTTGTTGACCTTTATCACGAAGATTTCCTCGCCTGGCGTGGCCAGAGAGTAGGATTGAAGGATGCTGACAAATCTCCGATCGGAGACAGGGGGTTTATGTTCCCGCATCATGGCGATGCTCAGGGTTTCTTTCCAATTTGCTTCCAAGTTTCGGAAACGGCAGTTGAACTTGATGTATCTGACTGCTTCAGGGTCTGCCTGCTCGAGGACGTTGATATAGTTAGCATCTCCGGACTCTGAGGGATTCTGATGAGATTTGCCCCAATAGTCCCTTGGTCGACTTGAAGGAGGTAGCCCCGGTGCCTGGCTGTGGGCACGCTTGGCTGTTGTCTCAACTTCGTTCCCTATGAGGAAACTGTCCCCTTTGATGACTTCAAGATCTCCCTGCCGGTTAATGAACTTGACGCACTGATGGAGAGTGGAAGCTATGGCTTTCATGTGGTGTAGCCAAGGGCATCCCAACAGAGCTGTGAATTCGGACGGAATGTCCATCAAGTGGAATTTTGCTGGCACCATTTGGGTTTCGAACCAGAGCTTCAGAGTCACCGTCCCCAGGATGGGACGAGACGTGCTGTCGTAGGCCTTGATAGTCCGGGCAGACGGAATCATGTCGCCTTCGTCGATGCGTAGGGCTCGCATCATGCTGAGAGGGAGGACGTTAACTGTTGATTCGTTGTCTACCAATACTCCGGGGAGAGATATGGTGTTGAGCCGGAGAGTGATGTACAAAGCTTCATTGTGCCCTGAGGCGTCTCTCGGCAGGTCTTCATCACAGAAGGTGAGCATACTGCCATACAATCAGGAATCGTAGATCTGGTCTCTATTCGGAGAAGGAGAGTCATCAAGGCATCCGTTTCCTGTCTTCCTCTTGCGAGGTAAAGCTTTTTCTGGTGCCTCGAGATTGTGTTGAGGCTGTTTGCGGCAGTGGCCGTCCTTGGTTAGCATGTTGATTGAGTACGAGTGCCAAGCTGACTTTGAATTTCCTTTGCTGGTCCGTGCCCTGAAGGTGGGCAAATTGAACCTTGGCTGATCCCGCGGGGGGTTAAGCTTCTGACTGGCAGTGAGATTGTCAAGATTTGAGGTATTTCGGTGTCCTGAGGCCTGAACTCTGGCATCAGCAGGATTTTTCGGCTTTCCCACCCCTGTCTGCTCTAAAGCTGCGTGGCCTGGAGGAAGGGAGGACTGGCTGGAGTAGAGTACGTAGTAATCGAACCTCCCGGATGGCTCTCCGAGTGTACCCACGCTGGTGTCTCCAGCTTCATATCTTTCTCTCAGTTTCTGTTGAGAGGACTTCTTCTTCCGCTTTCTAGGAGAATTACCCCTGATCGTGTCTTGGAACTCGTACTCAAGGCATTCGGAGCAATCACAAACATCGTAACTGATGTGGACATTCGATGAGGACCCGACTGGAAGAGGCGGAGGAACTGGCTCTGCGGCAATCTTCTTTGGCACCCATTCAATGGAGTTTACACTGTTGTTGTTCGGAAAAGGGTTTTCGACTGTATTGGGTCCACGGGGATGCTCCAACTTTCCTTCCTCTATCAAATTCTGAATTTCGTACCGTAACCCCACGCAGTTGTCAGTGGTATGGCCATGATACTGGTGGAAGGCGCAGTACTTGTTCTTGTCAGCGTTGACTACGGGATTCTTGGGTTTGTAGTTTGCAACGGGTTTGAGGAGGTCTTCCTTTATCAACCCTTCCAGCATCTTACTCAGCGGCATGTCCAACTTGTCGAAGTGTACGGCAGGCTGTTTCTGATTGGAGTTGTTGCTTTGCGGGACTGGGTTTCTGTTGCCCGACTGCTGTCCCTGATGGATGTAGTTGACAGATGTATCTTTCTCTTTGTCAGGGGTCGGTGCGAGATTGAATGCGACTGCTGATCGGTATCTGTATGGCTGTGCAGTAGCCAATTTTTCCTTGAGATCCTTCTCGAACTGTGAGCTGGCATTGACCATGGCCCGGAGATCTGGGAAGAAGTGATGACTGATGAGAGTTCTGATGGACGGTCTTAAGCAGGACTTGAAGATCCGCATCTGTTCATCCTTGGAGAGTGGCTCCATGATCTCGGAGAGTTTCCAACTCCACCTCTTGTAGAATTCTCCGACGCTTTCATCTGCTTTCTGGTAGGTGGTGATTAAGTCCTCACGACTTGTTTCCCACTCTAAGTTGGATCTGTACCGTTCTAGGAAGATGTTACTGATCTGATCCCAGGTGTGGCGATCTGGAGGCTTGACCCTTAGGAACCATCGTAACGCTGAACTCTTGAGCGTATGCTGGAAGTGATCGGCCATTTGCTGGAGGGTTGCTCCTTTCGTTCTCATGCCGAGAACGCAGGTGTCAACATACATTTGAGGACATTCGGTTCCGTTGAATCGGTCCATCTCCGGCATTCTGAACTTGGCAGGGAGAGGCGTGATCATTCCCGGATCTGTGGATCTGAGCGTTTCTTGCTTTGAGCTGCTCATGTTGGCTTTCAGGTCTTTCATCTGTTCGACCATCCAGGCTAAGGTTGGGTCCAGTGGTGGACTTTGAGGCTCGGCGTCGGGTGCTACCATGTGAGTGGTAGTGATTGGAGGTGGAAGGCTTGATATATGTGGATATATGGGGGCCTTTTCTGGATTGTATCGGGGTTTGTCCCCGATGTTTTGGGATTCGAGTATAGGCAATGGGATGAACCCAGGAGGGTATTGATGGATATTGGCATCTGTTTGAGATAGTCCAGCGGTGCGCTTGTTGTACTGAATGATGGGAGTAGTACTGGCTTGGCCGTATATGACAGGGTTGCCCTGAGAGGTGGCCACATGGAGCCTAGGTCGGCTGTTTCCTTGGTTCGAAGGCATCCCGTAAGTTGGCGGGGGAGGAACCTGGTTGAAGGTTTGAGGAACTGGTTTCGGGGAATCGTCGTCCTCGATTATGACGAAAGTACCGTCTGACTGGGGATAGCTGCTATACCTCGCTCATTCAGAAGTTCTGCTGATCTTCTTTCTACCTCTTGTGAACCTCACAAGCCCGAATGGCTTCTTCCAATGTCATATCTGTTATCGGTGGCGGGGTCCGTCCCCGTCACGATTTCTCGGTGAGCTAGACATGTCGGATATTCTGGCTGAGGGAATCGAAGAACTGTCTGACGCTGCCGTAACTGTGACTCTGGCGAGGCACTGACCCGGAATTCTGAACCACTTTCTGCTCGCTGCAGGGAATGAAAGGCAGGGTTTAGGCTTCGGAAAGGGTATTTGGCTCAAGGTTTCGGGCTTGTGCAATGTGCAGTTACCGATTAATGTTTACTTAAAACGCATTTTCTCAGAGTCCTAATCGGTTGGAAAAGATCGTGTCTTCTTTTTCGCAACTAACCTAAAGGCTCTAATCAGTGGATCTCGTCACTACGTTTATAAGCCCCTCATTTCCATTTGTAGATCATCTTCTCGGGACGGACAATCCCGAGCGAGGTTCCTATAAGGCAAGCGAGTTCCACCGACAAAGGAAAAAGTGAACTTAAGGCTAGCTGATCACGCAAACTTCCAACGTATGTGACACGTGGGCCACAGTCGAAGTCAACGTCCTTAAGTTAAGGCGGGGATCGTGCCAAAATTTCGACATGACCTCTCCTGACTCGCTTGTGCGAGGGGCCTTAGCTTTTGGCGTTGGCCAAGTTGTGGCTGGCACGGTGCATACGGTGAGGGTTTGGTGACACGGAGTCACATTGAACCTTCGGGTATATTTTTCGGTAGAGCTCCGCGTCAAAGTAAAGGCTGAAAAGCTCAAGACTTCGGGTCGGGAATGACCTTCGGTCTCAATCTTTCGAGCTTGACTCGTAACGGAACCCGGCGTAAAAACTTACACTTGAGCTTTATGACATGTACTAAGCCAAAAACCAACCGGGGTCTTGGACGAAGTGTGACACAAAGAGTGCATGGCTTACACGGGCTAGGATGGGCTGTTTGGGACGACCCCGTGCGCGCTTGAAAGGTGTCTGGCAGACCAACCGAGCTGCAACTGAACGGTCATCCTGGGTTACGGGTCGTAGTGTGCAGTGTACCGAGGCAGCAAGTGCACGTGAAGTGTGGTGTACCGAGGCAGCAAATGCGAGTAGTGTGCGGTCACTAAAATTCTTTTTTCTGAGTAAAACAGAGATTTTCAGAATGTGTCTTAAAGAATTTTATGTGCAGTTCAAAATGTAGCATGAAAATCAAGTATGAACGGGAATGCACGAACATGTTATGATTTTGAAAAAGATGATAATGCAACATCTTTTGAAAAAAAACCGTTCGAGGTTTAAAGTAACACACGCACACAAAAACGAGGAAGTGTAAACGAAAGTTTGACCCACGGAAGGCTTTTTTAAAACAACGGTAGTTTTGAAAAAGCATCCAAGTCCCCAGCAGAGTCGCCAATTGAAATTACCCGGATTTCGCGCGAGCAAAAGCGGTTGTCTTTCGCGGAGGGTTGGTGTTTGAGACCTCGCTTTCGGGAAGGAGATAATTTGCCACGCGGTTGTATTTTGAGCCCAAACGTTGAAAAACGGCTTTAGTGAAAATGGTATCGTTTTTAATGGTAGCAAAAACTTAGGAAAAGGCTTTGAAAAAGGGGTGTCATTTTTATTGGTAGCAAAAACGAGGAAAAGGCTTTTTTGAGTACCAGAGATTGTTAGGTTCGGAGGTCACGTTACGTTTCGGGAAGAGTATTTTGAGATCACCCGAAACGCCTCGTATGATGAGTCTTTCTACCTTTCTCGAAAATGTGTGCATGTGGGTGTGTGTGTTTGCATTTTAAAAATGGGGGCTTGAATGACAAGCTTAATCGGTTTGAATGTCAAACGTTGATTTTGTGATTCTGTTTGAAAAGGCGAGCATTTGAATGACAAACGTTGTTTTTGAAGTTTTTAGGAAAAGTGGCGCGAATGCTGATTTTGATCTTTTAAGCGTCAAATGTTGACGTTTTTAAGAAAGGAGCGTTTGAATGTTAAACGTCGGGTTTTGAGTTTGAAGATGATCGTTTGGATGCCAAACGTCATTTCGCGCGTTTTGAAAGAGAGTTCGAATGTCGAACTCCGGTTTTGAACCGGGCATGTCATTGTTAGCAATTTTACGGGAAAAAAGCATTAAATGAGCTTTGAATGTCAAAGTCGGCTTTTAAGTTTGAAGATGATCGTTTGGATACCAAACGTCATTTCGCGCGTTTTTGAAAGAGAGTTCGAATGTCGAACTCCGGTTTTGAACCGGGCATTACATTGTTAGCGATTTTACGGGAAAAAACATTAAATGATATGCGATCAACGAATCATTTTTGCGACTCGGACTTTGATAAGTAAATACTATCACGAGCCAAACGGCTCGGACTTGTAAATGACAGTATTTAAAGTGCGGTATCGACGGAATCAAACGACCCGGAATTGTAAAGTGCGTTCAACGAGCCAAACAGCTCGGAATTGTAAATTTGCGTAAAAGTAAATGACGATCAACGGATCAAACGATCCGGAATTGTAAATGACATGAAAGTAAATGACGTTCGACGGATCAAACGATCCGGAATTGTAAATGACATAAAAAGTAACGGAATGGAGCCGGAACGCTGTTTTAACCCGAGATTACTTCTCTTACGGGAAGAGAAGAGGATCAGGGACTAAAACGTATCGAACCCCGTTAGACGGTGACGTCTACATTTCAACAATGTCGTTCGAAACGGTTGTAGCGACTGGCGCGTAAACCGAGACGGAATGAGAGTTTAGGGAGCGAGAGTGTTACCTATGGCTAGGGGTTGACTCTTTTGACTCGGGAGGCATATACGGGATACGATTTAGTGTTTGGAACGGGGCGTGTTTGAAACTGGTTTAGGGTGTGGCTTGGAGAGCAAATGGAGTAAGTTTTTGTTTTTTTTGTTGTTAACAGACCTTTGTATTTATAGGTGAATTTTATTAAAGAGTCCGGACGGACTTAGGCTGAATTCCAGGGGGTTTTGTGAAACTTTGGAAACTGGAGGGACTTGCTGGCAATTCTGGATTCTCTGCAAAAGAGTCCGGCCGGACTTGGACTGCATACCAGGGGTATTTTAGTCTTTTCACACTGAAATGTGATTGAGGTTGATAAGGGAGCTGTGGCATGCGTGCCACGTGTCCTGTGACTCACCAGGTTCATGGGATTTCGTGCCATTATCCCCGATTTTGTCCCTTTTTTAAATAACTATCCAAAAAATGTTCGAAACGCCCCCGGAAAGTGCATTTTTTAGGGAAAGCTGTACTTTTACGTGCGACGACGTGTGTTGAGTACGCTTCGACGTTGGGATGCACGGGGCAGTCCCGAGACATCTCGTTGACTTGAGAACGGGGAGCTTAACGGGTTCCGGTCAACCTAGAGAGGGCCAGTTAACGGATTCCGGTTAACTTCTAACGGATTTTGGCGATCCAGATTTTGGTACTTACAAACCCATATATGGATCTTTGCAACTTGCATACTTTATTAGAATTTCTTGGATCGATAAAACTTTGGGTTGTGTACTATACACATCCTCAAGAATCTTTCCATTTAGGAAAGTCGTTTGACATCCATTTGCCATATCACATAGTCGTAATATGCGGCTATGACAATTAAAACTCTAATAGACTTTGGCATTGCAACTGGCGAAAAGGTTTCCACATAGTCAATACTATGAATTTGCCTAAATCCCTTTGCTACAAGCCTAGCCTTGTAAGTATACACCTTCCCATCCATGTCGGTCTTGAAGACCCACTTGCACCCTTTAGTTTTTACACCTTCAGGTGGCTCAATCAAGTTCCAAACTTGATTATCATACATGGATTGTAATTCGGATTCCATGGTTCCTAGCCATATTTCCGAATCAGGAGTGGACATCGCCTCTAGATAGGAAGTAGGTTCATCATTCTCAATGACTTCTACTTTATTACTTTCCGATACGAGAAATCAATATTTCTCGGGTTCGGATCATAACCTATCCCATCTACGATGGATTTGTGCAACTTGAACCGGTTCCACAACTCTTTGTGAACTTGGTTTCGTCTCTACTCTTGGTTTCATGTTATTTTCAGGTTCTTGAATTTCTTCAAGATTAATTTTACTCCCACTAGATCCTTTATTGAGAAACTGTTTCTCAAGAAACGAACCATATAGAGCAACAAACACTTTGTTCTCATTGTGGTTGTAAAATTAATATCCTTTAGTTTCCTTAGGATACCCAATGAAAATAACCTTGTCAGATTTTGGTGCTAACTTATCAGAGACAAGTCTCTTCACATAAGCTTTGCAACCCAATATCTTCATGAAATACAAACTAGGTTATCTTCCATGCCACATCTCATGTGGGGTCTTAGGATCCGATTTAGTAGGGACTCGATTTAGTGTAAACGCATCAGTTTCTAATGCATATCCTCAAAAGGAAACAGGAAGGTCAACTTGACTCATCATCGAATGAACCATGTCCAACAAGGTTCAATTCCTTCTCTCAGACACACCATACAATGTGGTGTTCCGTGTGGGGTCAACTCTGAAACGATTTCACAGTTTTGAGATGATTGTCAACTCTTGGCTTAAATAATCTCCACCTCAATTGATCGAAGTACTTTAATAGCTTTGCCAAGTTTATTTGTACTTCATTTTGAAATATTCAAAATATCTCAACCGATTCGCTTTTGGACTTCATCAGATAGACATAGTCATATCTCGATAAGTCATCAGTGAATGTAATGAATACCGAAATCTTCCCTAGCAATGCTACTTAATAGTTCACATACATCTCATGTACAAGGGCCAATAAGTCACTAGCCCGTACACTACTCTTAGTGAAGGGTGGTTTGGTCATTTTACCTAATAAACAAGATTCACATACCTCAAATGGTTCATAATCATATGAGTCTAAAAGTCCATGTTAATGGAGTTTAGATATACATTTCTCATTTATATGACCAAGCCGACAATGCCATATGAACGTGTTGTTCACATCATTCGGTTTAGATTTCTTATTTATATTATAGATATCTTCAATATTATTTTGTTTCTCAACATCAAGGATATAAAGACCATTAAATGAATCTACAATACAAAAAAGCATATCATTTAAATATATTGAAAACTTCTTATTCTCAATAAGAAAACTATATCCTTCATCATCCATATAAGAAACGGAAATAATACTTCTACTCAAATTCGGAACGTAGTAACACTTGTTCAAAACAAGTACTAGTCCACTAGGTAAAGTAACTTCATAAGTTCCTACGGCTAATGCAGCAACTCTTGCTCCATTCCCCACACGTAGGTCCACTTTACCTTCTTTGAGTAGCTTTCTATTCTTTAGATCATGCACATTTAGACAAATGTGGGATCCAATCCGGTATCTAATACCCATGAACAAGAAGTAGAAATGAGAATATCTTTCATATAGATACTTGAAGTAGTAGCAATCATATTGACCTTCTTCACTTTTTAGGCCTTCCTTATAAGCCTTGCAACTTTGCTTCCAATGACCAATCTCATTGCAATGGTAGCAAAATGCATCCTTTTGAGACACTTTGGGTTTAGCCTATTCGGCTTTGGAAACATTTTCCCTAGGTTTAGCAACCTTTGCTTTACCTTCTTTACCTTCCTTTTTGAACCCCTTTCTCGTGTTAACCATTAAAACATTTGCGGATTGATCCTTTTGCATCTTGCATGCATTAAGAGCCTTCACCACATCATACCTCTCTTGCCTAGCTTGCACTTGGAACATTTCCTTTGTGCGTTGTGCTAGAACAAAAGCAACTTCCATGTGTTCAAGGTCCTTCTCAAGAGCCTTACACGTGGTGGCTAGCATAAGGCAAACAACATCATTGGAATCATCTCTATGTTTTTTATGTTGCTCCTTATATGCCCTTGCAACATTTGCAGCGGGTTCAGCAGGAATGGGTTCGTCAAGAACGTACAATTTCTATTATTGCCTAAGCACAATTCTTAAGCTTCTGATCTAATCAGAATAGTTTGTACCGTTTTCTTCGAGCTTTGTCCTTCTCAAGGACGGATCGCAGTAACAATGGTTAATTATAGTTTAATGCAATTTCTACAATAAGATATACATACAATATGAACACATATAAGCATCAAATCATTTACCAACTAAGATACAAATAATTTATTTTAAAAATACTCCCACTAAATTATACACCTTCAAATACAAGTATGTATCATAATTATAATGGGATAAGATCCATATTTCACTTGATTTTGGTTTAACTGAGTCAATGTCCAAAATCAAGCTATTTAGGTAGATAACATCAATCATATCATATATGACTCTTAGATATTTTATGAGATTCTAGACATCATATGTCAACACATGTTTTAATCTCATCTATGCCTTGGGTCAAATCTCATTTGAAAGCACCAATTAAGTTTAACCTTTTTCAAACGTATAAGACACAGAACGATGCACCTAACTGAGTCAAAACTACATCAACCGTTATCTCATCTTGATCACATATTAATATATAATGATGCACCTAACTGAGTCAAAACTACATCAAAATACCCGAATATTTCTCAAGTGTTCTAATCAAGGGATGGCATAAAACTTAAACATTTAAGAAGATTTTTCCATATAGCAACAAACATCGCATGGTTGTATATGAAACTTATGTGTACATAACCATGAACATGGGAATTCACATAATATTCTACTTTAGGATCATACAAATAATCATGTAACAAATAACAATTATTAATTACATAATTATTGATGGATGTGGTTTTACCCATCCAAAAGATATGTTCCTAAGCTTATTTTCAGTTCGAAATCTTGAGAATTTAATGTATATTTTAGTATTTTGATAGTTCAGGGACTGAAGTGAAACAATGCTGAAAATAGAAGATTTGAACCTACTTTGGAAGTTTTGGAACCAAAATGCAATTCTGAAAAGCGGAGGACTAAACGGAAATTATGAAGTTCAAGGGTCAAACTGTAAATCTTGGAAGTTCAGGGACCTAATTGCAAATTTAGAAAATCGAGGATTAATTTGATTTTATGAAAGTCAGGGGCCAAAGTAAAAATATAATAATTCAAGGACGAAAGTGCGAAAGCAAAAATTAGAGTGACCAAAGTTCAACTTGGCAATTGTCGCGAAACGAATCCAAGGAGGGTACTAACCAAGCAAGGCTGGCTGATGAAATGTCTGATGTGTTGGGAGACCGCATAGCCCATGTGAGCGACCGCCCAAGTGAAGGCCTGGAATGGGCTCGAATTGGGCTTGGGTTTGAGCCTTGATTAATGGTTGTTGTTCACATGGTTTTAACCTAGGATATACTATATAATTGCAGTAATTGGTTTTTAAAGGGATTAAGCCGTGGTACTAAGGAGGACTGATTACTATTCCCAGGCAATAAACATTGTTGTTTTCTTTTTACGATATTTCCAGGTTTTGTATCTTTCTTTTATTTCTGTAATTTTTAGTATTATGAGTAGGTAATTTTAATTATTTCATGGATTGAATGTAGTATTTGTTGAACTTCTATGCTAAATTGATTTTTAATTCTTTCAAACTTTCTCGTTCTTATTTGATGAATTATTTATCATTCAATTGATGTGTTTTAGATTGTTGCACCACCGTGGACAATTTATTTAAAGAACACTAATTCATCGATTATGTTTAATTGTTGACCTACCGGAATACAAGAAAACCTAGATTCAATTATTTCTTATTTGCTTAAAGAGTTTCTTGAGTATTGTTTTTACCTACCGGAATTTACAATACGATAGAAATATTAGGGTTGCAATTCGAACACCAAACGTCCCAACCCTTAATCAAGTGAAAGAATCTTTGAACGATACTATTATCTTTATTATCGATTAAACCCTAGCATAGAAGGGATACAACTACGAAATTCAATCCGTGAATTCCTTTAATCTGGTTAAACCCTATTGTCTTGTGTATTTGTTTTCTTTAATTCAGTATTTTAATTTCTTTGCAATTTAATTTAGTTTAAATTATTCAAAAATCAAAAACCCCTTTTTGGTTACGTTTTGCACTAATTAAATCAACTTGTTAATTCACTCAAGTCTCTGTAGATTCGACCCTTGCTTGTGCATACTACTACAACGGTAGCTAGTACACTTGCTAGCTATTTTTATTACAAGAGGATTTTTATCCATCAAGTTTTTGGCGCCGTTGCCGGGGACTTGTTGTGAGTTACGAGTTAATTTTGATTAGTGTATTGTAAATAATTTTCTTTTCTTATTTTTTTGGGTGTAAATAGTTTTCTTTAATTATCTTCTCATTTTATTTATTTTTTATTTTTATTATTAAAAAAAAATCAAATGGACTCAAGTATGTATAACTATGACATCTATGAGTCATGTGGAAATTGTGGATTATACTCTCATGATTCTTATGAGTGCCCTTAGGGAACATATTCTTTTTAGTATTATCCACAAGAGGGGAGTCCGTTCCATTCACAAAGTCAAGGATGGAACAGTTATGGGCCACATTACTATGAGCCTTCTCATCCTCAACCTGAAAAGCAACCATGGGAGGAAGCTATAGAAAGATATAAGGAGGAGAAACAACAACGGGATAGTCGAATAGAGGCAACCATGAGTAACATATCGGCACAATTGGACAAATTGATAGAGGCAGCGAGGAATCAAAATTCGACCATAATCCATGCACAACCCAAAGAACAACTATTGGGGGACACATTGGGGAACTTTGTCTATGAAGACTCCGATGAAGAACTTGAGAACGAACTACAACAAGAGCCACTTTTGGAAAATGAAACGGAGGATTTTGTGTATGAAACCTCCCATGAAAATTCTAGTGAAGTGCAATTGTATGATAGTTCGGGTTGTATGGAGACGGAAGAAATTATAGAAAAATCATGGCATGAGCAAATTGATGAAATTGAGCTTGTTCTTTATGGTGAGATGCGGGGCAATGAATTTCAAGAAGATATGGTCACTCTCGCCAAGATCGACAAGCCATGTTTGAATGAACACCAACCTCTACTCATGAAAAATGCCGATGACGAATCCTCCATCATTTTGGTGATCCCTCCCATCTTTGAAGACGGAGAAAGTGGCAAGGACTCCCGAGAGAAGAAGACCAAGAAACTTAAAAGTCAAAAATTTCCTTGGGCACAAAATGATCTCAAAGCGCGAGGAATTTACATGGGGCTTGATCTGAAAATAAGGACCCGCGAAACCATGAATTGGGCCAAAGGACGGAAGGTGAAGTCCAAACGGGAGCAACGGTCGGGCTAACGACCTTAACCAAATGCGCTAATTGGGAGGCCACCCAAATAGGTACGTTTTTTATTGCTTTATTTATTTCCTTTGTTGTGTCATATCGTCCTTTGAACCCAAGACATATTTTTGATCTCTTTGCTATGAGGACATAGCATGTTTTGAGTTTGGGGGTAGATATCTCTCCGAGTTTGTGGGTTTATAGGGGAGTGTATATAGTGTCACACTCCAAAAAAATAGAAAAATTAAAAAAATTTTGTTCTCATTATATTTTAGGGAATTGGCCAACGTCCGTGATGATTTGAGGGTTTTGACTGAGTTTTGCTAAGTTTGTGCCAATTTGAATTTGTTTATTAGAATTGCATTAATACATGTAAAACACAATTGCACCACCATTCACTTCCATCATATTTCTTGATCATGTTCATTAATTTAGGTGTCCTTTATGGGTTCACTTTGACATTCTCGGGGGTCCTAGAACATGGTTGCATGCTTGTCAATAACACATCATTAGATTACTTGATATTTATGGCTTGTATTTCTTTGATAACCCTCTTGTGAGCCTTCGACTTTCTCGTCACTGTTTATATATGAATTGTCATTTGATCCCATTTTGAGCCTTGTTTGAAAGAATGGACCATCTAGACCACCATTCGCCTTCATTTGATGCCTATTCTCTAACCCTTGACACCTAGAATATGTTTATCCTACCTTTGCAAGAATGTGAAATTGGAAAAGTTCAAGTTTGGGGGTTACATAGGGAAATTAAGGGAATGAGTGAGGAAGGTCAAAAGTTGGAATTATGATGTGTATTGTATAAAAGGGGGCAAAAAAAAGGAAAGAAACAGCTTGCCCCCTAATTCTGTGAAGTATGTTTGATAAGTGACATTTATTGAGAGAGGGAATGCTTTCAACCCCAAGTGTATAAAGTATGAACAAAGTTCTAGTTTGGGGGTTGAAGTATTTGGGAAACAAAGGTGAGCAGAAAACTGAAATTCCGGAAGGAGTAACATGCAATGGAAGTCTTTTAGTTTCACATTCTTGTGTTTGTATGTCCATTCCTTCGTTTGTACCCGCGAACCTAGCCCCACAATTGTTGTAGACTTAACCTAAAGCCATAATTCGTATTCAATATTGAGTAATCGGGTTGACAAGTGCGTAATCGTGCATATGAGTATCCTTGTAAATTGTATTGTTATCTGTGATGTAGGGCATGTTTTAGTGAACCCATAAACAATCTTATCTTGTTGATCATGATCTCCCA
This sequence comes from Adenophora triphylla var. japonica, assembly GCA_022495995.1. NCBI lineage: Eukaryota > Viridiplantae > Streptophyta > Magnoliopsida > Asterales > Campanulaceae > Adenophora > Adenophora triphylla. The sequence goes on from JAFEMH010000074.1 coordinate 49,399, forward strand.
TATTTCATTCACCATTCAGGCCGAGGTGGAAAATTGTGGGTTAGATGCATTAATGTAATTGTAATTGCATATTCTTATTGGCACTTGCTTAGCATATTTTGTGAGAATCTGAGACTTGATTGGCCGACAACCTTGTATATATTGAGAACATATCAAAAATATTTTCTGTTGATTGATTTTAATTGTTAGGGTAGTTTTGTTTTTTTGTTTAGTTCTTTTTTTTACTCGAGGACGAGCAAAAGGTATGTTTGGGGGTATTTGATGGATGTGGTTTTACCCATCCAAAAGATATGTTCCTAAGATATGTTCCTAAGCTTATTTTCTGTTCGAAACCTTGAGAATTTAATGTATATTTTAGTGTTTTGATAGTTCAGGGACTGAAGTGAAACAATGCTGAAAATAGAAGATTTGAACCTACTTTGGAAGTTTTGGGACCAAAATGCAATTCTGAAAAGAGGAGGACTAAACGAAAATTATGAAGTTCAAGGGTCAAACTGTAAATCTTGGAAGTTCAGGGACCTAATTGCAAATTTGGAAAGTTGAGGATTCATTTGATTTTATGAAAGTCAGGGGCCAAAGTAAAAATAAAATAATTCAAGGACGAAAGTGCGAAAGCAAAAATTAGAGTGACCAAAGTTCGACTTGGCAATTGTCGCGAAACGAATCTAAGGAGGGTACTAACCAAGCAAGGCTGGCTGATGAAATGTCTGATGTGTTGGGCGACCGTATAGCCATGTGAGCGACCGCCCAAGTGAAGGCCTGGAATGGGCTCGAATTGGGATTGGGGTTGAGCCTTGATTAATGGTTGTTGTTCACATGGTTTTAACCTAGGATATAGTATATAATTGCAGTAATTGGTTTTTAAGGGATTAAGCCGTGGTACTAAGGAGGACTGATTACTATTCCCAGGCAATAAACATTGTTGTTTTCTTTTTACGATATTTCCAGGTTTTGTATCTTTCTTTTATTTCTGTAATTTTTAGTATTATGAGTAGGTAATTTTAATTATTTCATGGATTGAATGTAGTATTTGTTGAACTTCTATGCTAAATTGATTTTTAATTCTTCCAAACTTTCTCGTTCTTATTTGATGAATTATTTATCATTCAATTGATGTGTTTTAGATTGTTGCACTACCGTGGACAATTTGTTTAAAGAACACTAATTCATCGATTATGTTTAATTGTTGACCTACCGGAATACAAGAAAACCTAGATTCAATTATTTCTTATTTGCTTAATGAGTTTCTTGAGTATTGTTTTGACCTACCGGAATTTACAATACGATAGAAATATTAGGGTTGCAATTCGAACACCAAACATCCCAACCCTTAATCAAGTGAAAGAATCTTTGAACGAGACTGTTATTTTTAATATCGATTAAACCCTAGCATATAAGGGATACAACTACGAAATTCAATCCATGAATTCCTTTAATCTGGTTAAACCCTATTGTCTTGTTTATTTGTTTTCTTTAATTCAGTATTTTAATTTCTTTGCAATTTAATTTAGTTTAAATTATTCAAAAATCAAAAACCCCTTTTTGGTTACGTTTTGCACTAATTAAATCAAGTTGTTAATTCACTCAAGTCTCTGTGGATTCGACCCTTGCTTGTGCATACTACTACAATGGTAGCTAGTACACTTGCTAGCTATTTTTATTACAAGAGGATTTTTATCCATCAAGTTTTTGGCGCCGTTGCCGGGGACTTGTTGTGAGTTACGAGTTAATTTTGATTAGTGTATTGTAAATAATTTTCTTTTCTTATTTTTTTGGGTTTAAATAGTTTTCTTTAATTATCTTCTCATTTTATTTATTTTTTATTTTTATTATTAAAAAAAATCAAATGGACTCAAGGATGTATAACTATGACATCTTTGAGTCATGTGGAAATTGTGGATTATACTCTAATGATTCTTATGAGTGCCCTTCGGGCACATATTCTTTTGAGTATTATCCACAAGAGGGGAGTCCGTTCCATTCACAAAGTCAAGGATGGAACAGTTATGAGCCACATTACTATGAGCCTTCTCATCCTCAACCTGAAAAGCAACCATGGGAGGAAGCTATGGAAAGATATAAGGAGGAGAAACGACAACGGGATAGTCGAATAGAGGCAACCATGAGTAACATATCGGCACAATTGGACAAATTGATAGAGGCAGCGAGGAATCAAAATTCGACCATAATCCATGCATAACCCAAAGAACAACTATTGGGGGACACATTGGGGAACTTTGTCTATGAAGACTCCGATGAAGAACTTGAGAACGAACTACAACAAGAGCCACTTTTGAAAAATGAAACGGAGGATTTTGTCTATGAAACCTCCCATGAAAATTCTAGTGAAGTGCAATTGTATGATAGTTCGGGTTGTATGGAGACGGAAGAAATTATAGAAAAATCATGGCATGAGCAAATTGATGAAATTGAGCTTGCTCTTTATGGTGAGATGCGGGGCAATGAATTTCAAGAAGATATGGTCACTCTCGCCAAGATCGACAAGCCATGTTTGAATGAACACCAACCTCTACTCATGGAAAATGCCGATGACGAATCCTCCATCATTTTGGTGATCCCTCCCATCTTTGAAGACGGAGAAAGTGGCAAGGACTCCCGAGAGAAGAAGCCCAAGAAACTTAAAAGTCAAAAATTTCCTTGGGCACAAAATGATCTCAAAGCGCAAGGAATTTACATGGGGCTTGATCTGAAAATAAGGACCCGCGAAACCATGAAGTGGGCCAAAGGACGGAAGGTGAAGTCCAAACGGGAGCAATGGTCGGGCTAACGACCTTAACCAAATGCGCTAATTGGGAGGCAACCCAAGTAGGTATGTTTTATTTGCTTAATTTATTTGCTTTGTTGTGTCATATCTCCTTTGAACCTGAGACATGTTTTGTTCTCTTTGCTATGAGGACATAGCATGTTTTGAGTTTGGGGGTAGATATCTCTCCGAGTTTGTGGGTTTATAGGGGAGTGTATATAGTGTCACCCTCCAAAAAAATATAAAAATTAAAAATTTTTTGTTCTCATTATATTTTAGGGAATTGGCCAACGTCCGTGATGATTTGAGGGTTTTAATTGAGTTTTGCTAAGTTTGTGCCAATTTGAATTTGTTTATTAGAATTGCATTAATACATGTAAAACACAATTGCACCACCATTCACTTCCATCATATTTATTGATCATGTTCATTAATTTAGGTGTCCTTTATGGGTTCACTTTTACATACTCGGGGGTCCTAGAACATGATTGCACGCTTGTCAATAACAAATCAATAGATTACTTGATATTTATGGCTTTTATTTCTTTGACAACCCTATTGTGAGCCTTCGACTTTCTCATCACTGTTTATATATAAATTGTCACTTAATCCCGTTTTGAGCCTGTTTAGAAAGAATGGAACATCTAGACCACTATTCGCCTTCATTTGACGCCTACTCCCTAGCCCTTGACACTTAGAATAGGTTTATCCTACCTTTGCAAGAATGTGGAATTAGAAACGATCAGTTTGGGGGTTACATAGGGAAATTATGGGAATGAGTGAGGAAGGTCAAAAGTTGGAAATATGATGTGTATTGTATAAAAGGGGGCAAAAAAAAGAAAAAAAATGGCTTGCCCCATAATTTTGTGAAGTATGATTGATTAGTGACCTATATTGAGTGAGGAAATGCTTTCGACCCCACATGTATAAAGTATGACAAAGTCAAGTTTGGGGGTTGAAGCATTGGGGAAATAAAGGTGAGCGGAAAAGCTGAAATTTCGGAAGGAGTATGATGCAATGGAAGGCTTTTAGTTTCACATTCTTGTGTTTGTATGTCCATTCCTTCGTTTGTACCCGTGAACCTAGCCCCACAATTGTTGTGGATTTAACTTTGAGCCACATTTTTTGTTCAATATTGAGTAATCGGGTTGACAAGTGCGTAATCGTGCATATGAGTATCCTTGTATATGAAATTGTATTGTTATCTGTGATGTAGGGCATGTGTTAGTGAACCCTTAAACAATCTTGTCTTGTTGATCATGATCTCCCATATTTCATTCATCATTCAGGCCGAGGTGGAAAATTGTGGGTTAGATGCATTAATGTAAATGTAATGGCATATTTTTATCGGCACTTGTTTAGCATATTATGTGAGAATCTGAGACTTGATTGGCCGACAACCTTGTATATATTGAGAACATATCAAAAATATTTTCTGTTGATTGTTTTTATTTGTTAGATTAGTTTTGTTTTAGTTTTAGTTTTGTTTTACTCGAGGATGAGCAAAAAGTAAGTTTGGGGGTATTTGATGGATGTGATTTTACCCATCCAAAAGATATGTTCCTAAGCTTACTTTTTGTTCGAAACCTTGAGAATTTAATATATATTTTAGTGTTTTGATAGTTCAGGGACTGAAGTGAAACAATGCTGAAAATTGAAGATTTGAACCTACTTTGGAAGTTTTGGGACCAAAATGCAATTCTGAAAAGCGGAGGACTAAACGGAAATTATGAAGTTCAAGGGCCAAACTTTAAATCTTGGAAGTTCAGGGACCTAATTGAAAATTTGGAAAATCGAGGATTAATTTGATTTTATGAAAGTCAGGGGCCAAAGTAAAAATATAATAATTCAAGGACGAAAGTGCGAAAGCAAAAATTAGAGTGATCAAATTTGGACTTGGCAATTGTCGCGAAACGAATCCAAAATGTGGCCAAATGCAAGCCATGGCCGAGAGAAAATGCAAGCCATGGCCGAGATAGGTAGCAGGAATTGGGGCCAAGGAATTGGGACCAAGCTGTGTGCAAGGCAAAAATCCCAACATTGGTACAATAATCAGAACGACTAAGGGGATAAAGCACGACTCGTTAGCACGGGTTGGACTTGGCATTTGGAGCGAATTGGGCCTGGTAGTTGGGCCTATAACTTGGCTGGGTTGAATGGCTTCCCACGGTTGGTGACCTAGTGTAACGACCCCGAATTTCCATAATTTCCATAATTCCATAAACATAAATAAATACCCAAAAATACGGGTCCACAACGGTAACTTAAGTCAAACCATTACATAAGTGCGGAAAGATCAGATGTAACGGCTAAGTACAGTAACTAGTACTAATAACAGTTCTGAAATTCGGAATCATTAAATAATTCATTTATTCTACTTAATTTCTCCGCCTCTTTCTGATGACGGTTCTCCTCCTTTCTATTCCGATCCTGAGGGAAAAAGAAAATGAAGGAATGAGCGAACAATGCCCAGTAAGTTCATACGTGGTCTTATCGATACAATGAGGAGACGACTAGAAAGAACGCATCCAAAAATTATATTCAAGGATAGGTTATAAACAACAATTATGTGTATATTTCATAGCAAAGAAAGTGTGGCAACTACAACTTTGTTATGCTTTCAGACTTCCGTCAATTCCATGGGTCATACCCTACATTGAGTAATTCCCAAAACAACGAACACCTACATTGATGTCGTGTTTTCATAATACATGCTTTTCTCATTAAGCATAGTTTCATAACTAGTAAATTATAATGCATACTAGTTATTACATGGGTTATACCCTACATTGAGTATTCCCATAATTTTTCATAATACATGCTTTTCTCATTAAGCATAATTTCATAACTAGTAAATAATAATGCATACTAGTTATTACATACAGATGCATTCCAAGGTACAAGAACACACATAGCAATTTCAATATTTGCGGATATTCCATGAACAAGAACATATCACGAGAATAAGGAATTTTCAATGACGATACATTTCATCGTAAAGTATTGTAAAAATTACTATCGGCCACGAGATAGCATTCACGTTTTGAAAAGACTCAATGGAGTTTCCAAACGAATTGATATACAAGAGTACTTAGGATCGTAATTCCTTACCTTAGCTTTGCTTCCTTGCTTAGCAACGCCCTTTACGCGAAATCTACAATCACGTAATAGCATATTTTAGGCACAAGTAACCTTTTATTACTTCTTATGCACCTATACTTCCTTTCCTTAGTTAACCTATGAGTTATTCTTAGACTCACCTTAATTGGTTAACTAACCTTCTATTTTTAGAAGCTTTCCTAATTTAGCAGTTTCTTAACTTAGAAACTTTCTATTTCGAAATTCTAACACTTTGGAACCTAAGTCTTTTAGTATTCTTAAAGTGTTATTCTTCTTCTTTTCCTTTGATATATTTTCCTTTAAAGTCTTTGGACTTCCCTTAAATTCCTAAAGGTTCCTTTAGGTTTTCTTAATTTCAACAAAGTCCTTTAACTTTTCAATTTTTACGAAATAGTCCCTCAACTTTTGAAAATTACAAAATAGTCCCTCAACTTTTGAAAATTACAAAATAGTCCCTCAACTTTTGAAAAATTACAAAACAGTCCCTCAACTTTTGAAAAATTACAGAACAGTCCCTCAACTTTTGGAAAATTACAAAACAGTCCCTCAACTTTTCAGTAATTGCAAAATAGTCCTTCAGATTTCCAAAATCGCAGAACAGTCCCTCAGAACTTTTGAACTTTTCAGTTCAGTCCTGAAGTTAAGCTGTTCAGTTAGTAACTTAACTGAAAAATCCTTTCAGCTTTGAAAACTCTGCAGTTTAGTCCCTTTTCCGTTTAAAAACTAACTGCTTTTATATAAACTAACTAAAATGCTAACACTTAAATGGAGAACACCCAAATCAAGCCAAGAACACCTTCGGCCGATCTCCCAGGTTGTTCAAAAAAATTATTTTGTTCCTCTTTTAATTTTTTTAAACATTAAACAATTATTTAATTTCTATATTCTTTAATAAAAACCCTTTTAATCATATTAATTTTGTTTGATTCAATTTCAAAACAATATGAACTAGGGTTAGGGTTATATCATTATAACCTACAATTCCCCAATAATCAAATCCTTACTTTATTACATAAATCCTAAGATTAATCATTAGAAATCCAATAATGGCTAAACCTAGAATTAAATGATTTTAAACTTTGAAAAATCATAACTAATTCAATTTAAATCGGAATTGAATGAAACAAAAACTAGATTGTAGGTTATTATCTTACCTTGATTTTTGATGAAGGAACAATGGCCAAAGGAAGAACAAAAACGGCTGTACTCCTCCCCCAAGCAAGCAGGCTGCCGCCCCCTCCCTTTCTAGGTTTAGGTTTTTGATTTTTTTCTTTTTTCTTTGCTAAATGAGAGATTGTGAGGAAAATTAATAATGAGGTTTTATTTTTATACCCTAGGCTTTCACCTCCTTGGGCCCCTTTGACTCCCTAAGCCCAACTTAGCCCACTTGATTTAATTAATTAAATTGGTCCATTTAATTAATCCAAGTCCAATTCAATTAAGGAGTATTATTTTATTATTATTATAATTAAAATAATACTAAAAAAAAAAAAAAAAAAAAATTCGGGTCTTTACATTCTTACCCCCTTAAAAGAGTTTGGTCCTCCAAACTAAACGTACCTTAATTTTTGAAGAGATCGGGATACATTTCCCTCATTTCGTTTTCGAGCTCCCATGTCGCCTCACGTTCTGAGTGGTTGCTCCATTGTACCTTTACGTACGGTATGACTCGCCTTCGCAGATTCTGGTCCTTCCGGTCCACAATCTTAATTGGTTTCTCGTCATAACTCAAATCCGTCCGAAGCCTTAGCTGCTTATATTCAATTACATGACTCGCATCTGCCATATACTTCCTTATCATGGATACGTGGAATACATTGTGTACCCGGCAAATACACAGTGGTAAGGCTAATCGATATGCCACCTTTCCAACTCTATCCAAGATCTCAAATGGTCCTACGTACCTTGGACTCAACTTTCCTTTTATACCAAACCTCATGACGCCCTTGGTTGGTGAAATCTTCAAAAATACATGATCTCCCACCTGAAATTCTAGGTCGCGTCGTCTGTTGTCTGCGTAAGATTTCTGCCTACTACTGCGTACATTTAACAACCATTTACGAATCTGTTGAACCTTGTCCGCAGTTACTTGGACTAATTCTGGTCCTGTCAATTTCCGTTCACCTACTTCATCCCAACAAGTAGGCGACCTACACTTTCGTCCATAAAGTGCCTCATATGGAGCCATTCCTATACTCGCATGAAAACTATTGTTGTACGCGAACTCCACTAGAGATAAATGTTCGTCCCAAGTGCCTTGCCAATCCAACGACATAGCCCTTAGCATATCTTCTAAAGTTTGAATTGTTCTTTCCGACTGTCCGTCTGTCTGTGGGTGAAAAGCTGTACTCATTGTCAACTCCGTCCCCAATGCTTGCTGTAAACTGTTCCAGAACTTCGATGTAAACCTTGCGTCCCTATCTGACACTATCGAAACTGGAATCCCATGCAGTCGTACAATCTCATCAATATACAACTTAGCCAACTTCTCTAATGAATCTGTCACCTTGATTGCCAAGAAGTGAGCCGCCTTTGTTAATCTGTCCACTATCACCCAAATCGCATTTTGACCTTTCAATGTCTTTGGCAGTCCAACCACTAAGTCCATCGCTATGTGATCCCACTTCCATTCCGGAATAGGTAACGATTGTAGTAATCCCGCAGGCTTTTGGTGTTCACTCTTCACTTGCTGACACACCAAACATCTCGCCACAAAATTAGCCACATCTCCTTTCATGTTGTTCCACCAAAACGATTCTCACAAATTTCTATACATCTTGGTACTTCCCGGGTGAACTGAGAATCTTGAACAATGAGCCTCCTTCAAGATTTCTCTCTTTATCTCTTCGTTACTTGGTACCCATATTCTCTTTTGATACCTCAAAATTCCATCTTCGCCCAAGCGAAGATCCTTTCCCTGTCCTTTTCCTACAAGAGCATCCCTCTCATCATCTACACCTTGAGCTTCCTTAATTCTTTCCAAAAGCATAGATTGAATAACTAACTGAGCTAGATACCCTTTAACTCGCACCTCTATGCTGGAAATTTCCATGTTTTCCCATGAGCTGATTCCCTTAGAGACTAGCATTGCTAAACTCCCATGATTCTTCCTACTTAATGCATCAGCCACCTTGTTTGCCTTTCCAGGGTGGTACAAAATTGTACAATCATAGTCCTTTAACAATTCGAGCCATCTCCTTTGCCTCATATTCAATTCCTTCTGGGTGAAAATATACTTAAGGCTCTTGTGGTCCGTGTATATCTGACATGTCGCACCATACAAATAGTGTCTCCATATCTTCAATGCAAAAACCACTGCAGCTAATTCCAGGTCATGGGTTGGGTAATTCTTTTCATGGTTCTTTAACTGTCTCGAGGCATACGCTATGACCTTTTCTTTCTGCATTAGTACACAACCTAGCCCTTTCAATGATGCATCGCTATAGATTACAAAACCTTCTGACCCCTCGGGTACTACCAAAACTGGTGCTGTTACCAACCTCTTTTTCAGTTCTTGAAAGTTCGTTTCACATTCTTCAGACCATATAAACTTTGCCGCCTTCTGAGTCAGCTTCGTCAACGGTCCAGACAGTTTCGAAAATCCTTCCACAAATCTCCGATAGTATCCCGCTAAACCCAAGAAACTTCTTATTTCGGTCACTGTGCTTGGTCTCTCCCAATTCACTATGGCTTCTATCTTTGCCGGATCTACCGCAATTCCATCCCTAGACACCACGTGTCCTAAGAACGCTACCTTTTCCAACCAAAATTCACACTTTTTAAACTTAGCATACAATCTCTGCTTCCTTAAAATTTCCAGTACCAATCTTAAGTGTTCTGCATGCTCCTCCTTAGTTCTCGAATATACTAGTATGTCATCAATAAATACAATAACGCACTTATCTAGATACTCATGAAATACTCTATTCATCAGTTCCATAAATGCTGCTGGTGCATTGGTTAGTCCGAATGGCATCACAACGAACTCATAATGTCCATACCTTGTTCTAAAGGCAGTCTTAGCAACGTCCTCGCTTTTAACCCTCAACTGATGATACCCAGAACGAAGGTCTATCTTCGAGAAGTAACACGCTCCCTTTAGTTGATCAAACAGGTCGTCAATCCTAGGCAACGGATATTGATTTCTTATTGTCACTTTATTCAATTCGCGGTAATCAATGCACAGCCTCATCGAACCATCCTTCTTTTTCACAAATAAAACTGGTGCGCCCCAAGGTGAAACACTTGGTCGGATCAGACCCTTGTCTAGCAGTTCTTGCAATTGCTCTTTCAATTCCTTCAATTCTGTGGGGGCCATTCTATACGGTGCTCTCGATATTGGTGTCGTCTCTGGTACCAATTCTATCGAGAATTCAACTTCTCTCTCTGGTGGTATCCCTGGCAAGTCTTCAGGAAACACGTCCTTAAATTCCCTTATTACCTCCAGCGATTCTATATTTACTTCCTTGGTATCGGTCTCGCCGATATAGGCCAAAAATCCTTCACATCCTTTCCTCAGTAGTTTTCGAGCCTTCATTACCGTGATCATACTTATCGGCCTTCTAGGTTTCGCCCCTACGAACCTATATTCTTTCCCATCTTGTCCTTGGAAGGTAACTTCCTTCTTATGGCAATCTACATTAGCGTGGTTGGTAGCTAACCAATCCATACCCAATATAATATCAAATTCCTTCATTTCTAGTTCAATAAACTCTACTGGTATTTCGGTGCCTCCTATCTTTAAAGGACAATGCTTATAGCAGGTTGTGATAGGTATCGCTTCATTAGTTGGAGTATCTATCACTAAAGGTGTTTCTAGCAGTTCAGGTTTCAATTTCAGTTTCCTTGCTACAGAACTACTTATCACCGAATGAGTAGCGCCCGTGTCAATCAATGCATAGACGTTACTAAGAGAAATTTGGAGTGTACCTGCCACTAAATCATTCGAAGTACTCACTGCCTTGGCCGTCATGGTGAATACTCGCCCACGACCGCCATTATTCCCTCCTCCATTGGTATTCCTTGCTCCTGGAGCAGGCTCATTTTTCTTCGCTTCGGGACACTTCCATCTAGGATGCCCCACCTTGTCGCATGTGTAACATTTATTTTCCTTGTACCAACAGCTGTCAGCCTTGTGGAATCTATCACAAATTTGTCACTTCTCCATAGCCCCTTGCTCTGGAGCCTCCTTCTTATTGCCTTCCTTTCGGTTTCCAGAATTATTGGTTGGATGCTTTGTTGCATGGTTGTTCTTGTCACGGCCATCGTCCACGGCCTTCCTTTTGTTGTTATGCCCCTCTTTGTTCCAATTTCCCGCGGACTCCTTCTGTCCACTAGCTCCTTTGCTCGTAGCCTTATCTTTTTCCTCCTTCTTACTGCGGTAGCTGTTTGCCTCTCTTTCAACCACCTTAGCCCTTTCTAGTACATCAGCATAAGTTTTCAGCATTAGTGGGGTGATCCGGTACTTGATTCGGTCACTTAACACTGCCTCAAATTTCCTGGCCTTTTGTTCTTCATTATCAAAAAATGTTGGAGCAAATTCCATTAGGTCGGTGAACTTTTCACAGTACTCGTCCACAGTCATGTTTCCTTGACTCAGCATCATGAATTCCGCTACTTTTGCATTTCGAACACTATCAGGATAGTACTTGTCATTAAAAGCTGTCTTGAACGCTTCCCAAGTATATTCCAAAATTCCCCGAGCAGTTCCAGCCCGCTTCTCGGCTTCCCACCAAGATCTAGCTTTCCCTTTCAGCATAAACGTAGCAAACACCACCTTCTGTTCCGGTGTACAAGTCAAGGTCCCAAATATCGTTTCCATATTCTTAATCCACTCTTGTGGATTCTCTTTCGCACTTCCAGAAAAAGACTCTGGGTTTACCTTTGAAATAATTCCAGGGGATCGCGTAGTGGCACTTGAGCTGCCGGTCTCTCTTGAGCTAACCCAGTTACCACTTGGCCAATTCCTGCCAATGTTTGGTTCAAAGTTTGTAACACTGCCTCCATGGGGTCTTGCCCTTGATCGTTTCCGTCTCCCAAATATCGGTTTCCCCTACGGTTTCCATTATGCGACATCTGCATAATATTTTTATTATTACTACGATTTATCGTATTTATAATTCACTCACTCAACAGTAAGTAGTAAAAACTAACATATCTAGCTTGCTACATATGTACTCGTAGACATCTAGCTAGTTAATGTTTTAAGGTTTCGTCTCAACAGACTGAATTATTTCTCATATTTCTGTCTTCACAGATTAGATGTTTAATCTTTGAGGATTTTCCGTTTCATCAAACGGTTATAATTTTCTCACTAGCCCATCATTTGACTAGTCTTTTTCCTTTTTTCTTCGGATCATTTTTACTTGACCCTTTTTTTTTTTTAAATTTCTGTAGATATTATAATATTATAGTCATTCACACATTTCCACACTTAAGGATTATTGAATAACTAAGCAACTTTATTTCTTCCATCTAAGTGGAACTAAAACTATTGGTTCAAAAACAATAACTAATGGTTCATCAACCACAAAAGAAAATAACTAGCATACTTAAAGTACTTGCTTCCAAACAAAATAAAACAACTAGCTAAATAAATAATTCCTCTGTCTCTAGTTGGGTGGAATAGCTGCTCTCCAATTGGTCTTCGTAACCTCAACGAATTCCACGATCAGCTTCCTATATTCTGCATTCACTTCGTGATACTTGCCATACCACTCATAAAGATTTACGGTCAGTCCTGCCTCACGCTGATCCTGCTCATTTATCTCTCTCTGAAGCCTAAAGAGCGTCGTGGTTGCCTCAGCTAATTGTCCACTTAACCGGGTCCACTCCCTATGAGCAACTCTAGCACTTGCCTCCATATTGTTGGCCTTTTGGGTTTCTTTCTGTAGTTTGTCGGTGAGTTCCTTTATCTCTCTCTCATGTTCTTTGTCTTCTTGTTTCCTCAAGTCCATTAGCATTTCACAGTCTTCTTCTAAGTACTTAACTGATTGCATCTCTTCCTTAAGCTTGTCTTCAAGGGTGTTAGCTCTATCTTCAACCTTCAATAGTTGAGTGGTAGTCATATGCCACTTTTCCTCTGCCCTACTTGCTTTCTTCTTAAGGCCTTCTACTTCCTTCACGAGGGATTTGATCCTCGACTCCTGAGCTAGTAGTGTCTCGGTCTTAACAGCTCTAGTCCTCACAGATTTCATCGGTTTGCGTGCCATTTCCTAAACAAAACAAAATAGCTTTCATTAGCATCTAATATATATGATTCATACTTAAACAATAACTCTCTTTCATTTAAGCATTCAAGTAAGTTATACATTTAACTTTTCTACTTAGTCTACCTCACTCTCATAAACATTCTAGAGCGAGTCATAACTTAAATCTAAGTTCAGGGTTACCTTCATTCTAGAATTTCTTAGAACTAAGGTTCCCTAAGGTTAAAGGTATTCTTCCCATGAGACCTAAAACCGGAGCTCTGATACCAACTGTAACGACCCCGAATTTCCATAATTTCCATAATTCCATAAACATAAATAAATACCCAAAAATACGGGTCCACAACGGTAACTTAAGTCAAACCATTACATAAGTGCGGAAAGATCGATGTAACGGCTAAGTACAAGTAACTAGTACTAATAACGGTTCTCAAATTTAATCATTAAATAATTCATTTATTCTACTTAATTTCTCCGCCTCTTTCTGATGACGGTTCTCCTCCTTTCTATTCCGATCCTGAGGGAAAAAGAAAATGAAGGAATGAGCGAACAATGCCCAGTAAGTTCATACGTGGTCTTATCGATACAATGAGGAGACGACTAGAAAGAACGCATCCAAAATTATATTCAAGGATAGGTTATAAACAACAATTATGTGTATATTTCATAGCAAAGAAAGTGTGGCAACTACAACTTTGTTATGCTTTCAGACTTCCGTCAATTCCATGGGTCATACCCTACATTGAGTAATTCCCAAAACAACGAACACCTACATTGATGTCGTGTTTTCATAATACATGCTTTTCTCATTAAGCATAGTTTCATAACTAGTAAATTATAATGCATACTAGTTATTACATGGGTTATACCCTACATTGAGTATTCCCATAATTTTTCATAATACATGCTTTTCTCATTAAGCATAATTTCATAACTAGTAAATAATAATGCATACTAGTTATTACATACAGTGCATTCCAAGGTACAAGAACACACATAGCAATTTCAATATTTGCAGATATTCCATGAACAAGAACATATCACAGAATAAGGAATTTTCAATGACGATACATTTCATCAGAGTATTTTAAAAATTACTATCAGCCACAGATAGCATTCACGTTTTGAAAAGACTCAATGGAGTTTCCAAACGAATTGATATACAAGAGTACTTAGGATCGTAATTCCTTACCTTAGCTTTGCTTCCTTGCTTAGCAACGCCCTTTACGCGAAATCTACAATCACGTAATAGCATATTTTAGGCACAAGTAACCTTTTATTACTTCTTATGCACCTATACTTCCTTTCCTTAGTTAACCTATGAGTTATTCTTAGACTCACCTTAATTGGTTAACTAACCTTCTATTTTTAGAAGCTTTCCTAATTTAGCAGTTTCTTAACTTAGAAACTTTCTATTTCGAAATTCTAACACTTTGGAACCTAAGTCTTTTAGTATTCTTAAAGTGTTATTCTTCTTCTTTTCCTTTGATATATTTCCCTTTAAAGTCTTTGGACTTCCCTTAAATTCCTAAAGGTTCCTTTAGGTTTTCTTAATTTCAACAAAGTCCTTTAACTTTTCAATTTTTACGAAATAGTCCCTCAACTTTTGAAAATTACAAAATAGTCCCTCAACTTTTGAAAATTACAAAATAGTCCCTCAACTTTTGAAAAATTACAAAACAGTCCCTCAACTTTTGAAAAATTACAGAACAGTCCCTCAACTTTTGGAAAATTACAAAACAGTCCCTCAACTTTTCAGTAATTGCAAAATAGTCCTTCAGATTTCCAAAATCGCAGAACAGTCCCTCAGAACTTTTGAACTTTTCAGTTCAGTCCTGAAGTTAACTGTTCAGTTAGTAACTTAACTGAAAAATCCTTTCAGCTTTGAAAACTCTGCAGTTTAGTCCCTTTTCCGTTTAAAAACTAACTGCTTTTATATAAACTAACTAAAATGCTAACACTTAAATGGAGAACACCCAAATCAAGCCAAGAACACCTTCGGCCGATCTCCCAGGTTGTTCAAAAAAATTATTTTGTTCCTCTTTTAATTTTTTTAAACATTAAACAATTATTTAATTTCTATATTCTTTAATAAAAACCCTTTTAATCATATTAATTTTGTTTGATTCAATTTCAAAACAATATGAACTAGGGTTAGGGTTATATCATTATAACCTACAATTCCCCAATAATCAAATCCTTAATTTATTACATAAACCCTAAGATTAATCATTAGAAAACCAATAATGGCTAAACCTAGAATTAAATGATTTTAAACTTTGAAAAATCATAACTAATTCAATTTAAATCGGAATTGAATGAAACAAAAACTAGATTGTAGGTTATTATCTTACCTTGATTTTTGATGAAGGAACAATGGCCAAAGGAAGAACAAAAACGGCTGTACTCCTCCCCCAAGCATACCTGCCGCCGCCCCCTCCCTTTCTAGGTTTAGGTTTTTGATTTTTTTCTTTTTTCTTTGCTAAATGAGAGATTGTGAGGAAAATTAATAATGAGGTTTTATTTTTATACCCTAGGCTTTCACCTCCTTGGGCCCCTTTGACTCCCTAAGCCCAACTTAGCCCACTTGATTTAATTAATTAAATTGGTCCATTTAATTAATCCAAGTCCAATTCAATTAAGGAGTATTATTTTATTATTATTATAATTAAAATAATACTAAAAAAAAAAATTAAAATTTTTCGGGTCTTTACACCTAGTATATTATAAAAGTAGCAATTGATTTTTGGAAAAGAGAGAGGCAGTCGTGGTACTGTTGCGAGAAACAATAATTCCTTCATCCCGTTTCGATACAGGTTTATGATTTTTATTTTTGTAATTATTATGAGTAGCTAAATATTTTTTTTCATGGATTGGATGTAGTGATTGTTAAATTTCTATGCTAAAACAATTTTAATTCTTCCAAACTTTCTCGTTCATATTTGATGAATTATTTATCATTCGATTTATTTGGTTTAGATTGTTGCACTAGCGTGGACAATTTATCTAAAGCTCACTATTTCATTAATTAGGTTTGATTGTTTACCTAGCGAAATTCAAGAAAATCTAGATTCATTTATTTCTTAATTGCTTAATGAATTTCTTGAGTATTGTTTTGACCTAGCGGAATTTACAATACGATAGGAATATTAGGGTTGCAATTCGAACATAAAACGTCCCAACCCTTAGTCAAGTGAAAGAATCTTTGAATGAGAATGTCATTTTTATTATCTATTAAACCCTAGCATAGAAAGGAGACAACTACGAAATCCAATCCGTGAATTCTTTTAATCTGATTAAATCCTTTTTAATTGTTTGCTTGTTTTCTTTAGTTCAATAATTCTTTTAATTTCTTGCTTTAGTAGTTTAATTAATAAATCAAATCAAAAACCCCTTTTTGATTACTTTACACTAATTAAATCAACTTGTTAATTCACTCAAGTCTCTGTGGTTCGACCCTTGCTTGTGCATACTACTACAACGGTAGCTAGTACACTTGCTAGGTATTTTATTACAAGAGGATTTTTATCCATCATATGCTAAGTGATTTACCCTGTTCTCCTGTGGTGTGTAACCGTGCATGGTGCACACCCATTCTACTAACAATTTACTTGTGCCTCTTGATACAGAAATTAAACGTTCTTTCAGGAAAGGACGTAAAGCAAACAGGAGTGTGAACCATAATTGTTGGGAGATAGAGATGGGTGATAGAGCAGCGCAGACACTTAGGGAGAAAAATGCTCCAAACTGGACGGAGCAACCGCAGGCAGTTACTTTTCCTGCATTGCCGGCGGGAGTCACATTTGAGTTGAAACCGGGGCTGCTAAATCAATTGCCTAGCTTCAGTGGGCTACCCGGTGAAAACCCGAATCAGCACGTCTCCCAGTTCGTGCAAGTTTGCAGCAGTATGAAGCCTTCGGATCTCCCACTTGAGTAGCTTCTGCTCCGAGCTTTCTCTTTCACATTAAAGGACAGGGCTAATGTGTGGTATTATCACCTGGCCCCGAACAGCATTACCACCTGGCAGATGTTGAAAGAGGCTTTCTTGGATGAATTTTTTCCGGTGAATTAAATAAATGTGATGAAACGGGACATAAGTAATATGGAGCAGAAGGGGGATGAATCATTCTATGATTACTTTAACAGGTTTCACACACTCACCCGGAGTTGTCCCTACCACGAGTATGATGCGGATCAGCTGATTATGTACTTCCACGGAGGACTTACTGATCAGGACAAGAGGATGGTTGACTCTTCGTGTGGGGGTAGCATACTGAACAAAACTACTGCGGAAGCTCAGAAATTATTGAAGGAGCTAGCAAAGAGTACCCGAACACATGGTATGAGGTCAAGTGTCAGACAGGTCAATGCAGCTGGGTCCAGTAGTGGGGTGGCGGATCAACTTAAAACTGACGTCGAGGACATCAAAAGTATGATGAAGGCAATGATGTTGGGACAGCCGCCGAAGCAGTGTGGTGTTTGTTACGAGGTGACTCATCCTACAGATTCATGTCCAACATTGCAAACGGGTGAGTATGAAGATGTGAATGCAGTCGGATTCGAAGGCCAGAAACAGAACACTTACAACCCGAACTGGAAGAATCACCTAGGGTTCAGTTGGTCTAATCCGAATGGGGCACAGAAGCCGCAGTTCGGTAATCAGTTCGGTTATCCGCAGGGTTTTCTGCCGGTTCAGCAGTCCATGCAGTTTAGGCCACCTATGAAGCCACAACAAGCCATACCATAGTGCAGCCAGCAGAAGCAGCTGGCGGCAGCCCACAAAGGGACAGTCTACAGAAGATATGTTTCGTACACTGGCTCAGAGTATGACCACCTTATCCAGCGGTTTTCAGCAGTATCAGCAGAGGACTGATACGAGTATCAGTGGTCTTGAGAGGCAGATGGGGCAGATTGCCGATACTGTGGGTAGGTTGGAGGCTCAGAATCGGGAAAGTTGCCATCAAGGACGGAATTGAATCCGAACCAGAAAAATGTGAGTGCTATAACACTGAGGAGTGGTAAGGAGTTGATAGACACAATGATCAATGAGGAACCAGAATTAGAGGTTGAAAAGATTGAGCCGACAGAAAAAGTCGTGGAAGAGAAGGGTACTGCAGCTGAGTCAGTGCCACCAGTAGTCGAGCCGGAAGTGCCATTTCCTCAAGCCTTGAGAGAGTCGAGGAAGCCTGAGCCTGATAAGGCCATTTTTTATACTTTCAAGAGGCTTGAGGTGAACATCCCATTCCTGGACCTTCTTCAGACTGTCCTGAGATACGCCAAGTTTCTGAAGGAGCTGTGTACCACCAAGAGAGATCAGAAACTGAGGAGTCAGAAAAAGGTGAAGGTCCATGAGCATGTTTCTGCTGTTTATAATAGGAAGATGCCCAAGAAGTGCAATGATCTGGGGTTGTTTATGATCCCTATTTCTCTAGGGGATTCATCAGAGCACAAGGCAATGCTCAATTTGGGGGCTTCAATCAATGTTATGCCTTATACATTGTTTGAGAACCTGAAATTGGGGCCATTGCAAGACACCCGGGTAATAATACAGTTGGCAGACCGGTCCAACGCTTATCCGAAGGGGTTAGTAGAAGATGTTCTCATCCGGGTTGGTAAGATGATTTTTCCGGCTGACTTTTACGTGTTGGATATGGATTCGGATCCTAAGGCTCCCATTCTTCTTGGAAGGCCTTTCATGTCTACAGCTAGAACCAAGTTGGATGTGGCCAATGGTTCTTTGTCTATGGAGTTCGATGGGCAAGTCATGGAGTTCAATATCTTTGACTCCATGAAATACCCAAAGGACGTTCACTCCTTATGTTTCATGGATGTGATTGAGCCAGTGGTGGAGGAGGTGTTCGAGGGGAGCAACACAAATGATGATATGAAGGCTGTTTTAAAGAATGCTTTGGGGTTTGCGGAGTTGGATTTTGAAATTTCCGACAGTCTAAAAGAAGCAGGAATGAGCCTTTCGGGTGATGCTCCGGGGTATGTTAAGGTGCAGTTAGAGATTCCACCAGGGAAGCCCGTGCCGTCTATTGAGAAGGCACCTAAGCTCGAGTTAAAGACCCTATCGGAGGGCTTAAAGTATGTTTACTTGGGAGAGAATGATACGTTGCCGGTAGTGATCTCAAGCAAGCTGAATGAAGTTCAGGAAGAGAAATTGGTAGAGGTGGTTCAGGCTAGGAAGGAGGCGATTGGATGGACTATTGCCGATCTTAAGGGCATAAGTCCACCTTTGTGTACACATAAGATAGTTCTGGAGGATGATGCAAAGCCGGTCAAGCAACCACAAAGGAGGATGAATCCACCGATGATGGAGGTGGTAAAAAAGGAGGTGTTGAAGCTAATGCAGATGGGGATTATCTACCCCATATCCGACAGCAAGTGGGTTAGTCCCACTCAGTGTGTTCCAAAGCGAGGCGGGATTACCATCTCAATAAATCATAAGGGAGAGTTGGTGCCAATCCAGGAGCAAATGGGTTGGCGAGTTCGCATTGACCTTCGGCGCCTTAATGAGGTAACATGTAAGGATCATTTTCCCTCCCCTTCATTGATCAAATGCTTGAAAGGTTAGCCGGAAGGGCGTATTACTGTTTTCTCGATGGTTATTTCGGGTATTTTCAAATACCTATTGCCCCGGAAGACCAAGAGAAAACTACTTTTACTTTCCCTTTTGGCACCTTTGCTTATCGGAGGATGCCGTTTGGATTGTGTAATGCATTTGCGACTTTTCAAAGGTGCATGATGAGCATCTTCTCCGACTTTGTTGAGAATTTTATGGAAGTCTTCATGGACGATTTCACTGTTCATGGAGACTCATTCATTCGACCAATGCCTTGCTCACCTAGCTCTTGTCTTGGATCGTTGTATTGAAACAAATTTGGTCTTGAATTATGAAAAATGCCATTTTATGGTTGAGCAAGGCATTGTTTTGGGTCATATGGTGTCAAAGAAAGGCATAGAGGTCGATAGGGCAAAATTTGATGTCATTTCTTCCCTCCCCTATCCCACAAATGTGCGTGAGGTCCGGTCATTCCTCGGTCATGCGGGGTTTTACCGGCGCTTCATAAAAGATTTTTCAAAAATTGCCTCTCCCCTATGCACGTTATTACAAAAAGAGGTTGATTTTCATTTTGATGAGAGGTGTAAGGGGGCCTTTGATGAGTTGAAGTCTAGGTTGACCACCACCCCCATAATCCAAGCACCTGATTGGTCTCGCCCCTTCTAGATCATGTGCGATGCTAGTGATTATGCAGTTGGGGCTGTTTTGGGTTAAAAGGTGGAGAGGGCATCCCATGTCATTTACTATGCTTCTATGACCCTCAATGATGCCCAAAGGAATTATACCACAACCGAGAAGGAGATGTTGGCGGTTGTGTTTGCTCTTGAGAAGTTTCGGTCTTACCTTTTAGGCACCAAAGTCATTGTTTATACCGACCATGTTGCTCTTAAGTATCTTATGACCAAGAAAGAGGCGAAACCTAGACTTATTAGGTGGATCCTTTTATTGAGTGAATTTGATATTGAGGTGAAGGATAAGAAGGGGGCCGAGAATCTTGTGGCCGACCATTTGAGTCGTCTTGTGCATAAAGAGGATGAGCCCTCTAATCATTGTTCAATTCGAGGTGAGTTTCCCGATGAGTCTTTTTGGGTGGTTCAGTCGTCCGCACCATGTACGCAGATTTGGTCAATTTTCTTGTGTCTCAAAAGTTCCCTCCGGGACTTACTAAATCTAAGAAGGATAAAATCCGGAGTGAGGCAAAATATTATGTGTGGGATGAGCCTTATTTGTGGAGGCATTGTGCGGACCAAGTGATCCGTAAGTGTGTAGTCGATAGTGAGATTCATTCCATCCTTAGATTCTGTCATGAGCATGCATGTGGTGGTCATTTCGGTGCTAGAAACACGGTGAGGAAAGTGCTTGAGAGTGGTTTTTATTGGCCTACCCTGTTCTATGATGCATATAATTTTTGCAAATCTTGTGATAGGTGTCAAAGGGTTGGTAACATTGGTCGACGTGATGAGATGCCACAACATTTCGTTTTAAATTGTGAGATTTTTGACGTTTGGGGAATCGACTTTATGGGTCCTTTTCCCAATTCATTTGGCTTCTTGTACATCTTGTTAGCGGTTGACTATGTTTCCAAGTGGGTTGAAGCAATCCCCACACGCACCGATGATTCACGGGTAGTGGTCAATTTCCTTAGGACCAACATAGTGACTAGGTTTAGTATGCCTAGGGCCATCATTAGTGATAGGGGGACACATTTTATTAATAGGACGGTCGAAGCTTTGGTTAAGAAATATCATATTACTCATAAGATTTTGACCGCCTATCATCCCCAAACTAATGGCCAAGCGGAGGTGTCCAACTGGGAGATCAAATCCATTCTTGAGAAAACTGTGAATCCATCTAGGAAGGGACTGGAGTCTTAGACTTAATGATGCTTTGTGGGCCTACCGGACGGCTTATAAGACACCTATCGGTATGTCCCCATATTGGTTAGTGTTTCGGAAGCCATGCCATTTACCGGTGGAGCTGGAACATAGAGCATTTTGGGCCATTAAGAAATTTAATATGAACCTCGATGGGTCTGGTGAGGAGAGAAAGTTGCAACTAAGCGAGTTGGATGAGATTAGGAGAGAAGCTTACGAGAACAACCAACTCTATAAGGAGCGGGCAAAGGCTTGGCATGATAAAATGATCAATCGGAAGGACTTTAAGGTTGGTCAAAAAGTCCTCTTATTTGATTCCCGTCTCCGGTTGTGTCCCGGAAAGCTAAGGTCTCGATGGACCGGACCTTTTATTGTGAGGGAGGTATATCTGCATGGTGCGGTTAAGATTGGTAGTCTCTCCGGAGACAAGGTTTTTAAGGTAAATGGTCAACGCCTAAAATTGTATCATGATGGCGTGGTAACAAATGAGGATGTGGAGGTGCATTACCTCCAAAATCCTAATTATGATTAGACCTTATTTCTGAGTCTTGTCAAAGACTTAAAATTTGATGCTTGCCGGGGGCTTACCCAGCGTTTGGTCTAGCTAAAGACGGTAAAGAAGGGCGGCTAACCGGGAGGCAACCCGGGATTTAATCATTCATTCTTAGTTTTCATTTTTGTTGTATTGTATTTTTATTATCATGAATCAGTGCTACTAAAGGTATTTGTTTTGTGGTGGTGTGCAGGGAGAAGCAAAGGAGAAAGGATCAAAGCCTGGGCCTGTTCTAAAAAAAAAGGCTGAAAACAGGCCATGGGACGACTCGTCCCCAAGCTAAAAGGAACTATTCCCCAAAGGGGGGACGAGTCTATCAGAAGAGCATACCAGAGACTCGTCCCATTGTGAACCAACTATTCCCCCTAAGGGGGACGACTGATTCTGTGGGGAGGTAAAAGGGGACGACTCGTGACCCTTTGGACGACTCATCCCTTAGGCGTGAGAGTCTAGAAAAAAAAATCAAAAGGGTTTTAAAACCCTTCAGTCCCGTCGTCCCTCTCTCTCCTAATTTGTGCCTTCTTCTTCTTCTTCTTCTTTTCTCTCTCTTTCTACAAGCAACCACCCATCCAAATCCCCCATTACCACCACCCAAATCCACCATACTTCGGTCCCTTCATAAAAAATCTGCACCCTCATTCCATTCCCTCACCAAATCCGAGTCTCTCTCTCTCTACCTTCATCTTCAACCTCCAACCACCATTAAAACCCAAGCTTTCTCTCTCTACCCCCATTCCGAAAATTTCACCCAAATCTCTCTATTTTCTTCAAATCCGAACCCTAATCCACCATCTTTACCCAATTTCGACCCACCTTCTTCAATTTTTGCCTTCAATCCACCCCAATTTTTGAAAATTCACTAAGCCCTTGAAAGTCAAAGTTGAAATCTATGGTCAAACTTTGTGGGAGGCTACCTTTAGAGGATACAAGGAGGGTTGTTGACTACTTTGGGTGCGATAGTATGGTAAAATTTCAACCTTCTCTCTTGCACTTTCAATTTGTTGGGTTTTGTTGAATTTGTAGTTTGGCGGTTCGATTGGGAATTGGAAGGAGAAGGTGATTGTTGTAGTGTTCTTATTGTTGCATTCATTGGGTGACATTTGTTTGGAGGAGTTTGTGTGATAATTGTGTTGAAAATTATGCCGCCTAAGGAGAGAGATGTTCGAGGGGGTAGCAATAAGAGGGTTAGACAAAATACCCACTCCGAAGTCCCAAATGATGCCACTCCCCCTAATGCTTCATTACCTTATATGGGATTGCTCCAGTTGACTTCTGCTCAAAAGAAGAAGTCGCGGAATTTGGAAAGTAGGAAATTCCAAGTCACCACCTTCCTTCATTTGCCGGTGTTGAGGAATTTGGGTTTAGAGACCTTAGTAGCTGATTTGATGACCCAAGCCGGGTTGGGTAACTTCTTGGGGAAGAGAGTCGATACTTATTTGAGATATTCACTTGAGTTCCTTTCAACCTTGGAGGTAGGTAAGGGGTCACAAGCCAAGTATATTCGGTTTCATCTGGATGATGAAGCTTATAGATTGACCTATGATGAGTTGAGGGGAGTCTTCGGGGTTGACCAGCCGAGGGGAAACTGGTTGGAGGCTGATGGGGCAAGTTGTTTTTTCTTTTCGGAGCTCACAGGATTGCCTACACTAAGAAATACCTTAGGGCTTCTTCTCTTTCTCACCCGGCGTGGAAGTTATTTTACAGAGGGTTATCTATGTCTTGGTTAGCAAATGGGGAGCCCGCTCAATTGAATATAGCTATGGTAAACCTCTTGCGATCGGGGTTGAGGAGTTATCAGGTGGTTCCTGATTGGGTTGATATTTTTGTGAGGAGATGTGAGGCATTTGCCCTTACCAAAAAGGGCAACATTTCAGTAGGGGGGATGATCACATTGATTGCTGCAGCTTGTGTGGGGGAGCTAAAACCCAAGGTGGTAAAGTTGATGGGGGGCACGAGTTTTTATTCTAGAGACTGGCTTGTGCAGTATGACAAGTTTGTGAGGGACTCGAGGGCAGCGGACAACGTGTCCTTATTGTTTGAGTATGGTACTCCCAGGAGGACGGTCCCTTGCACGGTAGGGGCTATGTTCTCGAGTGGTGCACAGGCCAGGCATTGGCGTATGCCCGGTGTTGATGATGAGATGGATCCTGTTGATGAGGAGCATGACGAGGAGCAGGATCAGGAGCAGGGTGGTCAGGCAGGAGAGCAGAACCAGGGACAGCAGGGTTCTTTTGATCAGTGGGATCTGATGAGGAGATTTCTGGAGGAGCAGGAGCGTTCACAGAGGACATTTTTGGAGGAGTAGGAGCGAGCACGGCTAGTTCGAGAGCAGAGCTGACAGGCTCTAGAGGATGTTAGATTTCAGGAGGTGCAGGACCGGTTTGAGGGTTTGGAGGATGATGTGGCCATTTTGGGAGCCCGATCTCGGTAGTTAGAAGCATGGGCCATGCATCCAGAGGCCTGGAGTTACGAGCCAGTATCGGATGACTACTTGGCTATGTTGCAGTTAAGAGCCGCTGAGCGTGCTCAGAGGCGTTCTTCCCGGCAAGCCTATTATCAGGGGGAAGGCTCTGGCTCTCGTCGGTGACGGTATATCTTTTTCCCTTTCCTTTTCGTTTTTACCGCAATTATTCTTTATTTCACACATTGAGGACATTGTGCGGTTTGAGAGTGGGGGTATGGGGATGCTTCTATCTGTTTCTATCTGTACAGTTTCTAAAAAATGAAACAAAAAGAAACGAAACAAAAAGAAAAAAAAATATAAAAAATAAAATAAAATAGAGAGGCTAAGTGAAAACCCGAAAGGGCGCTTAGGCAAAAGGTGAGGTTTTGAGATGTATTATCACTTATTCACTGATGTTGGCATCATAAGGGGGGTTTGGAGTCTCGGGTTAGGATTTTCATACTTGGGGTAGGAGGCTCGGTTAGAGGTGATTAGGATAGAAACCCTCGTTCTTTCTTTGGAGTAATAAGGGGGCGTTGGTGCTTTCACGAGGTA
This sequence comes from Adenophora triphylla var. japonica, assembly GCA_022495995.1. Taxonomy (NCBI): domain Eukaryota; kingdom Viridiplantae; phylum Streptophyta; class Magnoliopsida; order Asterales; family Campanulaceae; genus Adenophora; species Adenophora triphylla. The sequence continues at coordinate 74,481 of JAFEMH010000074.1, forward strand.
AGTTATGTCCGGAAATAATTTCTAGGCATCAACTTCTTATTTTTACGAGGGTGAGAGTAGTGTGAGACTAGCGTGGGGAAAACTTATGTCATTTTTAGTTCCCCTAGGCTTTCATGTGTGAGCCTTAGTCCGGATACTTTATTTTTATGGGAGTTTGTATCGGGCTAAGGCAATTGATGTATAGTTGATTTTCTGGAGTTATATGGGGACGGGGTTTCTTATACTCCGAGTTGTTTGAGTTAGTTGACTTTTGACTTGGAGGCTTAGAGGAGATTAGGGGTCATTTTCTCCCATGCTACGCTGATTAGATCGGTGATTGGAGTGGGGTTAGGATATTACTCGGGACGAGTAATGGTCTAAGCGTGGGGGAATTTGATGTGGCAGATTTTGTATATATTATTTCCCTCATTTTTCTATGTATTTTCATTCATTTTGATGTTCTTAGACTAGATTTGATGTAATTGGGGCATTATTTATCATTTGAGCTTTTATTGTAATCCGGGGGTAAAATAGTCGTATTTATTTAGTTATTTTTCTGGATGTAATTTTGGTGAGCTTCAAAGTCATGCCTCGAGTATCAAGATAAGCAAAGTCAAAGTCAATCGGAGAATTTCGGAAGCAAGCCACGGAGTCAAGAGGAAAAGATGAAGAATTATGTGATTCTGCTCTAGGGGACGAGTCGTCCCACTTTGGCCTAACTATTCCCCAAAGGGGGGATGACTGAATCAAAAAGGGGTGCAGTCAGGGACGAGTCGTCCCATAGATCACGACTCGTGCCCATGGAAGGAAGGTCAAGGCATGACTCGTGCCTGGGGGGACGAGTCGTGCCCTGACGGGCTGGCATGACGGATTTTTGCAGTTTTTAATATTTTTAATTTATTTTCTTTTCCTTTTTAACTAGGTTTTAGGGAGGGAGTATATATACTACCTCTTATCAGTATTTTAGGTTATCATCTATTTTTCCTTAGTTTTCCTAGAACAATATTCAAGTTTTTGAATTCCATGGAAGGCTAAATCTCCATTGCTTTGGATTGTAACTTTTGAACCATCTTGAATATCAACTGAGGTTTGATTCCTTTCTATTATTTTTCCCTAATTGCAATTTTGCTTGTGCTTAATTCAAATCAATTTATAGGGTTTTGAGAAATTGATCAATCCCTTAATCCTTTTAATTGATTATTGCTAGATCTCCCTTTTATCGTGTCGGACTAGGGTTGTCATTGTAGCATCTTTGCAATTCTTGAATGTGTCATCTTGGATTGTGATTAAAGTAAAATTGGCTTTAATTCTATTTGAAACAATAATAGGTTAATTCCTTGATCTTCATCTCTTATAATTTCATCAATTAATATTTAGAACCTTGATCGTGTCGGCTAGCTTTTATTTATCAATTAGGGTTTTTAGTTGAGCGTGTCGCCGCTATTAACTAGTATCAAAGAAGAGATAGAGATTTATTATCTCGTGATCAAGTAATTAGGGGAAAGTACGAAAGAATAATTTCGGTGATATTGATTGATAGACGGAGATAATTTTGCATGTCCAAGGTGTTCTTTTACTTAATTGTTTATAACCTAGCTTTTAATTCCCGTCTTAGGATTTTTAATTATTCAACAAACAAAACCCCCCCCCATTCGTGTGTGACTTGATTGTATTCAATAACCGTTCTTCGTGGGTCGATCCTGGACTTGCTCTAGCTGCATATCTTGTGGCCGAGTCCCGGTTTAATTTAGTAGGTGTGCGACTTAAGCCTACCACAACCCCTATAAATACTTAATGACTTTCAGTATTTCGAAAAGAGGGTCAACAGACAATTTACTGGTTTCTCTCCTTGAAAGATTCCTGTAAATCACTCATAAACAAACACCCAAATTCATCCATCAACCTTGTTGATCGACGAATACCAAGATCCAAGCCTAGAATCAAGGCGAAACTCTGTCCAAATCCCTTCTCGACCGAGGAAGGAGGAGGAAAACACTTAGAACCACATTCTAAATTAAATACTCCCTAAACACAAGGTAAACTCCTATATTTTTACTTTCTTCTTCTCAATCCCTCTAATTGCTTTTAGAGTAGTGTAATCCTATCAAAAGGGTTAGCCTAGAGTCCCTTCAAACCATGGAGGCGATCTCGAAGCATACAACCCGACATTCCTAATTAAGAAATTAATTAGGGTTTTCTTGTTCTTATTTAAATATTGTTTCGATTGATAGACTTGCGCATACATTAAGCTTCCTACTGCCGGTGCATAAGGGATATTTTCCATATACTTGGATTAAAAATTAATTTTTAGGACATTACTTTAAACTGAATTTATCGCCCTTAGAGACAGGGGTGTCATGTGGTTTTATAATTTTGCATGCTAAACCTTTGTAATACCTTCTCTATATAGCTCTTTTGTGATAATCCTAAAATATCCTATGAACGATCACGATGTATTTGGATTCCTAATACAAAAGAAGTTTCACCAAAATCTTTCTTGTTGGAGAGAAATTTCTTAGTTTCCTTTAGAAGGTCCTTATCATTACTAGCAAGTAAAATATCATCCAAATATCGTCCACATATAAGACCAAAATTATAAATCTACTCCCACTTGAACTTATGGTATACATAATCTTCACCAAGATTCGTTTCAAAACCAAATGAAAGAATAACTTGATTAAATAAGTACCATTGACGAGATACTTGCTTAAGCCTATAAATGGATTTCTTAAGTTTACAAACTAGTTGACTAGTTTGATCCGAATCAGTCACCATTTCTGGTTTCTTCATATAGATAGTTTCCTCAATGTCGCCATTGAGAAAACCTGTCTTTACATCCATTTGATGAAGGTCAAGATCAAAATATGCTACTAATGCCATAATGATCCTAAAGGCATTTTTAGAGGATACCGGTGAAAATGTTTCTTTGTAATCAATGTCTTCTTTTTGAGTAAATTCTTTAGCGACAAGACGAGCCTTATGTCTTTCCACATTACCTTGTGAATCCCTTTTGGTCTTAAAGACCCATTTACACCCAATGGGTTTCACATTTTTAGGTAATGGGACAAGATCCCAAAATTCATTATCTGTCATGGATTTTAACTCTTCATTTATGACATTAATCCACTTATGAGAATTTGGACCACTAATGGCTTCATGGAAGGTGATAGGTGTTATGGGTAAAATTCAGGATTGATACATCTTGAGTTTTTGTTAGCATGTCAACATCTTCGCACTCGAGGGCAAGGTAAAAATTAATTATTTAATAGCAATTATTTATTTCAGTTATATTTTATCACAGGGATAAAATAGCACGTGAAAAAAGTAATGACCAACGGACTCCTTTCAACGGATTGAAGACTAAGTCAAGATGAGGATGACTTACTGAGATTGTAGGGGAGTTAGTTAGGATTTGATTTTTCTGTTTTCTTTTTATTATTTAAAGCTCATGGCTGGATAGAGGAACACATATATGCACACACATATACGAACACATACACATACGCATTACACTCACACAGCTCAAGAACACTTGTAATCCGCCATAGCTTTCTATCTTGTAATTCAAAGATAATACAATTGTTTGGGAAGGTAGGTGCTCATAATCACCCCCCGAGGTTTTGTGCCGGCGAGATAGTTATCTCAAGGGTTTTCCTCGTTACATGACCGAGCCATCTAGATTACTTTATTGCACCAATTTTATTCCATTGCACCCTCCTTCGTTTCATTTCAAATTTCTTCTTTGTTGATTGTTTTTTACCAAAACAGTTTGGCGCCCACCGAGGGGCCATTGGTTTTTTAATTGGTTCAATATTCTCACCTTTTCTACCATGTCTACTCAACCTTTGACTTCCGCCGTCACCAAAACCCTTCCTAGCAGTGTGAATCCTCAAACTAGTAGCCGGTCGACAACCGAAAGCCAAGATACATTGCCTCCTCCCCCTCCTGTGAATTCTGGCAAGAAGCAGATGTCACCATCTCCTGATCTTGAGATCAAGAGCATGCTAATGCAGATGAAGAATCAGCTAGATCGTCAACAAAATAGTACCTCCGTGATAGCCGAAAGCTTGATCAAGGTGCAAAAGGAGCAGGAGTTACTTTCCAAAAGAATGGATAATGTCTCTCCTTACCGTCCTAGAGTCCTTGATTTCAACACTGGGGACAGCCCTCAAACTTTCAATGAATTCCTACCAATGGCTTCATCTATAAGGATGTCAACATCTTCCCCTCCTGTTACTACTTCTGAGGCAATGTCAACACCCTTAGCTACCGGTGCCTACAGGATGACCTTTCCAGAAGGGCCCATCTTCACTAATAGCATTGTTCTGACATCCTCTACAGATAATGTTAATTCTTTCGTTAATTTCAATAATAATCCTGCTTTAGATAATACTGCTCGTACCACTAACCCTTTTGCAGGAACCTACGTTGCGAATCAGCTTCGGGAATTGAGAGACATGATCATGAATGTGCCTGGTGTCACCCCGCCTATCCAACAAGTCTCCCCGACATGTTACAATCAATCTCGCTTTACTCCAGCAATTGCACATGTTGACATCCCGAAAGGATTCAGCGTTCCTACCATGAAGCTATACGATGGAAGTTCAGATCCTGAGGAGCATGTCGCCCACTACCAAGAAAAGATGGAGATCGTTCGCATCTCACTCCAGTTTCATGAATCTTGCTTATGTCGAGGATTCGGTTCAACATTAGTAGGCCCGACATTGAAGTGGCTGATCCGTCAACCTCCTGGTTCTATTGGCTCATTTGCTCAACTTGTCAACCTCTTCAACAATCAATTTTCTTACAATGACAATTTGAAAAGCTCACCGCGACCTTTATCGTATCACTCAAAGAACCCACGGAAGCATTAAAAGACTTTGTTAACGGGTTTAACAAAGAAGTCTTGGAGATCCCCAACCTGGACATGGCAACAGTACGAAGCTTTCAAAATGGGCTTGAAGAAGGATTCTCCTTACTATGAAGACCTGGTGATGAACCCCTGCAAGAAGATGGAAGATATCCGAAATCGGGCCGTAAGATTTATCAGGCTGGAAGAAGACAAGACGCAACAATCCAAGAATCCTGATAAAGCTTCAACATATGACCATCCCGACAGGAAGATAGAGTCATCTCATCAAAAACAGAATAGATCTAGACCCTACCACAGAAATGAACATAACAAAGTGAATTATGTGGAAGATGACGGAGATGATGATATTGAATCTCCTAAAATATATGATTATTGTTTTTCTGTGGATGTTTCAGGTATTCTCTGTGCTATGAGCAATCTTGGAGATAAAGCAAGGTGGCCCCGAAAGATCGACAAGTCATCCTACTGAAGGACAAATCCAAATGGTGTGCCTATCATGAAGACTTTGGACACCTTACCGAAGATTGCATCGCCCTAAGGAAGGAGATTAGTTACCTATTGTCTAAAGGACATCTTAAAGAGCTCCTTGGGAACCGCAAGACAAAGATGGAGAACAAAGAGCCCGTTACAACCAGTCCACCATCTCCTCCACCGGTAACAAAGGTAATTAATGTTATTAGTGGTGGTTTTGATATTTGTGGTACTTCTTATTCTGCAGCTAAGAGATTCGCTAAGCAAGCTAAGGATGAGAAACCCGAGAGATCCTCCAAGATGTCACAGCTCACGTCTCAAGATACCATCTCCTTCGAAGAAAGTGACCAGGACAATGTTATGGATCCACATCATGACGCCTTGGTCGTTGCACTTCAGATAGCCAACTGCAAGGTCAGACGTATCCTAATAGATGGGGGCAGCTCTGTGAATCTCATCATGTTGGATGCTCTGAAGGAAATGAAAATCCCTGAAGACAGCATTGTAAAGAGGACCTCGGTGCTCGTGGGTTTCAGTGGAGAAACCAAAAGTACAGTGGGTGAGATCACACTTCCAGTCTACGTCGAAGGTATCAATTCCATGGAGAAATTCTGTGTAATCGATAGTGCAACTTGTTATAATGTGATCTTGGGAAGACCATGGATCCATAGAATGAAGGTTGTACCATCCACCTATCACCAATGTGTCAAGATGCCGACACCTTGGGGAGTTGTCAAGGTTTACAGCGATCAACAGTCAGCTAAAGAATGTTACATGACTTCCATGAAGGCGTCAACGACCCCTAAAATAGCATAGCAATTACAGAGAAAGGCCCGTGAGGTTCTGGAGGCGAAGGAACATAATTTGAAAGAGATACTCTTAGATCCCTCAAACCCGAGATCTCAAAGTGTGGTTAGCCAAGATGTTCCGGCGAAATAGAAGAAGACCTTATCAAACTCCTACAGAGTAGAATTAAAAGCTTCGCGTGGAAACATGAAGATATGACAGGCATCAGTAAGGATGTAATCACCCATAAACTCAACATCGATCCATCTTTCAAACCGATCCACCAAAAGAGAAGAAAGTTTGCACAAGAAAGGAATGTTATCATTCAAGAAGAAGTAGATAGACTACTCAAAGCTAAAATGATCAGAGAGGTCGAATATCCAAGATGGCTAGCAAACGTGGTGGTAGTAGAAAAGAGGAACGGAAAATGGAGAGTTTGTGTTGACTTCACAGACTTAAACAAGGCTTGTCCGAAAGATCCTTTCCCCTTGCCACACATTGATACTCTGGTAGATGCTACTTGCGGACATGAAGTTTTGACTTTCCTAGATACGTCTTCTGGATTTCAGCAAATCCAGATGGAGCCATCCGACCAAGAGGATACCGCCTTCATCACCCCAACAGGTATTTATTGTTACATTGCAATGCCTTTTGGACTAAGAAATGCAGGTGCTACCTACCAGAGGCTAGTCAACATGATGTTCAAAGAGCAGATTGGGGACACTATGGAAGTATACATCGACGATATGGTGATAAAATCAAAGAAAGCTGAAGATCATGTTCGAGATCTTTCGACATCCTAGACAAGTTCAAAATGAAGCTCAACCCAGCAAAATGCAATTTTGGCATGAAGTCCGGGAAATTCTTGGGCTACATGGTAACACAAAGAGGGATAGAAGCAAGCCCGGAGCAGATCAGAGCAATTATCAACTTAACATCACCCAAATCAATAAAAGATGTTCAAAGATTGACAGGGAAGGTGGCAGCATTGAATCGATTCATCTCAAAATCCTCAGATAGATGCAAACCGTTCTATGACATCTTAAAGAAGAATTCTAGGTTCGAGTGGACTGATAAGCATGAACAAGCCTTTCAAGATTTGAAGTTGTACCTATCCACACCTCCCCTTCTTTCAAAGCCTCAAGAAGGTGAGCCATTGTGTGTCTGCTTAGCTGTCTCTGAACCCGCAGTTAGTGTCGTCCTGGTCTGTGATCAAGATGGCATCCAGCAGCCAATATACTACGTAAGTAAAACATTGCTCGATGCGGAAACCAGGTATTCACACCTTGAAAAATTAATCTTAGCTTTAATTTCTGCTTCAATTAAGTTAAGGCATTATTTTGAAACTTATATTATTGTCATTCATACTAACTATCCAATAAAAATCGTAATGAGAAAACCAGAAATGTCAGGAAGGATGGCCAAGTGGTCCATTCAGTTAAGCACTTACGACATCAAATATGAGCCTAGAACAGCAATAAAATCACAAGCACTTGCAGATTTTGTGGCAGACTTTAGTCCAAGTATGCAACCAGAAGTAGAACTTGAAGTCCAACAACTCCAAGATGGGGACATCCTGAGGACGTGGACTCTCTACACAGATGGTGCTTCTAATATGAGGGGCATAGGGCTAGGTGTTGTCCTAAAGTCACCACAAGGGGACATCATACCTCAGGCCATTAGTTGTGATTTTAAAGCCACAAATAATGAGGCAGAGTACGAAGCCTTAATCGTGGGCCTATCCGTAGCTCTAGACATGAACATCAAAGCAATACAGGTATATAGTGATTCATTATTACTCGTAAATCATTTTAACGGTTCCTATGCAGCAAAAAATGCCAAGATGATAGCTTATTTGGGCATAGTAAAAATTCTGGCGAGCAAATTTCAAATATTCTCCTTCGAACACATACCCCGAGAAGATAACTCTCAAGCAGATGCATTGGCCAATCTTGGATCAGCTTTCAAAAGTTTATCTCAGACCAATATCCCATTTATACATGTCAACATCCCTGCTGTGGAAAGATTAGAACTATTCTGTATAGATGATGATGTTCCTGATAATCAGATGGAGATATCTTGGGCGACGCCAATAATTAAATATCTTCAAGATGGCACTATCCCTGATGATGAAAAGAATGCTAGAGCATTCAGGTTAAGGGTTTCAAGATTTATATTAATAGATAATGTGCTATTTAAGAAATCATTTGCAGGACCATATTTGAGATGTCTCAAAGCTGACCAAGCTAAAGAAGTCCTAAGAGAACTTCATGAAGGATCCTGTGGTAACCATTCTGGGGGCAGAAGCTTATATACGAAAGCTCTAAGGATGGGTTATTACTGGCCAACAATGAGACAAGATGCTACCATCTTTGCCAAGAAATGTGATTCCTGCCAGAGACATAGCGACATCTTGCATCAGCCTGCAGAATTGCTTCATCCAATCCTCTCTACTTGGCCGTTCATGAGATGGGGAATGGATATAATGGGTAAATTGCCTAAAGCTCCCGGGGGAAAAGTTTTCTTGCTTGCTATGACTGATTATTTCTATAAATGGGTTGAGGCTGAATCCTATGTGCAAGTTCGAGACAAGGAAGTTATATCCTTCATTAAAAGAAATATATTTAGTAGGTTTGGAATCCCATCTGAAATAATATGTGACAAAGGCTCTCAGTTCATCAGCAAGAAGACCCAAGATTTTCTCACTAGGTGGGGAGTTAAGATGGTGACATCTTCACCTGTCCATCCTCAAGCTAATGGCCAGGCAGAATCAAGCAACAAAATAATCATCAATAATTTAAAGAAAAGGCTAGATCAAAAGAAAGGAAGATGGGCAGAAGAGCTTCCCTTTGTCCTATGGGCAGATAGAACCACACCAAAGAACGCAACAGGTCAAACCCCCTATTCTTTAGTGTTTGGAGCAGAAGCGGTTATCCCAGCAGAAGTTGTCGTCCCCACTGCCAGATTCAAGATGGTGACACCTGAACAAAATGATGCCAACCTAAGTCACGATTCAGACACTATTGACGAACTAAGGGACCTTGCTAAAATCAGGATAGCAGCGTATCAGCAGAAGATTGCAAGATCCTACAACAAGAATGTGAGGTTGCGAAAATTCCAAATTGGTGATCTAGTCCTGCGTAAGGTGTTTCAAAACACAAGAGAGCCCAATGCAGGAAAAATGGCTCCCAAATGGGAGGGGCCATACCTAGTGAATGCCGAAGCAGGTAAAGGTTCCTATTGGCTATCGACTCTAGAATGAGCAAGGATTCCCAGAAGCTGGAACGCAATCCACCTCAAAGCCTACTTTATGTAAGTTTGCGTGATTATTTTTCAAATAAAACCAAGGTACGATCTTTACTATACTAAGTTCAATAAAAGTACTTGTTTCCATTTTTATTCTATTCTTGAGTAATTACTGACTTAAGCATCGGAGGGGCGTTAGCTAGCTAACGCCCACCTCTAACTAACATGTTTCTGTTTTGTAAGGAAATAAGAAGCATTAGAATACAACTCATTGGTTAAGATGTAATCATCCTCCCAGGAACTTAACATCTTAAATCAGGTACGAACTATCTCTTACTCTTTATTTAAAAAGTATTCTTATAGTTCTTTTATCAAATAAAATGTGACATCAGAAAAGATGTCGAAATCTTTCATTAACTTGTTATTTTGCAAGAAATAAAAGTCTCCAAATTCAATACAAGTCCTCGTGAATGCAACCATTTTGAGACTGGCCATCTCACCTCCGTTTAAGGTACTTAATCCCTTCAAAGGTTTAAAGAAATTACTTTCTTTCACCGCTTTAAGGTTTAAACACCTCGCCTGGAGCGCACGATGTCAACCTTGATTGAGGTGTGTGGTGGGCCCGTATGTTTAATATATACGAATTACCCATCATCACTCAATCAATGGGTTAGACCCTAAGATATTTACAAATGGTTATGACACTTACGTGTCATCTAAGTACAAACGGTTATTGACATTTACATGTCAATCTACGTAATTGCAAAGGATTTCTACATCCACTCGCAAGTTATTACCATCTACGAAGAATTTAACATACCAACTTCTTAAACATTTTCATAAAGATACTTGGGGAAAGTTTTTCCAAAAAACCCAAGTAAAGATTTTCCTACAGAAATCATAAAAAAGTTAGACCAACCCAACCCTTGAAAAACATATTGTCTTGACCCTTATGGGTCCATTACAAACCAAAAAAAAAAAAGATTGTCTTTGGGACACAGCCCACTTAAAACCAAAGTATATCAAAGTTTTCGAAACCAAAAATTTTTACCATGTTCCTTCACGGGGTGGCTACTGCCGCTGATGTTGCTTCTTCATCCAAGATATCATTGCCTTTTGCTACAGAAGACCTTCCTCTTTAGTGTCCAAAGCCTTAAAGAGGGAACAATATTATTCGACATTCCACTCTTTGTGCCTCCCATCCTAAGAAGTCATTCAGTGTTGCTGTCATGAGCATCGTCAACTTGTTCAAGGTCCTTGGAGCCCTCATTCATCTTTTCATCGTGGATCCGCTGCAAAGCTGCTTTTTCATCATCCAGGTTCCAGTTCACATGCTCTCCTGCCTAATATTCCTCAATCATTTGGATTCTAGTTTCAAAAACTGCTCTTGCAGTTTCGTTTACCAAATCATCTCGAAGTGCTTCCATTTCCCTTGCATGTCTGATATCTACACTAGCAAGCCTGGATCGCCATTTTAAAATCTCTTCATTTTTGTCCCTGATTTCCAATCCTCTTTCCCTCAGTATCCTTGCGGCCTCCTTTAAATCCTTCTCGTACTCAACCCTACTCATATCAAAGGTATCGCACTTTTCTCTCCATATCCTGATTTCTTTGGACATTAACTTGGTCATCGAGATAATCTGTTATCAACCAAACAAAAAGACATTTTTTACCAAAATACAAAGGGATCACTACACCTAGATCCATATCGATTCTAACCTGATTCTCCAAGACCTCTTCATTCCAAGATTGCTTCTCTACGCTGGTAATCTGATCCACTCTTTTCCTTTTTAAAATAACTTTATTGCCCGCTTCAGGATTGGTCTCTTCCGCTTTCATCTTGCCCTTGTATTTGGCCACAATATCATTCGTCGTAAACCCAGATCGAGTCACTGCACATAAGGATAGATGTTAGTACAAATTCAGTAGGTAGCCAATTCAAATGATATATTAACCCTGACTCACTCCTTTCTGAAGAATGTTGTGACTATGGAAAGACGGATAAAAATTACACCCTTTATGCTACTTTCACCGTAAAAGGAGACGTCTGATATGGAAGGAATTCAAAACTGATTTGATAACGATGCCTACCGAGAATTATGATTCCTATCAAGACCCTTTCCTTGAACCCTCAACCGTCACGTCTCTTCTCCATTAATTAAACCGCAGGGCTTCTAGAAGGTTGAAGAAAAAACTGACCTTTTAAATTCATTTAAAAGACAGTTTTTTGGGGACAATTGTTATGGGTAAAATTCAGGATTGATACATCTTGAGTTTTTGTCAGCATGTCAACATCTTCGCACTCGAGGGCAAGGTAAAAATTAATTATTTAATAACAATTATTTATTTCCGTTATATTTTATTACAGGGATAAAATAGCACGTGAACAAAGTAATGACCAACGGACTCCTTTCAACGGATTGAAGACTAAGTCAAGATGAGGATGACTTACCGAGATTGTAGGGGAGTTAGTTAGGATTTGATTTTTCTGTTTTCTTTTTATTATTTAAAGCTCATGGCTGGATAGAGGAACACATATATGCACACACATATACGAACACATACACATACGCATTACACTCACACAGCTCAGGAACACTTGTAATCCTCCATAGCTTTCTATCTTGTAATTCAAAGATAATACAATTGTTTGGGAAGGTAGGTGCTCATAATCACCTCCCGAGGTTTTTTGCCGGCGAGATAGTTATCTCAAGGGTTTTCCTCGTTACATGACTGAGCCATCTAGATTACTTTATTGCACCAATTTTATTCCATTGCACCCTCCTTCGTTTCATTTCAAATTTCTTCTTTGTTGATTGTTTTTTACCAAAACAATAGGTTCATCTCCCACTAAACCTAACGGTTCCTCATTCTCGGCATGATAAACATCATAATAATTCGGAATTGCACTCCTTCTTGCTCTATTAGATCTTCTTAAGGGCATCAGTTCTTCTTGATGTTGAGGGTGTTGAATTTCCTCATCAACATTTTCATGTTGTTCATTAATAGGAGAATTAACGTCATTTTGAATATTATGTTCTTGTCGAATTTCAGGCACAGGTGCTTGATCTTCGATAGGAACTATAGGAAGAGGTATAGAAACAAATTCCTCTTCTAACTCTTCAAATTCAAAATTACTATTTTCCCCTCTAAATTCAACATCCTCAAAGAACCTAGCATTTCTTGTCTCGAAAAAGGTTATAGTTTTTGGGTCATAGAATTTATATCCCCTAGATCTTTGAGAATATCCTACAAAATAACTACTAACGGTCTTAGAGTCCAACTTTCCTTCGTTAGGTTTATAAGGCCTTGCTTCGGCTGGACAACCCCAAACATGAAGATGATTTAGGGACAGTTTCTTGCCTGTCCATAATTCATAAGGGGTTTTGTCAGTAGCTTTTGAAGGAGCTCGATTAAGTAGGTAGGTTGCGGTTTTCAAAGCATCGCCCCATAATGAGTGAGGTAGAGAAGTACAAGAAATCATACTTCTTGTTTTGGTCAAACTTCAACAAGTACAACCAATGACAAGAAAAATGACAAAAGAGATAAGAATCAGGGTACAATGATTATTGGATAAAATAGAAATGAACACAAGAAATTTGTTGACTAGGGAAAGCCCTTGAACAACTTGTTCGCCGGCACAAAACCCCGGGAGGTTTAGGAACCTGCCTTGACCAAAAGGTATATTAATGATTGAGTTTGAGTACAAAACTAAGAGCGTATGTAAGGGAGCTTATGCTAGTGAGATTGTGTGTGCAAAATACAGGTGTTATCCCCCTTTTATACCTCTAATAACGGCTAAAATACAAAGATAAGAACAGGCCTATAATCTCGGAAATAAGTTGAGCTTGTTGAGATATTCTCGCCACATTGTTGACGGAGGAGAGAGTGGTCCGTTGTTGGATACTTTGATGAAGAAATGACGTTGAATCAGTCTCCTAATCCATTGGCACGTTCCCTGAAAAGTAGGATTTAATGTAACAATAATTCAACCTGCAAGATGATCAAGATGTAGTAGGAGAACTCAAGTTGTTAGTACCAAGATGTCATGTGCAAGTTGAAAATAAGTTGACTGAAAATGTAGGGCCTAACAATTGCCCCCAAACTTTTTGAATTTTAAAATAAAGAATATAAAGAGACAAAAATTTAAAAAGTTTGCCAAAAATGGATAGAGTGTACGGCGGTTTTTAATGAAAAAGGTTTGATGGGACGGTTTTGCGTATTTCCAAGGCAAAGGTCAAGATGGTTCTTTAGACTTCCAACCGTTTACAACCTCTCCCTTAATTAATTAGAATCCTCCCCCAACTCTCCCTTTCACAGAAAAATCTTTAACAAAAGGGTTTTCTTTGGAGAGAAATCAAGGAGTAACGCAAGAAGAAAAACAAGTAAAAATTCTGGTGAGTTCTTCGTCCCCTTCTCAATTTTTTGTTGATAATTTCCTCAAGTTGTAAAAAATGAGAAGAAAGAAGTTAAGCATAAACGAGAGTGATGAAGGTCTTCCTGAGGGTTTCGTAACCCAAAATCTGTTGAAAGAACCTGATAAGGAAAAGTGCTTGATTTCTGAGGCAGATCTGGAAATCATTAAGAAGAATCATGCACTGCCATCCGAAACTATTTTCTTTACCCATCCCAACTTAACCTCCGAGTGTTATTCCCCTGAATGGGTGTGTTTTCCAGAATACCCTTTCATCATTGGTCTAAAAGTCCCTTTTCCGGACTTAGTTACTAGGTTCTTCACTTCTACCAAACTTAACTATGCCCAAATTATGCCTCAAGGTTGGAGGTGAATTCACCGGCCCTCGACGCTATTGTCAAACTAGTTGATGATGCCAACAAAGTTTTGAGTACCATAGTGGTGACTCAAGTTGAAGAGAAGAATCAAAGAAGGAGACAACTGCAACACCAGCGGCAGCGGGCCAAGATGTTTGAACAATTTGAATATTTTAAGTAGTTTGGAAGGAAGGGTAACAAAAACAATTTCTTTTTTGCTTATTCGGTTATGTAATGGCTCATAAGAGCCCAGACAATTTATTTGGGGGTACTAGGTTGGTCTGGTATTCCAAGCTTTCCGTAGGTTTTAAGGGACTTGTTGGCTTATCCAACTTATCCACTAGTTGTGAAACTTTTTGGGAATATTTTGAAGTTTTAAAGAAGTATTTGAGGTTCTTCAGAAATACTTGCGTTTGCTCAATAGATAAAATGTTGATGTTATAAACAGTAGGTAACATGTCAATGTTACAACCAATAGTCACAACTTGAATAAGTGTGAAATCGTGCGCACGGGCGAAGGTGTCATAACTTAATTCTTTAGAAAAGATGTAAATCTTTTAACCATAAGTAAAATGTACCTTTGATCAAAGGTAAGTCGTTTGAAGAAATAGAACAACTCTAAGCCGTCCTGGCATGTCAACATGTTCCATCCCTCTCCAGCTAAAGTTTCAACATGTTGGAGTCGTACTGGCATGTTAACATGTTGAACTTCTTTATCTCAGGTCCAAACATGTCGGAGCCGTACTGGCGTGTTAACATGTTTAACCTGCTCCATCTTAGGTCTCAACATGTCGGAGCCGTACTGGCGTGTTAACATGTTGAGCCTACTCTGCTTGTTCAAGTCGTATACCTTGCAAAACAAATTCATGTTAGGATTGGGTGTTAGCGTAGCTAACACCCCTCCGATGCTTAAGGTAGTAAGGATTTCCAATAAAATTGAGAATTGAAACACACGAATGAACTTGACATAAATCATACCTGAGAAGTCTAGTTGTTAACAACTTGACTTACATAAAATAGAGCTTTATATGAATGGCATTCCAACTCCTAGGGACCCTATCTCCACTTGGGGTTGACAACTAATATGCCCCTTTGCCAGCTTCAGCATCAATAAGATATGGTCCCTCCCACTTGGGAGCTAATTTACCTGTATTCAGTTCTCTTGTATTTTGAAATACTTTTCTCAAAACTAAATCACCAACCTGGAATCTTCTTATTCTGACATTCTTGTTGTAAGATCTAGCAATCCGTTGTTGATAGGCTGCCATCCTTATCTTGGCTAAATTCCTGATCTCATCAATTGTATCTAGATCTTGGGTTAGCAAGAGATTATTTTCATCTTGAGTTAATAAACCATACCTTGCTGTTGGGATTGTCACCTCGACTGGAATTACAGCTTCTGCTCCAAATACCAAGGAATATGGAGTTCTACCTATGGCCCCTTTTGTAGTGGTCCTGTCTGCCCAAAGTACAAGTGGTAATTCTTCAGCCCATTTTCCTTTCTTTTGATCTAGGCATTTATTCAAGTTGTTGACAATCAACTTGTTGCTTGATTCAGCTTGACCATTGGCTTGAGGGTGGACAGGCGTAGACATGATCAGCTTGATGCCCCAACGAGCACAAAAATCTCTAGTCTTCTTACTTATGAATTGGGATCCATTATCACATATGATCTCTGATGGTACGCCAAACCTGCTAATAATATTTTTCTTTAAAAATGAAACTACCTCCTTGTCTCTTACTTGCACATAGGCCTCTGCCTCAATCCACTTTGAGAAATAATCAGTCATTGCCAGCATGAACACTTTGCCTCCAGGGGCTTTAGGCAACTTGCCCACAATATCCATGCCCCATTACATGAAAGGCCAAGATGAGACGATAGAGTGTAGAGGTTCAGCAGGTTGATGCAAGATGTTACTGTGTCTCTGGCAGGCATCACATTTCTGCACATAGCTCATGGCATCTTGACGCATGGTTGGCCAGTAATAACCAGTCTTGAGGGCCTTCGATGTCAATGCTTTCCCACCAGAATGATTTCCACATGTTCCTTAATGGATTTCACTTAGCACGAGCTCAACTTGCTTATTGTCAATACATCTCAAATAGTGTCCTGCAAAAGATTTCTTAAACAACACATTATCTATTAAAACAAAAGTTGAAGTACGCATTTTAAAAGATCTAGCATTCTTAATATCAGATGGAATAGTTCCAAGTAGAAGGAACTCAATTATAGGTTGGGTCCAAGATGAACTTGTATCTTGTGCCCCATTAGATTGAGTAACTTCTTGAGTTTCCTCAACTTGGTCTATTGCCGGGTACTTAACATAAATAATGGGAATATTAGTATGCAACATAGACTTGCAAGTTGAACCCCGGAAGTTGGCTAATGCGTCCGCTTACGTATTCTCTTCTCTAGGGACCTGTTCCAAAGAGAATGACAGGAATTTTGAAGCCAAAGCTTTAACATGTTGGAGATATAGAGTCATCTTGGAATGCTTCGCCATATAACTGCCATTGAAATGGTTAGCGAGCAATTGAGAATCAACATATACATTTATATGAGTAATATTTAAACTTAAAGTTGTAGTTAAACCCATGATTAAAGCCTCATACTCAGCTTCATTATTCGTCGCATTGAATTCACAAGATACAGCTTGAGGTATGATATCACCTTGAGGGGATTTCAGAACTATTCCCAAGCCAATTCCTTTGGAATTTGAAGCTCCATCTGTATACAGTGTCCAAAATCTAGGAATTGTTTTACCTTCAAGCTGTTGTACTTCCAGTTCCACCTCGGGCTGCAAACTTGGACTAAAGTCTGCTACAAAATCGGCTAGAGCTTGAGATTTGATAGCTGTTCTTGGCTCATATGAAATGTCATACGTGCTCAACTTGACCGACCACTTGGCCAATCTGCCTGACATCTCTGGAGTTCTTAACACATTTCTCATAGGGTAGTTAGTTCTAACAGTTATAGAATGTGTTTCAAAATAATGACGCAGTTTTGTAGCAGCAGTAGTTAAGGCTAAAATTAACTTTTCAAGATGAGAGTACCTCGTTTCAGCATCTAGTAAAGACTTACTTATATAATAAACAGGATGCTGTTCACCTTGGATTTCTTTCACCAACACTGCACTAACTGCATTCTCAGATACAGCTAAATATAAATAAAGGTGTTCACCACGTTCTGGTTTAGCAAGTAGGGGTGACATCATCAAGTATTCTTTAAGTTGTTTAAAAGCTGCCTCGTGTTGGTCAGTCCATTGAAAGAGTTTATTCTTTCTTAACACTTCGTAGAACAACCTGCATTTATCAGATGATTTAGATATAAATCTATTTAGGGCAGCTACTCTACCTGTTAACCTTTGGACGTCTTTGATATTCTTGGGAGATTCCAAGTTGAGGATAGCTTTGATCTGTTCGGGACTGGCTTCAATTCCTCTCTTAGTCACCATATAGCCCAAGAACTTTCCTGCTTTAACACCAAAATTGCACTTTACTGGATTAAGTTTCATGTTAAAAGCTTTCAAGACGTTTAACGCCTCAGCAAGATGCTCCACGTGACCTTCAATATGCTTGGATTTTACTACTATATCATCTATGTAGACTTCCATTGTCTTGCCAAGTTGATCTTTGAACATCTTGTTCACCAGCCTCTGATAAGTTGCCCCTGCATTTTTAAGACCAAATGGCATAGAAATATAACAATATATACCTTTCGGAGTCATGAATGCCGTATCCTCTTGATCTGAGGGCTCCATTTGAATTTGCTGAAAACCTGAGGACGCATCCATGAATGTCAAGATATCGTGGCCAGCTGTCTCATCAACTAGAGAATCAATATGAGGAAGAGGGAATGGATCTTTCGGGCAGGCCTTGTTCAAGTCTGTGAAGTCCACGCATACTCGCCACTTGCCGTTCCTCTTCTCTACCACCACAACATTAGCTAACCACCTTGGATATTGAACTTCCCTGATCATCTTGGACTTCAAAAGCCTCTCAACTTCATCCTTTATAATCTGGTTCCGCTCATGGGCAAACTTTCTTCTTTTCTGGTGGACAGGACGGATGGTTGGATCAATGTTCAACTTGTGAGTAATGATGTCCTTGCTTATTCCTGTCATATCCTCATGCTTCCACGCAAAACAACATTTCTGACTCTTCAAGAACTCAATCAGCTCCTCCTCAATTTTGGATGGAAGATCTGTACCAACTTGCACTTGGGCCTCAGGGTTTGACTCATCAACAGAAATACTTTTCGTCTCATGCTCCACTGCTTCAAGAACATCCTGGGCCTTTTTCTTTAATTGCTATGCTTGACGAGGGACTGAACTTGCTTTCATATTAACCTTGTAGCATTCTTTAGAAGCCTGCTGATTTCCCTTCAACTTGGCCATACCCCAAGGTGTTGGAAATTTGACGCACTGGTGATAAGTTGATGGCACGGCCTTCATGTTGTGGATCCAAGGTCTTCCCAAAATGACATTGTACGAGGATGAGCATTCAATCACACAAAACCTTTCCATAGAATTCATACCCTCCAAATAGATAGGCAACTTGATTTCTCCGACTGTTTGCTTTACTTCACCACTGAACCCTACCAGTACGGACGAATTCTTCACAACTTCGGACAAAGGAATGCCCATCTCTTCCAGAGCATGAGTGAAGATTATATTAACTGAGCTGCCGCCATCAATCAGAATTCTCTTGACCACACAATTAGCAATCTGCACCTGGACAACTAGACCATCATGATGGGGGTCCAACGTGTTATCCTTATCCTCATCTTCGAAGGAGATAACTTGACCATCTGTGAAGTCGCGACACCTTGAGGGCAGTTCTGACTGATCCTCCTTAGAACTCTTAGCATGATGCTTGGCTGCAGAATAAGTTGTACCACAAATATGGGATCCACCTGAAATAACATTTACTACCTTGGTGGCTGGAGGAGGTGCAACTTTCTCGGGTCTGGACTGCTCCCCAGAATCAGGCTCGTTGGACTCACCCAACAAATCCTTAAGAAGACCCTTTGACAATAGATGAGCAATCTCCTTCCTCAAGGAAAAACAATTCTCGGTGGTATGCCCAAAATCCTCATGAAACGCGCACCATTTGGACTTATCCTTCCAATTTGAGGGCTTGTCACTCTTAGAGTCCAACTTTCCTTCGTGAAACGCGCACCATTTGGTCAAATTTCAACAAGTACAACTAATGACAAGAAAAATGACAAAAGAGATAAGAATCAGGGTACAATGATTATTGGATAAAATAGAAATGAACACAAGAAATTTGTTGACTAGGGAAAGCCCTTGAACAACTTGTTCGCCGGCACAAAACCCCGGGAGGTTTAGGAACCTGCCTTGACCAAAAGGTATATTAATGATTGAGTTTGAGTACAAAACTAAGAGCGTATGTAAGGGAGCTTATACTAGTGAGATTGTGTGTGCAAAATACAGGTGTTATCCCCCTTTTATACCTCTAATAACGGCTAAAATACAAAAATAAGAACAGGCCTATAATCTCGGAAATAAGTTGAGCTTGTTGAGATATTCTCGCCACATTGTTGATGGAGGAGAGAGTGGTCCGTTGCTGGATACTTTGATGAAGAAACGACGTTGAATCAGTCTCCTAATCCATTGGCATGTTCCCTGAAAAGTAGGGTTTAATGTAACAATAATTCAACCTGCAAGATGATCAAGATGTAGTAGGAGAACTCAAGTTGTTAGTACCAAGATGTCATGTGCAAGTTGAAAACAAGTTGACTGAAAATGTAGGGCCTAACACTTCTTACCATATGTTTAAGGGTTCTATTACGTCTCTCGGCTATACCATTCATATTGGGTTTCCCCTGGCATGGTGTAGTGAGGGACAATCCCATAATCGAGCAAAAAGGACCCGGACGTTGTTCTCCCGAACCGTCATTCCGTCCGTAGTATTCACCACCACGATCGGATCTAACATTCTTAATAGTCTTTCCAAGTTGATTTTCAACTTCGGCTTTTAAAAGACTTTGAAAACGTTCAATGATTCCTTTACATGAAGAAAATAATGTATCCATAACGAGAGTAATCATTCATGAACGTAATGAAATATTGTTGACCATTCCATGAAGGGTTAGTGAATGGTCCACAAATGTTCATATGAATTAGTTCCAAGACGTTTGATACTCTCAAAGATCCTATTTCCTTTAATGTTTGTAAATTTTTCTTTAAGACACTTAATCCAAAAGTTTTTATCCGGAGTATCAAGTTGTTTTAGGATTCCCTCCGACATAAGCTTTATCAATTCTCCCTTTGGAGATATGACCCAAACGCCTATGCCATAAAATACAAGACTTTTCACTTGATAACTTTTGCTTAGTGCCTTTAGTTTTGATTTCATTATTATGGGACTCATTCATTTTCTTGACTGTGTCAAGTAAATAAAGATTATTGATATATGACAAAGTACTAGTACCGACAAGCTTGGAATTTAAAATAAAGATCACATTTATTATTACCAAAAGAACAAGAGTAACCTTCCTTGTCCAAAACTGTGATAGATTTTAAATTCCGTCTAAAGGATGGTACAATGAATGTATTATTTAATACAAAATAATAGCCATTACTTAACATTAATCTAAAAGTCCCTATGCCTATAACTTCAACCGAATTTCCAGCTCCCATATAGATGTATCTCTCATCTTTACTGGGGATTCGGTAATTCAGGCAACCCTGCATACATGAACTAATGTGAGTTGTTGCACCAAAATACAACTACCATGTATATTAAGAAATTGAAACCAAATTTGCCTTAGTACAAACAAGACCAAGTGACTTACCATTCTGAATTCGCCATTCGCGATACTTATGGTAATCGTTCTTCATGCGAGTAAGGTCCATGCAAAAGAAGCATTTCTTGACTTTATGATCCTTAAATGATCCCTTATGCTTCTTACTTGCAACCGCAATTTCCTTCCCTCTTCTCTTAATCTCACGAGAAGAAGTAGATGCTGAGTGAGTACTTTCTAATTTAAGATATTTCATCCTATCTTCCTCTAATGTCATATGTGAAAGTAATCCATTAATATTCCACTTGTACTTTCGACATTTATAGGTCACCTCAAAAGGACTAAATTGAGGAGGAAGATAGATCAAAACTAAGTGCACGAGCAAATCTTCCAAAATCTCTAACTTAAGGGCCTTTAGTTTGATCGCAAGATGAAATAATTCAATAATGTACTCCCGAAGATTTTCGTCACCCTTGTACCGTATGGAAACAAGTTTCCACAAGAATTCAAAGAAAAACTCAGCATTTTCGATCTCAGAGACATTGTCCAAAAATGTCTTTGAAACTGCATTTTCCATGATCATTAGACTCACGTGGTTGGACCGTTCTCATTGCTCAACATTTTTCCGTTCTATAATGGTATTTCCTTTAGTGAGAGCAGCGGGACTTGATTCCCCTAATGCGTGATCGATGTCCATATTGCCTAAGATCATCGTTATATTATTTTTCCAAGTTTTAAGGTTAGTCATAGTAAGCAAAGGTACATTGTTTATAGCAGTAGTTACGGATGAAGCATTAATCAAATCTGAGAGAAAAGAACAAGATGAAACATAAAACATATATAAGAATCTACACAATGATTAATTATATCAAATGAATTCCATCAAAATAAAAGATAATCAATATGACATCAAGACTAATCTTTGGATTGCGAATTGACTCACAATTTGATTCATCTTAGGGTGAACAAATAATCTAAACAATACATTTTATATACTTGCCTTCCTTTGGGCCGGTTCAAGTATAAAAAATGTCCTAAAGTTTAAGGTACTTGTTACCCGGCAATAAAGAATACTAACAATTTTATGTTAAACACCCGCCTTCCTTTGGGATGGTACAAAATATCTAAAATAACCAAAATGTTTTATTCAATTATCACCCCATGAATGCAAATACTTAGTCAACAACAAGGTCTCCATTGAGAAACAAGCATGTTATCACATATCAATATTTACTTTCATCTTTTAACAAGTTTGAATTTAATCAACAAGGTCTCCTTTGGGAAACAAGCATGTTAATTTTATCCAAAATGTTAAGGATATAATTAATCGGAGACATGAGGCCTTAAGGTAATTTCTGAAACTTTAAAGGGTAAAGAAACAAGCGAAATTCATTATTAAAAATAATATCCTTTTGTTCTACCCGTCCATTCTTAAAGTTTGATAACTCTAAGAACCACCGAAGCGCAACTGGTGTCCAGATACTATAACTTATTAATGAATTATCACAAAATTCTGGGCAAAAATGACTCCTGAAAGCTCTCTGGACGACTCGTCCCTTAGGGGATGACTCGTCCTCAAGGGGACGACTCGTCCATATAAGGGGAACGAATGAATCAGAGACACCCCTTTTCTGGAATTTCAAAAGGAACGACTCGTCCTATAGGGCACGGCTCGTCCCTCAGGGGACGACTCGTCCCTATAAGGGGGACGACTGTATCTGAGAGGTCCTATTCCAGAAAATTGACGGGGACAACTCGTCCCCCACGGGATGAGTCGTGCCCAATGCCCAGATTGACGAAAAGTCACCATTTTTACACCCTTTTATGAACATGTTTGATCCAAATTTCCATACTCAATGCACAATAAAATGCTGGCTATGTAAATGGGATAAGTTTGCACTTCAATTAACATGATTCAAACAAGTAGACCTAGATTTACACACTCCAAACATTACACAATGTTGGCTATGTAAATGGGGTAATCTTGTATGAACCATTGTGCCTCTTAAAGCTTGATTTTACCATTATTTCCAGAAATTGAATGAAGTTTTGAACACAATACTCTTAGACAAGATGAGTATCATGTACAAGAATAAAAACCAAATGAAATCACACAAGGATTACAAATATGAAACAAATTAAAGCATAAGGCTTTATAAGAATTCAAACTCAATCTAGTATATGAGTAGGCTCTGATACCAATTATTGGAACATAAATGATCCAATGAACCCTAATCCGACTCACAACTAGATTAAGTAAGAGAAGAAGATGAAGACGAAAGCGTGTACCTGAAGAATCCATTGTGTGTTCTTGATCTTGTTCTTGAATAAATGAGAGAGTAGGGAGATAGTACTTCTAAATGATAGTGCCACACTTGTTCTTCTTTAATGAATGAAGAGAGTTTTGTGACTGAAATTCTTGTGAATATTAAGTGTCTCTAAATGGCTGATGGATAGCCTTTATATAGATAGAGAAGGGACACTTCATTTAGGGACTACACCCTTTCATAAAGATGGTGGTGTGAAGTTACCATTATGCCCATCATTTAATGGTACTTACACCTAATGAAATTATACATATTTTGTCTATACTTTAACATTATTAAATGATTAAAACATATGGAATTAATAACACATATCAATTAATCCATGTTCTAACATTTTTTACATGTATAATATTAATATATTTTGAACTTATATTTTTTTAAATAATTAAGGTGTGAGACTTAAGAGTGAGACGGAATTAGTTTAACAAAAAGGGACGGTACCATTAAAATTTTATTAATATTAGGTAAACCTACATAGAGGGGGGACAACCAACCTTGCTATTTTATAATTAATGGAGGGGAGGGGACATTTATGAGCCTTTACCTCAAGAATTAAATTACAATATTCCTTCAAAAAATATAATATTTTAAAAAAATGTAAATTATATATTACAAAAAATACTAACTAAAAAGTTCTAATCTAAGGGCAATCGACCAACATATGCATCGTACTTTACTCATTTGAATCAAATAATTCAACGTACTTCTTAGTGTCTAAAAAATGCAACGTACTTTTTAAGTGATTATCAAATAATGCAATCAATTTTTTTTTAACTAACGAACATTAATAACTTAACCGAAAGTTAGATTGAAATTTTCAAATTTAACCTTAATGTTTAAAGAATGTTAAATCTGATTTGGATGATGTACACCACCCCACCACCACCGTCATCATCAACCACCATCATCCCACCATCGTCATCAATCATCCAAATCCAGAAAAGCTGAAAAAAAAAACACTTCAGATAATTTGTTCGGCTCCAATTCAAATTGAAATCTGATTTGGATGATATTGCTACACCACCATCCAACAATAGAAGCCAAAATATCACTTTCACCCTCCGCCCCCTTTATAATTGACCCCAGATTTGAAAAAGAGAAGTAAAATCCAGATTTGAAAAGAAGAAAAACCTAAATTTGAAGGATTTCACCCGTCACGCCCCGCACTTGACTTCAGATTTGAAGAAGACTCGAAATGATAAACCTAGATCTGATTTTGTGCCATTATATGATGTTGATGCAGTCATCATTTTAGCATTTTAGAGAAGATGGACACTACAAGAAAAACGGCAGTTACCGACGGAAAAATCCGTCACTAAATGACAAAAATCCGTCACTAAATTGATTTAGCGACGGATTCCCGACGGAAAAATTCTGTTGGTAAAACGCTCGTCGGTAAATCTTTCGACGGATTATCGACGGATCTCAATCAGCTTTAGCGACGGATTTTTCTGTCGCTATTGTTTTAAAATCCGTTGGTAATTTGATAAAATAAACGACCAATTTAAAGCATTATGCCGACGGATTAGCGACGAAAAATTCCGTCACTAAATTTGCATTTTATATTAATAATATTATATATATATATATATATATATATATATATATATATATATATATATATATATAAATATATATATATATATATATATATATATATTTATATATATATATATATATATATATATATATATATATAAATATATATATATATATATATATATATATATTTTTATATATATATATATATATATATATATATATATATATATATATATATATATATAAATTTAAAAATATATATTAATATATTTTAAATATATATATATATATATATATATATATATATATATATATATATATATATATATATATATATATATATATATATATATATATATTAAAATGTCCGTCGCTAAACATTATTTTATTTTATTTTGCTAAAAAAATCATTATTATATTTTTTGTTTTTTAACACACCAAATTACCGACGGATATTTTTCGTCGCTAAATTATTAATTTAAATTAAAAAATTTATATATATATATATATTTAAAAATATATTAATATATTTTTAAATATATATTTTGATTCAGTCCCATAACTTTTATTATTCTCGAACAAGTCCTTCATGTTTCAGAAGTTACACTTTGCTCCTTGAATTTCTCTTATACTCAAATTAGTCTAATACTCCCTCCGTCCCATGTCAATGGACACCAACTTTATGGGTGTGGGAATTAAGAAAAAGTAAGAGAGAGAAAAAGTGAAAGAAAATGTTGTGAGTATGAAGAATTAAATAGGAGAGAGAATGAGTGGGAGGAATAGTTAGGAAAGAAAATGTTGTGAGTGTAAAAGTGAAGTAGGAGAGAGAATGAGTGGAAGGAATAGTGAATATTCTTTTCCATTTTGGGCAGTGTCCATTCACGTGGGACGTCCCAAAAAGGAAATAAGTGTCCATTCACGTGGGACGGAGGGAGTATATTTTAAAAGTTACACTTTGTTCCCTAAACTTCTCTTATACTGAAACCAGTCCTCACATATTTCAAAAGTTACACTTTGCCCACCACCACCATCCATCCACCACCACCATCCGTCATCATCACCACCACCACCAAAGAGGAATGCATCACTGTCAGAGGTAATACAAGCATCCACATCACCTTCCTTATTTAATTGTGCACAAAGTCCTTCGGCCTCTCCCTTTGCTTTCAGGACAGGCATACCAAGAAGCTCAAGCATTTCCTAGCATAAGAAAACAACTAATTAGATGGTAAACTTTAAGGCAACCAATTATAAAAGTAAAAATATCTAATTGTTACTATGAAGTGAAAATGTTTGGGCCACTTGAGCATAAACTGAATAACCACGCAATCTTGCACGCATTTTCTAAATGCACCGTTCCTCTCGACTGAACCACCTTGCTCAGTGCCCAGAAAGGTTGAAGGGTCCCCGGCGGAAATAGAGACGGCGAGAGAGAGAACGAGAGTGAGGGAGAGGATATGGGAAATGGGCATTATTGTAAGAGGAAGAATGAATGGGATTTGAGATGAAGTTTCATTGTGTTTCAGTTGTTGTGATTTGAGGGAGGGTGGGAGTGAGGCGCAGTAGGAGAGAAAGAAAGAAAAAAAATAGGTTTTGCTATGATGAATTTAGATCATAGGATTGTGTGTGATTAATGGTTCAGATTGATTAAAATGTCAATCCATGTGAACATAAAACAACCAATCAAGTGAAAATGTGTTTGTGTTTCCTTGGATGAATTTGGACCATTAGATCTAATTATTTGTTATGTATTTAATGGTTAAGATTTTACTAAACCTAATGATCCATGTGAATGTTTGGGTTCAATGACTTATTGCCACCTCTTATTTTTATTTATTTATCATCAAAATTCTCTTTATGTTTATAATAATTAGCAAAAATAATAAATAACAAAAATTATAATTATAATTTATCTTACAAAAAACATAAAATAATTAAATATAAAATTATATACTTTTATTTCTTTAAAAATTATTAGTAATAATACTTAATAATAATACTAATAATGATGCTATTGTTAATTATTCAATTAAATAATTGAATATATAATTATTATTATATAATTAATAATAATACTTAATAATAATATTAATAATAACTAGTAATAATACATAATATCAAAAAAGTAAATAATTGAATATATTAATAATTATTATTATATAATTAATAATAATACTTAATAATAATATTAATAATAACTAGTAATAATAATGATGCTATTGTTAATTATTCAATTAAATAATTGAATATATTAATAATTATTATTATATAATTAATAATAATATTAATAATAAGTGCGCAATTTTTTGGCACCAAAATGGTGACGGATTAGAGACGGAATGGAATCCGTCGGCATATCCGTCACTAAATCCGTCGGTAATCTCGTCCTAATTTCGATTTTTATTTTTCACCCTAGGTCGTTGCTATTTCGTCGCTAATCCGTCAATATTAGTGACGAATTTATTTCCGTCACTAATTTCCGTCAGTATCTGTCAGTTTTCTTGTAGTGGGATCGGAAAAATGTTGGTGGAAAGGTAAGGTGAGCTTGGGACGAAGGTAGGGCGGCGCTGCTGAAAAGTGGGGGCAGTGAAGGGTGGTCGGTGGTGGTGTGGATGGTAGAGGTGGGGCGGAGAGCATGGTAGAAGAAAAGGAAGAAGGGGGGCGACATAATGAGAAGAAAAGAGGGATTTTAAGTTTTATTTTTTTACTTTCTTTTTCTAATCCATCCCTTTAAGGGGTAATAAAGATATTATAAAAAACTAGTGTAGCACTCGTGCGTTAAACGCACGGATAAAAAATTGTGACAACAAATTTATACAAATAAGGAAAGTGCAAAATATAATTTTTTTTACAATGAATATAATTTTTTCCCAAAAAACAATTACTTAAATTGAAGTGGCTGAATAAAATTAAAGAAAAAATATCATTTTATATGATTCAGAGGGATAATTAGTAGCGTTATTGTAGTATGAGTAGTGTCTCTTTTTTAAAAAAAAATAAAGAAAATATAAAAAATTGGTCTAAATAATTCGATAAATCAATAGCTATTGTTATTTCTCCTTAGAATATGCTTAGCAAATTAACTGTCATTTTAGACGTCTGCCCATCTTAGAAATTAAGAATTTATCATGAAGAAATATTCAAAATTGATTGTTTGTAGGTGAAAACAGTTTTATGAATGTGATATTGGGGAGGAGGATAAAAAAGGTGCAAGAGTGTGAAATTGGGTGAAGGTGATCTTTAAAAAGAGAGAAATGAGTAATTAAGAAAATTTGAGGAAGCATTAATCATTAATTAAATTATTGGCTACTTGAAGGAAGCAATTAAAGATCTTCTACATTACTTTAAAATTGGTGCACTTGAAATAGCTAAATTTTAGAATCATCTTTGTTTTGGAGGAAAAATGAGTGCTCTTATGCACTTCCCTCTTTATATAATTATAGATATGTGGGTAAAAGTGGGATAACTATGGTGGTGGGAAAATATTTGAAGAAGTTGTTTCCTTGATATTTTTAAATGTTCTTTTAATGCCTTTTAATTTAGGTAGTAAAATCTTTAAAATAAAAGTATCATTCAATTTTAAAAATTATATTGGAATTAATATTATATTAATTAATAATATATAGTATATATATATATATATATATATATATATATATATATATATATATATATATATATATATATATATATATAATAAAATATTAAAATTTAATATATTAATTTATGCATGAAAAAAAAACATTAATCTTAAAAAAAATATACTAATTATGAAGATTATTTTATGCGTACTATATATAATGATATAAATAAATTATGATTTCAATCTCTCCGAGATGAAAAAAAAGGGCATTAACGCTCGTTAAATATTTAGTTCGTGTTAATTTCGTCACAAGGTGTTAACTATATTTAAAGTCATCCATTTTTTAACTTGAAAATTGCATTATATGAAAAAAAGTTATAAAAGTACGATGTATTTCTTAGACACTAAGAACTACGTTGCATTATTTGATGCAAAGGAGTAAAGTACGTTACCTATAAGAGTTATTTTTCCTAATCTCTAAACCATATAATACAAAAATACTAATAAAATTACTAACTGACGCACACACAATTTGCACACACTACACACGCATCACATACCCAGTTACCAATACAGACACATAGACAACTGTAACAATTTAAAAAATATAGCCGATTTAACGCCGGTTCAAACCATCATTCTAAACCGTCGGTCTAGAAGCTAAAACCGTAACTGAACCTTCAAACAATGGTCCACGGTTCAACAGGTTTGGCGATTTGCCGGTTTGCTGTCTTCGACCGTTCAATCAACGATCTAAAATTGACGGATCGGCGGTCCGAGCTGTATGGCATGTCTACATTCATCATTAAATGAATGTTTTGGAAACATTTCAAAAATGTTTACTTATTAAACAATTTAACCCAAAAATATGCATAATTTATTTTTTTCACTTTCTAATATTTACTTTTGCAAGTATAAAATGAATGACAAAATATATTTAGTAAAAAACATATAAAGATAAATTATTTTACAAAAATAAAGTAAAGACATTCATTTTGTCATAATTTTTATTTGAGATGGACATGAAGGGAGTATCCTTTTGGAGGAATAATACAAATTAAATAAATTTAGGAGTGTAACGCACTCTTATAACTTACTAGTAAAAGTCCGTGTCAAAGGATACGTGTTTTTTTTTTTAAATTAATTTTTTAAAATTTTTTTTTTTAAAGGGCAAAATGGGAAATGAACAACTTAGTGAGAGCAAAATGAGAAATTTGACACTTGAAACTGTTCATTGTACAGTAGCAATGAGGGGTGCCATTTATACTATAGATTTTATAGCGATTAAATAAAGAAAAAATTAAATTGCAACAAACTTTATACATATTTTTTATATAATTATTATTTATACAAGGTTTAAATCAAAATAAATAAATTTGTATAATTTTTTTTTTAAACAATAATAACAAGTCAAATGCAAAATGATGGGAGGTAACACAAATGAAATCATTGTCCCCACTTGCAAAAATCCTCGCCCCCACTGCCTCCAACCCTACCCTGCTGCTCCCCCTTCCCACAACACCACAAACACACACTACACTATAAAATTGTCCCAATCAGCCCACATCTATCTTTGCCGTCACTAAATTCAACCATCGGCCTTAACCCAGTTCCATTGCTCACCTTTTCCACCTTTTTTTAAATTTCCCCAAATCCCCAGTATGGCCAAACCCTAGATCTGTTCCCCAAGGCCAAAAGGTAGCATCATCTTTCCCTCATTATTAATATTATATCTGCAATTCTTGAATAAGAGGTCGATAATGTGCTTTATGGGGAATTGTTTTTGTTTGGTTGCAGATATTTTGTTCTGATTGTAGAAAGAGACAATTGATTTGAGGGTTAGAGGAGGAGGAGGGAGGTGTGAGTATGAGTACTTCTGTGGTGTCGGTTGCGGCGGCTGGGGGAGGAGTAGGAGATGGGTATCGGCCGCCGTTCACGGCTGGGCAGTGGCAGGAGCTGGAACATCAAGCTTTGATATATAAGTATTTGGTGGCGGGTTTGCCTGTGCCTACTGATCTTGTTATGCCGATTCGTCGGAGTTTGGATGCTTTGTCTGCTACTGCTCGTTTCTTTCACCATCCCTCCTGTAAGTTTCCCCGAAACCTAACTTTGTACTCCCATCCCACTTTGACTTTTATTGTCAATTAAATGAAAGTTTGACCACAATTTTATAAGAATTTAGCTATCCCTATGCTAGTCTAAAAATTGTTATTGATTTACCATTAGGATTACTATCAATAACAACTTTTAGAATTGCATAGAGATAATTAGACTTTCACTAAATTAGGGTCAAAGTTCGATTGAGTTGACCATAAAAATCAAAGTAGGGCAAACTTTTCGGGACGGAGGGAGTATGGTATGTGTCTGTGATTTAATCTCATAGAGCTATCTCAATTTCTGGTCCAATTGTTACATTCTGATGCCACTGCATTACCTATGTTCAAATTTGCACTATTTTAGGATCAGAAATATTTCTCATGATATGGATTTGGTAAATTTATGATTTTTATTTGATTTTTTGTTTTTATGTTTCCGGTATCTCGTTTATGTTACTACTCTCGTTCTCCAGGCCTTGGGAGTAATGAGGATTATCCATTGATGATTGGATTGATGTTTATGATTTCATTGTGAGGGATATGTAAGTAACCCCAAATCCGCGTCACATCCTGAGGGATTGTTTCTATGCATGTGCATATTCCCCCTTAGAACAAAGTGTTACCATTAATAGCATAGATGTTTGGTTTGGCTTGTGGAGAGGTCTCTGGATTGGCTCGGGCCAGTTATGATGTAAAGATTTGTAACATTTGAATGCAATATCTTGGAGTTCATTTCTATGCCCTAGCGTTCTGGTTATTGAGTACTGCTAATAAATAGAGTTGAGGACAGTATTTACTGACTTGGGTTTGAGCTTCCATGGGATTAGAGTTACTTTATGATGTTGCATTGAGTGAGCTTATGCATCTATGTGGTGATTCTGATTTTTTCTGCTGTTGAATCCTATATGAAACTGCTAATTGTTGGATTCAACTTTTTTATTCATTATACATATTTAGAGCCCCTCAACCTCAAAACACATCCTTTATTCCCCCATTTGATCATGGCATTAAGTATTAACACCCCACACCAACTTAGTTCATGTGCCCTTGTGCGCGCGCGCACACATAATTGTACTTGGATGCTGCGGGTAAGCCTTTCCAATGAAACAAGTTGTGTTATTGATGGTTGGTATACCACCTGAAACACAAGTTGTCCTACATTAGGTTATTCTCCTACACCCTGTCACAACCCACAACACACACACGTGCTTGTATCCTGATTATATACCAACTAAGGTTAACTTGCGTGATTGTAATTAGATGTGTGATAGAACCATTGCTGTCAATGTTCTCAGTCACTTTGAACTCTGAACATAGTTGTGAAAGGCGACCGCCCGCCTCGCCTTCTTTTGTGCCCTTAGGGGTCGGCCGCCTTCTGGTATTGTGGCGGGCTGCATGCGCCTTTTTGGCCCATGCAATGTTTCTCTTGGTTATTGCAAGAGACGTGAGGCTTCCGCCTTTGTCAAAAGACGTTATAGGCGCATGTTTAATCATAAAGTGGGTCGTTTCCAATTTTAATCTTTTAACTTAAACTTCTATTGTGCTAGGGAAAAAATGGGGTAAAGGTAGCTTGCGGAGTGTAAAAGAAAGAAAGATAGCCCTAATGTCTCTCGAGCGACCGAAGGAAAATAGGTGCGACAAATGAAGAACGAGTACAACGACAAAGAATACAACAATACCAATAGCTTGATTTGTTCTGTTTTTAAATCGAGTTTTGCAAAAAAAAAAAATTTACTATTGTTCTCTTTACTTTTAGGCTTCTTTTGTTATTTGAAGTTTTAATTGTCTCTTAGATTTATCATCTCTAGACTCTAGGTCATAGTTGTTAAAGGCGAATGGCGAGAGGCGGGCGATGCATACCTAAAAAAGGTGAAAGGCGAGACCATAGTTGTTAAAGGCGTAAGGCGAGACCATAGTTGTTAAAGGCACTAAGCGAGAGGCGGGCGAGAAGTTCCTAGTAAGGCGAATGGCGAGGCGGTTGAAAGGCGGCCGAAAGGCGAGAAATGTGGTAAAATAGAACAAAAGGAATACTAAAATAATATATATGTAAAATATATTAAACAAATCTTAAACATGTTAAGAACAAGAATTTTGCATTAAATAAAAGTCACAATTTCACATGTAATAGCAACTTAACACAACTAAAGCAACCAAAAGTGAGAATTCTAAGGAAAAAAACACATTTTATATTCAAATCAGTAAACAAGTAGTCGTTTAAAAGCGTGAAATAGGTGAATTCGAATATATAATTTTAAATGTATAATTCCATACCTAGAGATGAAAATAAGATATACTTAAAACTTTAAATGACAAAGGAGACCCAAAGTAAAGCGAAAAAACAAATTAAATTAGTAAACATATTAAAATGAGTAACTCTTGTGAAAAACTAGTTTTTTTCAAAATGTTATAAAAAACTAGTTTTGTTCATCACTCTTATTAGTTAGACTTAGTGCTTTAAAACTAGTTTTTTTCTTATGTTACGAAAAAACTAGTTTTTTGCAAGATTTTGGCTATTAAAATTTGCAAACCTCCCTTTAAAAATTTGAATAAAGCAAGCTATTTGTAATGTTTTTATCCCACTCCTTTGTCGTTGTTCTGATTTGTTATTTATCACACTTATTTTCTTTTGATCGCTCGATAGAAATTATGGATATCTTTTATTCTCATGTACGCCACAAGCTATCTTTACTCCATATTATCCCAAAACAACGCATTGGGTAAGTCAAATTATTGAAACTAAAATTACAAAATGACCTAGTTTAACACTACACATACGCCTATTATGTCTTTTGACAAAGGCTGACTCCTCACGCCTCTCACCATAACCAATAAACGCCTCACCTGGCCTAAAAGGCACACAACAGCCCGCCATAAAACTAAAAGACGGTCGACCCCTAAAGGCGCCAAAACGGCGAGGCGGGTGAGAGAGGCGCTAGCCTTTCGCAACTATGGGCGAGACGATAGAAAAGTGGCAAAAAGGCAAGAAAGGCGGAAAAATAGAATAAAAATTAGTAAATTTTTGAAAAAATATGTAAATATACATGTAATATATAAACACAAATTCAAACATGCTAGGAACAAAAATAAAACTTTTAATAAATGTCATTTCCACTTATAATAGTACACTAAACGTAATTTAGACCCTAAAAGAGAGAATTCTTAGGCAAAAGGAGCATAACTTTAAACCACATAGTTCAAATAACTTGAACTATGTGAAATGAAGAATGAAGGCATTGAGCAAACAAAATGAAGAAAGCAAACAAAATAAATTGCACAAAGGAAAAGAGTGAAAAAAGCAAAAATAAACAAAATACAAAAATATCAAAAGGACTTTCTGGAAATTAAAAGAAAACAAATTTAACGACAGAGATAAATAAGAGAAATGACAACGGAACGCAGAGAAATACCAAAACCAACGCAAAGTCGAGCTCGTCGTTCGCCGTTGCGGGTCGTCGCTGTAGGAGAGTCTCGCCTATTGTTATAGCAGTAAGTGGTCTCCCAATTGCCGCTATTTAACGTTGGAAATTTAGGTTTTAACAATATTTTGACAATCGATTTCGCATAATCAATCGATTTTGACAATCGATTTTACAAAGGCAGCCGGAAAATCCTTACCTAAATTACCAAGCTTCCTAAAGAAAAGTACTCAGACAAAGACAAAAACGCCTGCCATGTTGGACAAAGGCGGACTCCTCTCTAAGGCGCCAATATGGCGAGGTGGGCGACAAAGGCGGACGCCTTAACAACTATGCTCTAGGTATAGAATTATTAGAGATTTGAAATTATATACTCCCTCCGTCCCCAACCTAAGTGCACACTTTCCATATTGGGCGTCCCAAACCTACGTGCACATTTCCTAAAATGGAAAGGAATCTTTACTATTCCCTCCACTCATTCTCTCTCCTACATTATTTTAATACTCACAACACCATTATAATTTACTATTCCCTCCACTCATTCTCTCTCCTATTTTATTTTCACACTCACAACACTTTCAATATAATACTCTCTCCTTAATTTACGTGAAGTCAAACCGGGCATGTAGGTTGGGAACGGAGGGAGTATGAACTAATTAAATGTTACAGTATATCTTTTTACTATTTATTTTTTTCTATTTTACCGTCTTGTTCGCCTTTCAACCGCCTCGCCTTTCCCTTTTTTGGAGCCTCTCGCCCGCCTCTCCCCTTTAACAACTATGAGTCTGAACCCTTAGTAACTATTGTCCTTTTTCTGTGCTTATGAGTTATTATATGCGTTATAAATTTTCAAGCTTATGGTTTTAGTTTGTCGCATATTATTTGAGTTTTTCTCTACTGATATTTTCCTATTTTCTATCAGTGGGCTATTGTTCCTACTACGGTAAGAAGTTTGACCCGGAGCCTGGTAGATGCCGGAGGACGGATGGAAAGAAATGGAGGTGCTCCAAAGATGCCTATCCAGACTCCAAATACTGTGAGCGGCACATGCACCGTGCTCGCAACCGTTCAAGAAAGCCTGTGGAATCTCAATCTACATCTCAGTCACTGTCGACTGTGATGTCACAGATAACCACTGCAAGCAGCAGTGGTAGTGGATGCCACCAACGTGTTGGCAGCGGAAGCTTTCAAAACTTACCCTTGTACTCTGTCGGTAATTCTGAGGGAGATATGTCAAAGTATCAGGTGGAGTCCAGCCCATATTGGATCAGCAACAAAGAATACAGGTACTGCATTTCTGTTGAGTGCTTTGACTGTGAAAACTATAGTCAGGTCTATATACTTTTCCTATTTACATTTCTGTTCCTTGAGTGCTTTGACTGTGAAAATTATAGTCAGGTCTATATTCTTTTCCTATATGCCCGTCTATGATACTTTTTTTTGACAAGAAGGTATGTAGTATACATATAAAATATTAGGAGTACATAAGTTATTTTACAACGACGACACTATTATACTAGATAACATTGCTTGTGAACAAATTAGGAGCTATTTTAGTTACTCGAGAACATCATTATCTTTACTTTAGTCATGATAGCTGCTTGAAAGACATGGATATACAATTACTTGCTATATAAAGAAAACATATCTGATATGTTAGCTTGCAGCTGTCTCCAAACTGGTATGTGCTTGGCGGGTGGAGTGTACTTAACTTGAAGTCTGTTTTGCTGCAAAGAAGCATGCATTCAAGCTCCATCCCTTATTTATAGCTATGTAGATTAAAATATGTGGCCATGTGGGTAACTTTGAACTTTCTTTTGGATGTAAAATTTACTTCATTTCTATGGGGAAGTTGTTTAATAGACACCATACACAGTGCTGTCAGCAATATCCTGTTGTTTTTCTGAAATCTTAAGCATGCACCATTCTGTTTCCTGCTTTCTGTAGTATGGTGCTCATCTGGTGCTAAGATATCTTTGATTAAATGCCATCAAGAAAACTGATAGTTGATCATTGAACTTCTCACATTATTGCGTTGTTTATACAAATTTTAGCTGCAGCTCACCGTATAGGTTTTATCAGCTACACAAATTTATACTTAGAGCCTTATGTTTAGTTTTTTCAGCTGGAGATGACTATTTCATGTTAGCCGACCCCAAATCACTTTGATCTTTTTTTTGTTCATGCTCTCGATGACTAAAGCATGTATGCCTTACTTTTGAATATGCTAGAGCATAATTGTAAGATTGTGACATTACAATATGCTACTACTGTTGGGGTTGTAGCCAAACCGTGGACGGAGGATCAAGGTTGCAACGGGAGAAGAGGAAAAACGACAAAAAGGGAAGTTTTGGGTGATGTGCAGTCGCACGATCGTGCATTGGGATGCACACGGCCGTGCACATTGGAGTTCAGAGGACAACAGGTTTGGCGCTATTTGCACGGGCGTGCCGTGTACATTAGTCGGAACAGCATTGGCTGCGTCAAAATTCTGATGCAAATTTGATTTCATTTTCTGGCGTGAACTCCTCTTGGCAACATGATCTTTTCTTGGGCAAGCAGTAGCATATTTCTTGGAGAGAAATTAAGATCCTTTAGGGTTTTAGATTGTATCCTATAAAAGCCAAGTGATAGCCAATATTATTGTGTGCTTGAGTGCTAAAGAGAAATAGTTAGAATATCTATATTGAATATGTGAGATCAACAAGAGAGCCTAGGGCAAGGCGGGGCGGCCTTTGGGGTGCCTTTAGGGGCATTCCTTGGATGGCCAAAAAGCATGTCTAGGGTGATTGTGTGAGGGTGTGGGCATGGAGTGGAATTATTTTGGTGAGACAAAATATGTTCTCCATTGTAACACGACAAATTTGTGCTTATAATGAATATCCTGGCTTGGTAGTGCCCCGGATGTAGTCCTTTCTAGGGGTGATCTAGGGGTGAACTGGGTGAATAAATCGTGTGTTTTTTTCTTTATTGCTTTCATATGATTATTGCATGGATATTGATTCTCGTCATCGGCAACTGGTATGGGACAATACTTCTTTGATAGACCACAATTCCACAACAATTGGTATCAGAAGCCCCGGTTTGAAAATCAAGAGCCCCGGTTTGAAAATCATGGCCGTCTAAATTGGATGCGGTACGGTGCTGTACGGTACGGTACGATGCAAATTTTGGTACGGTGCCGTATGGTGTGATGCGGTGTGGAACGCTGCAGATCTCCGATTTGAAGATTATGGCTGTCCGAATTGATTGGATGTAGGTTGCAGGAACAAGGATTGAAATTAGGGGCTCCAGAGATTCAGATGAGTTATGTTACTAAGACCAAATAGGATCAATGTTTCATAAATCTGGATGGGTTTGAGACTGCAAAAATTCAGATCAGGGTTGCAGATACATGATCATGGAAGGGCATCGGATTCAATATCAAGGATTGCAAAATCCAAACGGGTGTAGGATTGCGTAATTCAAGCGGGATTAGGGTTTGCATGGATTGATGCTATTAAGGATTGTGGGAGCAACGGCGATGGGTGGAGTTGGTTCGACATGGAAATTCGATGGAATCAGATTTGAGCAACGGATCTGGAATTATGGAAGTTGGAAAAGAAAGAACGAATTAGTTTCTGAGCTTGGCGAATGTTGGGCACGTGCAGTAGGTGTGCTGAGGACGTGCAATATACGCATAGAGTACGTGCAGTAGATTTTGTGTAGTGCAACAGAAGTACTGAGTACGTGAAGCAACGGTGCAACATGGGATGTTATTGTAAAATGCGGGAGGGACATTCAGAGGTGGAATAGAAACTTGAACTTCATGCGCAGTGGAATGACAAAGGTTGGTGGTCATCTTTGGCTGCGTGACACGGAGGATTGCGAGAGGAGCTGACTTGGCAGCTTGGGGCAGGTCGTTGTACACCACATACAACGGATTCTGCTTGAAAAAAAAGAGGGTTTTCCAGTGGAGGACGACGAAGGCCAAAAGCGCCGGGTGGGATAAATCTCATGAAAAGGTATGTTGGGAAATATTTGATTGTTCGTGACTAGCTAGCGTGATTTCAACAAGCAACAACATATGGGAGCAGATTCATAAAAAAGTGTGTGATGGGATATTAGTGGAACACGGAGGAAACAAAAACATGTCTAGCATGGGATCACCGGTCTTTGTGAATGGAAAGAATGGATGAGTGGGGATTTGTAGAGAGGATCACCGGAAGTGAGGACTCGGAGCATGGATGAATCGGCAGTAGTTATGTTGAAGACTGATGCTCAGCTTAACTCTTGATTAGACTTGGTACAGTCTTGATTGTAGCAGACACAATAGGTGGATGTCATTTTCGGGTTGGAGCGTGACGGCGATAATCATCGGATGGTTTGTCTCCCACAAGTGGGAGATTGTTGTGGTTGTAGCCAAACCGTGGACGGAGTTTCAAGGTTGCAGCGGGAGAAGAGGAAAAACGACAGAAGGGGAAGTTTTGGGCGATGTGCAGTCACACGACCGTGCATTGGGATGCACACGACCGTGCACATTGGAGTTCAATGTACAGTAGGTTCGGCGTTGTTTGCATGGGCGTGCCAGTTTGTGCACACGGTCGTGCACATCTGACAGAACATCGACTGGGTCGAAATTCTGGTGCATATTTGGTTTCCTTATATGGCGTGAACTCCTCCTGGCAACATGATCTTTTCGTGGGCAAGAAGTAGGATATTTCTTTGAGGGAAATTAAGATCCTTTAGGACTGGCTTTGGATTGTATCCTGTAAAAGTCAAGTGACAGCCAATATTATTATGTGCTAGAGAGAAATAGTTAGTATATCTATATTTATTCTGTGAGATCAACAAGAGAGCCTAGGGCAAGGCGGGACGGACTTTGGGGCCCCCTTAGGGGGCGTTCCTTGGATAGCTGGAAAGCATGTCTAGGGTGATTGTTGGTGTGGTCATAGAGTGAAATTATCTTGGTTAGGCAAAATATGTTCTTTATTGTTTTATTGTAACACGACAGATTTGTGCTTATAGTGAATATCCTGGCTTGATAGTGTCCCCAGATGTAGTCCCTTCTAGGGGTGAACTGAGTGAACAAGTTGCGTGTTTATTTCTTTATTGCTTTCGTATGATTATTGCATGGATATTGATTCTCGTCATTGATAACTGGTATGGGACAGTAATTCTCTGATAGAGCACAATTCCACAACTACTATCTTTGTCCCATGAAACTAGTTCTACTTTTTTTTACTGGTCCAAAAAAGAATCTCGTTGCTAATCTTGAAATTTTCCTTTTCATATGTTAAAAAAAGGATGCTACTTTTACATGTCATACAAATAAAGATGCAACATTTGTGCAAACCGAAGGAGATTTATGGACGTCAAAATGAGTTCGTAAGAATTTCAAAACAGGGGTCTTCAATAGGACAGGAGTATATTTTTAACGAGTTTAGCTAGCTCATCATGCTCGAGAGATAGCTCACAACTCTGTGCACGATAAAGTCCTTCAACTGGAAGTGAGAAGATCTCTTATGTGTACTTGGATCAACGTATGACTGCCTCTTCCCTATCCATCAGGTGACCATACTTGCCCCTGTGCCCATGCATATCATTAATTTACATCAAGTAATCAGACTCGGCCCAGTGCCTGTGTGTGCTTATAGAAAAGATGGGATCTGATGATAATTTTGACGCCCTCGACCCTATCTCATATGGATTAAAAATATGTGCATTTCTGCAGTTAACCCAAGATCTCCTGTTGATTATCAGTGTCACTTTGATCATGGAGTGGGGACAGCCTTGTTCAGGAGACCTAAGGGAACATCTAACGGTGGGAGTGTAACCTGGAGTAGGGGTAGTGGAGAAACTTCTGAGTGTTGTCGTAAGCCACTTGAGCGCCAAATTACCTACCCTTAGCATGCTCATAAGAAGTCGATGACTCTTTTCATTGGCACCTAGAGACAAAAGTGACCTTTGGCATGACCCCTGGGGTCAACCCCTGATTAGCCCCACAAGGGGGCAAGGGGAACTCAATAACCAGATCCCTGGAAAGGGAATTCCCAGTGAACATTTTGAATGTCCTTGGGAAAGCAATAGTACTTTGGGAATGCACCAAACTTGAGGAACTTTGGTGGTTCTGGATTGGTGGCTGTCTGGCTGAAATAAAGGGATGCTCTCGTGGGACACTTTTTTGAGCTAGTATGTTAAGCAACCCGGCCTTGACATGAATCTACCTATAGCAACAACCCATCAGGCCATCACTATATAGTTATAGCTTAAAGAAGTAGCTATTTATGTTCTTAAGCATCTGCCACTCAAACATTCTGTGTTGTAGGGTCCCCAATCAGTTGCACTCTCTCTCTCTCTCTCCTACTTGGCTTTTCCTTGACCTTCACTCTACTTCCGTTACCCGATCAGTCCATGGACTAATAGATTTAATTAGTAATGTCTTCTAAATCCTTAATGAACTCCATGCAGGAACCCCATATAAGTACGCTGGAACAATTCTGCAATGGACCCAAGGACCCTTGCTACTCATCATACAGGCCTCATGAATATTGATCTCCAACAACTGATGAAGAGTCAAAATGATTTGCGTATGTTCTCAGATCAAATTTACGTTGTGGAAAAACTGAAGGCAAGAATCGTTCTCTGAAAACTCAAGTCTGAGTTACAGAAACCATGAGTTAGAGCTTCGCTGCATCTTCTTGTTATTTAGTTCCTTTATCTGTTTGACACAGCACCAGGTGTCAGTCTCACTGCCTGAAACCTATTGTCAGGATCATCAGGATTCACCTAAATGCTGTGATCTGGGATTGGATTAAGTTGGATACTCATGAAATTGACTTGCCATTTTCTAGCTGTTAATGTGATTTACTCTTGATGTTCCTTCTGTTATCTATGTGATCCACTAACGGACATGCAACTTAAATAATTCTCTTTTTAAAATGAAATGCAGATACAATCAGGGAGTAACACCCAATGTGGATGACCATAATTACTCTTCCGAAGCTTTAAGAGGCATTACGGGTTTGGGAATGGACTCTAATATAGATAGTGGATGGAATCTGATGCCATCCCAAGCTCCATCAAGTTCCGTGTTGAAATCAAGAAATGCATCTTATCTGCAGGGCAACTCCTCCCAACTGTCCTTGCCCCAATCATATGAGCCCATAATTGATGCTTCAGTTGCTATGTCAAAGCAAAGGCAGCAACATTGCTTCTTTGGCAACGAGGTCAGCTCAGCAGTGCCTGTGAAACAGGATCAACATAATGCTATGCATCCGTTCTTTGACAAGTTGCCTAAAACTAGAGACTCCTGGTCTGATCTAGATGATGAGAAAAAAAATGCATTCTCGACGACTCAGTTATCAATCTCCATTCCAATGCCCTCTGAATTTTCGACAAGGGGTGGTTGTTCCCCAAATGGTGAGATGGAAATGTATTACTCCCTCCGTCCCAAAATGAATATCCAAAAAAATCAAATTTATCAAGGGCATTTTTGAAATTCTCTTTGGCATTTATGTGGGGCGAAGGGAGCAGTTGACCTGGTCTATGTTCTCATTATTTTTGACCTTTTTGTTTTGTTCATTTGTGACCCTGAAGCGGGTGGGTTTATGGATCTGACATGAGACCTTACAGGTCTTTAAGTTCACCAGTAATCCACCTCGCAGGCAGCAAAGCCACACTAAGTTGATGGGGGGTATCAGAACTGCTTGCTAGTAGGTTGTTAGTATAATGTGTACCTCTCTTATATGTTTTGTTTACCATTTGCAGATGCTTAAAACTAGCAAGACTACCAGAATAGTTTAAAGAGGACTGCAGTTCCACCTTGTGCTTGTAAGGACCTTTTGGTTTGTTGTATTGGAAATATGCAACTTGTGTGTGTGTGTGTGGCTGGAACCTTAATTTCCATGGTTCATGTGGTTACTTGAGCATTTTCTGGTCTTTGTGTTGATCAACAAATGCATTTTCAATTATTTTCATCCTTTTGTTTTCTCCCCAGAATAAATGTATGATTGGCCTTTCTTTCATATTGTCATCTTTTAGCTATGGCAAGGCCATGCTTGACCAACACGTTATCAAACTATTTGTTGTTGACCTCTTGAAACTTGTCTTATATTACTGTTTTATTATTTTTTGTTCTCGCGCGGATTGGAGTTGAAACTTTCCTTTTCATATTTTCTGGTCAGGATTCTAAATGTGGAAAAAATGTGTACTCCATTGTGCTGTGTGGGAAATAAACGCTCTGCAAGTCTAAGCACCATGTTATTTTTCTTTTTTTACAAAATATTCTCTGCGTGAATTGGTAGAAATGGTTTGATTTGAGCTGATAATTGTACGGGACCTTAGATGGCGCCAAATTCATCAGCCATTATCATTGTTGAGGGTACAAATCTTGCAGTGTTTCCGGTGACGTGCTCATTTATAATTTTCCAGGTAAATTAAGGGATCTTACATTTAAGTGCTCATTTATAATTTTATTTTTTTAAAAAAAATATTTTAGTCAAAATGACACCATTTGGGATTAGTTAGAATTGTCATCCCGATTTTTCAGCAGAATTTTTTCATAATTATCAAAATGATTTTCACCGATAATTCACTTTTAAACTTGTTGATTACAGGTTTCAAAAAAAAAAAAAAAACTTGTTGACTACATTCTGACCATTAATGTATGTGACAATATTCTGACCGTTAACGGAACTATCGGCATAGGTTCCCTCTCCCAAAAAGTGGTTAAAACATTCTCCTTAAATCTTTCCTTCTCTCCATTTTTCTTCCCCTTTACACCTTACCATTTTGGCCTCCAACAACACCACTTCTCTCTCTCTCCATCTCCATCTCCATCTCCATCTTTCTGTGTGTTTGTGTGTGTGGATTGGGTGTACGACCAACGTACACACAAATTTGGACAGCAGAGTGGAGGAGGAACGATGGCCGCTGGAGCTGTTGCATCACCGCCCCCAAGATGGGAGGGAATGAGCGGCGGGGGAATCACGTACAATACAACGATGAACAATACGGAGAATACAACGGTGGTGTGCGTTAGATTTCCGGTGATGGTGAATTCAGTAGGTGCATTGGGCAACAATAGTCCATTTAGTTATGCAATGCCAACGACTGAGATGCAATTGATTGTCATCGTTGGCCTAACCTACCTCTTGCATTCCCCTCTCAAACGCCTCGGCATTCCTAAAGTTCTCTCCGAAATTCTCGTATGATTATCTATTTTCTGTTTATTTGTTCCTTCCATATTCATAAAATTTTGATTTTTCATGAGATTTCATTGAATAAAACCACCATTCATTATGCATATGCAATAAAAGATTTAGGTCTTATGCCTGTCAGACTACTACGCAACAATCGGATTAAGATATCTATATTACAATCTGAATAACATATAAAAGATGTTATGAAATTCATGTTATTCTATGTAACTCTAACCACTGGGTTCGACTCCCCCCCAGTGGTTAGAGTGGATGATTATCCCTCCCTAGTTAATATTAGGCGCCTCTGGGGTGGGGATTTTAAGGGAATTTTCAGAGAATTGAGGGACTGATTTGTGAATTGACTTTAAAAAGGCTTGCCTTGAGGTGGGCAAGCCTCAAAAAAAAATAAAAAAATAAAAAAATAAAAAAATAATGATAGTCATAATTAATTGCCATTTTTGTTACTCCCTCCGTCCATAGTCTAGTTTGTAATTATTTTTATTTGTCCTAAAAAAATAGTCTCATTTCCTTCCTAGCAAAGATCTAAAACTTTTAATTGGTAATATTTATAATAATAAGTTTTAAATTTTCATTATGATAATCAAATTAATCTTAAATTATTGCTCAAATTACATTTTTATTAATGACAAAATATGGAAGTATCACTTTGGGACGGAGGGAATATAATTGTCCAATAAGGAAGAAGAGGGAAAGAAAGAAAGTAGTGTTCTATGAGAACAATTGTTTGGAAAGTGATAGATTAATAACTAAGTTTTATCAAAAATACTGATAAAATGTTTTAAAGTTCAAAAATTGAGACTATAGTATTATATAAATACATGATGTTCGATTCCGCAGGGCCAGTATCCTGCAATCAATTTCCTAACTCTTGTCTTGAAAAAAAATAAAAAAAATTGTAATGAAACTCTTTATGGGCATTCCTGAGTTGTAATTATTTACTCAGGCAGGCATAATCCTTGGAGCAACATTTCTAGGCAAGTATGAGAAATATCAGATGATCATGTTTCCGGTAGGCAGCCAAGGAACAATCGGCTTACTATCCTCGTTCGGCTACATGTTATTCTTGTTTCTAAGCGGAGTAAAAATGGACCTAAGTATGGTAACAAGAACAGGAACAAAGGCAATCGTGATAGGCGCATTAAACCAACTCATTCCTTTATCAGTTGGTCTCGTAAGCATGCAGTTATTAGTTGGTCCGCATAGGCAAATCGGAGAATGGGCAGTTAATAATCTCCCTACTCTAATGGCAGTTCATTCTATGACAGCGTTTCCAGTCATTGCTTTCCTTCTTAAGGAACTTAAACTGCTAAATTCAGAGCTTGGTCGATTAGCCTTATCTTCAGCGTTGGTCAGTGACCTGTTTAATCTAACCATCAGGGTTCTTTGTGTTGTTCTTGGCATTGGGAGACAGTTTTCAGCAGATCGGGCGGTTGAGGATTTAATATATTGCATTATTTTCATTCTTGCTGTCGTTTTTGTTCTTCGCCCGGTTATGGTTTGGATGGCG
Organism: Adenophora triphylla var. japonica; assembly: GCA_022495995.1. Lineage (NCBI taxonomy): Eukaryota > Viridiplantae > Streptophyta > Magnoliopsida > Asterales > Campanulaceae > Adenophora > Adenophora triphylla. Next base: position 119,049 of record JAFEMH010000074.1, read on the forward strand.
AAACAAACGCCTGAGGGTAGGCCGGTTAATGACTTGCATACGTATGTGATTTTAATGGTTGTATTTGTATGTGCTTTGTTTTCGCATTACTTTGAACAAACGGCCATTTTTGGGACGTTTATTGTTGGATTGGCTGTACCCGAAGGACCACCGTTAGGATCTGCGTTAGTTGACAAACTCGATTCTTTCGCTACTGGTTTGTTGTTGCCCGTCTTCATAAGCTTAACTGCCATGAGGACAAATTTGCAGACCATAGATTTTACCGCACCTTATGCAAGTAAGAACATTCTTGTCATCGTGGCAAATTTCTTAGCGAAGGTGATTGGATGTTTTTTACCCGCAATGTATTCTTCCATGCCACCAAGGGATTCTCTTGCCCTAAGCTTTATCATGACTGCCAAAGGCGTAGTGGATCTTGCCGCTTATAGCTTCTTGAGAGATGATCAGGTTTGATTTTTTTTCTACTAGTAATCGTTTTTATGATTCGTTTGAATCGTTATCTTTTCGTTAAATATTTCTGTGTTTTGCAGACTATTAACGAAGATATATTCGCGATGATGGTGGTTTACATTGGAGTAAACGCGGGGTTGGTGCCAGTGCTGGTAAAAGCACTCTATGATCCATCAAGAAAATACGCGGGATATCAGAAGAGGAATGTTATGCATTCAAAACATAACGGGAAGCTCCCGATACTTGCATGTATTCATAGGCCCGACAATATTTTTGCCATTACAAAGCTTCTCGATGCCTCCGCTCCAACCCGAGAAACCCCCATTGCTCTTTACGTTCTTCACCTTATCGAGCTACGAGGAAGAGCCACACCAATCTTCATATCTCACAAAGTTCAAAATCGAACTGTCGCAGATCGATCATACTCAGAAAACGTCATCCTTGCATTTGGTCAGTACGAGAGGAACAACTGGGGTGCTATCATGATACAAGCCTTTACAGCCATTTCGCCACGCAAACTAATGCAAGAAGACATTTGTACCCTTGCATTGGATACATTAGCTTCCATAATCATCTTACCATTTCACAAACAATGGGCAGTTGATGGCACGGTTGAATCAGAAGACCATAGCTTAAGAACCCTCAACAGTTGTGTTCTTGACAGAGCTCCTTGTTCAATAGGGATCCTTGTTGACTGGCCCCACTTTAAGCGGTCAACTTCTGTAGCTTCTTTTTCTGGGCATAGTTCTTCTGATCAGTATCGAGTTGCTGTCATTTTCATTGGGGGGAAAGACGATCAAGAAGCTTTGGTACTTGCGAAACGGACAGTGAAAAACGAGAGAATTACACTTTCGGTTGTGCGTATAGTTTCAATGAAGGGCGACGAGAGAGGGCCCCACGAAGAGGAGGTTATGCTCGATAATGAAGTTTTGAGTGATGTTATGATGTGTAAAGTTGGGAATAGGTATGTTCACTATGTGGAGAAGTTGGTGAATGAAGGAAGTGAGACTGCGTTAATTCTACGAGCCATGGTCAATGAGTTTGACCTCATAATAGTGGGGAGACGCCATGGCGTAAAGTCGCCACAAACAGCAGGGTTTGAGGAGTGGAGTGAATACCCGGAGTTAGGAGTTGTTGGAGATTTGCTTGTTTCGTCTGATCTTAAGGGTAAAGCTTCCATATTAGTAGTGCAACAACAGCAAATTACAACTTAGGTAAGAACAAAAAGTTGTGATAAGTATTTTTTTTGCTAGAAAGAGGTGTGTTTAGTTTTTCTTTTCATGCTCTTGTTCTTTAGCCCAAAGGAGTGAAAAGAAGAGCATTGCTAAAGTAAGGAAATAGTTTTAGTGCAATTTTTCACTATTGTACAAGTAATTTACAAGCGGATGAAGCACATTCCTTAAGAAGTTTGACAAGTCATCTGTGACAATATTATGGGACGGAGGGGGTATTGATGAGTATTCAGAATCCAACAGACAGTCAAATAATTTTCCATACATATCATGACTGAATTTGGAAACGAGATTTTCTCGCTAAATGTTACGTCAGATTATGATCAGGGGCTGGAGGCAGGGGAAAAAGATGATTGAAGTTGGAAATATCGTGTTATCTTCACATTTCAAACACTTTCTTTGGTGATAGTAACGCCCACAGAGAGAAGCTAGTCGATTCTGGTGATCCAGACGCTACCATAACACAGATATGCAGCAACCAGCAAGCAGATTCTTCTGGGCTCATTTTCATAGCCATATGCACACATTCATGGCCTTAAAAGACGCCCAGATCTTTTGCAGTGGTTGTATACGTCTTGCAAATGCAATGAAGATCTCAAGTTAAAGAATCCAAGAAAACTTGGTCATCATATGCGTCATATTCATGGCTCATTTCATAACCAGCAAGCAGATCTTTTGCATCACATTCAGACCCACCTGAATAAATCTTCCGGAAATCGTCAGGCAGACATAGGTTGGTTTGATTTCTCTTTTCCTTTCATGCTCTCTTTTGGGGCGCTCTCTTTGCTGTCTTTCTGGGTGAACGTAAGCTCGACCGAGAAGTCTGCCAAAGGTTGGGCTTTCAAGGCCTTCCGAGGTCTGTACTCAATGTCGAATTCCGTCAATTCAATGGACCAGTTGAGTAGTCGACCTGAACTTTCTGGCTTATGCAGAATCTTCCTTAAGGGAGCGTTAGTCAGCACGACAATGGGATGAGCTGAGAAGTAAGCTCGTAGTTTTCTAGCTGCAACTACCAACGCATAAGCTACCTTCTCAGCATTGTAATATCTTCCTTCCACGTCGGACAAGGCCTTACTTGCGTAGTAAACTGGCTTCTGAAGGCCACCTTCTTCTCTGACCAACACTGCAGCCACAGCTCGATCCCCAGCAGATAGATATACAAACAAACTATCTCCCATGATCGGGCTACTTTGCAAAGGGGGAGAGGCTAGGTACTCTTTGAGTTGTTGGGACGACGAGGAGCATTCGGTCGTCCATTCAAAGTTTTTTGTCCCTCTCAATGTTTTGAAGAAGGGGAGAGACCTTTCTGCTGACTTGGCTATGAAGCGACCTAGAGCTGCCACTCTACTATTTAGTCGTTGTACCTCCTTAATGTATGTTGGCTCCTGTATTTCAACCAAAACTTTTATTTTTTCTGGGTTTTCTTCTGATGCTGGTAAGTGGAGAATTAGGAGTTAACACAAGGAACACTCAATAAAACTCCCTCACTTAATGGAATCCACCATAAGTTTGGGAAAAACTCGTCACCTTAGGAATCCACCAATGGTTAAGAGCGGGGGAGAAGAAATCCTTCTTCTGTAGAGACTTTAGAAGACTCAAAATATGTGTTTTATTACTTCCAAATTCACTGCCCAAGTACACACAAGAAGGCTCTATAGGAGCCATTACACCATCTCCATTTATTCATGCAACTTTCTAGACCTCAAATACTCATGAACATTTACTCTAAATACATGAATAACCCCCAAACATTTGAAAAGACTCGAAAGAACATCAAAAGACATTTATTGGCAGATTTTCGAAATATTCTGACACCTTCTAGCTAAACAAACATAACTCATTCTAGACAAACCCAAACGACAACCCGATTGAAGCGTATGAAACTAGACTCATAGGGATTTCCAACCATATGTGTCCCATGGGCTGATTCTCTACCAATCAAAACAATTTATTTTTCAAAGTTGACCCATCTACAGGAACTTTCTGTTGGAAAATGGACAGTGCCCTCTGGACATCTTGGGCCATTTCCTCTTCTATTAATTGGGCCACTTCATTTGGATCATTCGCTTCCGCTGCATCTAAAATCGTCTTTGAGTTTGTGTCCTCGTCGTCCATCTCATCACCATGATAAGGGAATAAATCAGCAACATTGAATGTTGCTGAAACACCATAGTCACCAGGAAGCTCTATTTTGTAGGCATTCTCACCAATACGCTGAAGAACTTTGAATGGACCATCAGCTCTTGGTTTGAGCTTACCACGACGGCCTCTTGGAAAGCGTTCCTTACGAAGATGAATCCAAACTAGGGCTGAACAAAAAAACGGACGGACCGGACCGGACCGATAGAACCGGACCAGACCAATGAAAACCAGACCAATCCAATAGAATTGGTTTGGTTCTGGTTCCAAATTTATATGGAATCGATTATTTGGGTTGGTCCTGGTTTTTGAAAAAATATATATGGTCCTGGACCGAACCCGGATCGGACCGATTATATATATATATATATATATATATATATATATATATATATATATATATATGTATATGTATATATATGTATATGTATATATATATGGTCCTGTATATATATGTATATGTATATATATATATATATATACATACATATATATACATACATATATATACATACATATATATATATATATATATATATATATATATATATATATAATTTCAAATTTATTGTTATTAAGCATGAAACTTTCAGTTTTCGATTTTCAACTTTGTTTATGTAACGTAATCGTCCTATATTTTTTATTTGAACTTTGTTCCTCAATTTCAGTTAATTTGTTGTATGTCTGAATATTTTTATTTAAACTTTGCTTATGTAATCGCCCTATATTTTGGTTTCATGAAAAAAATAGTTGTTGCATGTTTTATCTTTAGAAAAAATATATAGTAGTGTAACTTGTGGAACCGATGAAACCGGACATGGACCGAACCATTGGAACTGGACCAATGTGACCGGTCCTGTAATGTAATGGTCTGGTCCTGGTCCTGAATTTTGGCAGAACCGAACAATTGGTGCGGTCCTGTTTTTTTGAAATTTTGATAAAATTCGGGCCAATCCGGACCGTGAACACCCCTAATCCAAACCATATCTCCTTCCTTAGTGGCAGGCTTGCGATGCTTATCAGCCTTCTTTTTATACCTTGCATTTTGCTTCACAATACGATCATGTATTTCCACATGCATCTTTTTAATGTTTTTAGCTCTATCTTCAGCATCTCCACTATATGAATGCATAGTAGGAATAGGAGCCAAATCCAATGGACTAATAGGATTGCAGCCATACATGACTTCGAATGGACTACTTCCTGTTGTTTGACTTTTAGATCAGTTGTAGGCAAATTCAGCATGAGCAAGAGTAAGATCCCATTGCGAATATTACTACGCACCAAACTTCTCAAAAGGTTTCCCAAACTTCGATTAAAAACTTCCGTTTGGCCATCCGGTTGTGGATGGTGTGAAGTGCTAAACTGGAGAGTAGTTCCCAACTTTCGCCAAAGTGTTCGCCAGAAATGGCTCATAAACTTGGGATCTCGATCTGAAGTCATAGTTTTTGGTATACCATGAAGCTTTACAACCTCATGAAAATAGAGGTCAGCGACTTTTGAGGCATCCAAAGTCTTTTTACATGCCACGAAATGAGACATTTTTGAAAATCTGTCCACGACCACCGTAACTGAATCTTTATTTCTTTGAGTTCTTGGCAATCCAACCACAAAATGTAAGCTCACATCTTCCCACGGGGCTGTTGGGACGGGTAAAGGTGTGTACAAACCTGTATTTTGAGCTTGCGCCTTCGCCAAATGACAAATCCGACATCGTTCCAAATACCTTGCAACATCTTTGTCCATTCTTTGCCAGTAAAAATTTTTTCGAACAAGAGACAAAGTTTTATCTCTTCCAAAGTGCCCAGCAAGTCCTCTTCCATGGGCTTCTTTGATGATAGATTCCCTAAGAGAGCCTTGGGGAATACATAATTGGTTACCCTTGAAGAGATACCCATCTTGTAGCAAGAAGTGGTTAGACGGCCCACTTGAACATTCATCCCAAATTTTTTCAAACTGTGGATCATTCTTGTATTGCTCCTTTAGAACATCAAAGCCAAGGACTTCAACTTTTAATGTGGAAAGTAGAGAATGTCTCCGACTTAAAGCATCCGCCACTTGATTTTGCTTGCCCGATTTATGTTTGATATGTAAAGTGAACGACCGAAGAAATTCCACCCATTTTGCATGCCGACGATTAAGCTTATGCTGACCATTAATATATTTAAGAGCTTCGTGATCCAAAAAAAGGACAAACTCTTTAGGCAAGAGATAGTGACTCCAATGATCTAAAGCTCTAATAATGGCATAAAATTCCTTGTCGTAGGTGGAATAATTTTTCTGACTTCCTTTTAACTTTTCACTATAAAAAGCAAGGGGCTTACCTTCCTGGCTAAGAACAGCACCAATGCCAACATTTGAAGCATCACAGTCCGCTTCAATGACCTTTTCAAAAGCTGGAAGAGCAAGAATGGGAGCTTATGTCAACTTTTTCTTGATAAGCTCAAAACTCTTTTTTGCTTCGTTCGACCGTTGAAATTTTCCACCTTTTAAGCATTCCGTAATTGGAGCAATGAGAGTGCTAAAGCCCTTGATGAACCGCCTATAAAAAGAAGCAAGGCCATGGAAACTTCGAATATCACGAATGGTGGTTGGCGTTGGCCAACTTACAATAGATTCCACCTTGCTAGTGTCTGCCTTAATTCCTTCGCCGGATATGACAAAACCTAGAAAAACAAGGTTTTCGGAGAAAAACTCACATTTCTTCAAATTAGCATACAACTTCTCCTTCCTCAGAGTATTGAAAACTTGATAAAGATGCTCCAAGTGTTGATCATTATTTTTGGTAAAAATCAAAATATCATCAAAGTAAACCACAACGAACTTACCAATGAACGGCTTGAATATTTGGTTCATCAACCTCATAAATGTGCTTGGAGCATTTGAAAGGCCAAACGGCATCACCATCCACTCATAGAGCCCATCTCTCGTTTTGAACGCCGTCTTCCATTCATCTCCTGGCCTCATTCTAATTTGATGGTAGCCACTCTGAAGTTCAATCTTTGAGATATTGAAGCACCATGAAGTTGATCAAGTAAATCATCAATTCGAGGAATTGGGAAACGGTACTTGATTGTGATTTTGTTCACCGCTCGACTATCAACGCACATTCGCCAAGTTCCATCCTTTTTTGGGACAAGAAGAGCCGGGACGGCACATGGACTCATACTTTCCCTTAGCAACCCTTTCTTCATAAGATCTTGAACTTGCCTTTGCAACTCTTCGTGATCCTTAGGATTCATTCTATAGGCTTGTTCGGAATTGATGCCCCGGGTATGAAATCAATACAATGTTGGATGTCCCTTATTGGTGCAAGGCCGCACGGTATTTCATCTGGAATAACATCTTGAAATTCATCAAGAATAGGCTGCATTATTTGTGGATTTTTTTTCATTTCTATCACTTTCCTCCATCACCACAAGTGCATAAACTTCATCAGATTCTTCAATAGTTGCACCAAATTGAAATTTAGAGAGCAGAATTGCCCCCTCTCCCCTTTAGAAGATTTAGGAACATTGTCAATTTTTAAAGGCCCCAAATTAACTTTTCTCCCATCTTTGTCAAAAGAATAAGTATTTTTATGACCATTATGAATAACATTCCGGTCATACTGCCATGGTCGACCAAGAAGTAAATGGCAAGCATCCATCGGAATAACATCGCACCAAACAAAATCTTTATAATTTTTTCCAATTGAAAAAGTCACCAGACATCTATTTTCAACTTTTATTTTATTTCCCTTATTCAGCCGAGAAAGCTTATAAGGGTATGGATGTGCCTCAGTTTTGAGATTTAGCTTTTCCACCATCTCAGTAGCCACCATATTTCACAACTTCCACCATCAATAATAACATTACATACCTTTCTGCTGCAAGTGCATCTCGTGTGGAAGATATTGTGTCGGAGATAGTCCTCTTCTCCTTGAATAGCACTCAAGCATTTTCTTGCCACCAGAATTTCTCCCTGATCAGCATATGTGATGGGAATCAAGATAGCTCGGGTCAAGATAATCAAGACCCGTTGATCATAAACAGAGGACCAATCACTCGTGTTTATGTGAGGAGGGCGCGAGCAGCTTTACTTCAACTTGTGGGAGAGATTTAGAATCAAGTTAAAGTCACCAAAGATCCAGTATATCAAGAGAAGTCAAATGCAAGTTAGAGGGTCAAATCGAAAATCTTGGAAACTTGAAGGTTGGGTTTTGAAGTCTGAAAGTGGACAGATTGAAAGTTGGACAGACTCTTGAAAGTTGGACCGACTCTGAAAGTTGGACAGTCTTCTTGTTTTCTTCTCCTAATATTTACTTCATTTCAAGCCTATAAAAGGCTGCTCTAAACTCTTTGTAACACACTTAATTTTTCTGGTTAATATATATTAAAGCATAAGCTTTGTTTGGGTGTTCATACACTTGTTTCACAATTGAGTTTGTGAGTCTATCCGGTTTCTTGGACTAGAAATGAAGCCTTGAACTTATCAATCTTCGTGACTCGGAGGATTGTGGCGTTCTGTGTTCGTGGGTCGTAGGCATTCGCGTCGACGGGTCTCATTGGCACCCCAAGGTTCCTAGTCAATTGCGACTAGTGGGTCAAGGGAGACTCTTTGTGACGACCCCAACCCTAGGCACTTATTTTAAATATTAAATTATATGCTTTTAATATTTATGTTATCTTTATGTGTTCAATTATGTCTTTAAATTCTTAAATTAAGATAAATTGGGTGAAAAGTAAATTGAGGAACTTATGAGAATTTATTGGACATTAAATAAAGAAACTAGGGGAAATAATAAAAATGGGAAAATGCTAAATAATATGGGGAGGTTAAATGAGTAGGATGAATTAATGGGATAAGGTTTACTTTAAATTAATTTGGGTAGGATGAAGCCTTGGATTAATTTCCCATGGGGGGCCAAATTACTCCCTTCCCCCTCCTTGTGCCAAGTGTCCCCTCCCCATCACCTCTCTTACTACCCCTCCCTTCTCCCTCCTTCTCCTTCATTCCCTACATTCTTCATCCTAGAGCAAGAAAGAAAACCTCCATTGAAGTCCCCTTGCCAAGCTTTGAAGTCAAGATATTCTTCACCAAAAACCAAGTCTAGGAGCACATTTGAAGATTGATCATCTTGGGGAACTCATCTAACTAGAAAGATTCACATTTCCTTCTAAAATCCAAGTAAGTTGTTATGACTTCTCTTCTCATGAATGCTCATGAATATTTCTTGTGATTCTTGTTCTTATGTTGGTGATTTCTTGCTTGGGAAACCTACTTGGGAGTTGAATGTGTTGAAAATGGAATTATTGAAGTTAGGGTTCATGGAAGATCTTGTAAAAAGGGTTTTGAAATGGGTAGAATGGGTGTAGATAAATGATCTAGGTTTAAGATATGATTCCATGGAGTTAAGTGAGTAGAATGAAGTTACCAAAGTTGGAAATGCCCTTTTAGTTCACACATTGGAAGTCATTTGGTTGGACATTGGGTTTCTTGGGATTTTTGTGTTGATTTCTGCTGTTTTTACGAATTCTGGGCTGAGGGACGAGTCGTCCCTTGGGCGAAGGGAAGTCGTGACCTTTTGGGGGACGCCAGGTTCTGAGGGAGGTCTCATGAGCACGAGTCGTCCCCTGGGGGACGAGTCGTGCCCTGGCCTGGTTTTTCACCCCAACTTTAGGGCTATTCAAACCTAATCAAAATCGAACCAAAATGAAATCTCTTTAACCTAGATTAAAGTAGAATACTTTGGCTTCACAATGATATTCTAAGTGATCAAAATGGAATAGTAGAAGTACCTTAAATGTTGTTGGGAAAACGTTAGATAACCTAGTTTGGTAACTAGACAATTATGATTCCCACTTGGTAGATTCAACTTAGACCCTTAAAGAGGCTATGTATTATTGTATAATGACCATGTAGGATGGATTGATGCTACTTCCTTGCTTACATTGAGTTCATATACATTGTTGTATTACGCATAGTGTGTTAATTAAATGTTGCACTATGATATTGGTTGAACATGAGTATATTTTACCATGTTGATATATTGTTATCCCTTTTGTGGATTTTATTCAAGTATCTATTATGTGCTTGATATGTGTGAGTCGGCGACGTTGGGGTATAACATAATACGGTCAATTATGGAAGTGTGACCTAATGTGATCGGATTATGTTATATACGTGGCCGATCCCCTCCTGTGGCCACGGGTTGGGGTTATAGCGTCTGTATTGAGCCAAAAGCCTTACGAGTTGCTCTTTGTCTTATTTGGTTCCACTGAAAAACGGGTCTTATAAGACGTGAGTATTGCTTAAGCGGCTCATTTGTATAATTGGATTATTATTATAACCAATGTTGTACGACTACTGTTCAGACGGGAAAAGGTAAACCAAGGTAATGGAATGTGTTTATAGCTTTTCCAATGTGTTACGTGCGACTTGTTATATGTAGCATTTATTTGGCATATTCTTTGCATTCATAATAGCTTCTTTGAGATTTATTCTCACCCCTCTCCCTTTCTTGTTTTAGATCCCGAGACAGGAGGACCGCCCAAGTAAGGACGGAAAGGAGTTTGGCTGTGAGCATTTTGGGATATTGTCGGGGTACGTTAGGTTGGCGTAGAAAATATTTTGTCATAACTCCTTTGGGCATTTGTAATTATAAACTTTATCTTTCTACGTTAAAAACCAATATCTTTTGTAACTAAACAGATGATCGTTTTCAAGGTTAGTTATCTCCTCCTCCGATATGGAGTTGAGTGGAGTTCTTTTAAATTGTTATATTATTAATGTTTATGTTTGAAAGTCAAAGTAAAGTTTTAAAAGTTTAGTGTTTTCGGGTTAGTTTGAGGACGCTCCAACTCGGGACACGTGTAGGTTCCGGGTCGGGGTCCTCACAGTTGGTATCAGAGCTCGGTTAGAATTCTTGGGTAGAGTCTAGCTGAGTGAGAGTGTGTGTGCGACGTCGAGTGTTTAATGCAGGAGTTTGTTGTAATGGCGGGAAATGATGGTGATCAGAATCTGGGTTTGGGTGGTGTTGGTAATCCGAACGCCGAGATGATGGATATGTTCCGAGGGTTTCTTCAGCATATGGCAACTCAGAATTTGAATCAGGGTAGGCAACAGCAAGAAGGCAGACAAGGGCAACATGGTTTGGAGAAGTTCGTGAAGATGTCTCCTCCTAGCTTCAACGGAGATCCGGATCCGGTGAAGGCTGAGAGGTGGCTTGAGGCTATGAATAAGATTTTTGCAGCTATGGAGAGTACGGATGCGGAGAAAGTGAGATGCGCCGTTTTCAAATTGGAGGGACCAGCGGAGCACTGGTGGCAGGTATTGAAGGATGGTTGGGACCGGGATTTGACACCACAGACTTGGGAGAACTTCACACGCAAGTTCCGGGATCACTTTGTACCGATGGTCACTAGAGACAAGAAGGAAGGCGAGTTTACGAGCTGGAGCAAGGGACCATGACGATAGCGCGGTATTCGGCAAAGTTCACGAAATTGGCCCGATATTGTCCTCATTTGGTGCCGGATGAGGAGAGGCGAGTCTACCGGTTTGTGAAAGGTTTAAGGGTTGAGTTCGGAAGCGGTTGTTGACGCATAACCGCCAACTTCCAAGCGGCGGTGAATATGGCGTATCGGATTGAGAATGACATAGAGGAGCATCGTGGTAGAAATGAAGGTGGAAACGAAATAGGTTCCAAGGTCAAGGTTCGGGACGAGAATAGGGTACAGTAGGGACATTTACTCCGGGAGCGAATCGAGGAGGTCATGTGGCGGCTCCGGCAAATCGTGCGACTTCCGGTCAGTTTGGGACAACATGTGGGTTTTGCAAGAAACTAGGGCATTCGGAGGACAAGTGTTGGAGCAAACAAGGTAAGTGTTTGGAGTGTGGGTCTCCAGGCCATTTCGGGAGAAATTGTCCCAGAGTTACGAGAATAAGCAAGCTTCGGGTACCGGATTTGGAGGACAAGGTAGTGGTGTGAAGAGAGATGTTGATGGGAAACCTAAGGATAGAGTCCAAGGTCGTGTGTTTGCTTTGGGTCGAGGAGAGGTCGATCCTAATGCCGTCATTAGAGGTATAGTTCTGTCTCGGGAGTTAAGGCCCGCATTCTTATAGATCCGGGTCTTCCCATTCATTTGTGGCATCGCATTTTGCATTCTCATTACATATCTTGCCTGAATCTATGCCTTATGTGTTGGAGGTCTCTACTCCTATGGGAGAGAGCCTTGAATCTTCTTTGATATATCATGGTTGTGATGTGACTATATGTGGGCATGTATTGCCGGTGGATTTGGTCGAGTTACCAATCCGTGATTTTGATGTGATCCTTGGTATGGATTGGTTGAGTCGAGTGCCATGCTTTGGTAGGCTGTCGTAGGAAGCGAGTCTCATTTGCTATGCCTGATGTGCCTACATTTATATTTGATGCCGATAAATCTATGTTCGGGTTACATGTTATTTCTGCCTTAAAAGCTAGAAAGATGCTATCTAAGGGGTGTACGGGTTACTTAGCTTATGTGGTAGATTCCAATAAGAAGTCTCTCGAGTTAGCTCATGTTCCGGTTGTGAATGAATTTAGTGATGTGTTCTCTAGTGAGTACTCTATGCCTCCGGACCGTGAGATAGAGTTTTGTATTGACTTAGTACCCGGTACCGCTCCTATCTCTAAAGCACCCTATAGAATGGCTCAGAGCCGAGTTAAAAGAGTTGAAGGTCCAATTGCAAGAATTGTTAGGCCAGAGGTTTTATTCGATCCTAGTGTGTCTCACGTGGGGAGCACCGGTCTTGTTTGTTAGGAAGAAGGATGGTACCTTACGATTGTGTATTGACTATCGTTTGTTGAACCAAGCCACCATTAAGAATAAATATCCTCTTCCGCATATAGATGATTTGTTTGACCAACTCCAAGGTTCCGTTATCTACTCAAAGCTTGATTTGAGAAGTGGATACCATCAGTTGAAGATTAGACCGGATGATGTTGCTAAGACAGCTTTTCGAACTAGATATGGTCATTATGAGTTTGTTGTGATGCCGTTTGGGTTAACTAATGCTCCAGCCGTATTTATGGATATGATGAACCGTGTTTTCAAGCCTTATCTTGATAGTTTTGTGGTGGTCTTTATTGATGACATTCTTGTGTATTCTAAGTCCCGGGAAGAGCATGAGAATCATTTGAGGATTGTCTTGTCCGTTCTTCGTGAGAAGCAGTTGTACGCCAAGTTCAGTAAGTGCGAGTTTTGGCTTGAGCAGATTTCTTTCTTGGGGCATGTTGTGTCGAGTTCGGGAATTTCCGTTGATCCTTCAAAGATTGAGGCCGTGGTTAATTGGAAGCAACCTTCGAGCGTGACCGAGGTCCGTAGTTTTCTTGGTTTGGCGGGGTATTATCGGAGGTTCATTGAGGGGTTTTCTCGGATTGCGACTCCGTTGACTAGGTTGACTCGGAAAGATGTATCGTTTGTATGGGATTCCAAGTGTGAAGCAAGCTTTGATGAATTGAAGAAGAGATTGACAACGGCTCCTATTCTTACCCTCCCGGATGGTTGTGAGAATTTTGTGATCTATAGTGATGCCTCGAAGGCGGGTTTGGGATGTGTATTGATGCAAAATGGGAAGGTTATTGCGTATGCCTCTAGGAAGTTATCACCGGCGGAACAGAATTATCCTACTCATGATATGGAATTGGCGGCGATTGTATTTGCGTTACATAAGTGGAAGCACTACCTTTATGGGGCGAAGTTTGAGATTTTTACCGATCATAAGAGTTTGAAGTACTTATTCACCCAAAAGGAGTTGAACAACCGACAAAGGAGATGGCTTGAGTTTTTGAAAGATTTCGATTGTATAATTTCTTATCATCCGGGGAAGGCCAATGTGGTGGCCGATGCGATTAGCCGAAAGGCGTATGTGACAGCCTTGAGTTCTCGGGAGTTGAAGAGTGAAGTGATAGTTGCGAATGTTCGAGCCGTTCCGACATTGTATGGTGATTTGAAGGAAGCTCAACAAGAAGATCCGGAATTGAAGAAAATTTGTGATCAAGTGCAAGATGGGAAAGCCGGGGATTTTGCTTTGAATCGAGATGGGATTTTAACCTTCCAAGGGAGAATTTGCGTTCCGTCATCGCCGGAAATCAAGAAGCGTGTTTTAGAGGATGGCCATAAGTCCAAGTTTGCGATTCATCCGGGGAGTACCAAAATGTATCAAGACTTGAAGCGTGGATATTGGTGGAATGGAATAAAAAGGGAAATAGCGGATTATGTATCTAAGTGTTTGACTTGTCAACAGATCAAGGCAGAACATCAAAGACCGGCGGGACTACTTCAACCATTGGATATTCCGGAGTGGAAATGGGAAGGGATCTCGATGGATTTTGTTTCGGGTCTACCTCTTACCGCGAAGAAGATGGATGCTATATGGGTTATTGTGGATAGATTGACAAAGTCGGCTCATTTTCTTCCGGTGTCAACTAAGTTTTCGTTAGAGAAGTTAGCCCAGTTGTATTTGAAGGAGATTGTGAGACTTCACGGAGTTCCGGTTAGTATTGTTTCCGATAGAGATCCGAGGTTTACATCTAGATTTTGGAGAGCATTGCATGAAGCTTTGGGTTCTAAGTTATGTTTTAGTACGGCATTTCATCCTCAAACCGATGGTCAGTCCGAGAGAACTATTCAGATACTTGAGGATATGTTACGAGCTTGTGTGATGGATTTCCAATTATCTTGGGAGGATCATCTACCGTTAGTCGAGTTTGCTTACAACAACAGTTATCAGTCTAGTATTGAGATGGCTCCGTATGAAGCATTGTATGGTAGGAAGTGTCGATCTCCGATGTGTTGGGACGAGGTTGGTGAAGCGAGACTTTGGGGCCCGGATTTGGTTCGAGATTCTACGGAGAAGATCAAGGTGATTCGGGATAGATTGAAGACGGCTCAGAGTAGACAGAAAAGCTACGCCGACAATAGAAGACGAGATTTATCATTTCGGGTTGGTGACTTTGTGTTCTTGAAGGTCTCTCCGAGGACGGGGATTAAAAGGTTTGGGAATAAGGGTAAGTTGGCTCCGAGGTTTGTAGGACCGTTTGAGATTCTAGAGAAGATAGGGGAATTGGCTTACCGGTTAGCGTTGCCTCCGTCTTTTTCTTTACTCCATGATGTCTTCCATGTTTCGATGCTTAGGAAGTATTGTCATGACCCCTCCCATGTTTTGAGCTCTCCTCCCGATGATGTCCAAGCGGACATGTCGTATGTTGAAGAACCATTAAGAGTATTAGAATTCCAAGTTAAAGAGTTGAGAACCAAGAGTATTCCGATAGTGAAAGTCCTTTGGAAGAATCACACCGTAGAGGAAGCAACGTGGGAGCTAGAGTCGGAGATGAGAGCGAAATACCCGTGGTTGTTTAAAAATCCAAGTAAGTTTCCTTTTTAAAATTCGGGTCGAATTTTCCTTAAGGGGGAGTGAGTGTGACGACCCCAACCCTAGGCACTTATTTTAAATATTAAATTATATGCTTTTAATATTTATGTTATCTTTATGTGTTCAATTATGTCTCTAAATTCTTAAATTAAGATAAATTGGGTGAAAAGTAAATTGAGGAACTTATGAGAATTTATTGGACATTAAATAAAGAAACTAGGGGAAATAATAAAAATGGGAAAATGCTAAATAATATGGGGAGGTTAAATGAGTAGGATGAATTAATGGGATAAGGTTTACTTTAAATTAATTTGGGTAGGATGAAGCCTTGGATTAATTTCCCATGGGGGGCCAAATTACTCCCTTCCCCCTCCTTGTGCCAAGTGTCCCCTCCCCATCACCTCTCTTACTACCCCTCCCTTCTCCCTCCTTCTCCTTCATTCCCTACATTCTTCATCCTAGAGCAAGAAAGAAAACCTCCATTGAAGTCCCCTTGCCAAGCTTTGAAGTCAAGATATTCTTCACCAAAAACCAAGTCTAGGAGCACATTTGAAGATTGATCATCTTGGGGAACTCATCTAACTAGAAAGATTCACATTTCCTTCTAAAATCCAAGTAAGTTGTTATGACTTCTCTTCTCATGAATGCTCATGAATATTTCTTGTGATTCTTGTTCTTATGTTGGTGATTTCTTGCTTGGGAAACCTACTTGGGAGTTGAATGTGTTGAAAATGGAATTATTGAAGTTAGGGTTCATGGAAGATCTTGTAAAAGGGTTTTGAAATGGGTAGAATGGGTGTAGATAAATGATCTAGGTTTAAGATATGATTCCATGGAGTTAAGTGAGTAGAATGAAGTTACCAAAGTTGGAAATGCCCTTTTAGTTCACACATTGGAAGTCATTTGGTTGGACATTGGGTTTCTTGGGATTTTTGTGTTGATTTCTTTGTTTTTACGAATTACGGGCCGAGGGACGAGTCGTCCCTTGGGCGAAGGAAGTCGTGACCTTTTGGGGACGCCGGAGGTTACGAGGAGGTCTCATGAGCACGAGTCGTCCCACAGGGGACGAGTCGTGCCACGGCACAGTTTTTCACCCCAACTTTAGGGCTATTCAAACCTAATCAAAATCGAACCAAAATGAAATCTCTTTAACCTAGATTAAAGTAGAATACTTTGGCTTCACAATGATATTCTAAGTGATCAAAATGGAATAGTAGAAGTACCTTAAATGTTGTTGGGAAAACGTTAGATAACCTAGTTTGGTAACTAGACAATTATGATTCCCACTTGGTAGATTCAACTTAGACCCTTAAAGAGGCTATGTATTATTGTATAATGACCATGTAGGATGGATTGATGCTACTTCCTTGCTTACATTGAGTTCATATACATTGTTGTATTACGCATAGTGTGTTAATTAAATGTTGCACTATGATATTGGTTGAACATGAGTATATTTTACCATGTTGATATATTGTTATCCCTTTTGTGGATTTTATTCAAGTATCTATTATGTGCTTGATATGTGTGAGTCGGTGACGTTGGGGTATAACATAATACGGTCAATTATGGAAGTGTGACCTAATGTGATCGGATTATGTTATATACGTGACCGTCCCCTCCTGTGGCCACGAGGTTGGGGTTATAAGCGTCTGTATTGAGCCAAAAGCCTTACGAGTTGCTCTTGTCTTATTTGGTTCCCACTGAAAAACGGGTCTTATAAGACGTGAGTATTGCTTAAGCGGCTCATTTGTATAATTGGATTATTATTATAACCAATGTTGTACGACTACTGTTCAGACGGGAAAAGGTAAACCAAGGTAATGGAATGTGTTTATAGCTTTTCCAATGTGTTACGTGCGACTTGTTATATGTAGCATTTATTTGGCATATTGCTGCATTCATAATAGCTTGCTGAGATTTATTCTCACCCCTCTCCCTTCTTGTTTTAGATCCCGAGACAGGAGGACCGCCCAAGTAAGGACGGAAAGGAGTTTGGCTGTGAGCATTTTGGGATATTGTCGGGGTACGTTAGGTTGGCGTAGAAAATATTTTGTCATAATTCCTTTGTGTAAGTACCCCAATCTGGATCACTCCCTTTCAAACACCCGGGAAACACCGCAGACTCATCCACGCAGTCTCAGAGACCTCTCTCACTCAAAACCCTCTCAAAACCCTCTCAAACCCCCAACCAAACCAGGGGAGGAGCCTTTGCAGGATAAAAGGGACAAAAAGGACCTTTTGGGAATTTTCAGAAATCGGAAAAGCAATTAAGGTCCGTACGGACCTCTTTGTTTCAATGATTACTAAATCCCCTTAAAGTCCACAATATTCCCTCAAATCCCGGAAGAAATGATGACTTCCATGCAGAGTTGGTCCGTACGGACCTCTTTGCATGCAAGATGGTCCGTACGGACCTTATTGCATGGGGGACATCATCATTCCAGAATATTCTCCATCATTGCAGATTCCCTCAAATCGAGGAAATCCAAAATTCTGGATAACCAAGAAGGTCCGTACGGACCTCTTTGCTCCGAAATTTTTACTATAAATAGAGGGCTTCCCCTCCTCATTTTTCACACCTCCCACTTCTCTCTTCCTCCCTAAGCCTTCTGGCTCCCCTAAAGACCTTTCGAGGCATTCCGGCCCCTTCGGATCCTTAGAGGCCTTCCGAGCCCCCTCGAGGTGCTCAGAAGCCTCTCCGAGCGCTCCCGAGACGCTCCCGCGCTGCCAGAGGCACTCTCGAGGTACTCTGAGGCCCCTCGTGGTACTCAGAGGCCTTGCACAGTCTTTCCCACGGTGTCCGGCTCTTTCAGGAGTCAAACCGGCGATCCCAAACCTTGCCGAACCTCTCGCCGAATCCAACCAACGATTCCAACGCACGCCGAACCTCTGCCCGAGTGATCCCGACGATCCCCACGCACGCCGAACCTGCGCCCAAACGCGGCCTACGGTTTCAACTCACGCCGAAACTCTGTCAGCGGACAACCGGCATCCCCGAAGCAATCCAGGAGCAGCTACTCAGGCCTCAAACACTATTCCCTGCGGAAGACGAGACACGAACCAACATTGGTAAGGCTTCCTTCCTATTCTATTTCAATACATTTCAATACAATGTAGACATCCGATACAGCATGCATTTTTAAAAACACACACAGACACACACAACTTTTTAAAGGATATTAGGGGTATCAGAAAGACTCGTTTTACGAGGCGACTCGGAGTGAGCTCTAATATTCTAATATTCTCTTCCGAGGAGTCATCGACCTCCGAACTCAAAATCTCATCACACAAAAACAGTTTAAAATTTATCTTTAAAGCGATGCCCTTTTCAATGTTTTGGGCTTAATAAAAACGGCGTGGCGACTCTACAAAATGCGAAAGCAAAACGGCGAGACACCTCCCGGCCTCGCAAACGCTAAAACGGAACAAGCCGGATCTTGGGCGCGATTGTCTTGCCTCTCGGATCCGGGCGACTTCCCGAACGGCGACGAATTGCGAGATGCACGGGGCCCTCCGCGCGAGCGGATCCGGGTAATTTCGGTTGGCGACTCATTTAAGGGAAATTTTGTTTTAAAAACTTTTAAACAAAACAAAAGATTTTTAAAACGATGATGAGGGTCAAACTTTCATTTTACCCCTTCCTTTAAGCATTGTGTGTGTGTGCACGTGCTTCGTTTTTATTTTACAAAAAAATAAAAATACAAAAAAAATGCATCAATATACATACGTGCATACATTTAAAATTCTTCAAAAATTTCTATTTTACTCGAAAAAGAATTTTAGAGACCGCACACTACGCGCCTTCTTTGCCTCGGTTACACCGCACTCTACTCACACTTCTTTGCCTCGGTTACACCGCACTATGCGCCTTCTTTGCCTCGGATACACTGCACACTACAACCCTTAACCCGGAGTGGTCTCGGTTGCGATCCGTTTGGTCTTCCTAGGCCTCTTGGGCGCGCACGGGATCATTCCAAACATCCCATCCTAGCGGCGTCAACCACACGTTTGAGTCTTGAGTCACACTCTGTCCGGACTCGGTTGGTTTTTACCCGGTCCGTGTCATATAGCTGGATACATATACCATGCCGGCCATTTTTACGAGCCAAGGTTCGGAACTCAAGATCCCTTGCGCAAGCAAGCGATGAAAGGTCATGCTAAAATCTTGACTGATCTTGATTTCCGAAGCTACGCCCGAACGATGTTCCGTCCGGATATACATCCATGCTCGCATGACACCATGTCATCACGCCTTTGATACGTCGGCCATGACGATATGACCCGACCAACGCCTAACGTCACGGATCCCTTGCGCAAGCAAGGTAAAGAAGGTCATGCCGAACTCTTGACACGATCTTGACTCGGTGGCCGGCTCGGTTCACTATTCACATGGCTAACGCATCCAAAACGAACATGACAGGCTCGGTCCTTAGGTTCGATTTTTCTTTTAGGCCGGTGGAAACCGCTTGCACTATAGGACCCTCGCACAGATTTGTCCACCTGGGATGTCGAAATACGGGTGCAAAACGAGGGGCTTATAGCCGCACGGATGGTCTCCGCGACCCGGGATCTAGCATAGTTGCGAAAAAGAAGAGCAATCTTTTCCAACCTACCTAGGATTACGAGAAAACATGTTTTAAGTAAATTAAAACAACAAAAAAATCGAGAAAATAAAAGAAACGGAAACCGCATGCCACGTGAGCTTTCCCCTTTTATCCCGTTAGGCCATTCCTGTGTCTAAACCTTGCCCGTCACCCCCTCCGGCGAACCGAGAGTGGTTGAGAATCCTGGAAGCCGCCTTTTCGGTATTGAGGTCACAAGGTCCGATAGCCCTTCCGGTTCAACGGTCCGCACCGTCAATACTCCCCATGACGGGATCAACGAGATAACGGTGAGGGAAACGGAACCCCGCCACTAAGGAATCTCCGGACAATGGAGGAGGTCTTTGCGAGCCTTGAAGCCATCAAGAAGCGCCAAGAAGAACGGCAAGCCTGGATCGTCGACACCTTGCGTCTTCGAGCAGGTTGCGGTTCCCGGCTGATGGAACCTTTGTTCTCATAGAAGACGAAGACATCTGAAGCTCCCCGGTTTCTCAAAGCTATCGGCGGGTCCCGCCTCCGCCAAGCTACGAGATCCCGGCAACGCAAGCGGCTCTCGCTCAAGCTCCCCTCGGGCGTCGGTCAAGCGGCTCAGGACATGCCCGCCTCGGATCGGTCGGTTTCCGGCTCTGCACATCAAGCTCGGTACCAACGGCACACATACGTGCTGCTCCGAGATCCCAATGCATCTCGGTATCCCCAGGATTCAATCCTTTGCCTCTATACGAGCCTCGCAACCACAATCAAAAGTCCCCATTCTTACCGGGGACGGGCATCGGCGGATATCCCAGGCATCTCCAAGTTTGCCACTGCCAGCACCGGTGGGGCTAACGAATCGTTTCCCAGGTTCCCAAACACAACCCTTAGCGGACACGGCAATCACGCCCTCAACTTCAACACCCCGGGGTATGGGTTGGTATACACTCAACTACCTCCCAAGACTCCCGAATGGCGATCCCGTCGGCCGATCCACCTCCATCTTCGGTGTCCGTCCACAGAAAACGGTAACCCGCCTCGGGCAGTGATCCCCACATGGCTTGGTTGATTGAACAAATGAAAGACATGCAAGGCAAGCTAGCTAGTTCTCGGAAGGACTCCCTCACGCCTACCGATCCGAACAAAGTGGTCCCTCTCCCTCCAAAGTTCGGGATGGGAAATGGAAAAGTTTGACGGAACGAGAATGCCCAAAAACCCACATCGACACCTACGTCACGGGTATGAGAGCGAAAGGGGCAACCCCTCAGCGGATGGCGAGATCATTTTCGGCATTCCCTCAAATCCACGGCACTAAGGTGGTTCCTCAATGTGAAGCGAGAAAACCGCTCCACGTGGGATCGGATCGGTGAAATCTTCACTGGAGAAGTACCGCGCCAATCTTGAATGGGAAACAAACCGCCATGACACTGCAAGCCACCGAACAAAGGATGACGAACCGGTGGGCGAATTCTACAAAAGATGGGCTGGAAGCTAAGCGAGATAATGGATCCACTTTCCAAAGAAGAAGCGGATGGACATCTTCCATTCTGCCTCAAACCATCTTTGAGGACCTTGATCGGCCACCATTTCTATCCGGATCTCCGTGCCATGGTCAACGCGGGACAAAGTTTGAAAAGACTACGAGTCTTCAAAGGCAACAGCAACCCACCCTCGTCTTACCGCTATCGAACAAACACAGCAACTTCAACTCCTGCCCCAACCAAAGGAAAGGAAACGGCGAAGCAGTGCACTACATTGAGAATGGAGCTCAAGTAAACCGCGATCGGGCGGCCCCGAAGAATAGCAACCCCCTCGCTTCCCACGGTTCCGGCATTTTGATAACTGGAAATGCCCTTGGGTCAAGTATTTGAAGCTTTGGTGAAGCGAAATCTTCTCAAACCACTCGAGAATTTCCAACCGAAGACCCTCAAGGCCAACATGGATATGAGCGAAGCCTTTGCGCCTTCCATAACTACCCGGCCACACCACCGACAATTGCTTCGTACTCAAGCGGGTGATTCGGGGGCTCATTGAGGAGGGAAAATTGGAACGCCCCGTGGTCCCAATACCATTGGAAATCCATTCCCCAGGCAGCCGGGGTAAACTCAGTAGCCATTGACGAAATCCCAAGCGAGCGGACTCCTGCAATTTCCGAGACCGTCGGCATCTTTGTCTCGCCATGGCCAGGAGCGTGAAACAAGAGTCAAAAGGTCTCGTGACCGGGAATTCCGACAAGAACGCCCAGGGCCCTTTGTCTCCCTACGATCTTTGCCCCGGCCCAAGGCATACGAATGGTTGGATCGAACGTTCCCCAGACGAGGCGGAGTCCAGCGGTAGCACGGGAAGCGGTTTAGCCTTCACAGACGATGACTTGCCAATATGTGAGAATCGGCACAACGAAGCCCTCCTCATCCTCATAAAGATAGAGAGGTTCTTCCTCCCGAACGTCTTGATTGATAACGGCTCCGCGATCAACATCATCGCTTTAAGCACATTGAAACGACTCCACATCGACCGTTCTCGATAAGGCCTTCACCTCGGGTAATCCGAGCCTACGACTCCAACGCACGATCAATCGTAGGAGTCATCAACTTGAGGATCCAATTCGACGTACAAGCGAGTCGGTAGAGTTCCAAGTCGTGGAAATCAAACCCACCTTCTCTGCTTTGTTGGGACGGCCTTGGATACATCGGATGAAAGCGGTATCATCTACTCTTCACCAATGCGTGAAATTCATCAATGCCAACGGAGCGATCGAAGTGATCCGCGGAAGCGGTGCAATGGCAAGTGCTTGGCCGGCAAGCTATGACCCGGAAGAAGGTCCCGACATGACCGAATACTCTTCCCGAGATGATTCTCCTACCTGTCCCGCTACGAAGTGGATCCTTACATCCACGCTCTAAGCCGCGACGAGTGGAAATTGAAGAACTTCATGGGTCGGGATGACAACTCGATATATGCGGCGTGAAGAATGCTTGAGAGAAGATCAAGAGATGGATGCCTAATGGAGATTGATCGAGGAGTAGACCCTTACTTCGCCGAAAACCCTCTTGCAAGCGGCTCATCACCGATCCTCCGGTACAAGACAACCCTCTGGCCGACACTCTCGGAGCTTACGGGGACAGCCATCACGGCTTAGTTCAATTCAACATTCCGGTGTCCGACTTGGACGAACAATGGCGCAACCTCCTCCAAGGCTTAATCAGGAAAGGTGATATAGCATGTCCGCTCGAATCGAGACATTGTAAACGTCGTCCAAGCAAAGATCCCGGATAAAGAAGCGGATTCTATGAAAGTGATCAACATCGGCAAGAATCCACTCCGAATCGGCGAATGCTTCGCCCTCCTAGAAGTAGCCCTCGGCGACTTCTATCATCAAAAACCCCCAGGGTGGTGGCAACACTAATGGAGGGACATCATCGGGGAGCGGCCAAAAACCTCCGCGATCTGGTTTGAAATCGAACCGCATGCAAGCTACTTTCCGGGACTCGTACCAAGGGAAGATTGGCCACCTAAACCGGCACCACTCCCTCTAGAGCTACGGCCATCAAGAGTAATGAAGCTGGTCCAATCCCTCGTCGCCTATAGTCTAGCTTGAGTCTTGTTGTACGTGTATTCACATCTTTTGTGTCTTTTGACGGCTTTACGCCCGACGATTGTGAATCTTTGATCAACAATGTACGGTCTTCACGCTTTCAATAAAAGGTCCGACCTTCCTAAAAAACCATTTCATTGCATCTTTAACAAATGATGACATTAACTAATCAAAACAAGTTAATAACAATTCATCTATACAAAAGGCAAACACATTAATTAAGTAAATGCATCAAGCAAACATTTAAGCATGTTGTCAAACGAGAGAAAAACCGGGCCCAAGTGCCGAGAAGGTTTTAATCACAATGATTTGCAAGATTCTTTGAAGAGCGAAGAGACGCAAGTCCGACGCCATTTCGGCCACAAGCCGGATCTTCCAATACCTCAAGAACGGGAAACTACCTTCATGAACAAGGAAGGACAACACGCGAAGGGGTCAAAACCAAGAGCATCATGGCCCTAAAACGCCTTGCCTCTCACTTCGTCATCCTCGGGGACATGTTATACAAGAAACGCTACCATGGGCCACTCCTACGGCTGCATCGGCCAAGAAGAAGCAAACAAGTTCATGAGCAGAAGTCCACAATGGGGCTTGCGGTCCCCACATGAATGCGAGCCACGATGCAAATCATTCTCGGGATGGGCTACTCTTGGATCTCCATGGAGGCGGATTGGCATCCACTTTGTCGAAGGCTGCGACAAGTGCCAGCGGTTCTCCAACCTCAATCATCTGCCGCCCCACGATCTCTCTTGCATGACTACACCTTGGCCCTTTGCCACTTGGGAATTGACGTCATCGGGAAAATCGCTCCGCCGGGCGACAACGGTCACGAGTTCATCTTAGTAGCCATCGACTACTTCACCAAATGGGTCGAAGCCAAGTCCTACAAGGTACTCACCTCCAAGAAGGTCGCACATTTCCTCAAGGAAAACATCATATGCCGATACGGCATCCCAAATGAGGTCATATCGGACAACGGCTCACACTTCGAAGGGAATTCGACGGAGCTGTGGCTGAATTCAAGATCACACGTCACAAATCTTCTCCCTACCGGCCACAAACAAACGGCGCCGTGGAAGCGGCAAACAAAACCCTCGAACGGATCATCAGAAAAATGACCACCCGAGGACGAGATTGGCCCGAGAAGCTGCACCTTGCACTTTGGGGCTACCGCACATCGGTCGAAACGACCACGGGAGAAACCCCATTTGCCACGACATACGGGATGGAAGCGGTCCTTCCCATCGAGCTAGAAATTCCCTCGCTCCAGAGTCTTTGCTGGAAAATGACATCAACGAAGTCGAATGGCTCAGGCCAGAGCATGACGAATTGGCTCTGCTAGACGAGCGACGACTAAAGGCCATGGAACACGTCAGGAGCCTATCAGCGGGATGGCTAGAGCTTTCGACAAGAAAGTCAAATCCGAGACATCGGGAAGGTGACCTTGTACTCAGAAAAGCCTCCCACTCGAACCAACCCCTTTGGGAAAATGGGAACCCACTTGGATCGGCCCTTTCGTGGTTCAAAAGATCTTCTCCGGAGGCGCCATGAAGCTAACGAGACCTAGACGGCAATCCCTTCATGAATCCGGTCAACGGAAGCAAACTTCGCGAGATACTTCGCTGAAGAAGAACAAGCTGTGCATCTCTTGGCACTCCATGTAGTGTCGAACTACGCGGACCTGAGCCCTCTAGTCAGGAGGCGTAGGCAACCTTAATTGGTCCGGTCTAAAAATACACAAAAAGTCAAAAGTTTGAATGTCAATCAAGACCTCCATCAAGCTCCGCACTTTTCAAGAACACGCCCCGGCGGTCACCTTGACCAAGTCAAACGACGGCGGCAACATCAAAGGACATCCGAGGGTCACTCGGCATCAAACGGCGGACTCATGTCTACTTCCAAGCCGGGGCTTGTCTTCGCCCTCACGCGCTTCAAAAAAAAAAAAAAAAAAGAGCTCGAGCAAGGGCTCACAAAAAAAAAAAAAAAAAAAAAAAAAGAAGCTCAAGCGAAGGCTTGCGAAATTGAGGTCAAGAGCCCGACGCCAACAAGAGGCAAGGAAGCTACGAAAAAGACCGTCAAAACGACTTGTCAAGGGAGCATTCAACCTCTCGGCCAAAGCCTGAAAGCCTCGGCAAAGGGGATTGCCGTCGGGGCCCGGAGGCCTTCGGTCCGCAAATGCAACAAAAAAGTCCAAAGATGGACGCCGACAAAGTGCACAACGAAGCAAAGGCAAAACAAGAGATCTTGCGTCTCGACAAAGCTTTAAAAGTAAATCACAAATCACTAACGGTTACAACATTTCTTGATGAGTTCAAGCACGGTCTACTCTCAAGTTCACAACATGCTAAAAAACAGCTTAATGCATTTAACTAATAATGTGTTTGCAATGCAATGAATGGATACTTAGGAGGTCATTCCGCGCCATCTGCGCTTGTCCCCTCGCCATTCTTTCCTTTCTTCCCTCGTCCCCGGCGAGTCTTCTTTCGCTCCACGTGAACCAACTCTGCGTCTCTCGGTCAGAGATCGGGGTCCTCCCCGTAGAGTCAAACAATCCGGTAGCTCTCGGGGCTTCATTCGCCCGTGCTTCGGCTCGGATCTCCTCCCTGCGAGTGCAGTAAAGAGGACCTCTCCACTGTCGGTCGGTCAACTCTAGTCTCGTAGTCAAACAAAGCGTCTCCCGTCACATCGAAAGGGTCGAGACCGGGCTTCGGCACTCCTAAGGCAATAGCTCTACGGCAAGCCGGGTCCCGAGAATCGCTGCACGCACTGCTCTCCAAGACCACTTGGGGCCCTTGACACGGCTCATACCGGGCCGGATGCGAGTCGTCAACACGACACTCTCCCAGACGTCTAAGGAGTACCACGGGAGGGAAAGCGGAATACTTCCATACCCTCGAGACAATACAAGAAGGCACTGGAGCTGCCATACAAAGAGGAGCTATCTCCGCATTAGCAAGGTCATCCCGGCCAACAAAGGCTCTGCTTCATCCCAAGCTGCCGGGAAACAAGCGACGGAATATAGAAGGAGGACCAAGACAAACACGGAACTCGACAACGTAGGACCCTTCCTGCAAGATCCTCCTGGTCTCAATCCTCCCGGTCACGGAACCCACCGGCGGATCGATGCGTACCAAGGCTGTGCCATCCATCTCTCCCGGGCGGACTGATCCATATCCAACACAAGAGGTCGGCGAGCAAATGACCACGGGCTAAACGACGTCGGAGCCTCGGGCATGGCACGAAGTCTCTCTCGCGGCCACAAGGTGAGCAAAGCGGGGCTTCCCCCTCTCATAAAACGATCCCCGGTCGCCGGACGGTCGATACCATGAAGAGTCTCCCCCGGCACCAACGGGACAATATCCTCTCCGGCTCTGCGGTGCCCTACCGCATCTAGCAGCGCCATCACAAATGCCAAGGAGGCGACCGGAAAGAGCGTCGCTATCGTACACAAGGCAAATACATCCCAAGAGACGTCACTCTCATCATCAACCATGAACCGCTCAGGCGGCTCGAAATGTCGATATGACCCGAATCAAGGATCATGCCACTGCACTTCTTCCAACGAAGTACGAAGAAAGTCTGCAAGCTTCACGCTCACCGCGGCACCACCAACCGAAAGGAAGCGAGATGGCCTCCACCTCCGGTCCTCCAATCAAAGCCCGAAAATCTTCAAAAGTGGGCACCATTTCATTGTAGGAGAAACGGTACACGTGCCTCCTAACATCCCGAACTTCGCGGCGGCCCGCAGCAAATCCCAATCGGGAACCAACTCCTTAAAAGACCAAAGCCGAGCAAAGACGAAACCTTACCTCGAAAGCCCGTCTACGATGCCTCATGCGGCGCCGCATCCACGTTTTCAAGCGCTCAAGGAAGTGTGCTTGCCTCTCTGCGAAAGCCTCGGCAAAATTCTAGGGACATACGAAGAATCCATGGCAAAAATGGAGGTTCCTAGAGAAAATGGGGAAGAAAGCTCGAAAATGGCTGCAAATGGGGAAATGAGGAAGAACCGAGCCTTTGGAAAGCATTTATGTCCTTCCCAAAGCAAGGTTGGTCCGTACGGACCTCTTTGCATGCTAAGTATGTCCGTACGGACCTCCTTGCAAACGAACCCATTTCCCCAGAAAACGGTACAAAAACCCACTGTCCTCGGCAAAACCTTGCTCCAAACGGTCCAAACAACGGCCAAAGCCATTTCCGGCAAACCAACACTACCCACAAACGCACTCTCGGCTCACGTGGCATGTACAAAAATAAAAATAATAATAGCAACAATTTCTAGGACAATTCCGGGAATCACAAAAATAAATGACATTACATCTTAAAATAAAATCTTGTTTGCCATGCAAATACATGTGTTTTATTACGGGTACCAAAAATGTACATTTGCTAAACAAAAAA
Source organism: Adenophora triphylla var. japonica (assembly GCA_022495995.1). Lineage (NCBI taxonomy): Eukaryota > Viridiplantae > Streptophyta > Magnoliopsida > Asterales > Campanulaceae > Adenophora > Adenophora triphylla. Next base: position 146,837 of record JAFEMH010000074.1, read on the forward strand.
AAAAAAAAAAAAGAGAGGGATATGAAAAGAGGGAAAGCAAATGAATACTACTCGGAATCCTCATCATCATCCTCCTCGCCAAGATCCTCCAAAGAAAAGTCGGGCATCCCGGCGAACTCGCCGTCACATCCTCATCGTCGGAATACCGAGCACCCGCTGAGGCTCCCACGAGAAGTACTCGGAAGGATCAAATCCGGCGAAAGGATCAAAGAAAGAAGGCTCACGAGGAACCCTCGCCTGTGCGCCGTGCGGAGGCATGAGCGATAAAAGGGCTGCTCCCTCGAAGGCCACTGCGGCTCCGAAGACGTCCGGCATCCATGCTATGCCGCCCCCTCAAAGGCCCCTCTGCTGCGGCTCAGGCTCGGCTCTAGGCGGAGGAACGTCCACGGGAATGCCTCGAAGGCATAGGCTCGTACGCCGGCACACGACGCGAGGCCGACGGGACACCTTCGACGCCATCTTCTTAGCGAAGGAGCGCATCGCCACGTAGCGAGTCGGCATATCGTAGGCTCTCCCGGGACTGCACCAACAAGAAGCCAAGGAAACGCTCATCAAATACGGTTATACTCAACAACAAAAAGAGAAAAACGCGAAAAGATGCCAAGATGGAAAAGAGTCGGCCACACTCGCGATGCAGTCGGGGTCCAGCTCTGTATGCGGCGGGAGCTGCTCCGGGCAGGGTACGAGACACCCTCCTCCTCGATCCGTCCCCGCGGACGTACGTGAAATCCGGTCCCGGCATCGGAACCTGCAGGGGAGCTGCGGGCCGGCCTCTCTCTCCGCGCCGGTGCACAGGGCGTCCTCGGCTTCCTCCTCACGAAGGCCCCGTACTCCTCTCCGTACAAGATGAACTCCTCGGCACCAAGCACCGTCAAGGTACCTCTCGAAGTCCAGCACATCCATGTCCGGGAATCAAGCATCCCAAAGGGAGGGTCCCTCGGAGCCACGGGAAGCACAGGGGCCATCTTTGCCCGGAAGACTCGCTCCCAGTACATGGCGTCACAAGTCAAGCCTCGCGGCATCTTCCGCGGCTGTCACCTCGGGAGCCCCCTCGAACTCATCTCCCTCATCACAGGAGTCCACGGGAGCAGAGCGAACCCCTCACGGCTATCCCGCTCCAAACGCTCCTGCACATCCCCGTAGGCGATGGTGAGCTTCCCAGTGGTCCTCCTCTTCCTCGCCGTACGAGCCCGTCCCGGCATAGCGGGGTGCGCGGCAACGGCCCGGGATCCCTATCCCACGGGAAGCCTTGGAAAACCTCATAAAACCACACTGTGACAAAAACGAGAGAAGGCTCGGTGCAAAAGACAACGGAGAAAAGACAAGTTGCTAAATCAAAAAAAAAACGGCAATAAACTCATACCTCCAAAGCAAAGTCAAAACGAGGCCAACGAGCGGCCACCCCCGGCTAAACCGGTCCAAGGAGAAGTAGAGCTCGGCCAAGCTTTGCCTCGCCCCAAGCAATGTCGCGAGACCCTATCCAGTCGGTCAAGCTCTCCAGCGAGCAAAGGGAGGCTGCGGTCGCGTGGTTCGAGAACAAAGTCTCGGACGGTGCATACCACAAGAAGGAGCGCGCCAAGCGCTCCGTGTCACTGGCCGGTACCCGGATGTAGGCCCCAATGCGCCGTGATCCTCATCTCTACGTCGGCTGTACGGCATCCCGGGCCTGCGAGGACGAGGCTCAAAGCCCGGCGGCTCGGTCGGCCACATCATCGGAGATCATGTCTCTCCACCTCACGAGCCCCCTTTGAAGGAGAGCCGTGTAATAGCGGCAAAATCGGTGGGCGTCAACTGTCACCTCGCCCGGCTCGGGTGGAAGGTGTGGGTGGTATCCCACCAATACTCGGATAAACCCGGAAGACACTCTTGTTCTTCCTCGTGTCGAGCACTCCGGCCCGGGTTCTCAGCGAACACACCTAGGCCGGAAGCATAAACCAACCTCAGGGGACTCGGCCTACCGCCCACGGAAATATCGGGCATCCGTGCCATAGCTCCACAACGGACCTCGAGCGATCCCCGAGTCTTCATCCTCTTGGCCTTCCGGCCGTAAGCCCCGCATCCTGCAGGTAAACACAGCAAAGATACGTCAATCACAGTACTTAATATAAAGGCACATATAACCCGTCACAAAACACGGCACATATTGCACATAATTTTCACATACATTATACATATAATTTTTCATGTAACCCGTCACAAAACACGGCACACAATGCACATAATTTTCACATATATCATGCATATAATTTTTCCCATGCAGTCCGTCACAAAACACGACACACACTGTATACATCTTTCTCAAAAGAAGAAAAAGGGGGGGGATTAAACCCTACACGACACATTTTCAAAAGAAAATCCGTCCCAACACGGCACATATTGCACATATTTTCCCCACAAAGTCCGTCACCCAAAAACACGGCACACACTATATAGCACATTCTCAAAGGAAAATCCGTCCCAACACGGCACACACTTTCACATATAACCCGTCACAAAACACGGCACATGTCACATTTTTTTCACAAAAATTATCACTACACGATAATTTTTCTCATAATGTACATACATAAACAGCATACGGTACAAAACACCAAAGCATGCAATTCACTAGATAGGCACTTTATTTTCACAAATAAGAGCTAATCTACACATTTCTGCACAAAATACACATACCCACAATTTTTACATGTCCATTTTCAACAATTCATCAAGAATTTCACAAAAAGGCATAAAATAATAACAAAAAATTCAAAATGCGAAAAACTAAAACCTAGTTCTAGCATTCAAAAATTCGAGCAGGGAATCAAAACGGAACAGATTTCTTACCTCCCCAACGTTCATGGAGCGACGATTATGCACCTCCGGATTCGGATACAAAACATCCGGGTTCTTCGAAGATGGAACGAACGAGGTCCAATTCCTTTGAAGCTCCATCCGCTCAACCACTTCTGGCTGCGTTGACGACGACTCCTTCGAGATCCTTCAGCCATGGCAAGAAATTCAAGCAAAAAATTTTTTGATTTTGGTTAACAATGGAGGAATTTTTCTCTCTCTCTCTCGCCTGGTTCACGAAACTGGAAAATGAGGAAGAAGGAATGGGGAAGGGCCTCGGTCATTTAAAGCCTGGTCAAACACAGGAGGCTGTAAAAAACCAAGGTGGTCCGTACGGACCTCTTTGCAACCAGGTTGGTCCGTACGGACCTCTTTGCGAGGTGGCCAAATTACTTTCCTGCCCTTATAATCTTTGCCTGGCTGTCCTAAGGCCTTTTCCGGCAAATCCAAGTGCGAGAATGGTCCCTAACCCTTCAAATCAATCCCCGGTCAAGCGTAAGACCGGACCTCGCCCACTTCAACGGCAAGTCAACCACCGGCCGTCAAGCGTAAGACCGGACCTCGCCCCACTTCAACGGCAATTCAACCACGGCCGTCGGCGTAAGACCGGACCTCGCCCGCTTCAAGCGGCAAATCAACCGGCGTCGACGTAAGGCCGGACCTCGCCCACACTTCAACGGCAAATTCAACCAGCGGCCGTCGGCGTAAGACCCGGTCTCGCCCACTTCAACGGCAAATCAACCATCGGCCATCAAACGTAAGACCGATCCTCGCCCGCTCCAACGGCAATTCAACCAACGCCCGCTCAGCGGCAATTCGAAGAAGGAGCCAATACCTCCCGGCCACGAATATCAAGGCGCAAGACGCCTCCAGCGCTCAAGCGACAACTCGACCACGAAGGTCCGAAGTCATCTTCCCAATGAAAAGGGCCCCTACAGGGTCATGCATCCCCAGCAATTCAAGCACCGGCAGTCAGATGTAAGCCCGAACTTCGCCCACTTCAACGGCAGCGCAAGCACCGGCCATCAAAGTAAGCCCGAGCTCCTTCCCAACTTAGGTCATATTCCTGAACTAGGTCCCAACTTAGGTCATACTCCTGAACTAGGTCCCAACTTAGGTCATACTCCTGAACTAGGTCCCAATTTAGGTTCATACTCCTGAAACTAAATCCCAACTTAGGTCATACTCCTGAACTAGGTCCCAACTTAGGTCATATTCCTGAACTAGGTCCCAACTTAGGTCATACTCCTGAACTAGGTCCCAATTTAGGTTCATACTCCTGAAACTAAATCCCAACTTAGGTCATACTCCTGAACTAGGTCCCAACTTAGGTCATATTCCCTGAACTAGGTCCCAACTTAGGTCATACTCTGAACTAGGTCCCAATTTAGGTTCATACTCCCGAAACTAAATCCCAACTTAGGTCATACTCTGAACTAGGTCCCAACTTAGGTCATATTCTGAACTAGGTCCCAACTTAGGTCATACTCTGAACTAGGTCCCAACTTAGGTCATACTCTGAACTAGGTCACAACTTAGGTTCGTACTCCCGAACTAAGCTTCAACTCGGGACATCACCACGTCCGCTCACCAAACCAAACTACTATATCCCCGGCCGGTGGCTCTAAACCACTCGGTCCGGAAGACCGTATAAATCTCCCAAATCACTATCGCCGGCCCGGAAGGCCCTAAACCACCCGATTAGGAAAATCGTAAAACTTCCATCCCAGGACGCCACCACGTCCTTATCACCGACCTATACGGTCACCCAGGACGCCACCACGTCCTTATCACCGACCTATGCGGTCACCCGGGACGCCACCACGTCCTTACCACTGATCTATGCAGTCACCCAGGACGCCACCACGTCCTTACCACTGACCTATCACGGTCGCCGGGGACGCCACCACGTCCTCACATTTGACCTATACGGTCACCGGGCCGCCCACGTCCTTATCACCGACCTATACGGTCACCCAGGACGCCACCACGTCCTTACCACCACCCAGGACGCCACCACGTCCTTATCACCGACCTATACGGTCACCCAGGACGCCACCACGTCCTTATCACCGACCTATACGGTCACCCAGGACGCCACCACGTCCTTATCACCGACCTATACGGTCACCCAGACGCCGCACGTCCGCTTAGCACCGACTATGCGGTCGCCGGGACGCCACCACGTCCTTATCACCGACCTATACGGTCACCCAGGACGCCACCACGTCCTTATCACCGACCTATACGGTCACCCAGGACGCCACCACGTCCTTATCACCGACCTATACGGTCACCCAGGGGACGCCGCACGTCCTTATCATCGACTATGCGGTCGCGGGGACGCCACCACGTCACTTATCACCGACCTATCACGGTCACCCGGGACGCCACCACGTCCTTATCACCGACCTATGCGGTCACCCGGGACGCCACCACGTCCTTATCACCGACCTATGCGGTCGCGGGGACGCCGCCGCGCGTCACTTACCACCGGCAGGACATACGGTCGCGGGGCGCCGCGCGTCACTTATCACCGACCTATACGGTCACCCAGGACGCCACCACGTCCTTATCACCGACCTATACGGTCGCGGGACGCCACCACGTCCTTACCACCGACCTACGCGGGCCACCAGACGCCACCACGTCCTTTATCACCGACCTATACGGTCGCACCCAGACGCCACCACGTCCTTATCACCGACCTATGCGGTCACCCGGACGCCACCACGTCCTTATCACCGACCTATACGGCCACCTGCGCGACGCCACCACGTCCTTATCACCGACCTATACGGTCACCCAGGACGCCACCACGTCCTTACCATCAACCTATACGGTCACCCAGGACGCCACCACGTCCTCACCACTGACCTCGGCGGTCACACAACACTCCAGGGCACCACCACGCCCGCATTCACAGAACACTCACCCCACACCCGAACTACGACCCGGGCTTGATTCCCGCCGGGGATACGTAGGAATCCTATCACGGGGTCCAGCTATTGACCTAAACGGTCACCCAAAAGGACACCACCACGTCCTCACTTTGACCCTCACGGTCACTTCCTCTCCCAGCACGCGATCCAGTTAGGACCCTTATCTTATCGGCGGCCCACTTCTTTCATAAGTGACGTCGTCGAGGGCTTGTAAGTACCCCAATCTGGATCACTCCCTTTCAAACACACGGGAAACACCGCGAGACTCATCCACGCAGTCTCGAGACCTCTCTCACTCAAAACCCTCTCAAAACCCTCTCAAACCCCCAACCAAACCGGGGAGGAGCCTTTCTGGGATAAAAGGGACAAAAGGACCTTTTGGGAATTTTCGAAATCGAGAAAAGCAATTAAGGTCCGTACGGACCTCTTTGTTTCAATGATTACTAAATCCCCTTAAAGTCCACAATATTCCCTCAAATCCGGAAGAAATGATGACTTCCATGCGAGTTGGTCCGTACGGACCTCTTTGCATGCAAGATGGTCCGTACGGACCTTATTGCATGGGGGACATCATCATTCCGTAATATTCTCCATCATTGCGAGATTCCCTCAAATCGAGGAAATCCAAAATTACGGATAACCAAGAAGGTCCGTACGGACCTCTTTGCTCCGAAATTTTTACTATAAATAGAGGGCTTCCCCTCCTCATTTTTGACACACTTCCCACTTCTCTCTTCCTCCCTAAGCCTTCTGGCTCCCCTTCTAAGACCTTTCGAGGCATTCCCGGCCCCTTCGGATCCTTCCGAGGCCTTCCGAGCCCCCTCGAGGTGCTCCGAAGCCTCCCCGCGCGCTCCCGAGACGCTCCGCGCTGCCAGAGGCACTCTCGAGGTACTCTGAGGCCCTCGTGGTACTCAGAGGCCTTGCCTGGTCTTTCCCACGGTGTCCCGGCTCTTTCCGAGTCAAACCGGCGATCCCAAACCTTGCCGAACCTCTGCCCGAATCCAACCAACGATTCCAACGCACGCCGAACCTCTTTCCGAGTCAAACCGACGATCCCCACGCACGCCGAACCTCTGCCCAAACGCAGCCTACGGTTTCAACTCACGCCGAAACTCTATCCGCGGACAACCGGCATCCCTGAAGCAATCCGGAACGCTACTCCGACCTCAAACATTATTCCCCTGCGGAAGACAGACACGAACCAACATTGGTAAGGCTTCCTTCCTATTCTATTTCAATACATTTCAATACAATGTAGACATCCGATACTGACATGCATTTTTAAAAGCACACACACACACACAACTTTTTAAAGGATATTAGGGGTATCCGAAAGACTCGTTTTTACGAGGCGACTCGGGTGAGCTCTAATATTCTAATATTCTCTTCCCGGAGTCATCGACCTCCGAACTCAAAATCTCATCACACAAAAACAGTTTAAAATTTATCTTTAAACTGATGCCCTTTTTCAATGTTTTGGGCTTAATAAAAACGGCGTGGCGACTCTACAAAATGCGAAAGCAAAACGGCGAGACACCTCCAACCTCGCAAACGCTAAAACGGAACAAGCCAGATGCCGGGGCGCGATTGTGCTGCCTCTCGGATCCGGGCGACTTCCCGAACAGCGACGAATTGCGAGATGCACGGGGCCCTCCGCGCGCGAGCCGGATCCCGGGTAATTTCACTTTGGGCATTTGTAATTATAAACTTTATCTTTCTACGTTAAAAACCAATATCTTTTGTAACTAAACAGATGATCGTTTTCAAGGTTAGTTATCTCCTCCTCCGATATGGAGTTGAGTGGAGTTCTTTTAAATTGTTATATTATTAATGTTTATGTTTGAAAGTCAAAGTAAAGTTTTAAAAGTTTAGTGTTTTCGGGTTAGTTTGAGGACGCTCCAACTCGGGACACGTGTAGGTTCCGGGTCGGGGTCCTCACACTCTTGCTATCCTTTCTCTTTTATTGTTATTCTCATTACTTTCATTGTTCGTTGTTCTAATTCCGCGTTCATTGTCCATCTACAAGGGTCCCGTTAATCTTCGAATCGATCTTGGCTCGAATCCGAATCAGGATTTACATCAATTGGTATCAAAGCCTATCGAAGATGTAACCCGAATTCGTTCTACTCGTCTTTCATTATTTATTTATTTTTCGTTGAATTCTTCTTCTTCGAAATTCTCAGAAAATTGAAGAAAAAAATCTGGAAAGTATTCTTGTTATTCTTAAATTGAAATCTGCAATTTGTTCGTGAAAGCCCTGTTGCAAAAAAAAAAAAAAAAGGGAAAAGGGCCGAAATTGTTGGGAATCAAATTCTGAAAATTGTGAACTCGAAATTGAGTTGGAAGTTGTGTTTTATGCAGTCTTGTTCATCATACTTATATCATCAATTTCTTGGGAACTTATTTGCTTATCTTCCTGTTCAACTTACATATATATCATCTATAGCATTTGTTCTTTTCTTACTTTCAAAGTGATTTGTTTCTCGCTTTGAATTATCATCGTAGCCCAAAGAATCCTAGGGAGCCTAGATTGTAATTGTCTTGATTCACGGAACAATCACTTGACTCAACAAGGACAAACTAATGAGGCTCCACCAACTGGGGGTAACGGGGATGATGGAGGTTTAGGGGAAGGAAATTCGATAGACCTTCGTGAGGGGATGGCTAAGATGATGGAAATGATGGGGGAACTAACCCGAAGAGTAGACACGTTAGAAATACCCAATGCACCACCTCAAAGAAATCCACCTAGATACCAACCAAGGAGGAGAGTGCAAGTAGAGGAGGATGATGAGGGAGAATACAAGGAGGATAGAAGGCAAGGTAGAAGAGAGGAAATTAGAAACATTAAAAAGAAGTTACCTCCTTTTAAAGGTAAGGCAGAACCAAAAGAATACCTTGAGTGGATTAGGAAAGTGGAAGTTCTTTTTAGTTGTAACCAATTCACGGAAGTATAGAAAGTGAAACTAGCATCGTTAGAATTCACCGACTATGCTAGTGTTTGTTGGGAACAACTATCGTAGGAGGAATGGAGAAGGACGTATTCGTGATTGGGAGGAGATGAAAGGGGTAATGCGTAGGAAGTTTAACCCTAACTATTACCACCGGGATTTGATGAAGAAAGTTCACAATTTAACCCAAGGAGTTAAATCAGTGGAGGAGTATAGCAGGGAATTAGAGTTAGCTCTTGCTCGGGCTAATGTGATGGAAGAAGTTGATACGACCATTTCTAGGTTTATCAATGGATTGAATGATGACATAGGCAAGGTTGTTGAGCAACGAGAATATGATGACATGGAGGATGTTGTCCACGCTGCCCTTAAAAGGGAAAGGCGTCTCAAGAAGAAAAAAGGGATCTATACACGAGGCCAAAACACTTCATCCTCTTCTTACCAAAAACCCAACAAGTCTTGGGGAGAGAGAAACAAGAACTCTAGCACCACACCTACCAAATCATTGGGGGAATTGTCAAAGGGAAATGTGGTAGATAAAGGGAAGGGTGTGAACTCAAGTCCATCAAAGGCTAGGGAAATTGTTTGTTTCAAGTGTAATGGGAGGGGGCACATTGCATCCCAATGTCCTAACAAACGGATAGTATACTTAAAGGGAAATGAGTATGAATCTGGGGATGATGAGGAGAAAGAAGAGGAAGAGAGTGAGGATGAGGACCCATTTTCCCTAGAAGCATTGGTCGTGAAAAAGGTGTTGAGTGTGCAAGTCAAAGAGTCTAGTGATCATCAAAGGGAACACATTTTTCATACTCGTTGCAACATTAAGGGAAAAGGTTGTGATTTGTTGATAGATAGTGGGAGTTGCACTAATGTTGTTAGCACGGAAGTGATAGAGAAGCTGAACATTCCGGACATTAGGCACCGGCATCCTTACAAACTTCAGTGGCTTAATGATTGTGGGGAGTTAAAGGTGACTAAGCAAGTCTTGATCTCGTTTTCGATTGGGAAGTATAAGGATGAGATTATGTTTGATGTGGTCCCAATGCAAGTGGGACATGTTCTATTGGGAAGACCATGGCAATTTGATCGCCATGTGATGCATGATGGATTCTTGAATCACTACACCTTAGAACATAAGGGTAAATCACACACACTTCAATCATTGACACCGCAACAAGCCCATGAACTTCGGCTTCAAAAAGCAAGGAAAAGTGAGGTTGGAGAGGTTGAGAGGAAAGATGAAAAGAGTGGGTTGATGGAAGCGAGTGATAATAAGAGCATCGAGAGAAAAATGAGTGAAAATGAGAAAAATATGAGGGCGGAAATACGAGAGAAAGAGTAAGAAAAGAAAGAAGTTGAAAAGGCCAAGGGCCAAAGAGTGAAAAAGAATTTTTTTTGTCAAATCAAGTGAGGTTTTGAGGGAGTTGGGGGATAAAAGAGAGGTCTTTATCATGGTTTTCAAAAACACTTTGGTTACTAATGATATATCAAGAACGATGCCTTCTTTTGTCTCTTCCTTATTGCAGGAATTCAAGGATGTCTTTCCCGATGACGAACCAAGTGGCTTGCCACCTTTTCGAGGGATAGAGCATCAAATTGACTTCATCCCGGGGTCAACTTTGCCAAACTGACCTGCTTACCGAGCAAATCCCGAGGAAACCAAAGAAATTCAAAGGCAAGTTGAGGAATTGCTCAATCATGGTAAGATTTGTGAATCCTTGAGTCCTTGTATTGTACCAGTAATTTTGGTACCCAAGAAAAATGGTGAGTGGCATATGTGTACCAATTGTAGGGCCATTAACCAAATCACTATCAAGTATCGTTATCCTATCCCACGATTAGACGACATGCTTGATGAGTTGAATGATGCTACAGTCTACACTCGAATTGATCTTAAAAGAGGTTATCACCAAATTAGAATTCGAGAAGGTGATGAATGGAAAACTGCTTTTAAAACCAAATTTGGGTTGTATGAGTAGCTGGTTATGCCTTTTGGTTTGACCAATGCATCGAGTACATTCATGAGATTGATGAACCAAATTCTTAGGGATTGCATTGGGAAATTTGTTGTTGTGTACTTCGATGATACTATAATTTATAGCAAAAGCATGGAAGAACACACATATCATATTTGTTCTGTTTTTAGCACTTTAAGGGAGCAATCTTTATATGCTAACTTAAGAAATGTGAATTTGCCTTGGACAGAATAATGTTTCTTGGTTTTATTGTAAGTGTTGCAGGAGTGGAAGTGGATGAAGAGAAAATCCAAGCGATTAAGGAGTGGCCTACTCCTACAAGTGCGAGTGAGGTAAGGAGTTTCATGGCTTTGCAACTGTTCAACCCGTTTGGACTCGCTTTGGCTGTTGACCTTCTCCTTGCTCGGGCATAGGTCTTTTTTGCCTTCTATTATCCTGCAAGCCCGTGCCATCAGCAACGCTATTGGAGCGGGTGGCTCTTCTAGTGGGGGGTCCCGATGGGGGAGGAGGCAAATTAGTGTTACGATTTCCGGCACCGGTGTCCGTGTTTCTACCGGCGTTTTTGAGTTCGTGTTCGGTGGAGGGGGTAGCAGTGTGCCCATCGAATACCATTGCTATGGTTTTAGTAGAGTTTCAAAGTCAAATATGCTCTGTTCCTGGCAATGGAACCAAACTGATGCCGCAAGGAACTTGTCTTGATCAACCTTAGTCCAACAATTAGGTTGATCTCCTAGCTTTGACCTGAAACCAGTGAACACACGACTTGCCGGGATGGTCTCCGGCTAAGACCCTCCGACGTGATGATGAGATATCACGTATTTTTCTTATAAACTGTATTGAAATCAATTGAACAACAAATATGACATTACCCGTTCACGTTGGATGTTGTAGGGTATTTATAGTGTTGATGTAGGATTGCCTTGGATCCCTAAAATCGTGGAGATAATATTGGCATAACCGATTCCGTGAAAGTAGGAGACGGTTACAAATAACGATGTGGGTAAACGCATATGTTGTAGGTCGAGGTCGACTGAGTGAATGTACGCTCGCCGAAATTTTATAAAAAGTTTTGGGAGTCGCCACGCCATGTTTTAAGGTACACTTTGAAAAACCTTTGAAATGAGAAAATTTGTCCGGGGGTTAGGTTACGTGTTGGGAAGAACCGAGAGTTCACCCAACACGCCTCGTCTGTGGACGAGTCTTTCGAATTAAACATCCAAACATATTCATAGTGTGTGCAAACAATGATGACAAACAAGTGTGATAAAATGGATTTTATTGATTGAAATGAGATTTTACAACTTGTGAGCCATTTGATAAGGGAGGCCACATCCCAATTACAAAGCTCAAAACAGATTACAACTAAAAAAGGATCTCTGCAAACAGACAAGATGTGTCGCGTGACACAGAACATGCATGGCTGGATGTGTCGCGTGACACAGGATTCACCCAGGCACGATGTGTCGCGTGACACAGGATGTCCATCTGCAGAGATCTCACAACTTGAACACCAAAGGAACCGAAATCAACACAGATCTAATGATATTATCAATTCAGCTTCGAAAATACATTATTAAACAATTATTCAACCATGGGGGTGTGGATATGGGAAGATCCACACTCCCTTGAGAATCAAACAACAATTCCAACAATGATCAACTCATGAACAAGCAATTAGATTAAACCAAACGATTAAACAGAGAGATTGCGATTGAATTTCAGTAAGTAAGACAGATGGAGTCGAATTACTGAATCAAATGAGTATATGAGAATTGAAATATGAAAATGACAAATCTAAAAGAGAAGAGTGGGGAATTGGTGAGTTACCCTTGTAGTGTCCACGAATTCTATACCAAGTCTGGTATAGAACCCTTCAATACGCAGCTTCTGGGACTGATTAAGCTGAGGAGGTGTGATGGATGGGGGATCTCAAAGGTAGTATGTGAATTGGAAGGAATTGAGGGAGGATTGGATGAATTTCAGTATGAGAGAGAGAGGTGTGGGTGTTTGGCTCTATATGGTACGTCTCTAATTTGGCAGAGTAACAGTAGGCAAAAGAGGGATCCAAATATGGGAGGGGGAGGGTCTTATTTATAGGCTGCTGATGATGGGCACATTGTGTCGTACGACTTCCTGCAACCATTTTCCATGGCTCGAGTTGTCGTTTGACACAACATGTCACTAACCATTTCTGGCGCCAAAACCTGGTTCTGGAATATTCCAGGTTAATACCCAAAAGGTCCAAAACTGGTTTATTCCTTGTAGGTCCTTTTGCATGAGAAAAGTACTTAAAAGCACTTCCTTCGCAAGAAACTTATGAAATGTTTCTGGAAGTCTCGGAATGGACAGGAAATTTACCAAAATGCCCCTAGTGCAATTTTATCATATTAAAATGCACCTAAAAAGGGTCGCGAATTGGATTGGCGTACTTACAGAGCCCCTCGGCAACGTCACTTATGGAAGAAGTGAGGTTGTCGATAAGAAAAGACCCAATCCCAAAGAGCGGTTGGGGATATGGCGGATGGCTGGACAATGATCGGTGAGATCGGATGGCTGGACCTTTGGAGAAAGGATTCCTACGTATCCCTAGGAGGGAATTAAGTCGGTCGTAGTTCAGACTATTCGGAGGTGTTTGACCCAAAGAGACTATTAGGAGGCGTCTGAACCCGGTGGAAGACTGTTGGGAGGCGTCTGAACCCGGTGGAAGACTGTTTGGAGGCGTCTGAACCCGATGAAAGACTGTTGGGAGGCGTCTGAACCCGGTGGAAGACTGTTAGGAGGCGTCTGAACCCGGTGAAAGACTGTTGGGAGGCGTCTGAACCCGGTGAGAGACCGTTTGGAGGCGTCTGAACCCGGTGAAAGACTGTTGGGAGGCGTCTGAACCCGGTGAGAGACTGTTTGGAGGCGTCTGAACTCGGTGAAAGACTGTTAGTAGGCGTCTGAACCCAGTGGAAGACTGTTAGGAGGCGTTTGAACCCGGTGAAAGACTGTTGGGAGGCGTCTGAACCCGGTGGAAGACTGTTAGGAGGCATCTGAACCTGATGGAAGACTATTGGGAGGTGTCTGAACCCGGTGAAAGACTGTTGGGAGGCATCTGAACTCGGTGGAAGACTGTTGGGAGGCGTCTGAACCCGGTGAGAGACTGTTTGGAGGCGTCTGAACGTGATTGCGCGAGATGAACTAAAAGGAATGATTTTTTTGAGAATACCAGACATGATGATTTGAACTTTGAATTAGATATGATTCCATACCTGTGTTGTGCTTACCTTTAGCTGCCGGAGGGACTGAGGCTACGGCTGATGATTGTGGAGGGTTGTAGCTATCGGAGGGTCTTAGGCTACAATTGCTGATGATCGTGGCTGCCCTGTTGATGTAGAGTTGCTGGTTTGCTGACATTTGTCGGATAGGACATGAACTTTGCTGTTGGATTACCATGAAGAACGGATTTTGCTGATGATTTGGCGACGGGGCCGATGAACATTGTTGGGAGACTGCTAGATTTGAATTTCTTGTCTCGATTTTGATTGAGGGACAGTCCTCGTGATTCGATGGTGCTCAGTTGATTATTGTACCTGCGGGGGAAATTACAAAGTATGCCACAGGGGTTAAAGCTTAAAACAGCAAACCACAGGGGTGGTTTTGAAAACTATAACCAGGGGGCATTATGTCGCACGACGTCTTAAAGCCCTTGGACAGACCCTTTTTAAAACCTTGAACAGTGGCCATTTGAAAATACACCATTGAGAGGGAGACGAACAGGTTGAGAGAAAGAGGACAACATGCACGAAATCAAGGGAAATCAAAGGAAATCAAAGGCTTGATTCGGATTCTTCTTGGGACAATGCCTCCTAGATCACGCCCTACGAAGAAAGGGCCTCAACATGCCGAGTTAGCTGCTCATCGAAAGGGGATTCAACGAAATCAGGGGCCATTCATCCCTCAAGCTGTGAGGGGAGAGTTTTATCCTCAACTTAAGGAGCATACTTCTGCGATCGAGAAGAAATCCACAGTATTTTCTGTAACCCTTGCTTTTTATTGATTTGAAATTGAATTTTATGCCAAAAAAGATTTGAACTTTGCATGTGAAATTATGAATTAACTGTGTGAATTTGAACTAGGAAAAGATTATGGAAGCATGCTAAATGTTTTAACCTAACTTTGTTTGAAAAAAAGGTAAAACAGATTCAAAGTAAAAATTGACTGCTTTTATGTAAATTGGACAAGTATGAACATTGATTGACATGCTTCTAAGGAGAAAATGAGATATTGATACCTGCGCTGTGTTTACCTGCAGGGATTGCGTACTCGGGGTTCTCCGGTGGTGATTGGCAGGTTGTGGGACAGCTTACCCGGCAGCCAGGAGTTGATTCATTCGCCCAAGGGCATGATATATGCTGCTGGATTTGGATAGTTCTTTGAGATGGCGAAAGCCATAGGAGATACCCAGAGGAGTGTTGAGCTGATGAGAGCATTTCGGGAGTTCTGGTGGGAGACTACCCATTCCTTTCATTTTTCCTGGGGCAAGGCGACGGTCACGCCATACGACTTTGCAGTTATCACAGGCCTGCCTTTCACTGCTAAGCCTCTCTATCTGGATGAGCCCGCGCCTGTTGCTGATCCCCAGCCTCCTACTGATGCAGATTTTATGGAGTTGCTTGGTTTCATTCCCCGGGATAAGAAGGGGAATGGATATGAGCTGGGTGAGCTTCACAGTCATATTGAGGAGCAGAGTAGGGACTATCCAGCAGTCCTTGATGATTCTGAGGAGAGCCGGATGAGAGCTGAGAGGTTAGCGAGGGCCTTTATGTGGGTTGGCCTGTCTGACATGCTCTTTGTCAACAGTGCATCTATCACCCTGATTTCATTGTTGGAGCTTTTGAGGACCTGGGATGCTGTCGGGGCCCGATCTTGGGGAGAGGCTGGCCTAGCTGAGATGTACTTGGCCCTCAATGATATCAGCAGGTGGAAGGCGATGACCTTCAACTGCTTTCACATGGCTTTTGAGGTACTTCTCATCTTGACTTCATCTCTTTGACATTCTTCTTTCTGTTTTTCATTACTGTTTTCTCACTTGTTTTGATCTTTTCTTTTCAGGCCTGGGCTTACGAGATCTTTAGCTGCTACGCCTGGCAGGTCCAGGATGAGTTCCCTGCTACCATGTTTCCTGCTTTGAGGCGCTGGGTGAAGGATGCACGGAAGAAGACCAGGACAGCTGATTCGAGAGGACGAGTGACGGCTTCTTATCCGGACACGCTGGTGTGCTTGCGAGGGACTCCCCAGAGCTTGAGTCTGTTCCCCTGGGCTGACTGATATGATGAGATTGATTTGGGTCATGCTGCGCACTTTACAGAGTGTCGCAAGATACTTGTAGGCTTATCCGGGGATGCTTTATATCTAGGAGAGAGGTTTTATAGACAGCACGGGCTCAGGTCCCGGTTGATCCTCTGAAGGATATGTGGTTTCCTCGGAAGCTGGATGATCTGATTACTTTGATCCAGGGAGATGGTGCCTACAACCATATTGAGGAAGGAGCAGATTATGCGGTGTACGTGGCAGAGAGACTACGATCACCTCAGGTGCTGGCGAGGCGTGATGCTCAGGGTGCAGGCCCCTCATCTGGATTTGTAGCGAGACCACCCTTACCTCCTCCATTTGTTGACTTTTGGGATGGGGATCACATGAGGCGAGCTCCTCTTGACACGAGTCGGATTCGTCCCCATTTCCAGCTCCCTGAGGGCTCCAGTTCTGTGAGTGCTCTCTTCTCTTTTCTTTAATGCTTGAAACTGTTAGTGTCTTTTGTTACTGTCACAACTGGCCTCTTGATTCTTCTGTTGTTTGATTGTATCAGGTCTCGGCTGAGGCTTACAGGAGCTTTGCTCGATCTTATACGGGAGCTCTGGACATGATTGAGCAGCTGGAGAGGAGTGCCCGCTTCTGGAAGGAGCAGTACTTAGCCCAGATTTCAGATGATGATGATTCTACTCCTAGCTTGCCTGATAGGAAGAGGGCTCGAGTTGACATGGCTGTGAGCGGGGAGAAGAGACCACGAACCAAGAATGTATCATATGCTTCTTCCAGCTCTTCTAGCTCCGAGTATGAGAGCGATGATGATGATATTCCTGTTGATCCCCATGAGATTGAGAATGCTGCCATCCCTGCCATTGATGAGTTTTACCATGGAGACCCTGTGATTTACCGAGCTCCTGCGGACGATCCGGATCACGTACTTGCTGAGGAGGACGATGCAGAGGGAGAGGATAGCGAGGACGATGATGATGATGACGATTCAGAGGATGATGACTCGGAGTAGCACCTTGGATCTGATTGCGACTTTTTTGATTATTGTACCTTGTCACAAACAAACGCTATTTGTCTAAACTATTTGCTACGCATTACTCTTTTGCAACACTTTTGAACTTGATTGCCTATTAGCTTAATACATTATTATTAGCTTTTGTTATTTGCACGAGTCCAACTTTTGAGAAAATGAGAATGAATGGGTTAAATGGTTATGATTTCGGTGTATATGTATGGCTTGCATGATTTGATTGTATATGTATGGAATGATGGATTGATTGCGTGTATGAGGTATCTGAATGAATGAACCCTCTCCCAAGTTATTTGCGAAAGTGGTGGCTGATGATTTTGCAGCTTTAGACAAGTCGGGGCGTGCCCTGGTAGGAACTGATTGCAGATTGCTGATGTCTGATGTGAGGCTAAGGATGTCGCACGACCCAGGACACCTTGTGGTAAGTTGTGTCGCGTGACACAATAAGCCTCACTGGCAGGTCTTCCCAATCAAGCTTCAATATTGTCTTAAGACCCCCCTTTTGCTTAGGGCAAGAAATTCAGCATCCCCATCATGAAGTAGGCTTTAAGTAACAGATCCATCTTCAAGGATTAAGATTATAAAACCAGCCCCACCATCTGCACAAATGCACACACAATTCCTCTTTTACCTGACCAAGCCCCAGTTTGACATAACTTCCAATGCAACCTCATAGCAGATAGAAACATCATGTGGCCAAGGAAGCGATCATCTTTCAACTTCAGTCAATCAGTCGTTAGAACAGACTCGGGAACATATACGTGCAGGGGCACATTTTTCGGAAGGTGGGAATGAATCCCAATTTTGCGACACACTCGCTTTTGGGTTTGACTCTTTTGAGAGAGTATAAGCATCGCAAGGTGTGGAAAAGTGTATGGAAACCCCTGCTTGACAGAAAGAACAGTGTTTAGCTCTATATTCCTAAGATGTAGAGAAGAAGACTTGTCGAGACACTTGAAAACTTGTCTTATTCGCGATGATCACAAAGCTGCTTAAAACCCTTTATTGATGTTCGGGTTATTCAATCGCTAATCCTGATATGAACAAATATTTCAATTAATCATGAGGAGAAAACCAACTGATATCGAGAATCAAACTCCGAAGGATGGAAAGTGTATAGGAACGGTCCTTGATGAGACCGGATTTTCTAAGATTTGTTTGTGATTTCGACCGGACCATTTCTGGTTGCCTACGTTCCCCTCATGGTAAGGAGCTCAGGTCATCGTAGTTCGGCCAACTCCCGATTGGAAGAGAAGGAATGCGGAGATTTGAGGATTTCTTTGAGAATTGGAGATTTGAAGAATATGTCTCTTTGGAGTGTCAATGAAAGACACGAATGCGAAGCCCCAGTGGGACATTCGCGGGAAGTGTTTGCGGAGGAGAAATAAAACATGTTCACATGAAGTGTCAAATGAATGGATTGAATTTGCATAATCTTTGATTGAAGGTCTTGAACCAAGGAATGGATTAGGTTCCAACTTAAGCAAGCAACAAAGCATTAATCTAATTTAGATTTCGAAGATATTAGAATGAAACTGCTATCCGGTAGGAACTGTAGCTGGGTTTCAGGGCTTTGATCGGCCCTCGGGTGATTTGGAACATCATGACCTCTTAAGATGAGAGGTCGGCTGGGCCTGTTTACTGATTGAACCTCTAAAGATGAGAGGTTGGCTTGCAGGGATGTGTTTTGGGAAATCTACGGCGAGGAAATCTGTGATTTCATTTTCATTGCCTCTAAGAATGAGAGGTCAATCTTGGCTTTGGTTTAAAGGTAAGGGTAATGGGAATATCCTCTAAAAATGAGAGGATGGCTTGGAATTGGCTGGAGGTAATGGTGAAGGGACATCCATGCTATCTCTTTATTCGCTCTGAGACTCCCCTTTGAATGAACAACCAGATCTTTTAACTTTTCTTTTGAGAGAAATGCTAGGGACTAGGCTCTCTTTTTTTCTTTCTTTTCTTTTCTTTTCTCTCTTTTTTTTATATATTTTTTTAATTCCTCTCTCTCTTTTTTACTTTTCTATTTTTGAGAGAGAATTTCAGCTAGTCCCCAGGATGGATCACTACATTTCGCCATTCTTGAGCTTGGAGACGGTCAATCTTCTTTTGAATCATGGGAGCCTCAAGGATAGTCCCTCTTTCTTCTGGAGATGGTTAAACGGGTTTCAAAACATGCCGATCTTGAAATGAAGGGATATTATTTTGTGAGGGTGAGATAATGGCTTTCTTATGGGTGAAAGGTTTCAACTGCAGTCCATACCGGATGGTCTAAACGAGATTAAGGCCTCATTGCTTGCTTAAGCTTACTTGAGAAAGATTAATCCAAATTCATTGAGCGACGAACGATGAATATGATGAAAGAAATGTGAGCATATGAGATATGAGATGGGGAGTTGATAAGCCCCAATTTGAGAAATATATCAGTCGATTTTCTCACTCCGATCAATTTAAACATTAATTATTTCAAAGCATTAGTAATTGAGCAGCACAAGTGATCATGTAGAATAAAACCATTTCAATTAAATGTAACGCGGGTGTGCAAGTGATGTCTCGAGTCTAGCAAGAAAAGAAATAAGTACTTTTATTACTGAAAGATTTATATCATAAACATAACAAACTCAAATCATAAAAAGGACATTCACTAAAAATGAAAAACAATCTAGACCCTACGATGACTGATTGACCAAATTATCTTCAACTCAGGATGGGAGGATCCGCTGGAATCATGGAAGAGGATTGGTAGCCGCATTGGGACGAGCCTTCTCAATCCTACCTTCATCAAAAAGCCTTTGAATAAGCAATTTCAGAGGAACATAGTCGTTGGTAACGTGACCAGGATATTGATGATAGTAGCAATACTTGCTACGGTCTAAATCCGGATTGGGTTTGCTGGGATGATAATTGTCAAGTGGCTTGATCATTCCTCTTCGAACTAACCCATTGAAGGCCTCTTCAGTTGTTATCCCGAGATCATCAAATTTCCGCTGCTTGTGAGGTGGAAATCGACCATGACTCGAAACACCACTTTCTTTGTGGAAGCCCTTTTCAATCTTCCCTTCATCGACGAGTCCTTGGATGATCACCCTCAAAATTTTACAGTCGTGAGTGGTATGGCCAGGATATTGGTGGTAGTGGCAGAGCTTTCTTTTATCCAGATTGGGCCTAGGGTTAGGAGGGCTATAATTGAACAGTGACTGAACTAATCCTCCGCTTACCAAGACCTTGAAGAATTTATCCATAGGCATTCCCATGTCACCATAGTATTGCTTTCTCCCTTTCATCTAAACCACTTTTGGAGGTGAATCAGGCACTGATACTTCTTGCTGAATGGGATTCATGGCAGGCATGAAGGACATTTGATTAACGGTTACGTACGGGGTTGGTCCTGAATGCTGATCCTGCGTAGACAACGGGCTGAAACCATAGGATGAACCCATTAATGATTGAGGAAAACTTCCTTGAGGTGGAGTTTGGTTAGTGGGGAATGGCAGCAATCCTCTCTGGTTGAACTGGTTGTCCATATAATGCCATGATCCTTGGGAACCTTGCTGATACTGGCACTGCGACCCAAATTGGTTAAGAGAACCAAAAGCATTGGGGATCGGTTGTCCACCCTGAATATGAGCTTGGCCAACTTGAGGTGTTGGAGAAAGAATTTTATCTTGTTCATTCCCATTCATCCCTTTTATCACATTTCCAGTCCCATAATCAGTGTTGTTAGTACCAATGATCTCTTCATAAGACCCATCTTCGTGACGAATGACTGTAATCCCTCAGACACGCATGGCTTCCACAAACCTAGCATGCGTTTCCTCTTCTCGGGCCCTAGTAATTTGGGCAAGCAACTGAGCCTTGCTCTCAGGAGCCAAAGCAGCTTCAAGGGAAGCTCGCAATTCTGCCATAGATAAATCATTCATATCCAGCTGACCCGAGCAAAGGAGCCTCCAAACTGAGCGGGCGACAAATCCTTTGTACCAGATATCTCAGATATCAAAACAGATGAGAGCTTCGCAAGAAAATGCAACTACTTCGGAGACACGAACTAAATGAACACTGGAAGCCGGAGCACGTACCCAGCTTACCGCAACTGCAGAGGTAGATATGGATTGATAAGGTGGTGAAGGAAGAGATTTTTTAGGATGATACGGGAGAGGGAAGAGAAAAGGGAAGGACAGACTCGTGCAAACAACTTATTTATGTTCAAGTATAAATCAGTATCTTTTAAATCCTAAGTAAGGTTGGTAAAGGATAAGCCTTTATTTACGCAATCTATACCTCGGGGAAACTTAGAGACGCAACATTCAAATTACACCAAATGATTTGCATAGAAATTAATAATAGTTAATAATACCTAAACAAGACCTAAACACCGTATGGGACGGACGAGTGATCCAAATTTCTGGGGAAATTTGGGCAGCATAACGGGTATTCTTGAAGAATTTCAAAGAAAAATCCGGCATGACCTCTCGTCGGTGCATGGTGACAATGCGGCATGATCCCTCGTTAGAACACGTCACGAGGGTGACATGTCCTCACGTGAAACCATGTTGCATTGGCAACATGCCCACAAGTGCAAAGTTTTGGGAAAGGTATTTACGCTCTATTACAAATTTCAAAACAACTCATTTTAGTGTAATTTTAAGAATGTTGTATCCAAAAACCAACCATGGGTAAGCTTTACAAGTGTGGCACCACCTATGATGCGCTAGGGGGATAGGTTTGATTTCAGGCGCTCAAGCGTAGGCGAATTACATGGCTGTCCGCGATGCCGTCAATCGCACCTGAGGGTTCTAAATCTATGTGGTGTAGTGTGCGGATGACTATGTTCTTTTATTTATGAAAAACAATTTTTTGAATCCATTTTTTTTATTTTCTTTTTATTTGAAAAGGAAAAAACAAACGGAAAAGAAACACACACACACACAGATCAACAAGGGTACAATAATCAACTGCACATTCCGATCCAAGGGACTGCCCTTAGCCAAGACCTGAAGAACTGTTCAGTGACTAGTTATGTCGCGTGACACAGGACAACCATGGTCCAATCCTGTCGCACGACCTGGCTAGCCACTGAACCAGAACCTGCAATCATGAATTCAGCCCCTGCCTCCCTATGGCAAGGAACAACCCATAGCACCAGAGCACATCAATAAACAACATGAAGCACACAAAAGGCACACAAACCTCACAATTCCATAAAATGAATGTACCACACAAGGTCATAAATGATGCACACAAAATGAAACTCATTGGATGTTTAAATGAATGAAAGCATGACCCTCTTTTGAAAACCAGTTTCATATCCCCAGCGGAGTCGCCACTGAATGTACGCTCGCCGAAATTTTATAAAAAGTTTTGGGAGTCACCACGCCATGTTTTAAGGTACACTTTGAAAAACATTTGAAATGAGAAAATGGGTCCGGGGGTCAGGTTACGTGTTGGGAAGAACTGAGAGTTCACCCAACACGCCTCGTCCATGGACGAGTCTTTCGAATTAAACATCCAAACATATTCATAGTGTGTGCAAACAATGATGACAAACAAGTGTGATAAAATGGATTTTATTGATTGAAATGAGATTTTACAACTTGTGAGCCATTTGATAAGGGAGGCCACATCCCAATTACAAAGCTCAAAACAGATTACAACTAAAAAAGGATCTCTGCAAACATACAAGATGTGTTGCGTGACACAGAAAATGCATGGCTGGATGTATCGTGTGACACAGGATCCACCCAGGCACGATATGTTGCGTGACACAGGATGTCCATCTGCAGAGAACTCACAACTTGAAGGTAACCGAAATCAACACAGATCTAATTATATTATCAATTCAGCTTCGGAAATACATAATTAAACAATTATTCAACCAAGGGGGTGTGGATATGGGAAGATCCACACTCCCTTGGGAACCAAACAAAAATTCCAAAAATGATCAACTCATGAACAAGCAATTAGACTAAACCAAACGATTACAGAGAGATTGCGATTGGATTTCAGTAAGTAAGACAGATGGAGTCGAATTACTGAATCAAATGAGTATATTAGAATTGAATTATGAAAATGACAAATCTAAAAGAGAAGAGTAGGGAATTGGTGAGTTCCTTGTAGTGTCCACGAATTCTATGCCAAGTCTGGTATGGAACCCTTCAATACGCAGCTTCTGGGACTGATTAAGCTGAGGAGGTGTGATGGATGGGGGATCTCAAAGGTAGTATGTGAATTGGAAGGAATTAAGGGAGGATTGGATGAATTTGGGTATGAGAGAGAGAGAGGTGTGGGTGTTTGGCTCTGTATGGTACGTCTCTAATTTGGCAGAGTAACAGTAGGCAAAAGAGGGATCCAAATATGAGAGGGGGAGGGTCTTATTTATAGGCTGCTGATGATGGGCACATTGTGTCGTACGACTTCCTGCAACCATTTTCCATGGCTCGAGTTGTCGCGTGACACAACATGTCACTAACCATTTCTGGCGCCAAACCCTGGTTCTGGAACATTCCAGGTTAATACCCAAAAGGTCCAAAGCTGGTTTATTCCTTGTAGGTCCTTTTGCATGAGAAAAGTACTTAAAAGCACTTCCTTCGCAAGAAACTTATGAAATGTTTCCGGAAGTCTCGGAATGGACCGAGAATTTACCAAAATGCCCCTAGTGCAATTTTATCATATTAAAATGCACCTGAAAAGGGTCGCGAATTGGATTGGCGTACTTACATTGAGTAGTCAAATGCGACCTGACTTTTATGCTTTAACTTGCTAATATTGCACAAGTGTATGATCGTATGTCGGACTTAGCTAGGTCGGGACCATAGGTGGTTGAACAATGAGCTAGGTCGACTGATCGATGTTGGGTTGTTAGCAACGTAGCTATTGGGCCGGTCCATTCCATAATAGAGTAGATTGGTGACTGAAATGTGGGCTTCCTTTGTTGGGCCTGGTCTGTCACTTTTATTTCGTTCACTAACCAACTCTCAAAAACAATATACGCTGTAACACATACCTTATAACTCATATCTAACTCTTCACCTTTGTGACAATATTCGGACGACTGGAAATGTTTCAAAAAAAGTGGGCACATACCTTATAACTCATATCTAACTTTTCACCTTTGTGACAACATTCAAACATGAACGGGAATATTGCTCAATAACGTTAGCATTAGTTGTCACTTTAATCATGGTGAAAGGTCCAATGTGAATACCAAAAACACTTTCACGTAACTGTACTTTGAACAAAGCCTCAAAGTCTATCAAAGCATTCAAACAATCCAGCTTAATCTTAAAAAAAAGCCATGTTATGCATAGCACATCAGCGTTATAATACTTTTTGTAGTTAAGCATTTACAATGTTCTCATTGCAAAAGAAGCTCGAATGCAGTTTTTTCCAAATAAATCTTAACACTCTGTCCCACAAAATCAACGACGCATTTCCCGTCTCATCATAAACTCTCACTTGAACCTTATATCTGTAGAATTAAGTTTAAGACTCTTGCAACTTTCATAAATATATCATGTAATACAATCTAATATAAGATTACAATAGTTTCTAGACTATCACATTTCTCACAATATTATCCATCATAAATCGAAGTCATTTTCTTCAAACAATTCTTGCATCAAACATAATACCAAATCATACTTTGGTTCTATTGCAACAACCTTGCAGTAAGTCAAGAAGGTGCCAGCCTATATACGACATAACAAATAAAATCTAATTCAAAGTTTAGTCAAGGTACGTAAGAAGTTAAATTTCAAAACTCACAGCTCGCATTTCGCGTAGTTACCCCAAGGTCATGAATAGTCCCTTTGAATATGCAAGATAACTTTTGTCACTTGCTTTCTTTCTACCTTCAAACTACAATACATTTAAATGTACGTAAGAAGTTAAATTTCAAAACTCACACTGCATTTCGCTCGCGTAAACCCTTAAAGCCGTCGCGGAAGGTTAACGCGACGGGAAAAACTGTCACAATGGCAATCGCGTAAAGCCTTGTCGCGAAAAGATAAGGTGACTGAAAAAAGCCATCGCCTTTGTCAATTATTTTTCGCGATTGCTTTTTCCATCGCGTAAGAGTTTTTTTTAATTTTATTTATTTAATTATTTTAATTATATTTGCAATCGCCTTAGCTCAGTAAAGGAGACGGCAAATGCAATCGCCTTAGCTCAGCAAAGGAGACGGCAAATGCAATCGCCTTAGGGTTTGAAAAAGGAGACGGAAAATGCAATCGCCTTAGGTTTTGAAAAGGAAGACGGCAAATGCAATCGCCTTAGGTTTTGAAAAAGGAGACGGCAAATGCAATCGCCTTAGGTTTTGAAAAGGAGACGACAAATGCAATCGCCTTAGGTTTTAAAAAGGGTGACGGTAAATGCAATCGCCTTAGGTTTTGAAAAGGAGACGGCAAATGCAATCGCCTTAGGTTTTGAAAAGGAGACGGCAAATGCAATCGCAAATATCAATGTAAAAACAATATAAAACAGATTTTGCAATCGCGTAAACTCACTGCTTATTTATATAAAATATTTTTATCCTAAAAATAATGATGATTAATATTCAAAACAATACTATTAATTGATACATAAATAATAATAACTAGTAAATATATTATATTTTCAAAAGCATACATCAAGGTTTAAAATTATTCAAAAGAGTGACATTTATTTTGGGAAGGACTAAAAAGGACAGTGTGACATTTCTTATGGGACGGAGTGAGTCATAAGTACTCTACTAACCGAGCTCCAAATCTTCCTTGCTGATATCAACAAACTTCTTCTCTTTATATGTCTGAAGGTTCTGGATGGCAACTTCATCAATTGGATCAACTAAATATAGTACTTCAATATCCTTTTGAACCAATTTCTCCAAGAAAGGGGCACTCTTGGCACTTTTCAAACAGTCAGTTGCCAAATAGTAGATTGCTTTCTGGTTCTCACCCATCTTCTCCACATACTCATCTAAGCTTATTAAATTCTCGTCGCTCTTAGAAGAGTAGAATCGCAGCAATGGCGTGATTCGCTTGTGATTTCCGGAGTCTTCAATGCATCCTAACTTCACAAATTTACCGAAATTCTCCCAGAACTTTTTGTAATCCTGAAAAATAAGTTCGTGATCTACATCAGAAATGATTTCAATGAAAATTTCACAAGAAAAGTAGGTTTCAATCAATAATGACCTCTTTGTCCTCTCTTTCAGCAAGTTCTTGTATCATGTCAAAAGTTTTCCTGACAAGCCGCTTTCTCATAATCCTAACCTGCAGACCAAGAAAAGGTGAGCAATGCTCTAATTAGATATCCACAAGGTATCAGTATATTATTTTGATGGCCACTAAGAGAACTTTTTTATGAGAACTCGTAAAGCTAGGCTGATGTGTATTTTTAACCCTGTAATGGGGATATGAACTTACAATTCGGCTTTCCTGGAGGATTTCTCGTGAAACATTGAGAGGAAGATCATTTGAATCCACCACACCCTTCACAAAGCTCAAATATCTTGGAAACTGCAAATCAAGAACTACTTATAGATCATCCAAACTTTTAATCCCCAAGGCTAACAAACAGTATCGAGAACGGAGGGCACTCTCAACATGATTCTAGACTTACGTTCACCTATCTTTCAAATGTACCAGTATTCCACTAGACATGTAGAAACATACTTTCACAAACAAACTTTAAATTAAATGAAACTGAATGTTAAAAAAAATCCCATGAAACTGGTCTCTGAATGCAACATTATGTCTGAACCATTGTGCACACAATTTAAATATCCAAGTACTCGTATTAAGCTCATACATCAAACAAGTGTCCCAATTTCCTTGTTAAGATTTCTTTTCTAGAACCATTGAGGCATGGGAATTACCACCATTGCAAAACAAAGGTGGATGCATTCGTGTTGTAAAGTGCTAAAAATAGTTATAAAAGGATTCATGACATACACTTGCAAAGATGATTAGAAAAAGGGTCTCATGTGCATATCTCTTTTAGGGTTGTTACCTCCAGCTTCCCAAAGAAGCCCAGAAAACACATAAAGCAGTACAAAGCAAAATCTCTTGTTGATAAAATATTCTTTTTTCAAACTCTAGTTGCCAGATATGGGAGATATGAAATACATACATGCATATATACAGTAGCAGATCTGAAATTTTACTTGAGGGTGTGCAAAGAAGGTAAAGAAAGAAAAAAAATCATGCGTATAAACAAGGAGAATCATCTAAGAAATGAGTCATTTAACCAGTTCATTGCAAGCAAAAATAGATTTAATTGTTAGGATTGTTCATATATATATATATATATATATATATATATATATATATATATATATATATATATATGATATATATATATATATATATATATATATATATATATATATATATATATATATATATATATATATATATATATATATATATATATATATATATATATATATATATTTATATATATATATATATATATATATTTATAAATGTCACAAATATTTTGAAGGGAAGGAAAAAAAATATATGTCCTGCTGATCAAATATAAAAGAAAAGTGATTCTGGGGTAAAACTTAACTATATCAGTAATTACATGTGCACCTTAAATAGAATCAAGATAATTATAAAAATGTAGACTCCCCATACACACACATAAATATGCATATGGAGAGAGGGGAGAGAAAGAGGGAGAGAGCAGAACTTACCAGCTCACCATCAAAATCATCTGAAATGAATACACGCTTCACGTATAGACGTATATTCTTAGTTTTGGGATTTACTACATCTTCATTGTTCATTGGTGCCATTCTAGGAATATAGAGAACACTTCTAAACTCCACCTCCCCCTGCAAGTTGTTTTGACAGGTAGCACTTAACATTAAGCAATCATAGCATGCACTACCAAAGATAAATGACAAATACCTCTGTGGTGAAATGACTGAATGCAATCGGATCCAAAAATCCGTTGAATGTCTTCTTGTAAAATTCATTGTACTGATCCTTTTCAATATCCTTAGGACTACGCATCTACAAAACAGAGTAACCAAACAAGTTTTAAAAATTATTGACAAATTACGCTCAAAAGGAAAGAAGGGGAAGGGAGTCTTCAAGGAGATTATAGTGTGTACTAACCCATATTGGTTTTGTCTCATTGGCCAGTTCCCAGTCCCAATATTTCTCAGTTTTTGTTTTCTTTGACTTTTTCTTCTCACCCTATAAGCAAAAAAACTTGGTCACTATCAGCTTAAAACAAGAAAAACAACAAGATTGGAGATCCCCATATCATTGCCAGGTCATTACCTCTGGTGGTGCCTCTCCCTCTTTTGGTTCTTCCTCCTCTTCTACCTGCAGAGATTGTCTAAACAAGTGAGAAGGGCTATTAACTTAGTGATAACTCAACCATACTGCCTTTCATTTCAAAATACATAATAAAAAGGGTAAATTATGAATTATTAAATCTAAAGTAAATAAATAAGAGGTCGATGTCCGCACACCATAATCCCACCTCCATAGACAATTTTGAATCTTAAAAGCTTAAACCAATGAGTTATTGAATAGACACATTTCCATTGAGGACAAATAATACTTGCCTCAACAGTCCGCGATTTCTCTTGCCACGTGTAAATAGGAAAAGAAACAAACTGCGAGTAATTCTTCACCAACCCCTGAAGCCTGGCTGGCTCTGAGCACTCATATTTGTCATCATCCTGCAAAAGGAAATACTCAGTAAATTTCACTGTCCTTAAAAAGTAAATATATATAACACCCCCAAAAACTCCCATCGTTCTGCTGGCAAAACATTATTCAATGTTCACCTCATCAATTTTGCTTTGCATGTTGACAACTAGAAATCATAATAAAAAAAAAAAGTAAGACATAACAGTTGTCATCTTCTTCATGTAAATATCAAAATAAAAGATGTCCATAGATCCCAAAACTACAAGAACCAATGTCACCAAATGACTCTTTTCTTGTCCGCGAACTTAATTATGAACAGACCCATTTGACAAATAATGAATCCAAAAATCCAACTTGTAGTACCCTCAAATAAAGAGTTATCTATGTTCCACGGCGTAGAAGCTTTTCGGGATCAGTCTCTTCCTTAATGACATACGAGCTACTTTCAGCTGCTGCTTCCCATACATATTGTTTGTCTGACTTTGGACTCTTTGTGGACACCACCACTTGTCCACAAATATATGGAATCAACCATACTCAGTTTACTGGCCAGAAAACTACACTCCAATAAAACAAAGGGAAAAAAATGCATTTGTACCTTCTCAGCAACCAAAAATGCATAATAGAACCCAACACCAAATTGACCAATTAAACTGTTGTCACTTCCGGTATCTTTATTCTCCTACATCAATAGTAGGGTCATTTTCAGTTTCGAGCACAGAAAAAACACTCATTGAATTCTTTCAAATTAGGATATACCTCAACTTATGTAATAATGAACACACACAAGCATTGCCAATACTATTTGGCAAAAATGAATTGGGGTTAATTTAACATACGAAATTGTAAGAAATACTACTCCCTCGACGGATTTTCTTTTTGACAGTCAAACCCGGTGGATTGAATGTGTATAAAAGTACGACCCTCCAAACTAGTGGATCGAAAAGTTTTATTAAACGTCGTGGATTGAAAAAAATACGAATGAAATAGCCGACTGAAGTGAATGGGTTTGATGGAGAAGGGCTTGAGCCCTACCCACCTCTGCAGTGGCGGATCCAGGAATTTGAATGAGGGAGGTCAAAATTTTGCCACTGTTATAATTTAAAGCATTCGTTAATAAAAATATTTCCAATTATCACTCTTGTAACAGCTTAAACCATTCATTAATGAAAGAGACATTTTTTTAAAGAGGGGGGGGGGTCAAATTTTAAGACTACTGGAAAAATGAAGATCTAAAATCATAACAAAATGATAATAAAATTAAATCAAATGCCATATTCCTTTCTAGAAATTCTTAAAAATAAACATAACAAACAAAGATCAAAAATAACAGGAAATAAAAAACACAAACCCATGACAAAATTAGAAATTCCAATGAATAAACAAATGGACTTTTATAATCAAAGAATCATCGATGAAAAATACCCTAATATTCAAAAATAAAGCATACGACCTAAATTCAATCAAACCGGAGCAAAATTGCAGGTGATAAGACAAAGGCGAGATCTTGATAATCGATTTAGACAACGATTGAGATCTGAGACGGGGCAAAATTTTGGTAGGAGCAAAATAGCGACCCAATAGGGAGATAATGAGAAATCGAACCTGATCGGAATTGAAGGTCTGGCAGATCTAGAGAAATCGTACACGGACGAGAGAGAGAGAGGAGCGAAAATGCGAAGCTCCCAGAGAGAAATCGTAATCAAGGAAAGAATGGTTCTACTTTGCACCCCCTAATTTTTTTTTAAAAAAAAACTACTCGGTAAAAAAATTTGGAAAAGTGAGAGAGAGCGAGAGCGAGAGAGAGAGAAAGTGAGAGAGAGGGAGAGAGTCACCTGATGCCGGAAAGGAAGAACGCCGGAGCCGGAGGAAGAATCGCCCTAGTGGAATCGCGTTGCCTGAGAGGGAAGAGGTAGAGGTAGAGGAAACGAGAGTGAGAGAAACAAAGGGTTTTCTAATAAATCAGTCGTGTATTGTGAATAAGTTAAAAAAAAAAATTTTAATTTATTTTTTATATAACGCGATTGCAAAAGCAGTCGCCTTTAACAAAAAAAATCCAATTTTAAAATTATTTAATTTAATATTTTTATAAAACGCGATTGCTTAAAGCCATCGCCTTTGATAAAAATTAGAATTTTCCGTTCCCGCCCGGACTGTATTGTTGGCGCTAGGGGGAAAAACATATAATGTGATGGCATCCGTGACTGCTTAGCCATCACGCTAGTCTACTGTGGCTGCACTAAATGCAGTCACAAAGGCCGTCTCCTTATATACTCAAACGTGACTGCTTTTTTTGCCATCGCCAAAAGCAATCACGAAAGACCAGTTTTCTTGTAGTGATAATCACAAACCTTTCATGAAAGTCAGAGATCTCTTTTATGTTAGTTAACATGTACTTGAGACACATTATAACTATTAGAAACATGAATCTCTCCAATTGTGCCTACGAACTCGGCACATTTGCATAACCACAATCACACAGTCGCTGTTATGCTCTAAATAGTTCAACAAACCAACTGCAGCTCTCCCCCAAAGCGTAGACGATAATGCACAACCTCTGCATTGAATGAAAAAATGTAAGTATATGCTAGTAACCAACACGATATTCATATGTTCATATGCAAACGGTTTTATTTTTTACTTACTGCTTTAAATAGTTATATCCAAAGAAAGTGTCTATAAATATGAAGATTAATTTAAGAAAATAAAGGCAATTTACGATCAAAATGGCTACAAATGTTAAGAGTCCATACCAGCAAGTTAGTCGACTAAATAAGCAAGTTGCCACCCTAAGGATAAAAGTAAGCTAACAATACCTTGCTCACGAAATGGAAAGCTCAACTTTTACAACTGAGTTATATGCTAACAATTTTTTGGGCGATGACTTAACTCAGACCTGAAAATGACACAAAATCACCAACACCAGCATATTTCTCTAACAATGGCAAGAATGTCTTGAGAAATGAAGATGAGTTCTCAAAATAAGTAGGCTTTGGAGTAGAAGAACAACCAATTAACTGCATCAATTCATCCCTAGAAAGGACATGAAACTTGGGGGTGCATTCAAGGTAATATTATGAACTATGTGGTCGTATTACCTTTTTTTTTTATCAAGTTTGTACTCAGAGTAGCATCAAATCTTCCATGAACTACAGGTTGCCAGACGCTTACAATGTCAACCCACAAGGTGTTGAAAAATATTTTGCCGTAAAACCGTATAGATGAAAAGATTGATTTATATTTCTCAATGCCAAGAAAATTGTTGAGTGGGTTCTTGAAGACGATATCACCCCTCTAATGGAGCAGGAAGACACGAGTATTAGTCAATATGTAATACTGTACAAAAAATTTATGCGACCAAAATACAAACCTGTATTAGCTCATCAGGGACCACATTATACTATACTACCTTTGTCTTTTTTTATCAATTCACTTTTTGCCATTTTTGGTGTCCCACTTGATTGTTCACACACCCAAAAATGGAATCTTTAAAATATGTTTATTCAGTGGAGACCACTTATAATACTCATAACAACTACCAATATTATACACTTGTACATAAAACATGTGCCCATAACAAAGTGTGAGCAAATAAAAAAAACTGAAGGGGTATATGGTTGAACAATAAACTTAACTCAATTTGAAGATAATCATATGGAGTATCATTTAATCTCTAGAACCCCCCAGTCCCATCAGTCTCACCATGACATTCATAATCAACCAACAAGAACAAAGTTTATCCTAAAGCCAAGAAATATAAAATTGATCAATAAGATTTCAGTTAGGTAAATGCTCAACCAAAGGTTATGAGGGGCCAATGCCCAAAAAGAGACTTGGTCTAGGCCTTGACTAAGGAAATTTTCATGGACATAACTCATTACGTAAAACAGAAAATAGATGGTGAGGACTTACAAATTGAAGTAATCAGTTACCTCAGGTGACAACACAAATGTGGTAGTTGGAATAAACTGAACAAACGTATGGAACTTGGTGAAAACAATCCTCAATGGATCAAACTCTATATACTTTAGGATATCATCTGCAATAACAGAAAATTGTGAGGCAATAATTTGAAAAACCAACTCAACTCAGCCTTAGTGTCAATCAGATGAGACGATGAGACGCCAAGAGCAAAGAAGATGAAGAAATAAATAAACTCCACATCTAAACTTTAGTTTCCAAAATGAAGTACATTTATATAGTTTTGCCAATGTGCATAACTGTTGCTTCAATTTTTTTTTTGTTCTCTTCAGTACTTGTAGCATGTCAAATAAAACTTGCAGCACACATGTATAAAACTATCGCAGAAATAACAACTCTGTCACTTGTAATTCATCTACTCAAGGGCATAGTTAAGCTACCTCTTCCAACTTATATCGTTCAAATATTCAAAAGAACTCATATGTACTCCATCAATGGATCATAATAGACCAAAATAAAAAAAATACACTCCATCAAGGATCATTTTTTGATACAAAGTCATATAAAATGATCTACACAAATAACATCAATTGCCACATACAGCCACATCTAAAACAGAAAGTGCCAAAAAGATCTAATTTGGTAATCGAAAAAACCAAACAATACCCATAACTTCTCACAATTCAATATACTGGTTATGGTAGTAGCCAGCATTAGTGCCAATCATAAGACATAATAAACATATAAACAACGAACTACCTTAGTGTAATTTAGAAAATTCTTCTGCAACTTAGTCATGGATAACTCAATGTCCTTCTGGGAGTCCCGTATCAGCTGCGCCTTCGCTTTTTCACCCAAAATGACATATATGCGTTCTTATCTGGGCTTGTGGTAATATAGAAGATGATACAAATGTGAGGATGCTATTCAACATCGCCCAATTCCAAAAGAATTCATAAGTTGAGTGTTTAACCAATAGAAGTACAGTACTTACTAATCATCCAACCACAAAACTTATACTGCTCGACCAGTGCACTAAGACCTCAAAATAGAAGTCAAAGTGAGTGACACCCAACTGTAAAGTCAAACACACATTTGAAATTTAAAAAAAAAAACAGAAATTCAAGAAACGAACCTATAAATGTCTAAAGTGAGTTCTCTATTGAAAATCTCTTTAATCTCTTCTCGAAGCCGTCCAAATCGCATCTCCAATGTTCAGATGGTAATTTTGCTTCTCTTCATCCTCTCTCTCCTTCAATGGTATCTTTGTCGTACATGGCTTCAAATTCTCCCACAATTTTGAAACTGTAATCTCTAAATCCTCGATTCTTGAGCAA
Organism: Adenophora triphylla var. japonica; assembly: GCA_022495995.1. NCBI lineage: Eukaryota > Viridiplantae > Streptophyta > Magnoliopsida > Asterales > Campanulaceae > Adenophora > Adenophora triphylla. The sequence continues at coordinate 180,772 of JAFEMH010000074.1, forward strand.
ACTCTAATCCTATATTTCCGTTTATACTTCGGGAGTTTTAAATTTTGAACATTTCTAGGGTTTACGTATGGAAAGATTGGACGGAGATTGACAATGACAATAACCGCCAGAGAGTGAAGTGACGTATGACAACGACAATGGTGAAAGCTGGAGATTTTGCCCCGATTGAGGTTGCCGAAAAAGATAGACTTGCCGGAGATGGCGATTGGCGAGTGACATTGCTGCTATAATAGAGTGACGATGGAGAGGGAGTAGAGAGAGATCGAGAAGAAGAGTGTATGGATACAAAAGGACTCGATCGCTTGCAGTCATAAGATTTTTTGTAGGGTCTGCTCCAGAGTTTTATTTTGGGGGGAAAGAGAAGAAAAAGGGAGGAAATGACTAGGGTGTGCTCCCGAGTTTTTTGTAGGGAGGAAAGGGAAGGAAATGGGAGCCTCATTTCCCACCTACTCAATCCTTCCAAGTGTGGAAGGAAATGGGAGGAAATAAATGTTCAATGATTTTCTCCCCCTCCCCTCCCTTCCCCTCCCTTCCCTTTCTCTCCCTAAAAAACTCGGGAGCGGACCCGTAGTGACGCGGAGAGGGAGGAGAGAGAGTTCGAGAAGAAGAGCGTTTGGAATACAAAAGAGCTCTGGCTTATCAGGTCCGTTATAGGCAGGCAAGGGCAGTTTGGGAATTCAAAAAATAATGAAATTTGAGCGGAAAAATGGTGTTTGCACTTGTGTCATTATATAGTTATAGATAATAATAATAATAATAATAATAATAATAATAATAATAATAATAATAATAATAATAATAATAATAATAATAATAATAATAATAGTAATAAAATAATAATAATAATAATAAAAATAATAAAATAACAAAATAATAATAATAATAATAATATAATAATAATAATAAAATAATAGTAACTCTTGTGAAAAACTAGTTTTTTTCAAAATATTATAAAAAAATTAGTTTTCAGAACAGTTCATCACTCTTATTAGTTAGACTTAGTGCTTTAAAACTAGTTTTTTTCTTATGTTAAGAAAAAACTAGTTTTTTGCAAGATTTTGGCATAAAATAATAATAATAAAATAATTATAATTATAAAATAATAATAATAAAATAATAATAAAGTAAAATAATAATAATAATAATAATAATTAAATAATAATAATAAAATAATAATAATAATAATAATAATATACTCCCTCCGTCCCGGACCTATGTGCTCGATTTGACTTTTCACGTAAATTAAGGAGAGAGTATTATATTGAAAGTGTTGTAAGTGTGAAATAAAATAGGAGAGAGAATGAGTGGAGGGAATAGTAAATTATAATGGTGTTGTGAGTATTAAAATAATGTAGGAGAGAAAATGAGTGGAGGGAATAGTAAAGATTCCTTTCCATTTTAGGAAATGTGCATGTAGGTTTGGGACGCTCAAAATGAAAAGTGTGCACGTAGGTATGGGACGGAGGGAGTATATCCAAAAAATAGTGCCACTAATTTTTATTATTTATCAAAAATAATAAAAATTAGCCTTTGCCTTGGCTCGGCCGTGGCATTGGGATTGGCTGGCCTTGGCCTTTGCCTTGCCTTGGCTCGGCCGTGGCATTGGGATTGGCCGGCCTTGGCCGTGGTCTTGGAGGGCATCCCACATCGAAAGAAAAAGAAAGTAAAATGTTGCTAGTGGGTATATAATGAGGTTGAAGCTAAGGTGAGCATGCATCATTGGGCTCATTGGGCTTGGGGCAATTGGGCTTGGCTTGGGGCAATTGCTGGTTGAAAAATTATTTCCAAACCCCGCCTAGTCAACGCCTAATGGCGCCTAGTCACACCTAATGGCTTCAACGCCTAATTTGACCGACTTGCTTATAGGCGCGGCGTTTGGTCACCGCCCAGACCTATTTTTAGAACACTGTTTATGAAAGCTCATCAGCATTTCAAAAAAAACTAAATCAAACAGCATCATTCATCAACTCATCAGTCATAAGTTATCAATTATAAGTCATAAGTTATCATCACATATCAATAAGCTAAATCAAACAGACTCATAGTCATAAATTAGCAATTTGAAAATCATATCATGTAAGGTGATTATATGCAACTTTGCAAATCAAATTTTTTATCAAATAGTCTTTTTACCTACCTGATGATGCCAAAATCGTCAAATCAGCCCAAATCCAAGCGTCGAATGCTCCGGCGATTGCAAGGCCTGAAAATAAGAGAGAACACGTAAACTAAGCCGGGGCGGATCCGGCTAAAGGCCCTCCGGCGTGAGAGTAAGTTCACGGTTGATATTAGAGAAATCAAATTGACAGAGTTTCTCCAATGTAAAAAGTAACGTACCGAATAATGAGCCATGGGGCTTGTATTTATAGGAATGGATAGATAGAATCCATGTTGGAATGAACTTGTAAGGAGATAAGATATAATCTTAAGAGGATCATATCTGTTAAGGAATCCTTGTTTGACTTGAATTGATATTGGTAATTGTAATCCTGATTGGGTTACAACTGTATAATCCTTGTTGAATAAGGAGTGTAACTGCTAGCCGGAACGCCGAGGAAGACAAATGATTTTCCTCGGCCTTGGGCAAATTAGCCGAGGAAAGTGACTTTGTTTCCTCGTCATTTGGTAAATGGCCGACCTGAAAATATGCCGGGGAGAATACTTTTGTTTCTTCGGTAATTGGTGACATGCCGAGCAAAGGACTTTTCTCTCCTCGGTAATTGAGACAGGCCGGCCCAAGAATGGCGACATTTAGTCAAGGTAAATGTTCCTCGGCATACGAGGAAGATAATGCTCGGCCCTAACACTTGATGAATATATAATATCCATGGCCCAATATAGTTGGGCCCAGGTTCGGGCAAGCCCATGTTCGTAGCTCGGTTTATTCCGTTCAGTGGCCCCCAACTTTCTAGCTCGGCTTAGACGAATAGAAAGTTAGCTCGTCCTCGGCATATGGAATACGAACAGGTTCGACACGTGTCCTCGGCGTCGCTTCATATGACTGACGGTTGCCATTCTGGGGCCCCCCAGTCTTGTCACGCCTTGAACCCATCATCTCGCATTTAATTCTTGGGACTCCGGACCTGGATCTTTACTTTACCCACGGGTTGACCCGGATTGGAGGGGTATAAAAACTAAAACCCCTTTCATTTTACTCTTTACAAACCCCAAGCAATTGAGAGCAAAGGCGAAAGAAATTTCAGGCGATCACAGCAACCTTAAAACCCAGCCTCCCTGGGTGAGCTTGATTTTTCCGGCGAAGTCACTTTCCGCATTGATCCCCTTCACTCTTGCAAACTCGTGTATGAAATTTCTCCTTTCCTTATAACTTCCTTTCATGTTCCAAATGCTTTCTAGGGTTTAGGAGTGATTTTGCCCATGCCAAGAACCGCCATTGTTGAAGGTTGAAGCTTTTCTTGATAAAAACTTTAAAAACTTCATTTCTTTAATTCTCTTTGCATTTTATATGAAATTTCTGGAATATTGAATGAACTCCCCCTTCGTTTTTGATTCCCCTTAGAAATGGCTCGATCTTGGGACCATTCTCCCCGATTCCGTTATGGATATCATACTGGAAATTTGAGGGTCTATCGTAGAGAGAGGGGTCCATGGTTGATGCTGAACTTGGATGATATAAGCAAGCAGTTGAGGGGTTATGGTCGCTCTCGTTTATTCATCCAATACCCGGATTCTACAAGAATAGATAGGATTGATTCCGGGTCACCAAATATTATAGTGTTTGGGGATAGGGCTGAGATGGTGGAGCACATCGAACTGTTCTACCCGGCCTCCAATCGCGAAATGCGTGAGCGTCTGCGAGGTACGGCCCCCTCCTCGGCCTTATGAAATGTCGAGGAAGGAGATCTTCCTTCCTCGGCCTTATGGAATGACGAGGAGGGGAATCTTCCTTCCCCGTCATTTAATCAGCCATTGACGAGGTTAATAATTTGGTCTCCTCGTCTTTATGCAGATATGACGGGAAGAGAAGGAGAGCCCTCCTCGTCTACTCAAATAGTTAATGCCTTCGTTGAAGGTGCTCAAGCTGATGCTCGCCTTGTCCGACGAAGAAGCCGAGGAGCAGGTAGCCGAGGAAAGCAGATTGAGAGGGCACCAAAACCTGGGGATCCCATGATTGAAAAATTGTACTCCAAGTACAAAGTGGATCGTGCTGAATATAAATTAACTTATATGGGCAAGATAGAGCCGAAGACGGAGAAAGAAGAGACGGCCTTCTATTATAGCCAAGATTACGTCCATTTTTATTTCAAACAGTTCCAACAAGGACTCCGTCTTCCCTAGACCCCTTCATTTGTGAGTTTTTGGACGATGTAAAGGCAAAGGTACGGCCATGCTAGGAGCCAATGGTACTAGGGTTTTGGTTAGCTTTATCATTCTCTGCCGTAGTTTAGGCTATGAGCCGACCATGGGAGCCTTCCGTCACTTCTACATTGTCCAAGTCATCAAGGAACAATGGCTGGTAGTAATTAGGAGTGCCAATAGGAAACCAAAATTGCTCCTCCCCATGTCTAGTAAAGTTCCAGGCTGGGATAACCATGTCATCCGCGTTGAGAGCCGCCAAGGCTGGGAGTACCAGTCTCCTTGTGATGATCCAACCTCCTCCTTTGCCGTCCAACAATATGGGTGGACCAAAGATTTGATCAGACGTCTGGAAGAGTTTGCTAGGGTAGGGGTCCTGGACTGGAAGCAAGTCGAATCCTCGGACCATTTCTATATCCAGGCAGGATTGATGCCGGGGAACGAGGACGGGGTGGCTCCCCTCGTAAATGTTAAAAGAGGGCGTCGCTTCAACGATTGGACGGTACATCCAGGCTTCGTATTTCACGAGGATTGTATCAGGTGCCATGATGAGCGTCCCCGTGACCAATGTATTGGAGCACCTAACATTGTTGGACGTAAATTTTTATCTTACACTTGTAATTTGTCATATTATTTTGCTCGTACTTGACCTTGGGCTTCCTTGCTCGTACTTGACCATTTCTTCCTTGTCTTTTACAGATCTGACCACCGAGGAAGAAGCTACCCTTGCAATGGAGAGACTGAGCCCTCAGGAGCTAGTGAAGAGGAAGAGGAGGTTGAGCAAGAAAGCCGCTTTAACAGAAAGGAGGGAGGATACTAATGCTCGTAACCTCATCCTTAATGTTCAGACTGACCAACCCCTCCCCCTTAAATTGCACGGGGAAGTGGATGCCGAGGATCCTGCTGCTGATAATCAATCCAATCCATCAACTGTAGAGGGGCATAGCCTCCATGTTGATGCCGAGGAAGAAGCAACCGAGGAAGCTAACCTCGTCCAAAGGAGGTCCTCCAAAAGAACTCCAAGTGCCAGCGCCGAGGAGCCGGCTGCCAAACGGGCAAGCGTCAGTGTGGCCCCTGAGGTTGATGCTCCCCCTCCCTTGACCGTTCAGTCAGTCAAGACTATTGAAGAGGCTGATGAGCTGGCAAAAAATATGTCCCTTGGCATTCCTCGTCTTAAGGGACTCCCCCTGTTGGCAAGGGAGGGACCCTTGGTGAGATTGGGCCGAGCTCCCATCCAAAGGGCCATGGACGAGGATGCTTATGAAACCCTTTGCAAAGAGGGTCCTAATGAAGATACTGTGCTTTGCCACAAGGGACTCCTGCTTGCAGAGGTAAATGTTGATCCCTTTCTTGGGTTATTATCTTTGATATTGGATTTGTCTTCCTAACGATGATTTTATCTTTCAGTTGGCTTCAGTCACGGCGTACGAGAACGTGCTGGCCAAGAAGAAGACAAGGCGCCTGAATGAGGCCAAGGCAGCTCAAGCAAAGAGCGAAAAAGAAAAGTCTTCCTTGGCTAAACTTTTAGAAGCCAAGGATGCTGAGCTTGCAGCGGCCAAGGCCAAGGTTGAGGCCGAGGTAAAAAGGGCCGAGGAAGAAAGATCAAAAGCCGAGGAACATCTCCGGCTCAAAAATGAAGAGCTTGCCCAGGCCAGGGCAGATAAGGTCGAGCTTCAGACCAAGGCTGAGGAAGCTGAGGCCAAGTGCCGAGGATTGGAAGCTACCCTTCCAGCTAGGGAGGAAGAGGCCGTAGCTCGGTTCAAGGAGAGCTCGGCTTTCAAAGAACTGATGATGGCCAGCTCGGCCTTCAGAGAGGCTGTTGACGAGCAAACAGCCACCATGTTCGAGGACGGCTACCTCCACTTGGCCAGGAGCATTTTAGCTGATCCCTCCACTGGTCTTGACATCAACAAGATTGCCCAGCTAATATGCCGGGATCAATATGCCGAGGAGGTCAGGGCACTCCATCACTTAGTCCCTTATTCTGAGAGCAACCTGGAGCTAATAGCTGCCAAGGATGCCCATGCTTGTAGGGAAGTGTGGAAGCCGGCTTCTGTTGTCCCCGGCAATATTAAAGACCTAGTGGAGGCGATCCAAGACGCCGACGAGCCGGAGGACCTAGAGGCCGAGGGAAGGGGAACAGCCGAGGAAGCTGATGCTCAAGCCCATCAAACGACCCTTCCTCCACCTGGCTCCAATAATACTAGCTGGCTAGAAGAGCCTTTTGAGGATGCTCAGCCATCTTAGGATAGTTTTTCCTTTTTTGTTTCTTGTAATAGACAATAGGATCTTGTAATTTCCATTTGAATATCAATGAAAAAATCCTTTGTCATTATTCTGTCACTTTACTGACTTGATTATATTTTTGTATGCTATGCACTAGCCTTAGGAATGTGGGATCCGAGGAAGGTCCCTTGTTCCTTGTGGAGCAAGTGGTTAGGCCGAGGAAGATTCTCTGGCTGTAACTATACTCGTACTTTATTTGGGCCGAGGAAGTGTTCCTCGGCTTTGAATGTTGTAAACTTGAATCAGAGTAGATTCATGGTGGGAGGTTTATCAAGCCATTAGGCCGAGGAAAGTCCTAGGCCTTGGCCGTTAGTCTCCTAAGTCAAGATGGATCCTTGACTAGGAGAGTTGTAAGCCATCAGGCCAAGGTGGTTCCTAGGTCTTGGCTGCTTGGTATCCTGAATCAAGGTGGGCCCTTGACAGGATATACTGAGGGCCATCAGGCCAAGGTGGTCCCTTGGTCTTGGCAGGTGTGTAGGCCATCAGGCCAAGGAAGATCCTTGGTCTTGGCAATTGGTAAGCCATCAGGCCAAGGAAGATCCTTGGTCTTGGCAATTGATAAGCCATCAGGCCAAGGAAGATCCTTGGTCTTGGCAATTGGTAAGCCATCGTGCCAAGGAAGATCCTTCGTCTTGGCAATTGATAGGCCATCAGGCCAAGGAAGATCCTTGGTCTTGACAATTGGTAAGCCATCAGGCCAATGAAGATCCTTGGTCTTGGCAAATGATAAGCCATCGTGCCAAGGAAGATCCTTGGTCTTGGCAATTTGTAAGCCATCAGGCCAAGGAAGATCCTTAGTCTTGGCTATTGTGTATCGGAGAATCTGAGGTAATGCCCTCATCTTCCTGTGCTGGGGTGAAGAGCCGATAGTTGATAGTTGCTTTGCATGTTGGAAGAAATTGCTTTCGTAGAACCGAAATGTGATTACATCAAACCGCAATCCTATCAACTAAAAAAGACAAAAGAAAACAAAAGACCGAAAATACAAGACCGAAAATAAAGAGCTAATCTATTACAAAAATAAACTAGACTAGTGATAATATTTTCTAAGGTTGTCAATGCCATGGATGCTTGAGATCCTTCCCCTCCTTGGTCCTTAATCTGTAGGTCCCTTCTCGAATGACTTGAGTGATGATATAGGGACCTTCCCAATTTGGGGAGAGCTTGTTTTGTTCTCGCCTTCCGACCGGGCTTCGATCTTTCTAAGTACCCAATCGCCCACTTGGAATACTCTTTTGATGACCCTCTTGTCGTGATATGCCTTGGTCCTTTGCTTGTAATTCACCATCCTCATCGCAGCCTAGTCGTTTTTCATCTATCGGGTCCAGGTCTAGGAGCCTATTGACCTTGTTGACTTGCTCATCATAATGGGAGTTCCTTACTGTAGGGATGGCCATCTCTCGCCGGTGCCATAGCCTCGTAACCGAAAGTTAGTGCGAATGGGGTTTCCCGGTTGGCCCCCGGTGGTTGTGCGAACACCCCATAAAGCTAGGGGAAGTTCGTCCAACCATCTACCCTCGCGTCCTTCAAGGTTCTTGGTGAGGGCGGTTAGGACCCGGTTGTTGGCGGCTTCGCTTGACCGTTGCCTTGGGGTCTCGCTAACCGAAGATTTTGCATGGCGTACTTTGACTCTTCCCACCCGGTTGTAAATGCCGTGGAGAATTGGAGGCCACGGTCGAAACAATTGTATGCGGAAGGCCAAATCTGCACCAAATGTTGTCATGAACAAAGTTGATCGCATTCTCTTCCGTTATCTTGGCCAATGCCTTGGCTTCTATCCACTTGGAGAAGTAATCAACGGCTACTATCACGTACTTGCAATTACCACTGGGCGGGTGGGAAGGGTCCAATGAGGTCGATCCCCCACATATCAAATGGCCACGTAGGTATTACAAGTGTTTGCTCGACCGCAGTAGTCTTGGAATGTCGAGAACCTTTGGCATTTGTCACATTTTCGAACATAGGCATGCGCGTCTTCCCTTAGGTTTGGCCGCAGTAACCTAGCGCTATGATTTTGTCGCCTAAGGTCTCCGCCCCCGGTGTCCGCCGCAAACACCTTCATGTACTTCTTGCCAGAGGTTCTCGGCTTCCTTGGGATAGACACACCTTAGCGGGGGCTTCGTGAAAGATCTTCGGTAGAGGATTCCGTTCATCACCACGAATCTTGGAGACCTCTTCTTGATAAGCTTGGCTCGAGCATCGTCTTCTCGGGAGTTTCTCCTTCTCAATGTATTCGATGTAGTCATCGATCCAAAGATCTCTCTTCCTTGTCCGTAAGCATGACTTGTAATCTTTCATACGCAGTTCCTCGGCATAAACTACATATGGGTTGGTCTCCGCAGGAGACACGTCCATGGTGGCTAGTTTGGAGAGAACGTCTGCGACTTGGTTGTCTTCCCTTCCTATTCGCAGAGCTCGAAAAATTCCATTTTCTTCGTCATATCTAGGACCAGGTCTCTATATTTGGCAAGGGTGACATCTTGAGTGTTATATTCTCCTTTCACTTGTTTGACAACAAGTTGGGAATCACAGAAAGCAGCCACCTTAGTTGCTCCATAGAAGGAGGCCAACTCAATGCCAAATATGAGAGCCTCGTATTCGCCTTGGTTGTTAGAGGCGGGGAAACCCGAAGCGGATGGCATCTTGTATAGTATATTCTCCTTCCGGGCTTGCTAGTACTACTCCGCTCCGCTTATTTCCTTGGTAGCCGATCCGTCCGTATACGGGATCCAACAAATGGATGGGAGTTCAATGGGAGAGTCTTTTCCTCCTGGCGCGTTTTGCTTCCGGGAGGTGGGAGATGCTCACCCATAAAGGCGCCTCGACTCATGAAGTCAACCAAAGGCTGTGCTAGGAGGGTCTTCCTTGGTTGGTAAGTGATATCAAACTCCGTTAGAGCGATTGACCAACTAAGGAGACGTCCTGAGCCGTCCAACTTGTGAAGGATTTTCTTCAATGGTTCATTGGTGTAGACGGTGATAGGGTGTGCAGAAAAATATGCACGCAGCTTCCTTGAAGCAATGACTAGGGCATATGCTATCTTCTCCACATTGAAATATTTGCTTTCCACAGCGGACAGGGCCTTTGAGATATAGTAGACGGGCTTCGAATTCCTTCATCCTTTCGAACCAAGACAGTGCGACAGCGTGATCGGTGGCGGCTAGGAAGACATATAGCATCTCACCGGTAGTCGGATCGCTAAGCAAGGGAGGGGAACCCAAGTACTCCTTCAAGCGGAGGAACGCTTCCGAGCATTCAGGAGTCCAGGAGAAGCTCTTGGTACCCTTTAATACCTTGAAGAAAGGCAGTGACTTTTCGGCAGACTTGGCGATGAATCTTCCAAGGGCTGCAATTCTTCCATTAAGTCTTTGGACCTCCTTGATGGTGGTAGGTTCCTTCATGTCAATGAGCGCCTTGATCTTTTACGTGTTTGCTTCAATCCCCCTTTGGGAAACCATGAAGCCCGAGAAATTTCCCTGCAGTAACTCCGAACACGCACTTGCTTGGATTCGGCTTCATGTTGTTGGCTCGGAGGTTGTGAATGGTCTCTTCTAGGTCGTGAACGTGGCTGCCTTCCTTGGTCTTTATGACCATGTCATCAATATAAGCCTCCATGTTTCTACCTATCTGACTTGCAAAAACTTGATTTACCATCCGTTGGTAAGTGGCACCAGCATTCTTGAGCCCAAAAGGCATCATGATGTAGCGAAATTCCCCACGAGGTGTTTGAAAGGCGAGTCTTCTCGATGTCTTCTTTCGCCATTTTTATCGATGATAGCCGAGTAGGCATCTAAGAAGCCGAGAGTTTGGTGTCCAGAAATGGAGTCCACTAACTTGTCGATTACGGGGAGAGGATAGCCGTCCTTAGGGGCGGAGCTTTGTTTAGATCGGTGAAGTCTATGCACATACGCCATTTCCCATTTTGCTTCTTCACCATAACGACATTAGCTAACCAAACGGGGTATTTAACTTCGCGAATTATTCGGCGCTGAGTAATTTCTGCACCTCTTCTTTTATAGCTTCCTCCTTGTCCCTTGCAAAATTCCTCCTCGTCTGAGAGATGGTCTTCGCTAAAGGATCAACTTCTAAGCGGTGGAGGGCTACTTCTTCTTTGATCCCCCTCATGTCTTCGACTCTCCAAGCAAAGACGTCGAGACTGTTTTTCAAGAGGGATATAATTCTTTCTTTCTCTTCCTGTGATAGGCGGCCTCCTAGCTTGATTTTTGTTCGGGATAGTCGGGATTAATGACTACCTCTTCTAGCTCATCTACGAGGCTTCATTTCTGGTCCGTCTCGAAATTCCAGTGGATTCGATGATGATCTCTCTGATTCTCCTCCCTTCATTGTCGTTTACATTGAGGCCTTCTTCCTCCATAAGTTTATCGATGTACGGAAGATCGTTCATCCCCAGTGATGGTTGGCCCCGAGTTACGGTCATTGACGAGAATGGGGTGTTCCTCGGAGATGGGTAGAACTATGCCTTGGTCATCCGCAGTTTCTAGGACCATAGGCTCTTCTTCCAGAGTGGGTAGAGTTACGCCTTGGTCATCCACAATTTCTAGGACCATAGGTTCCTCTTCCTCACTTTCCCATACTTCACGGATATAGTTCATTCTAGAGCTAGTTTCCGTGGTCTTCTGTGATTTGGTGATCTTGATGTTCTCCTCGGGCGTATCTATCTACACGCTTTTTGACTTTTTCCGTCTCTTGACAACATGTTCCAAGAAATCTTTGGGTTGCCCTCACGCATCCAATGCCGGCCACGAGTGGGAAATTTAACTCGTTGGTGAGGAAGGGAGGCTACCATCCCAAGTTTGGCTTGACTTGGAATGCCAATGATCGCATGATAGTCACTAGTCAAATCCATGACTATGAAAGTGACAGTAGCTGTGGCTCGGAAGGGATGATCGCCGACCTCGAGCTCTAGTTCCACGGTTCCCTTTGCTCCAACCTTATGGTTGGTGAATCCTTCAAGCCTTCCATGATATGGCTCTAGCGCAGTGTCCTTCAACCCCATTTGTTGGAAAGCTGAATAGTATAAGATGTCACGGGAGGCCCCCGTGTCAACAAGAAGTCTTTCGGATTCCACATTGTCAATTCGACCCTTGATGACCAATGGCTGCTCACGAGCTGCTCGACTTCCCGCCAACTCATTCGGAGAAAAACTAATGACTTCTTCTGCTTTATGGATCCAAGTAGGGACATGGTATACTTTGCTTAGCTCGTGGATCTGATCCCTTAGCTTTCTGGTGGAGGTCACCTCTTCACGGATCACATGTAGTTTAGCCCTAGGAGGCCTTCTATCTTCATCCTCACTCTTGGAGTCATCTTCGCTCTCCTCTTGCTTCCGCTTTCGCTTGCCATCTTTCTTCATGACATAACGGTCTAACTTTCCCTCGTCAACCCATTGTTGGATTATCTTCTTAAGGGCCCAGCAACCATCGGTGGTGTGCCCGTTGTCCTTGTGAAAATCACAGTATTTGTTCTTGTTGCGGGGATACTTTGGGCTATCAGTCAGCAGACGAGGTGGAGGAAGGTTCACCATCTGCATGATTTCGGAGATGGGCTTTGTAAGAGGGTGAACTCCGGCTTCTCGGTGCTTCCGGTTTTATTCTTTCCTTTCTTACTTGCGTTCCCATTGTCATTACGTCGGGAGTTAGTTGCTTCGGGTTCCGTCTTGTCGGCACCCCTTTTCTTTGTCTTGTCCTCGGCCATGGAAATGGCATAAGCCACTTTGTATAATTCGGCCTTGGAGGTGGGTTCCCACTGGCGAGAGTTCATAAATGAGGGGGCCAGATTTTAACCCGTAGTTGAAGCAAACTATGACCTCCCTATCGGTAAGGCTTTCTTCGACTTGGTCCGCCATCTTTCGGAACCTATTGTAGTAGCTAAGGTGGTCTCTCCCTTCCCTTGCTCAATGTTGGCCAAGTCGGTTAATCTCATCTTCCTCTTCCCAGCCGTGGCAAAGTGATCTAAGAACATTCTCCTCATGCCCCTCCAGAATCGATGCAACCTTTCTTAAGTTCACGGAACCGGGTCAAAGCCATTCGGAAAAGGTGCTCGCGAAAGCTTTGCAGAGCAAGTCATCGGCGGTGGTGAGGAGATTCATGGTTTGTTCAAAACTTTGCACATGGTCCTTGGCGTCGGTGGTTCCGTTATATTTCTCGAAATTTGGGAGCTTGAGGTTAGGATGGGGAGGTCTTTGCCGGTTATCCTCAAGGAAAATGGACGGGTGGCCCAATCATAATCATCGTCATTATATTTCTTTCCCCTCTCCATATCATCCAGGCCTTTCGCTTCAGCGGCTCCCATTGCTTTGTTTCTATTTCCTTCTCACACGCTTGAGCGAGTGCTTCGTTGGGAGCTTCGATCGACTTTTCTTTGGGCGATCATTCACCCTACTATGCTTTTCTTCATGCTCGGTGGCCATCACGTTTGGAGGGGCCCTATCACGTCTTGGTTCCGTGTCTTGTGCGCCAAGTATCATCTGTAGGGCTCACAGGGTCCTCGGCCTAGCAAATTCCCGACGCGAGGACGAGGAGAGTCCGGTCGACGAGGACGATGAGAATCTGAATGACGAGGACGAGGAGAATCGGCCGACGAGCTCGAGGAGACGCGGGCGCCTAGGTGTCATGATGAGGCGAAGCGGTGATAGGCGCCTATTCAAGCCTGAGTCTTGTTCTTAGGTCCTTGGAGTTCACTTCCTCTTCCCTAGGAGTTATTTGGCTTCTCGAGATCGACCACGGGCTCCTTATGCTTACCGTTATGCCGAGGATGAGGAGAATCCCTGGGAGGTGGCGTGGTAGCTCGGCGGTCTTCGGGGAGGATCACGATGCTCTCCTGTTCCTTTCTCAAAGGTGGGCCCATTGATGGTACAATGAAGGGAGCCATGGAATGATCAGGGTCCATTTGAAACAGAGCAACTTGTGTCTCATACATCCTTTGCAAAGTCTCCATTTGTTTGTGTAACAAAGAGCGTCGGTCAACGGGTTGAGATCCTCTGCTTGGCCGGCGTCGGCATTCTTTGTTTTCTTCCTTCCCGCTTGCTTCCCACGAGTACGAGTAGGACGAGGAAGGTCATTGCCCTCTCCCTCGGCATTCGTCTCGACCCCTGGAACGAAGAGTCATGGCAAGGGGAGGAATGGCATCGGCTTGAGGTAGAGGAGGAGGAGGAGGCGGTGGCTCCTCGGCTCAGGTGTTTCCCCATTCACTTGGGTGGGATCCTCGAGTGTAACACTTGTGAATTGTCCGTCCATTATGAATCAACGGCAGTTATTAATGAAGAAATATCTCAAAAATCACAATTTCAATAGAACCAATTTTGAGGTCAAAATTAGGGCAAATTTTGACCACAAACAAGCTGCCGATTGTAATTCTTTCGAAACAAAACGAATTCAAGCCAAGCGAGGCGGAATTTTAACGCCAAAATGCCTTCAACGGAATGCAGGTATTTTAGGTCAAATTATGCGGGTCGGGCGGTTTTCAAGAACAAACCGGCGATCCCGAAATTCCGTTCCAAGAAAGAACAATTCCGGCAAGAAAATTGGCTTAAGGCGAGCGTCTTCCGGGCCAAACAATGGGTGTTTGAATCGATTTCCAGCAATGGAACCAATTGATGATGCCAAAATCGTCAAATCGGCCCAAATCCAAGCGTCGAATGCTCGGCGATTGCAAGGCTGAAAATAAGAGAAAACACGTAAACTAAGCCGGGGCGGATCCGGCTAAAGGCCCTCCGGCGTGAGAGTAAGTTCACGGTTGATATTAGAGAAATCAAATTGACAGAGTTTCTCCAATGTAAAAAGTAACGTACCAAATAATGAGCCATGGGGCTTGTATTTATAAGAATGGATTGATAGAATCCATGTTGGAGTGAACTTGTAGAGAGATAAGATATAATCTTAAGAGGATCATATCTGTTAAGAAATCCTTGTTTGACTTGAATTGATATTAATAATTGTAATCCTGATTGGGTTACAACTGTATAATCCTTGTTGAATAAGGATTGTAACTGCTAGCCGGAACGCCGAGGAAGACAAATGATTTTCCTCGGCCTTGGGCAAATTAGCCGAGGAAAATGACTTTGTTTCCTCGTCATTTGGTAAATGGCCGACATGAAAATATGCCGGGGAGAATACTTTTGTTTCCTCGGTAATTGGTGATATGACGAGCAAAGGACTTTTCTCTCCTCGGTAATTGGAACAGGCCGGCCCAAGAATGTCGACATAAGGCCAAGGTAAATGTTCCTCGGCATACGAGGAAGATAATGCTCGGCCCTAACACTTGATGAATATATAATATCCATGGCCCAATATAGTTGGGCTCAGGTTCGGGCAAGCCCATGTTCGTAGCTCGGTTTATACCGTTCACAAGATTTTATATATCTGATTCCCAATCCCATGAGAGGACTTTACAGCACTGGATAGTGTTACTATTGTTGTTGTATTATCTCTCAAAGAATGGTGTGTGAAATCAGTTCAAGAGGATATTATTATTATTATTATTATTATTATTATTATTATTATTATTATTATTATTGAAGATAGAAAGAAAGTGTACTGTAGAGTACATGTACGAAAAGGGAGGGAGGATCCTTTTACTTTCTACTAGAGTTTGGTTTGTTGTGATTGTTGGGAGCATGTGATTCTGTCAGTAAAATGTCAGATTAAAAGTGAGAAACTTTAAAAAGAAGAGGACACAGTAAATCACTTGGTGTAAAATTTGCCTCCCATGTTCACTATCTAACACATACTCACTTCCCATCTACTTTCTATCTTCAAACATACTAGGACATCCATTTAACTCCAAAAGAATGGAGTCACTCCAAAACAGAACGAATTTTTTCTCAAATAATCCTGTTTTACTTTATTATTTATTAAAATGACTTACTGTTTAAACTATTGCTCATAATATTCACTTTTTTGAAACTCGCTACATCGTGTAGCGAGTTTGACTAGGGTTGGTCAAAACTCGCTACACCGTATAGCGAGTTTAGGATAATTAATTTAGGCCGTTGGGAAAGTAATTAGGGCATTTAATTAAACTAAACTCGCTACACGGTGTAGCGAGTTTTGACCAGATTTAAGTCAAACTCGCTACACCGTGTAGCGAGTTATGTAATTCCAAATTCTCTACAAAACCCTCTCCGTCAGTCCCAACAAAACAAACCCTTCTCTTCCTTTCTCAGTCCATTTATCCCTTTTCTTTCTTTCTTTCTTTCTTTCTTAGTCCATCTCTCATCTATCTCTCTCAAATCTAATTCATCTTTCTCAATCCAAAATTTATAACTATCAAAATGGATCCATCAAAACCCCGCTGATATCTTGGACGACAACCTCTTCATGGACATCCCGGTCAAACCTCCAATCGTCTATCTAATCTCTCTCAAATCGAACGAGAGTTTCAATCTCCACCGCCTCAAATCGAACGAGAGAGAGAATCTCCACCGCGTCATATCATACCTGGTCCCGCTGGTGAAGCACAGGCCGCCATGCGTCGGCATCGCACCGGAAAAGCTCATGTCTCTCAGGGACCCCCCGCTCAGTCGACCCAAGAGGTCATACGTAAAAAGCTTGAAAAGCCGGTGAAGGATGATGATTTCCAGGGCAAAGCTTGGCTTTCTGCAATGGACTATCTCACTGCAGAGGGTACTTATTATCCGTTGAGAATGATCAAGGAGAATTGCCAAAAATATGAGAGGGTGGAACAGGTATATTATTTTATATTAATTATAGTTAAGGTTGAAATTTACAAATAATTGATAATTACATTTTTGTTCTATTAGGTTGTTGTGGTTGTGAAGGAGTTCACACCAAGTGATCATGCATCTGTGCATTTGGTTTTGAAGGATCCTACTGATACCATTGATGCTTACATTGCTGACAAAGTGATGAGGGATAGTGAGGGCGGAAGTCACATAGGTGTTAGTCTTTGTTCTTATACTTACTCGAGTACGAAATATTTTCCTTAACATTACACTCCCTAAGGTTATATTCCTTAACATTTTGTTCTAAATATTTTGTTTTGTTGATCTATTAGGTACATTGTTTGGGCCCCCTCACGCTAAAAAATACTTAACATTGTTACTTCCAATGTTTCTAAGGTGTTTCCCAAGGATTGTTAATTTGTGTTATTGGACATGTAATATTTGAATTTCTGTCGGATTTAATATGTTCTGAATTTATGTAATATTTTTCTATGTGATCGGGATGTGATCACTGAATATTTTGGATTTAATGTAATATTTCCTATGTGGCCGGGATGTGGCCACTAACTTGACAATATTTTTGTTTTTTGTGATGTTATTTTAGATTTTTTAAAATTATTTTGTACAGTTTGTGTTTGGTTTTGTTGCAATTATTTATGACATATTTTTTTTTGATACATCCAAAAAAAATAAATTTGAAAGAAAAACTTTATTCAGCAACATGTCATCATTTGTTTTAAAACATGAAAAAAAATATTTTAAAAAAAAATTCAGCCACATGTCATTATTTTTTTAACACATGTAATTTTTTTTTTTGTTAGTACGAAGCTATTTTGAGCAACAATTTGAAGCTGATTTAATTGTCCAAATTAAAATTTAAAAGTTGTTATAGTTACACCATTATATGTACTTCAAGTAACAATTTTTAGATATTCATTATGATATCTAAATTAACCTATAATTATTGCTCAAAATACCTTCGCGAACGAAATTTTTTTTTTGATGTTACTACGAAGCTATTTTGAGCAACAATTTGAAGCTGATTTAATTGTCCAAATTAAAATTTAAAAGTTGTTATTGTTACACCATTATATGTACTTCAAGTAACAATTTTTAGATATTCGTGATGATACATAAATTAAGCTATATTTATTATTCAAAATGCCTTCGCGAATGAAAAAAAAAAAGAAGTAAGAAATTTTGAAACGAATCTATAGTGGGGGACAATATCTGGCTTTAACTCGCTACAATGTGTAGCCAGTTTCAATAAAGCTGAAATCGCTACACGGTGTAGCGAGTTTAATTCAGCTTTATTGAAACTCGCTACACGGTGTAGCGAGTTTAAGTAAGCCAAAATACTTTCCAGCTACAAAGTAGCAGTTTTGAACGCCCGTGAATTTCAGTTTTCAATAAATTCACGTTATTAAAGAGATTCTCTCAGCTTTCTCTTTTCCTCTCAGCTTTGTTTCTCTCAGCTTTCTCTCTTTCTCTCAATCAACTCTCTCAATCACCATTTTCTAAATCACCTTAATTCAAAATAAAACTTCTTCACGTTATTTTATTTCATCAGAATTGTTGAAGATCAACAAGAATCAAGGTAAATTAACATCATCTTAATTATTGTTTTGACTTGTGTTTAGATATAAAATTTAATGATTTAACTGTGTTTTTGTAGATATAATAAATGTAAGAGTTTTGTTATGTAGGTTTTAACACTTTGATTTCGTAATGTAGGGTTAAAGATGAACGGGGGTCCAATCATTTTTATGTGTTATTGGGGAGGTGATGATGAACAACCGTTTGATGGTCCTCATTTCAAAAAGGGGCCAAAATGTGCAATAAGGGGTAATTGCCAATGGAAATACAATGAGTTGATTGATGAGTTATATAAAAAGGCGAACTTAGATCGGTCTCAATTTGATTTGAAAGTCATTTACAGATGCCCTCATTCTTTTGATAGCGGGATTGGTGAGTACTTTCCTTTCCGTATTGAAGATGATGCGTGTATGGATGTAATGTTCGATCAGTTTGCTAAATTTGGGGGGATTGGAAATTTGCAGCTGTATGTGGTTGTAAAATTAATTGAAAATCGATCCAATCTAGAGTTTGAAACACAGCACACAAAGAGTACTTTCAGGTTTTCTCCAACTGGTAACCGTGATGATGGGGTTGGTCCAAGTTCCCAAACTCTTGTATCAACTCAAACACCAAATTATGATGATGGGGCATTTGGGCATAATTATCATGTTAATGATGATGATCGGGCATTTGGGCATAATGATCATGTTAATGATGATTATGATGTTGACTATGAAGAAGAGGAAGTACACACTGATGTAGATGCAATGCTAGAGGATGATGATGATGAATATGAGGAGGGTAGTAGTGATTCTGATGTCGATTTGGGAGCCGGTGATGATGGGCCGATTGATGATGATGTGGAAGCACCTCTTGTTCACTATGAAGTGCCGCAAAATCGAAGATATGAGAGAGCGAGTTATCCCTTTTACAGTGATATTGGTACATCTGCTCGACAAGAACAAGGCTTGATTGATTAACGACGAGAAAATAATGTATGATATATGTATACCTGCATCCGAGGGGCATGATGAAGTAGTCCTGCTCTCTGAGTCGATAACGGATCTGCGGCCTCACACATTTCAACCGCTCCCAATCCCAAATCTATATCAAATAAATGTATATCAAATACTATAAATAATGCCGCAAATTTGAAATAAAACTTAAAAACACAATGAACATTAAAATGAAATAAAATACCTGTAGAATGTTGAGAAATCCTCCGCACTGTTTCGTCCGAGGGTCTGTCGCACTACATAACTCTCGATACAGGAAAGCAAGCGCAGCACTCCCCCAATCTGTGCGGTGACCCTAGAAACATCACTAAGCGAGAGGAGATAACATAGCTTAACCTTGTTGTTCGTACGATCGGGCATGATCGTAGAACCCAAGGCAAGCAAGATGTACGCCCGTACGTGCGATCCACAATCTCCGGAGCAAGATTCATCATCGAGGTCACTAAAGTGTGGGAAACGTACGGTAATCCACCGGAGCTTCGCAGGCGCTCCCATCTAGATCTCCGTCACCGAGGACGCCCCTAAATACTTCGACAGCACCCCAAATATATGTACCGGAAACCCATCATCGATAACAAGATCCCCATCAATCGGCAACCCGCAAATCATGCCGATATCCTGTAGGGTGATCGTCATCTCACCAACCGGGAGATGGAACGTATGGGTCTCCGGACGCCATCTCTCGATCAAAGCCTCCAGCAATGCAAAATCATACTGTATCCTCCCTATATAGTGTACTCCACTGAATCCGCACTCTGCCAGTCTCAACAATATCACAGGAGCTAATTCGCACCTCGGCAAGGCGCATCACGACGAAAACGAGGGGACTAGAAACCGGCCACCCGGACCAAATATACCTAGCCCTATGCTCCGCATGCCGGGTCAGAACAGATGTATCGATAGGCCCGGGATCAATGAACGCTTCCATCTATTTATTTCAATATCAAGGTTGGTTATTGTTCTATAAGGCAAGAAAATAGGATGTAATTACTAGTACGTGGCATTGTAATCCAAAGTTATCCCACACTTCCAAGAAGTGCCTGTGGGAAAGTTCTTGATTTCCAGCCTATATACTAAGTAATACTTCAAGAGTAATCCTCATGCGGTTTTGAAAAATAGGATGCAGTTTTTTTTTTTAAATGTTTGAACAATAAATCATATTTTAAGGGTTTAGGGTTTGGGGTATAAGTATATGAGATTTGGGTTGTTGTTATATGTATATTAATTCCTATTCTATTTTTCTATCACTAAATCATATTTTAAGGGTTTAGGGTTTCGTGACGAGAAAGATTATTGTGCCATAATGAAGAAAAAAATCTCATTCAGAGAGATCACCTTGAGACTAAAATAGCAATCTACTGTGTTTTTACTGTAAATTTTGTTTTAAACATATGTTTAACACTTCATTTACTAATATTCACTTCAATAGATTTTTTTTTTAATTGCTCTTGATCAATGGTTTTTGTCACTTTCATAGGTCATTTTTACCTAAATTTGAACATTTTCATGTTTAGGGACATATAAAAATATTGTTCTTACAATCCAATATTTCATATAAATGGGAATAACAATATTTCAACCAAAAAAAAAAAAAATCCTAAATTGCAATTACAACAACTACAGCCTCACTCAACCAAAAAAATGGGAATAACAATATTTCCAACCAAAAAAAAAAAAATCCTAAATTGCAATGTCATAAAATAAAAATCAAAAAAATTCGGAATTAAATAAAAATTAGTCACATAAATGGGAATAACAATATTTCAACAATAAATCAACCAAAAAAAAAAAAAAATCCTAAATTGCAATGTTCTTCTTCTTGGCAATATAGAAATTCGGAATTAAAAAAGGGCCAAAATTCGGAATTAAATACAAATTAGTCACATAAATGGAATATGAAATAACAATATTTCAACAACAAATCAACCAAAAAAAAAATCCTAAATTGCAATGTTCTTCTTCTTGGCAATATAGAAATTAGTCACATAAATTCGGAATTAAAAAAAAAAATCATAAATTCGGAATCAAAACTAAAATTCAACTTAATATAGAAATTTAAACTTACAATTAAGAAAAAGGTTGAATTTCTTGGCAAAATCCTTGGCTTGGCTCGAAGTGTTCTTCTTCTTCCTTGGCTTGCGGCGGCTATGGAGATGGAGAAGTTTAAGTTTTTTTGTTTTGTTTGGTTGAATGCGTGAACTGAGAAGGGGTAAAGGTTTTAAATTAAACTTGTTGCACGGTGTAGCGAGTTTGACTTAAATCTGGTCAAAACTCGCTACACCGTGTAGCGAGTTTAGTTTAATTAAATACCCTAATTACTTTCCCAACGGCCTAAATTAATTACCCTAAACTCGCTACACGGTGTAGCGAGTTTTGACCAACCCTAGTCAAACTCGCTACACGGTGTAGCGAGTTTCAAAAAAGTGGACATTATGGGCAATAGTTTGAACAGTGAGTCATTTTGGTAAATAAAAAAGTAAAACGGGATTATTTGAGAAAAAAAATCCCAAAACAACCTTTCAAAATTCTCAAAATTGAATACTCTTTTTAATTACTAAGTAAGGATAATGTCAAAAACGTTTGAATCATTCTAAATTAATCGACAGGATGTATACTAGATGTTTGAATAGTCTGAAAAATAAGAACAAATACGTAAACTAAAACGGGATTTCACCGATGAATGTCATTCGACGTGATAGTAAATATTCATATGACAGATGCAAATTCAATTAACAATATTTGAGAGTCAAAAGAATGCCTTTGTCAAACGTATCAAAATTGTGTGAATTATGTCTTGTATTTATAGATTTAGGATATACATTCTATCCTTATATAGAAAGTTATGTGAGAGGAGGATTATAATCCGATTTGAATTATAATACTAGTTGGATTATAATTTTTCACAATCCTTGTTTTAGTAGGATTACATTTGCCTTCTATACGTATACATAGAAGGCATCCTGCTCGGCATATTTCATTGGTCGACATGTATGAATGCCGAGTAAAAGGAGGGCAAGGTTAAGGAAGCCCCTTTCCCTTGTCTTGATGTAGACCGAGGAGGCGCTGATCGGCCTTTGATGACACCCTAATCGGCATATATGAGTGCCTTATCGGCATATTTCAATATTTCATCCTAAGTCATTATATTCGCTCTACTATATATAGGTCGAAATAGTGGAAAATGACGAGTAGACGTGACGAGCATAGGTAAGCCCATTCTCTATGTCGTATTTGAGACTTGTATGGATTGCCCAATCCATTGGGCCTTACCTGGTTTATGCCCATGGTCATACTCGGTTTATGCCGTTCAGTGGCCCCCGACTTTCTAGCTTGGCTTTGCCGAGGAGGAATTGGTGCTCGACCTCGGCTTAAACGAATACGAAAGGGTTTTCTCGAAACACGAGGCATCAATCATTTATTCGCAGGTTATTTGGACACTGATGGGCGCGGATATCCATCACCACCATCCACCATCTTCAAACAACCTACGTTCAAATTCAAAATCAAACCCATAACCAACCTCAAATCCAACAAAATCACATTAAATTCAAACTTAGATACTTTAACAATCATAGTTCAACAAACACATCCAAAATCAAGCTTCAAAATATCAAAAAAAAAACTACCTTCAAAAATCCCAGATCTGGGTTCCATGGTGGACGAAATCCAAAATCAAGCTTCAAAATTTCAACAAAATACCTTTAAAAATCTCAGATATGGGTTCCATTGTTTACCAAAAATCGAATTAGAGAGAAGAGATGAGTAGAGTTGACAAACAATGAAAAGGGGGTGGGGACGAATAGTGAGGCGAGGGGAAGGGGTCGCCTGAACGTGGAGCTGTGTGGGAGGAGGTGATGATGGGGTCGCCTGAACGTGGAGTTGTGATGGAGGAGGTAGACGGTGGTGGGTTGGATGGGGCGGAGAAGAAGGTGAAGAAAAGGAGGAAATTTTTTGACTTTTCTGATTGGAGTTAGGGCAATGGATGGTAATCTGAGAGGGGGGTGGTGTGGGGAGAGGCAGCGGCGGACATGAGAGTGAGGCTGAGATGAAGAAGCAAGGAAGGAAGAAGAAGGTAGAAGAAGAAAATGTGATGGATTTTTTTGGAATTTTATTAAATTGATTTAGGTTAGAAAAACTGGGGAAGAGGTTTTCTTAGAGGGAGGGTTAATTTGCAAATAAAAAATTTATTCTTAAACCCTTCTATATTTA
Source organism: Adenophora triphylla var. japonica (assembly GCA_022495995.1). Classification (NCBI taxonomy): domain Eukaryota; kingdom Viridiplantae; phylum Streptophyta; class Magnoliopsida; order Asterales; family Campanulaceae; genus Adenophora; species Adenophora triphylla. The sequence continues at coordinate 203,881 of JAFEMH010000074.1, forward strand.
TGAGAATTAAATTTAGGTTCTTTTTTTTAATAATGTACACTTTTACCCTTTTTAGTTTCCACATCAGCTGATTTTGAGCAAATTTAGTGCCAACTCATCATTATTATGACATCAGCATGCCACGTAGGAATATTTAACGTCGATTTGAACAGAAATGAGACGGAAGGATGACATGGTAAATTAAGTATTAGGTTAAGGACGAAATCGTAAAACAAAATACTTCAGTGACGAATAGGTAAAAAAGTAAATAGTTCAGTTACTAACTTGGTATTTAACTCTACTTTCATTAAAATAATTATGGAAAGAAATATTTCATTAATTTTTTTTAATAGTCAAATAAGAAGATCATATCTTATGAGATCGTGTGAGTATAACAATAATATAAACAATGTGAGGACTCAAATATAATATGAGTGAGGAAATATTAAGGCCCCTAAAACCTATAAAAGAAAAATTATACACAATAAACTTGAAAAATATAAAGAAAAAAATATGAGGGCCCAACAAAAATTGTAAGAAACATATTGTATTATATACAATGAAATATGTAAAAAAAAATTATGATTTTTTTAATAAATAATAAAATAATATGTGAGTCCCCAATTTGTTGTTTAAAAACATAATGTAAAGTGGACAATGTGAACCTTGGCAATTTATTGCTGAAAATGTGTACAATTAGAGAAGCAACAAATATAAAATAATCAGATTAATGATATTAGTATATAGTATACTCATATATAAAGAATAAATAATCTCAAATTTAGATATAAAAATGGAACTATGGCTAATTGTTCCTAAAGCTAGAGTGTAAATGGTTCGGTTTGAAATAATTAAGAGGTCGAACCACTAGTCATCGACTTAGAGATATCACCCGAGAGTTGAACCATGAGAAAATTTAAATCGAGCTAAATCAAACCAAAAAATTTAAATCGAGCTAAATCAAATCGCAATGTTTTGATTTAGTTTGATTTAAATTTTTGCAATTCAAACCACGATTGTTCCAAACCATAATCAATTATTATGTTTGTTTAAATGTTTCAAACTTTACTGGCTATAGAATACCTTTTTTAAGAAAAAAACATACAAGTATAACTTGTTATAAGGTGCCGAGGAAAAGAATTACAGAAAAATGAAAATAAAATACAATTAAACTATAAACTGAAAATACAAAGGATAAGTTGTTGAATTTGATGCACGAGCCCAATGAAACCACTGTCTCCTTAAGACATATTCGACCCCTCACCGAGTGTGCTTGAGTTTGCTTGGGTCGCTTGTCTCCCAGGATAGAACGTGCGAACCGGAGGGCACTTTACACCTAAAGTTTTCGGCGAGTTGAATCGTACTTGAACTAGATCACCTCTTCTTCTATAATGAAAACTAGGAGGCCAAAGAAAGAAGCAACAAGATGCAACAAGAGAAAAATGAAAGAGGATTGCAGGAGCAAGTGTTTTCTTCTCTGGGTGTTTGTTCTTCCTTGTAGTAGTCTCTAAAATGTTGTTGGCAAACAACTATTTATACATATTCAATCCACTACAAGGAAAATGGATTTTAGCTACGGCAAATTCCGTAGCTAAAATGAAGATTCCGTAGCTAAATCGTGTTTAGCTACGGATTTGTTCCGTAGCTATTCCGTGGGTGCAGGTTTGTCGCTAAACTGGGCGTCGCTATTTTGTAACTATTTTAGAGACGGATATGTCCGTCTCTAATTTAGAGACAGATATGTCCGTCTCTAAATTAGAGACAGATATGTCCGTCTCTAAATTAGAGACAGATATGTCCGTGTCTAAATTAGCTACAGATATGACCGTCTACAGATTAGCGACAGATTTTTCGTCTCTATTTAAATTCTCGTTTTATTTTCGAACCATTTTAGCGACGGATATTTCTGTGGCTAAATTGACAATTTTTTGTAAAAAAAAATTATACTAATATATTTTAAATATATATTAAATCAGTCCCTTGATTTTTCTTATTCTCAAATCAATCCCTTAATTTTTTTTTATTTTCAAATCAGTAACTTAATTTTATTAATTCTAAATCAGTCCTTGACAATTCAAAGTTACACTTTGCCCCCCTCAACTTCTTTTCTACCCAAATCCGTCCTCAATATTCACCATCAGCGACCACCGCCATCCACCGTGACCATTCACCACCGTCGACCATTCACCACCATCACACAACCACATCAAACTACCTACATTCACAACCACCATCAAAACAGAGATTGAAGAATCAAAAACGAAATCAAAACAAGATTGAAGAGATAAATGGGGAGGCTGTTTGTGTTTGTTGAAGGGAGAGAAATAGAGAGAGAAATAGAGAGAGTGACGGAGGGCGAAGGCTGCAGCTGGATGGCGCCGGCGACGGCGGAGGCTGAAAGAACGAAGGAGACGGTGAGGGAAATGAGAGAGAGAGACGTGCTTTCTAAATGAAGAGAGAGAGAGAGAAATAGGGAGAGGGAGTAAATGGATTTGTGTGGATTAATATGGGCCATTTGATTTATTGACATGAACGGTTGAATCTTGCTTTGGCCATAATCCGCGTGAAATTTTAAAATCCAATCAAACAATGCCACATCACACGTACTTATATTTATTTCACACTATATTATACAATAACTAAAATATTTATGTCTAATATTAAGAATAATAATATTTATTATTAATAATATTTATTAATAAATTATTAATTATATAATTAATTAATTAATTAATATTAATATTAATTATATAATTAGTAATAATATTAATAATAGTATTAATAATAATTAGAAATTTTTATTATTTTTTATTGAATAGGAAAAAATATTTTAGATTTTTTTTATTACTGAAATTTAAAAAAAGTTATCTAAAATATTTACATGCTTTTATTTGATTTATCCAAAATTTTAGTTATAGTAATATGCCTAATATCAAGAATAATAACATTATCATATAATTAGTAATAATACTTAATAATAAGACTAATAATGATGTTATTGTTAATTATTCAATTATATAATTGAATATATTAATAATTATTATTATATAATTAATAATAATATTAATAATGACTAGTAATAATATATAACATCAAAAATAATAATGTTATTAATTAATAATAATATTCATTAATTTAATTATTTTAAATTTATTAATAATAATTTAATAATTTAAACTTCTAAAAAATATTAATATACCTAAGTAATAATTGATAATAATAAATTATAAAAAATACTTATTAACAATAACAATAATTTAATCTTTAAAGAAAATAGTAATTAGTAATAATACTTAATAATAAGACTAATAATGATGTTATTGTCAAAATGGTATACGGCTACCTCGTTTTTTTTTTTATACATTCTAAATGACATTTAAAGTGTTTTTAATCTCTATGACTTTCCTCAAAATCCAAATGGAAATTGAGTTACAAATATGTGCCATTATTTAGAGTTTTTAGGGTTTTATGTGTCCCGATCTTGTGAAAATGGTATACGGCTACCTCGTTTATTTTTTTTTAATGTTTTTCTACATTCTAAATGACATTTAAAGTGTTTTTCATCTTTATGACTTTCCTCAAAATCCAAATGGAAATTGAGTTACAAATATGTGTCATTATTTAGGGTTTTAAGGAATGTGTCCCGATCTTGTGAAAATGGTATACAGCTATCTCGTTTATTTTTTTATACATTCTAAATGACATTTAAAGTGTTTTTCATCTTTATGACTTTCCTCAAAATCCAAATGAAAATTGAGTTACAAATATGTGCCATTAATTAGGGTTTTAAGGAATGTGTCCCGATCTTGTAAAAATGGTATACGGCTACCTCGTTTATTTTTTTTAATTTTTTTTCTACATTCTAAATGACATTTAAAGTGTTTTTAATCTCTATGGCTTTCCTCAAAATCCAAATAAAAATTGAGTTACAAATATGTGTCATTATTTAGGGTTTTTAGGGTTTTATGTGTCCCGATCTTGTGAAAATGGTATACGGATGCCTCATTTATTTTTTTTTAATTTTTTTTTATATTCTAAATGACATTTAAAGTGTTTTTCATCTTTATGACTTTCCTCAAAATCCAAATGGAAATTGAGTTACAAATATGTGCCATTATTTAGGGTTTTAAAAAATGTGTCCCGATCTTGTGAAAATGGTATACGGCTACCTCGTTTATTTTTTTTTATTTTTTATATATTCTAAATGAAATTTAAAGTGTTTTTCATCTTTATGACTTTCCTCAAAATCCAAATGGAAATTGAGTTACAAATATGTGCCATTATTTAGGATTTTAAGGAATGTGTCCCGATCTTGTGAAAATGGTATACGGCTATCTCGTTTATTTTTTTTTAATTTTTTCCACATTCTAAATGACATTTAAAGTGTTTTTCATCTCTATGGCTTTCCTCAAAATCCAAATGAAAATTGAGTTACAAATATGTGCTATTATTTAGGGTTTTTAGGGTTTTATGTGTCCCGATCTTGTGAAAATGGTATACGGCTACCTCGTTTATTTTTTTTTAATTTTTTTCTACATTATAAATGACATTTAAAGTGTTTTTCATCTTTATGACTTTCCTCAAAATTCAAATGGAAATTGAGTTACAAATATGTGCCATTATTTAGGGTTTTAAGGAATGTGTCCCGATCTTATGAAAATGGTATATGGCTATCTCGTTTATTTTTTTTTAATTTTTTTCTACATTCTAAATGACATTTAAAGTGTTTTTCATCTTTATGACTTTCCTCAAAATCCAAATGGAAATTGAGTTACAAATATGTGCCATTATTTAGGATTTTAAGGAATGTGTCCCGATCTTGTGAAAATGGTATACGGCTACCTCGTTTATTTTTTTTTATTTTTTTCTATATTTTAAATGACATTTAAAGTGTTTTTAATCTCTATGACTTTCCTCAAAATCCAAATGGAAATTGAGTTACAAATATGTGCTATTATTTAGGGTTTTTAAGGAATGTGTCCCGATCTTGTGAAAATGGTATACGGCTACCTCGTTTATTTTTTTTTTTTTTTCTACATTCTAAATGATATTTAAAGTGTTTTTTATCTCTATGACTTTCCTCAAAATCCAAATGAAAATTGAGTTACAAATATGTGCCATTATTTAGGGTTTTAAGGAATATGTCCCGATCTTGTGAAAATGGTATACGGCTACCTCGTTTATTTTTTTTAATTTTTTTCTACATTCTAAATGACATTTAAAGTGTTTTTCATCTTTATGACTTTCCTCAAAATCCAAATGGAAATTGAGTTACAAATATGTGCCATTATTTAGGGTTTTAAGGAATGTGTCCCGATCTTGTGAAAATGGTATACGGCTACCTCGTTTATTTTTTTTATTTTTTTTCTACATTCTAAATGACATTTAAAGTGTTTTTCATCTCTATGATTTTCCTCAAAATCCAAATGAAAATTGAGTTACAAATATGTGCCATTATTTAGGGTTTTAAGGAATGTGTCCCGATCTTGTGAAAATGGTATACGGCTACCTCGTTTATTTTTTTTAAAATTTTTTTCTACATTCTAAATGACATTTAAAGTGTTTTTCATCTTTATGACTTTCCTCAAAATCCAAATGGAAATTGAGTTACAAAAATGTGCCATTATTTAGGGTTTTAAGAAATGTGTCCCGATCTTGTGAAAATGGTATACGGCTACCTCATTTATTTTTTTTAATTTTTTTTCTAAATTCTAAATAACATTTAAAGTGTTTTTCATCTCTATGACTTTCCTTAAAATCCAAATGGAAATTGAGTTACAAATATGTGCCATTATTTAATGTTTTAAGGAATGTGTCCCGATCTTGTGAAAATGGTATACGGCTACCTCGTTTATTTTTTTTTTTAATTTTTTTCTACATTCTAAATGACATTTAAAGTGTTTTTCATCTCTATTACTTTCCTTAAAATCCAAATGGAAATTGAGTTACAAATGAAAGTATATAGAAGAAAAGTCAAAAGAGGGACGGACTACCCTATATTTATTTTATTTTTAATTTTTATTGACTAAAAAAAAATATTTTAGCCTTTGTTAATTAGTGATTTTTTTTAGAAAAAGTTATATAAAAAAAGATAGAAAAAAACTAAACAAATGAAAGTATATAGAAGAAAAGTCAAAAGAGGGACGGACTACCCTATATTTATTTTTTATTTTTTTAAAAAATTTTATTGACTAGAAAATAATATTTTAGCCTTTGTTAATTAGTGGTTTTTTTTTATAAAAAGTTATATAAAAAAAGATAGAAAAAAACTAAACAAATGAAAGTATATAGTAGAAAAGTCAAAAGAGGGATGGACTACCCTATATTTATTTTTTATTTTTTTAAAAAAATTTTATTGACTAGAAAACAATATTTTAGCCTTTGTTAATTAGTGTTTTTTTTAGAAAAAGTTATTTAAAAAAAGATAGAAAAAAACTAAACAAATGAAAGTATATAGAAGAAAAATCAAAAGAGGGAGGACTACCCTAATTTAATTTTTATTTTTTAAAAAAAATTTTATTGACTAGAAAATAATATTTTAGTCTTTGTTAATTATTGATTTTTTTTTATAAAAAGTTATATAAAAAAGATAGAAAAAAACTAAACAAATGAAAGTATATAGAAGAAAAGTCAAATTTAGAGACGGATACTAAATCTGTCTCTAAATTTTAGAGACAGATGTTGAATCTGTCACTAAATTAGAGACGGATTCAAAAATATGTCTCTAAATTATAGACGAGTTAAAATCTGTCTCTAAAGTTTAGAGACGGATTCTGAATTTGTCTCTAATTTATAGAGGGATTCTGAATCTGTCTCTAAAGTTTAGAGACGGATTATGAATCTGTCTCTAATTTAGAGACGGATTCTGAATCTGTCTCTATTTTAGAGACAGATACAAAACCCGTCTCTAAAATTTAGAGACGGAATCTGAATCCGTCTCTAAATTGGAGACGGAATCAGATTCCGTCTCTATATTAGAGACGGATTCGGATTCCGTCTCTAAATTAGAGACGGATTCGAATTTCGTCTCTAATTTAGAGACGGAATCTGAATCCGTCTCTGATTTTTGGTACTGTCTCTAATCTGTCGCCAAATTAGCTACAGACTCCGTCCGTCTCTAATTTTTCGTCTCTAAATCCGGTTTTCCTTGTAGTGATCAACCAAGATTTAAAAACTGAAAACTAAATGGTTTTAATTATGTAATAAACAATTTTATTACGAAATTAAATACCATTAATCCGAAAATATTAGCCATAATGATTTCCGTTTCAGTTTTCCACATTTAATACATGGCTGTTACAAATCTGCTCAGGAGCTGCTCGGCCGAGTCATATACCTTGCTCGGCCGATCAAGGCTGTCCAGAAATTTTTGCTAGGATCTGCTCGGTCGAGCAAGGCATATGCCTCAGCCGAGCATGGCTTTCCAGAGACTTTGTCCTTCTGTCATGCTATGCTCGGGCGAGTCAACACTTTGCTCGACCGAGCATATCAGTCAAAGTCAAAACCATTTTTGATTCACAAAATCAAAATTTATTGGCAAAATATGGATCACATACTTTGAGCATTTATATTTAATTCATCCAAAAACTATTTTGGACAATTAAATATTTTATTTCACAAACACAAACCAATTAAGTAATTTGACAAAATTACCCTTTAGAAATTAATCCAAGTAATTTGACAAAATTACCCTTTAGAAATTAATCCATTAATTTTCTTCAAAACACACTATTTTTCCAACAATTTCCCACATGAAGGAAATTCATGAGGATAGGTGATAAAGTCTGGCAGTCGAAAACCTGCATAGGATAGGTAGGGGTTTTCCCTTTGAACCTTCCCTTGTAAAAGCATATTTACTCTACTCGCTAATCAGTAGACGCGATGTCCTTGAACTGCTAGCTTTTTATGTAGCCGATCATATACTTTACAAAGGTATCTCCCTAACACAATTCAGCTCTCATAGTTGTGTCCATTCATGGCCCTGAATCACAATGCCTGGTTCTGTGAGAAGGTCTAAGAATTGAGCCTCACACAATTCTCCTCGAAGCGGCCTCTACTTCTTTCTCACATATGTGATTCTTTTAAGTAACCCATTTTACTTCACATAAGAATCATTAAAAGACATAGGCTTAACCTCATTCATCTCGGGATGTCACTTTAAGGAATGAGTATAGGGTTGACCCCCACAGTGATGTGACAAGTCATTTAACAGTTAGGTTGTCCCTTTGAACCTAGATCTTGGGATCTCCAGTCAGCTAGGTTGGGTTTTCCGCAGTGTTTAACTTCTCAAGAGGCTTTAATCCCATTCCCAATGTCAACCTTGCAACTATCTCTTTACTTAATCCTTTGGTTAGCGGATCTGCCAAATTATCTTTTGACCTTACATAGTCAATAGATATAGTGCCAGTTGCAAGTAGTTGTTTAATGGTATTATGTCTTCGACGTATATGTCTTGACTTACCATTATACATATGACTTTGTGCCCTCCCAATCGCAGATTGGCTATCGCAATGTATACTAATTACGGGCACGGGCTTTTTCCATCTTGGAATATCTTCTAGAAATTGGCGTAGCCATTCAGCTTCTTCACCACATTTATATAGTGCTATAAACTTAGATTCCATGGTTGATCTGGCTATAACAGTTTGCTTAGAAGATTTCCATGATATAGCTGCACCTGCTAATGTGAATAAATATCCACTTGTAGACCTTGAGTCTTTGATATCCGATATCCAATTAGCATCACTATATCCTTCTATCACAGTTGGATGTCTAGTGTAATGTAATCCAAAATCACGAGTATATCTTAAGTACCTTAGTACTCTTACTATACCCTTCCAATGATTTGTTTTAGACTTCTGATGATTCTCGAATACTCTAATTGAGACACCGGTTCATCTCTATTCTTTGATAGATGAAGATTTGGGTCGATTAGAGTACTCGCTATTCCATTGTCATCCTTGCTAAATTTCTCAAGAATTTTATTCACATAATGAGATTGACTTAGTACAAGTCCATTGGATAGAAATTTTAACTCCAAGGATTACGTCCGCAAGTCCCATATCTTTCATGTCAAACTTCGAATTCAACATGTCTTTCGTGGATTTGATCATCTTATCACAACTTCCTATGATAAGCATGTCGTCTACATAAAGACACAAAATGACATAGCCATTTTCCGTGGTTTTAGTATAGACACATTTGTCACACTCATTTATTTTAAATCCACTTTGCATCATAGCACTATCAAATTTTTGATGCCACTGTTTTGGTGCTTGTTTCAAGCCATATAATGACTTTACTAATTTTCACACCTTCTTTTCTTGTCCACGCGCAACAAACCCCTCGGGTTGTTCCATGTAAATCTCCTCTTCTAAATCTCCATTTAGAAAGGCTGTTTTTACATCCATTTGATGTATTTCAAGATTTCTCAATGCGACAATTGCAAGTACAACTCTTATTGATGTTATTCTCGTGACGGGAGAATACGTGTCAAAATAGTCTAGGCCTTCTTTTTGTCTGTAACCTTTAATTACAAGTCGGGCCTTGTACTTATCAATTGTTCCGTCCGCCTTCATTTTCCTTTTGAAAATCCACTTATATCCTAGTGTTTTGCTTCCCGGAGGAAGGTTCACTAATTCCCATGTGTGATTTTGCAAAATGGAATCAATTTCACTTTTAATTGTTTCCTTCCACAAAGGTCCTTCCGAAGAGCTAACGGCTTCTTTGTGACTTTGTGGTTCACTTTATACCATATAGGTTAGAAAGTCCGGACCATAGGATTTTTCAATCCTAGCTCTTTTGCTCCGTCGAGGTTTCACCTCTTCTCATTCACTTTTATCTTGAACGTGTTCTTCTTCTATTGAATCTATTACCCTAGTCGATGAGCTTGCCTTATTTCTTGACTTACACGGGAATATATTCTCAAAGAACGACACGTTTACAGATTCCATTATAGTATTTTTGTGTATAGTTTCAATTTTCGACTCATACACAAGAAATCTATAAGCACTACTGTTATGTGCATATCCAATAAATATGCAATCAACAGTTTTAGGTCCAATCTTCACCTTTTTAGGAGGAGGTATGGCTACCTTTGCAAGACACCCCACACTCTCAAGTGTTTGTAACTTGGCACTCTTCCATGCCATAGTTCATAAGGAGTTTTGTCTTGTTTCTTTCGGGGTATTTTGTTTAACACATAGTTAGCCGACAACACGACTTCCCCCCCCCCCACATGTTATTCGGTAATCCCGAACTCAATAACATGGCATTCATCATTTCTTTTAATGTCCGATTTTTCCTTTCGGCAACACCGTTTTGTTGGGGTGTATAAGGTGCCGAGGTTATATGTTTAATTCCACTTTGAGCACATATTGCTTCAAATGGAGATTCATATTCACCACCTTTATCACTTTTTAGCACCTTAATTTTCCGGTTTAATTGATTCTCAACTTCATTTTTATAGAGAGTAAACTTCTCTATAGCTTCATTTTTACTTTTTAGAAGATACACATAGCAATACTTTGTGCCATCATCTACAAAAGTTATGAAGTACTTATTGCCGCCCCGTAATTGTGTTGATTTAAAGTCACATAAGTCAGTGTGAACCAATTCAAGTGGTTTACTATTTCTTTCAACTGAATGGAATGACTTTCTTGTTAATTTTGCTTCTACACAAGTTTCACATTTTTGTTTACAATCAACTTTAAACTTTGGAATAGAATTTGATTTTGTCAAACAACGTATAGAATCAAAATTAACATGACCAAGTCTAGCATGCCACAAATTAGATGACTCAAGCAAGTAAACGAAAGAGATATTCATATCATTAGCTTTTGGCTTAACAACCATTACACTTAACTTGAACAGACCATCATTGACATAGCCTTTACCTACAAACATTTCACTCTTAGACAAAGTGACTACATTGGACTCAAACACAATACGAAAACCATGCTTTATCAAAAGCGATCCGGACACCAAGTTCTTCCGAATATCGGGCATATAAAGCACGTTGTTGAGAGTCAAATCCTTCCTGAATGTCATCTTCAAAACCACTTTTCCTTCACCTTTGATCTCGAAAGTGGCTGAATTCCCCATGAATAGCTTCTCACCATCCTTAGCAACAAGAGTACTAAACATGTCTTTGTTGGAGCACACATGTCTAGTAGCGCCGGTGTCAATCCACCATTGATTTGGGTTTGAACCCACCAAATTCACCTCGAAAATCACAGCTGCGAGGTGCATCTCCGACACGTCTCTAGCAATGCCTTCCACCATGTTTGCCTCATGAGCCTTCTTGGGCAACTTGCAAGCATGAGCCTTGTGGCCTTCACCACCACAATTGTAACAAGTTCTTAAGAACTTCTTCTTGGAAACACCACCTTTTGGTCCCAAGTGGGAACGCTTGGAAGTTGTCACAACCTTCCCTTTTCCCTTTCCAAAACTTTTGCCTTTGGAGCTTTCACCATGCTCCACCATATTGGCCTTAGCCATACTAGAAACAAACTTTTTCTCAGAGGCTCTATTGTTCTCTTCAATACTCAAAGAAAGGATGATTCCTTCCACATCCATTTCCTTTCGCTTATGCTTAAGGTAGTTCTTTAAATTATTCCAAGATGGAGGCAATTTTTCAATGATTGCAGCCACTTGGAAGCTTTCACTTATGATCATTCCCTCGGCATGAATCTCGTGCAAAATAGTTTGAAACTCATCAACTTGATATTTCACACTCTTGCTGTCCACCATCTTAAAATCAAGGAAACGGGCAACAATGAACTTCTTTGTTCCCGCATCCTGAATCTTATATTTGTATTCCAAAGAACCCCATAATTCCTTTGCAGATTTCTTCTCATTGAACACATTGTAAAGAGAATCTGAAAGCGAATTTAGGACATAGTTTCTGCACAAGTATTCCCCATGCTTTCATGTTTCAACCGCAGCCAAGGTTGTAACATCGGTTTCTCCTTCACTCACCTTTGGCATATCCTCTTTCAGATATTTTGCCAAATTCAAGGTAGTGAGGTAGAAATGCATCTTTTGTTGCCAACGTTTAAAATCGTGGCCAACAAGCTTCTCAGGTTTTTCCGCATGAGGGGTAGGGATATGGATAGTTGGAGGATTTGTCACAATAGTCGAGCCACTTCTGTTTCCAGTTTGGGGATTAGTTTGGGGTCCAGTTTGGGATCCAATTTGGATCTCCATGGTGTTGTTGTTAGTCGTCATCTGAAACACAACAACTTAGTTAGTATTTTCTGTTTAAAAATTCTGTAATCGACTCCCTCGATTAGGGATATGTCTTAAGATTGTTACAAGGTACCGAGGAAAACAATTACAGAAAAATGTAAATAAAATACAATTAAACTATAAACTGAAAATACAAAGGATAAGTTGTTGAATTTGATGCACGAGCCCAATGAAATCACTGTCTCCTTAAGATATATTCGACCCCTCACCGAGTGTGCTTGAGTTTGCTTGGGTCGCTTGTCTCCCAGGATAGAACGTGCGGACCGGAGACACTTTGCACCTAAAGTTCCCGGCGAGTTGAATCGTACTTAGACTAGATCACCTCTTCTTCTATAATGCAAACTAGGAGGCCGAAGGAAGAAGCAACAAGAGAAAAATGGAAGAGGATTGCAGGAGCAAGTGTTTTCTTCTCTGGGTGTTTGTTCTTCCTTGTAGGAGTCTCTAAAATGTTGTTGACAAACAACTATTTAAACATATTCAATCAACCAAGATTTAAAAACTGAAAATCAAATGGTTTTAATTATGTAATAAACAATTTTATTACGAAATTAAACACCATTAATCCGAAAATATTAGCCATAATAATATTCGTTTCAGTTTTCCACATTTAATACTTGGCTGTTACACATCCGCTCGGGAGCTGCTCGGCTGAGTCATATACCTTGCTCGGCCGAGCAAGGCTGTCCAGAAAATTTTGCTAGGATCTGCTCGGCCGAGCAAGGCATATGCCTCGACCGAGCATGGCTTTCCAGAGACTTTGTCCTTCTGTCATGCTATGCTCGGGCGAGTCAACACTCTGCTCGGCCGAGCATTTCAGTCAAAGTCAAAACCATTTTTGATTCACAAAATCAAAATTTATTAGCAAAATATGGACCACATACTTTGAGCATTTATATTTAATTCATCCAAAAACCATTTTGGACAATTAAATATTTTATTTCACAAACACAAACCAATTAAATAATTTGACAAAATTACCCTTTAAAAATTAATCCAAGTAATTTGACAAAATTACCTTTTAAAAATTAATTCATTAATTTCCTTCAAAATACACTATTTTTCCAACATAACTTGTGTTCAATAATAATCTGAATTATTTACATTGCATTATCTATTTAGATTTCGATTTACTCCTTGTCTTCACATTGAGCACTTCATAATGGTTTGGTTTCGTGGTTAAGTTTCACGATTTCGTCTGAAATGATTTGGCTTTGTTTGGATTGGTTTGGTTTGAAAGGGTGAGGTGAGATCGCAGAATAAACTAAATCATGCAATTTATCAATAACTTCGTAACCGAGTTAAACCACTATTGCCTAAAAATCAAATCAAATCACATAATTTGATTTTGGTTAGTTATCAAATCGCGGTTCAAATAACACCCCTACCTAAAGCTTTGGAGGGAATTCTTGCTTAAGCAGTTCCATGTCCTGCCATGTTTCCAACAGTTTCCTTGGTACCTTGCAAATAATTTTAGAAGAGTCAAAAGAAAAGAGTTTACATTCCGTACCTAGATATCAAAAAATTGGGCACAACAATTAATAAAAAGTAATACTATAATAAAGAAAAGTAGAAATAGATGTTGTAAATATAAAAAGTAAAAAATAGGAGAGAGAATAAGTGGGAGAAATAGTAAGTGAATTATTGTTGTAAATATGACAAGTGAGTTTCATTGAATATAAAATAATAAAATCTTTGTCATATTGAAAAGTATTCACTCACGTGAGACATACGGAAAGAAAAATAAATATCCACTCTTGTGGGGTGGAGAAAAAAAAAGAATAAATATTCACTCACGTGGGATAGACGAAAAAGAAAATGAATATCCGCTCGTATGAAACGGACGAAAAAGAAAATAAATATTCACTTGGACGGAGGTGGGACGGAGGGAGTACATTTTATTCATACAATTTATCTCTATATAGACTCTTTGTAGCACAATGGAGTACAATTACAGAAAATAATACACAATAAATTGATAAAAAACAGAAAAATAAAAAGGAGAAGTTCTTGAATTTGCTGCACGAGCCCAATGAAATCACTGTCTCCTTAAGACATATTCGATCCCTCACCGAGTGTGCTTGAGTTTTTCTTGGATCGCTTGTCTCTCAGGATAGAACGTGCGGACCGGGGGCACTTTGCACCTAAGTTCCCAGCGAGTTGAATTGCGCTTGGACTAGATCACCTCTTCTTTGTATATGCAATAGAGGAGGCCAAGGAAGATGATAACAATATGCACCAAAGAATATGGAGGAGGAATTCAGAAAAATCAAGTGCTTTTTCTCTGTTGGGTTTTTTCAAGTTGTTTGTAAAAGTTAGTCCTCAAATGTTGTTAACAAACAACTATTTAAAGATTTCAAACCAACCAAGAAAAAACTGAAAATCAATGATTTAATTAAGTAATAAAATGTAATAAACAACTTTATTACGAATATTAAACCACCATCAAACCAAAATCATTAGCCATAATGATTTTCATTTCAGTTTTCTGCATTTAATATTGGCTGTTAAATTTCTGCCTGTGATCTCGCTTCTACTGAAGTCTTATAGCCCGCTCGGCCGAGCAAGGCTCTGCTCGGCCGAGCAAGACATATGCCTCGGCCGAGCATGGCTTTTTCAGAAACTTTATTTTCTGTAATAAACAACTTTATTATCTGCCATGCTGTGCTCGGCCGAGTTAACACTCTGCTCGGCCGAGCACCCCAGTAAAAATCAAAACCAATATATTTAATATATTCAAAAGCCATTTTTGGACAATTAAATATTTTATTTCACAACCACAAACCCACTTGAGTAATTTGACAAAATTATCCTTTAGAAATTAAACCATTAATTTCCTTCAAAACACATAATTTTTCCAACAATCCCCCACATGAAGGAAATTCATGAGGATAGGTGATAAAGTCCGGCAGTCGAAAACCTGCATAGGATAGGTAGGGGTTTGCCCTTTGAATCTTCCCTTGTAAAAGCATATTTACTCTACTCGCTAATCAGTAGACACGATGTCCTTGAACTGCTAGCTTTTTGTGTAGCCGATCATATACTTTACACAGGTATCGCCCTAACACAATTCAGCTCTCATAGCTATGTCCATTCATGGCCTTGGATCACAATGCCTGATTCTGTGAGAAGGTCTAAGAATTGAGCCTCACACAATTCTCCTCGAAGCGGCCTCTACTTCTTTCTCACATAGGTGATTCTTTTAAGTAACCATACTTCACATAAGAATCATTAAAAGCCATAAGCTTAACCTCATTCATCTCGGGATGTCACTTTAAGGAATGAGCATAGGGTCGACCCCACGGACGCTACAAGTCTTTTAACAGCTTAGGTTGTCCCTTTGAACCTAGATCTTGGGATCTCCAGCCAACTAGGTTGGGTTTTCCGCCGTTCAACTTCTCAAGAGGCTTTAAACCCATTCCCAATGTCAACCTTGCAACTATCTCTTTACTTAACCCTTTGGTTAGCGGATCCGCCAAATTATCTTTTGACCTCACATAGTCAATAGATATGGTGCCACTGCAAGTAGTTGTTTAATGGTATTATGTCTTCGACGTATATGTCTAGACTTACCATTATACATATGACTTTGTGCCCTACCAATCGCAGATTGGCTATCGCAATGTACACTAATCGTGGCACGGGCTTTTCCCATCTTGGAATATCTTCTAGAAATTGGCGTAGCCATTCGACTTCTTCACCACATTTATCTAATGCTATAAACTCGTATTCCATGGTTGATCCGCTATAACAGCCTGCTTAGAAGATTTCCATGATATAGCCGCATCTCGCTAATGTGAATAAATATCCACTTGTAGACCTTGAGTCTTTGATATCTCGATATCCAATTAGCATCACTATATCCTTCTATCACAAACTGGATGTCTAGTGTAATGTAGTCCAAAATCACGAGTATATCTTAAGTACCTTAGTACTCTCACTATACCCTTCCAATGATTTGTTCCAGGATTACTTGTATACCGGCTTAACTTGCTAACAGTGTAAGCAATATCCGGCCTAGTACAACTCATCAAGTACATTAGACTTCCAATAACTCTCGAATACTCTAATTGAGACACCGGTTCATCTCTATTCTTTGATAGAAGATTCGGGTCGATTGGAGTACTCGCTATTCCATTGTCATCCTTGCTAAATTTCTCAAGAATTTTATCCACATAATGAGATTGACTTAACACAAGTCCATTGGATATTCTAGAAATTTTAACTCCAAGGATTACATCCGCAAGTCTCATATCTTTCATGTCAAATTTTGAATTCAACATGTCTTTCGTGGATTTGATCATCTTATCACAACTCCCTATGATAAGCATGTCGTCTACATAAAGACACAAAATAACATAGCCATTTTCCGTGGTTTTAGTATAGACACATTTGTCACACTCATTTATCTTAAATCCACTTTGCATCATAGCATTATCAAATTTCTGATGCCACTATTTTGGTGCTTGTTTCAAGCCATACAATGACTTTACTAATTTGCACACCTTCTTTTCTTGTCCATGTGCAACAAACCCCTCGGGTTGTTCCATGTAAATCTCCTCTTCTAAATCTCCATTTAGAAAGGCTGTTTTTACATCCATTTGATGTATTTCAAGATTTCTCAATGCGGCAATTGCAAGTACAACTCTTATTGACGTTATTCTCGTAACAGGAGAATAGGTGTCAAAATAGTCTAGGCCTTCTTTCTGTCTCAGAACCTTTAATTACAAGTCGGGCCTTGTACTTATCAATTGTTCCGTCCGCTTTCATTTTTCTTTTGAAAATCCACCTATATCCTAGTGTTTTACTTCCTGAGGAAGGTCCACTAGTTCCCATGTGTGATTTTGCAAAATGGAATCAATTTCACTTTTAATTGCTTCCTTCCACAAAGGTCCTTCCGAAGAGCTAACGGCTTCTTTGTAACTTTGTGGTTCGCTTTCTACCATATAGGTTAGAAAGTCCGGACCATAGGATTTTTCAATCCTAGCTCTTTTGCTCCGTCGAGGTTCTACCTCTTCTTCTTCTCTTTCATCTTGAACATGTTCGTCTTCTATTGAATCTATTATCCTAGTCGATGAGCTTGCCTCATTTCTTGACTTACACGGGAATATATTCTCAAAGAACGATACGTTCACAGATTCCATTATAGTATTTTTGTGTATAGCATCAATTTTCGACTCATACACAAGAAATCTATAAGCACTATCGTTATGTGCATATCCAATGAATATGCAATCAACAGCTTTTGGTCCAATTTTCACCTTTTTAGAGGAGGTATGGCTACCTTTGCAAGACACCCCCACACTTTCTTTCAAGTGTTTATAACTTGGCATTCTTCCATGCCATAGTTCATAAGGAGTTTTGTCTTGTTTCTTTCGGGGTATTTTGTTTAACACGTAGTTAGCCGACAACACGACTTCCCCCCACATGTTATCCGGTAATCCCGAACTCAATAACATGGCATTCATCATTTCTTTCAATGTCCGATTTTTCCTTTCGGCAACACCGTTTTGTTGGGGTGTATAAGGTGCCGAGGTAATATGTTTAATTCCACTTTGAGCACAAATTGCTTCAAATGGAGATTCATATTCACCACCTTTATCACTTTTTAGCACCTTAATTTTCCGGTTTAATTGATTCTCAACTTCATTTTTATATAGAGTAAACTTCTCTATAGCTTCATCTTTACTTTTTAGAAAATACACATAGCAATACTTTGTGCCATCATCTACAAAAGTCATGAAGTAGTTATTGCCGCCCCGTGATTGTGTTGATTTAAAGTCACATAAGTCCGTGTGAACCAATTCAAGTGGTTCACTATGTCTTTCAACGGATGGGAATGACTTTCTTGTTAATTTTGCTTCTACACAAATTTCACATTTTTGTTTACAATCAACTTTAAACTTTGGAATAAAATTTGCTTTTGTCAAACGACGTATAGAATCAAAATTAACATGACCAAGTCTACCATGCCACAAATTAGATGACTCAAGCAAGTAAACAGAAGAGATATTCATTTCATTAGCTTTCGCTTTCACAACCATTACACTTAGCTTAAACAGTCCATCATTGACATAACCTTTGCCTACAAACATACCACTCTTAGACAAAGTGACTACATTGGACTCAAACACAATACGAAATCCATGATTTATCAAAAGCGATCCGGACACCAAGTTCTTCCGGATATCGGGCACATAAAGCACGTTGTTGAGAGTCAACTCCTTCCCGGATGTCATCTTCAAAACCACTTTTCCTTCTCCTTTGATCTCGGAGGTGGCTGAATTCCCCATGAATAGCTTCTCGCCATCCTTAGCAACAAAAGCACTAAACATGTCTCTATTGGAGCACACATGTCTAGTAGCGCCGGTGTCAATCCACCATTGATTTGGGTTTGAACCCACCAAATTCACCTCGGAAATCACAGCTGCGAGGTGCATCTCGAACACGTCTCTAGCAATGCCTTCCACCATGTTGGCCTCACGAGCCTTCTTAGGCAACTTGCAAGCATGAGCCTTGTGGCCTTGACCGCCACAATTATAACAAGTTCCTTCGAACTTCTTCTTGGAAACACCACCTTTTGGTCCCAAGTGGGAATTCTTGGAAGTTGTCACAACCTTCCCTTTTCCCTTTCCAAACCGTTTCCCTTTGGAGCTTTCACCATGCTCCACCACATTGGCCTTAGCCACACTAGAAACAAACTTGGTTTCAGCAACTCTATTGTTCTCTTCAATACTCAATCGAAGGATAATTCCTTCCACATCCATTTCCTTTCGCTTATGCTTAAGGTAGTTCTTGAAATCATTCCAAGATGGAGGCAATTTTTCAATGATTGCAGCCACTTGGAAGCTTTCACTTATAACCATACCTTCGGCATGAATCTCGTGCAAGATAGTTTGAAACTCATCCACTTGAGATTTCACACTCTTGTTGTCCACCATCTTAAAATCAAGGAAACGGGCAACAATGAACTTCTTTGTTCCCGCATCCTCAATTTTATATTTGTGGTCCAACGACCCCCATAATTCCTTTGCAGTTTTCTTCTCATTAAACACGTTATAGAGAGAATCTGAAAGCGAATTGAGGACGTAATTTCTGCACAAGTACTCCCCATGCTTCCATGTTTCAACCGCAGCCAAGGTTGTAACATTGGTTTCTCCTTCACTCACCTTTGGCATATCTTCTTTCAGATATCTTGCCAAGTGCAAGGTAGTGAGGTAGAAAAGCATCTTTTGTTGCCAACGCTTAAAGTCGTGGCCAACAAACTTCTCGGGTTTTTCCGCATGAGGGGTCGGGATATGAATTGTATGAGTGATAAGTGACTATTATATAGTCAATTATCCTAGTTTTTATATACTTTTACACAAATAAATCATCACTTTTCATTTAGTTTTTAGTACTTTTTACTTACTTTTGTTATTTTATTAGATTTTACGTTTTTGGTATGTTTTATACTTTTTAGACAGGTTTTAGGGTCTTTTTATATATACAAAGGATACATGGACATTTTGGTCCAAAAAGATGAAGGAAAACCAAGCAAAATAAGCACTCCAAGCTGAAAACCAGTCGGAGCGGCCGTGCAGCAAAACCAGGAGCGGCCGTGCAACTTAGGCCATGGCGGCCATCTTGGCCATGGGTGGCCGAGCAACTGAAGTGCACTGGCCGTGCCAAATCGGGAGCGGCCGTGCGGCTATTTACGGAGCGGCCGTGCAAGTCTTCAAATTCAAATCCAAATCGGCGCCAAAGAGGACACGGCCGTGCAAAATCCTTGACACGGCCGTGCAAGTCGTGGATCGCATGTAAAGGCACCTTTTGATGGCACCCAATTGAAGAGTCTCCTTCCATTTATAAATAGGACCCTTATGTAATCGTCTTAGGCACGAATTATTAGAAAGAAACTACTGATATTAGATAGATAGAAAGTACAACACTTGTGATAACAATTTTCCAAAGGAATTTGAAGATCAAAGTCATTGTTCTTGGAGTTACTTTGAAGGAAATAAAAGTGAGGCATTATTCTCAGCACTTGTCTTCTACTTCCATAAGTATTTCTTACTCAACTTTTATTATTGCTTATACATTTAATGGCTTGTGAGTAATCCCCCATATTCTTGGGGTTGGAAACTCAAAAGCATGCTTATTCATCATTAAATAATGTTTAGTCTTGTCTTCTTTCTTCATCTAAAACAATCTCTTTATATTATTCTCTAAATGCCTTACATATTGGCGATATCCAATTTGTATGATTCAGTCAATTGAGAGAAGTACCTAGCGGAGAATCTCGATTGACGGAACCATATAAAGAAACTAGGTTCATTGATCACGAGAGTAGTTCAATGGCCTAGGGATGTTCCTTTAATGGAAAGTATGTTGACTTCCGTCCTTAATGGATTCTTACTAATTATGGTCAGCTAGAGATAAGCCGGAATGCCCGTTTGTGACAGGCGGGGGCAAACATAAACGGATTTCTCAAACAGTTAGGACATAATTAGTGAAGAATACAAACGCTATTGTCTTAGCCCGAAATAGCGTAGGCCTAACATACCATCCTTGCTTTTTATGAAAACCTTTTATTTCTAAGACAATGACAATTTGATGAATAAGAATTTGCGTATGATTTCCAATCCCAAGAATGCTTCGTTTTATAAGACTTCAATTAAAGTATTTTCTGTTTATGCTCTCTCTATTATTCTAAAACAAGTTTTATCTACCCCCAATCTTTTCTATATTTTCTAAAGACAAAAATATCCCTTAAAGTAAACCCTGTCTCTGTGGGATCGACTCGTACTTGCACCCGCTATATTATAATAGCCCGTGCGCTTGCGGATATAAAATAAACCGTTAGGTTTCGACCGAACAAGTTTTTGGCGCCGTTGCCGGGGATAACGGTTTACTTTTTATTTTTGTCTTTACTACAAATTTTTAGTTTTTATTTTATTTTTACTATTTTGCTTTCTTGTCCCATAATGTTACGTTTAATTTTTCTCCAAGTGTTTTTCTTGTAGTTTATGAAACGGTCTCGGACATTCGTTGACAACTTTGATCCGAACTCCGAAAGAAGCTTTCACGAAAGACTAAGGAGATTTAGAGAAACTTTGGATAAACACATGGACGGAGAACCGCAAACACTGCTAGGACCCTACGGGACTTTGTTAACCCAAGTACCCGGGAACTAGATCCCCTATTGTGGTGCCGAATGCCGGAGCGGCAAACTTCGAGATAAAGCCGCAATTATTGCATATGGTTATGAATAACCAATACAGCGCACCGCCTTCGAAGATCCCCATCTACACATCCAAACATTCCTTGAATATTGTGATATTACACGTAGTCAAGGTGTTACGGTGGAAGCAATCCGGATGCGCCTTTTTCCATTTTCACTCAAGGATAAGGCGAAACAATGGTTGAATTCGGTCCCCTGTAATTCATTAACAACATGGGACCAAATTCAAGAAGCATTCCTTGGTCGATTTTTCCCACCAAGCAAGATCGCCTGCATACGAACAAAGATCACTAACTTCTGTCAAACAGATAGTGAGACTTTGTATGACGCATGGGAACGGTTCAAGGAACTTCTCGTAATGTGCCCCCACCACGGGCTTGAAAAGTGGTTGATTGTTCACACCTTCTACAACGGTCTCATTTTTAAAACAAGAGAGACCATTGATGCCGCTGCAGAGGAGCATTGATGAACAAAGGAGTCGATGAGGCATACGACCTTATCGAAAACATTGCATTGAACCATTACCAATGGTCAAACGAGAGGGAGCAAAGCAACAAGGTACGCCCGGTAAATATAATGTTGATGCGCTTACTCTTCTCTCCTCTAAAGTTGACATGCTTTTGAAAAAGTTTGAAAATCTTAATGTCAATCCCATTGCTAGTGTAAATGTGTTATGCGAACTATGTGGGTCTAACTCACATAGTACGGATAATCGTGAGTTACTTGACGTTACTTCTAACGATCAAGTGAACTTCGTTAATTCTTTTGGTCAAAAAGGGGGATGTATTCTAATACATACAATTCCGAATGGAGGAATCACCCCAATTTTTCCTATAAGAATAACAACGTTCTTAACCCGCAACCATCTACACAACCCCCGGGATTTGCACCTAAGAATTTCAACAACAATGCAAGTACCTTCCCCCCTAAGTCTAAATTAGATCTTATAATGGATTTTGTAGTGGAAAATAAAAATTCCCAAGAAAAGATCAATAATGAATTTAGGGAATGTTTTAAATTGCTAAATGCTAGGTTTGATAACTTGGCAGCGCATAATAAGATGCTAGAAACCCAACAAGCTCAACAGGCTACCCCATTGAATAGACCACAAGGGAGTCTTCCCGGTCAACCTCAAAGGCCAAATGAGCAAGTTAATGTAGTAAAAACTAGGGATGAGCAAGAAAAGAAAAATGAATGCCCTAGAAATAATCATAGTCCAATCCCTCCGATGATTGAGACTAGTTTGAGGACGGAATCCCCTAAAGAAAAAGGCAAGGACTATGATGAATTCCTTGATAACCTAGATGCCATTAATGTTAACATTCCTTATTTTAGAAAAGATGAAGATATGCCTTTAGCCGTTAAACCTTTAAAAAAGTTAATTTTTGAAAAAGAAAGGCTAGAAGAAAATGAGAATGTTATGTTAGCAGAGGAGGTAAGCGCCGTTTTACAAAATAAAGACCCTCCAAAACTAAAGGATCCAGGTACATTCACCATTCCTTGTTGTGTTGGCAGAATAAACATAGATAACGCTGTCCTTGACTTAGGAGCGAGCGTTAGTATAATGCCATTATCGGTTAGCGAGAAGCTTGGTATAGGGGAACTTAAACCCACAACCATAACTCTCCAATCGCGCACCGATCCGTTCAATACCCCGTTGGTATTATGGAAAATTTGCCTTGTCGAGTAGGGAACTTAATCATCCCTGTCGACTTTGTTATCTTAGATATGGCGGAAGACCATTATATTCCCGTCATTTTAGGAAGGCCATTTCTTGCCACTGCGGGGGCAATTATAGATGTGAAAAATGGCACATTCTCCCTAAATATAGGGAAAGAAAGGGTCGAATTTAGTATGCATAGGCAAGTTCTCGAAGATCCCTATCTAGAGGCCTATACTCCTAGTGAAGAAGATTGGACCCCAATTGAAGAGACCTACACCCCTAGCGAAGAAAATTGGATTCCTAGTGAAGAAGATTTAATGGGTGAGGAAACAAAATCAAAGGAAGAAATAAAAAATGATCTCATAAATATTGAACCTTTGATTTGCAATGATGTTTTAGATATTTCTGCATTTCCTAAGGCTAACAATGCAAAGAAAAAGTCAAAAAGAACAAAGACGGAGGTCACTTCGAAGTTTCCGAAAGTGCAAAGACTATAGATCACTTGTTCTACCCAAGAAGTCGGGATGGAAGAAATGTCTACCGCAGAAGATTCTTATTACCCCTAAGGATTGCAATGGCAAGTTGTCAATGACAAAAGGCCAACCAAGTATCACGCATCTCCTACTACCGGAAGGGGTCAAGCTAAGGACCTAAAACAAGCATCATCGGGATGGTAACCGATGGATTATTTATGTTTTATTTTTATTTTATTTTAATTTTTATCATTTTTTTGTTTGTATTAACTTTGTTTTATAGGGAAAAAGACTTAAAAATGGTGAAGTTTGGTTCGCACGGCCGTGCAGCTCTTCTTGGAGCGGCCGTGTAGTTCATATCGAGTTGGAACGTGTTGACTCAAGAAAGGGACACGGCCGTGCAAATTCCTTGACACGGCCGTGCAAGACGTCCTGGGAGTTGCGCTGCTCCACTAAAAGACGCAGCCTTTCCCCTCCTCCCTCATTTACTTCATCTTCAACCTCTCTCCCTCAAAACCTCCGCCCCATCCACTTTAAATACCCACTCCTCCACCATTTTTACTCACAATTCAACCCTCAATCCTCCTAAATTCCTCCAAGAAATCCCTCCTCCACCACCAAAATCAGTCCAAAACCCTCCTAAAACCCCAATTCCGAAAATACCAAAACCCTTCACCCATTTCATAAAATTCAAGGGATTGCTCAAGATTAAGGTTAAAGAGGAAGCTCTTGGACATTTCGTAGGCCGTTCATCAAGATTACAAGCTTTTCAAACTCGTATTCGGTAATCTACTTTCTTCTTCCTTTAGCTAAGTTTTTGGGTTATTTCGAAAATTTTCAATGGAGAGAGGGAAAGGAAAGGGAAAGGGCTGCTGAAAGAGGTTCGAAAAGGTCCCGAAAGGAACCATCTCCTACCCCTAATCTAAACCCAACGCTCAATGATTTGGGTATTGAGTTTAGGAGCCTTCCGAAGTGGCTAGATTCACCGCCCTTCGTCAAAAGAGAATTAGACCAACCCAATTCCCGTGATGTTCCCGCCCTTAAAGCCCTAGATATCTACAAAATGTAAGAAAGTTTCACTTGGGATTTGGTTGTGGTGGTTTTCTTGAGTTGAATGCAAAGACTTACGAGAGAATTACTTTGGAATTCTTGTGC
Source organism: Adenophora triphylla var. japonica (assembly GCA_022495995.1). Lineage (NCBI taxonomy): Eukaryota > Viridiplantae > Streptophyta > Magnoliopsida > Asterales > Campanulaceae > Adenophora > Adenophora triphylla. Next base: position 228,620 of record JAFEMH010000074.1, read on the forward strand.
ACTATGAGGAAGGAATTTACAACAGAAATTTGTGGAAGTACCGGGGAGCCATACCAATTGATACATTTGTATTTTAGGCTTGGTGGGGAGGAGTTTCATCTTACCTCCTTCGACATAAATAGAATTTTGGGTTGGCCTGCTTTCACCAACTTTGAAACCGATTTTCCTATAGAATTTAGGGAGAATGTGTTTTGGGAGCAAATAACCGGAATTCCATCCTTTAAATCTAGAACCGCAAAAGCCTCATCTATTATTCATCCCGTTCTCCGGATTATGCACAGATTCTATGCATGTACAGTTTTTTGCAAGGGAAGATAAGGGAACAGTGAACAAGAAAGAGTTGTTTTTATTATGGTCTATAGTGAGGGCTCATAGGAAGGTGAATTTGAGCCATTTCTTGATTGAGTTATTTAGTGATATCGTCTCTCCAACTTTTAATGGAGAGATCCATATTGGTGGTATTGTTACTTTGTTTGCTAACCATTTTGGGTTTGTGGTGCCCGCCACTGAAGTTGCGGTTTCGGGTTCTACAAAGTTGGATATTCCAACCCTACGGGTAATGCAAATGATTTCAGATAGAGGACGTGGAGAGTACAATTGGTTGGTAGGGCCGGGTAAAACGCCCTACATTGTTTTGCCTAGTCCCATCCTCCCATTTGCCCAAACTTATCAACACCCAACATGGATCTTTCCAATTTCCATGAATCACGGGGAGGGCCAATCAAACCAAGCAAACCAAGAGGAGGAAGAAGAAGAAGAAGAAGGAGAGCAACATCAACCCCACCATCCATTGCCACCGGATTTCAATGATAGGTTTGATCGAATCGAACTTCAAAATAATCAAATGATGAATCGGTTCGACGCCTTCAACAATGAATTTCATTATTTCCGGAATGATATACAAAATCGTGTGGGAACGATTCAAAGGCAAGTGAACTCCATCTACAACTATGGAGTCAACCATTGGGATGACTTTCCTCAGCCGCCTACCTACCCGTGATCCATTTTAGTAAGTTTTTCTCTTTACTCCCCCTAGATTTAACATTGTTCCTTGAAACATTGAGGACAATGTTCATTTCAAGTGTGGGGGGGTAAATCTATCCTTTATTTCGCTTTATTTTTCGCTTTCTAGTTTTTAAATTTTACTTGCTTTCTAGGATAGATTTAATCGCTTTCTAGTATAATTTTTTACTTAGTTGCATTTTTTTTTTCTTTTTATGCATGTATGATAGTATATAAAAAAAAAAATAAAAAAAATAAAAAATAAAAAATAAAAAAAAATTAAATCCCTATGATGATCAAAAATCATTATCATTATGCTTGCCATTTGCCCTAGTTTAAATGCCTTTACCTTTCCTCTCATATTTTCTATACACTTAGAAATCTATAAAAAGGAAAAGTATAAGGGATCTTTTTAGGAAATAATTGAAAGCCTCATAAGTTGGTATAGCACAATATAGAATCTCATCAAGGAAAATGCATTTGATTAGAAGGAATTCTTTTATGATTGGTTATTTATGCAAATTTTGAATTTATTCCTTTAAGATTGTACATTTTTTATCTTTATTAGATATTTATTCCCTTTTTAGAAGCACCTTTTTGTTTGCATCCCTTGAATCACACCCTTTCATAAATTCCATCCTTCCATTTTCAAATCAAGTCAAAGTAAAACGCTTCTATCTTATTAATAAAAGAGTGACAATGGTCACCAAGCCTTAAAAGCAAAAAGAAACCTATTATCTCCTAAGTAACTCGGGGCACGGCGTTCAGCGACGATGCTTCCTTGCCAAAACGGAAATAATATCCAAAAGTATTCTTGATCTAAGTATTAGGAACATGGGGCTCGCAACCACAATGTCTCCTACTTGAAAGGATCAAAAATAACTTAGGTCTTTTGCAAGAATATAACACGTACAAAAATAAGATAAATTTGTTTGACTTTGACGAGATTTTTCCACTACCATCATCCATTCTTCACCCTTGTGATTCAAGAATGTAATACAATTCTTCGGAACTTCTAAATTGTGAATAAATATTTATACCTTCTCTTGTACGTCTTAAAGAAATAAAATTCATCTTTTCTAAAAAAATCACTCTAAAAAGTGACAGCCTTTTTTTACCAAGAAATAAATCTAAGATTCTTCCTTCTAGCATGCTTTACTTGGTCAAAATTCTATATATGCTATATTAGGTTATTGTCTTGCATTTTATCTCTTTAAAAATATCCCTAAAATATTTTCTTCCTAAAATAAATTTTTAAAGGTATTCAAAATATGATTAGATAGATAAACGCATTATCTAAGGAGGCAATTTAAGGGCTTGCTACTTTATTTCTGAGGGATCAATCGTATTTTTCTCCCTCTCCGTATTTCATTCTAAGTTTGCTTGGGGACAAGCAAAGGCTTAAGTGTGGGGGAGTTTGATAAGTGACTATTATATAGTCAATTATCCTAGTTTTTATATACTTTTACACAAATAAATCATCACTTTTCATTTAGTTTTTAGTACTTTTTACTTACTTTTGTTATTTTATTAGATTTTACGTTTTTGGTATGTTTTATACTTTTTAGACAGGTTTTAGGGTCTTTTTATATATACAAAGGATACATGGACATTTTGGTCCAAAAAGATGAAGGAAAACCAAGCAAAATAAGCACTCCAAGCTGAAAACCAGTCGGAGCGGCCGTGCAGCAAAACCAGGAGCGGCCGTGCAACTTAGGCCATGGCCGGCCATCTTGGCCCATGGAGTGGCCGAGCACTGAAGTGCCCTGGCCGTGCCAAATCGTGAGCGGCCGTGCAGCTATTTCTGGAGCGGCCGTGCAAGTCTTCAAATTCAAATCCAAATCTGGCGCCAAAGAGGACACGGCCGTGCAAAATCCTTGACACGGCCGTGCAAGTCGTGACTGCAGATGTAAAGGCACCTTTTGATGGCACCCAATTGAAGAGTCTCCTTCCATTTATAAATAGGACCCTTGTAATCAGTCTGAGGCACGAATAATTAGAAAGAAACTACTGATATTAGATAGATAGAAAGTACAACACTTGTGATAACAATTTTCCAAAGGAATTTGAAGATCAAAGTCATTGTTCTTGGAGTTACTTTGAAGGAAATAAAAGTGAAGCATTATTCTCAGCACTTGTCTTCTACTTCCATAAGTATTTCTTACTCAACTTTTATTATTGCTTATACATTTAATGGCTTGTGAGTAATCCCCCATATTCTTGGGGTTGGAAACTCAAAATCATGCTTATTCATCATTAAATAATGTTTAGTCTTGTCTTCTTTCTTCATCTAAAACAATCTCTTTATATTATTCTCTAAATGCCTTACATATTGGCGATATCCAATTTGTATGATTCAATAATCGAGAGAAGTACCTAGCGGAGAATCTCGATTGACGGAACCATATAAAGAAACTAGGTTCATTGATCACGAGAGTAGTTCAATGGCCTAGGGATGTTCCTTTAATGGAAAGTATGTTGACTTCCGTCCTTAATGGATTCTTACTAATTATGGTCAGCTAGAGATAAGCCGGAATGCCCGTTTGTGAAAGGGCGGGGGCAAACATAAACGGATTTCTCAAACAGTTAGGACATAATTAGTTAAGAATACAAACGCTATTGTCTTAGCCCGAAATAGCGTAGGCCTAACATACCATCCTTGCTTTTTATGAAAACCTTTTATTTCTAAGACAATGACAATTTGATGAATAAGAATTTGCGTATGATTTCCAATCCCAAGAATGCTTCGTTTTATAAGACTTCAATTAAAGTATTTTCTGTTTATGCTCTCTCTGTTATTCTAAAACAAGTTTTATCTACCCCCAATCTTTTCTATATTTTCTAAAGACAAAAATATCCCTTAAAGTAAACCCTGTCTCTGTGGGATCGACTCGTACTTGCACCCGCTATATTATAATAGCCCGTGCGCTTGCGGATATAAAATAAACCGTTAGGTTTCGACCGAACAATGAGGATTAATCACAGTCTTAGAGCCACTTCCATTTCCAGTTTGGGAATTAGTTTGGGGTTCCGCTTGGGGTCCAACTTGGGTCTCCACGTTGTTGTTGTTCGTCGCCATCTGAAACACAACAACCAAGTTAAATTTCCTAATTTTCAAACTGTAATCGACACTCCCTCGATTAGGATATGTCTTAAGATTGTAGCACAATGGAGTACAATTACAGAAAATAATACACAATAAATTGATAAAAAACAGAAAAATAAAAAGGAGAAGTTCTTTGAATTTCTTTGCCGCACGAGCCCAATGAAATCACTGTCTCCTTAAGACATATTCGATCCTCACCGAGTGTGCTTGAGTTTTTCTTGGATCGCTTGTCTCCTGCAGATAGAACGTGCGGACCGGGGCACTTTGCACCTAAGTTCCCGGCGAGTTGAATTGCGCTTGGACTAGATCACCTCTTCTTTGTATATGCAATAGAGGAGGCCAAGGAAGATGATAACAATATGCACCAAAGAATATGGAGGAGGAATTCAGAAAAATCAAGTGCTTTTTCTCTGTTGGGTTTTTTCAAGTTGTTTGTAAAAGTTAGTCCTCAAATGTTGTTAACAAACAACTATTTAAAGATTTCAAACCAACCAAGAAAAAACTGAAAATCAATGATTTAATTAAGTAATAAAATGTAATAAACAACTTTATTACGAATATTAAACCACCATCAAACCAAAATCATTAGCCATAATGATTTTCATTTCAGTTTTCTGCATTTAATATTGCACCTAAGTTCCCGGCCGAGCATGGCTTTTCCAGAAACTTTATTTTCTGTAATAAACAACTTTATTATCTGCCATGCTGTGCTCGGCCGAGTTAACACTCTGCTCGGCCGAGCACCCCAGTAAAAATCAAAACCAATATATTTAATATATCCAAAAGCTATTTTGGACAATTAAATATTTTATTTCACAACCACAAACCCACTTGAGTAATTTGACAAAATTACCTTTTAAAAATTAAACCATTAATTTCCTTCAAAACACATAATTTTTCCAACACTCTTTATCATTTATTTTTAAAATGTAGCATGATATTGGAGAGAGTCCAATCTTAATGTACATATATAGACATGCATGTTATCAATAAACTCTTAATTTATTTCCTCTCCTCATAAGTATCTATTAAAGTGGTCCTGGAAAAATCAATTGGTAGCATGTGATCTATCAATGTTTGATGAACCCTACTTACAGCAGTACAAAAGAAGTCACCACCACTTATGAGAGAGAGAGAGAGAGAGAGAGAGAGAGATATGGCGAGTGCATGTTCTAAGGCTAAGAAAAAGAGCCATTTTCTCCCTCAAAAGATTTTTATTTATTTTTTCACTTGGTAAAATTTTCTATCAAGCATTTATTTGTGTCTTGTCTTTTTGTTTCTACTTAGAGACACCATCAATTGTATGTCGTTTACAGTACAAATTTACTCCGTATATCTCTAAGGATAGGATTGGCTTTTAACACCTCAACTCCTCTCAACAACACAACAGAGATACTTAAAACAACGAGACTTGTATATATCGTATAAGAATTTTGGGATATTTTCCATGATAACAATTGATTTTAATGTACAACCTCATACTTTAATATGATATCAGAGAAAATTCATTGCACGTGCAGGTTCAACGGCACACAATGTTACTCCGCACTATCTGATTAATAAATTCACGTTGTAAGCTTTGGCAAAGCTCGGTTACACGTGAGGGGGTGTGTTATATACATTATCACACATCAGGAATTGAAGAACCTTGCCTATAAAATATAAAGATAATGTGTCACTCCCCTTTGCACCAATTGATTTTAAGATGCAATCTTAGACTTTATCATGGTATCAGAGACCCTACCAACTAGTCCACGTTGTAAGCATTTGACAAAATTCGGCTAAACGTGAGAGGACGTATAACAGAACATTATCTCACATCGGGAATAAAACAAGAATTGTCTATAACATATAAGAATCATGTACTACTCATATTGACACCAATTAATTTTTAAGATGAAACCTTATACTTTAATATCTATTTCTTAGATGAGAAATCAGGACCAAAAAAACTATTTATTGTTGCATGATATCATATACAACATTGGGAATCATCTCTCTTTATCTCTATACCATTACAACACGACCTCACAAGGCCAGTGATGGCAGTGGCTAATTTCCCACGAGATGTAGCAAGAACCAGCATCAGGAACAAGGGCGTAGGACTAGACACATAGGCGACCGCGCAAGGGAGGTTGGGCGGCCGCGCTGGAGTAGAAGAAAAAGAAGCAAAATTGTCTGTCTAGGTGGGCGACCGCGCAAGGGAGATTGGGCGGCCGCATAGGCTGTCGGGTTTCACCAGATTTATTTGTTTCCAGTTTTTAAAAGAATTTTGTAAGGGTATTTTGGTACTTTGTTTAATTACGTTTTTCCTAAGGGTTGTGGGTTATGTTTAGGGTATAAATACTCTCTTTATTTGTTTGTTTTGGGTAGACTATTTTTTATTAATAAAATTATTTTGATTGCTTTGCAATTGTAAGTCTTTATTGGCTTATTGAAGGTGGATTCTTTCGAGAATGTGAATTCCTTCTGTTCTTCGAGGTTCTCATCTTTTAGGTGTTAATCTTGCCAAACCCTAATTTGTGGATTCGAATTGGGTCAATTAGTCGTTGTTTCGATTAATTGCCTATCCGATTACAATTTCTTTTATTCCGCTGCAACCCTTTACATCAGTTGGTATCAGACGAAGGACGATCCGAGGAACAAGATGGCCAACAACGAAGGAAACAACAACACCCAAGATATCCTAGCACAACTAGCCAATAACTTGATAGCGATGCAGACACTGATGCAAGAAGATCGACGCAGATCTGAGGTGGAAGCTACAACTCGTCATACAGAACTTTTGGAGGCTTTGCGAGGTTTAAATATGGGTGGTGGTGGCAACCGTGGCAATCTAGGTGGTGATCGGGCTGAGTTCATCCTTAACAATCGAGGTGGTGGTGAAGAGGCCATCGTTTTGAATCTGGTAGAACAACGACCAAAGATAAGGGCAGATATTCCTACTTTTAATGGTGAGTTATCTATCGAAGAATTTTTAGATTTGATTAATGAAGTTGATAAATTTTTCAATTTAATGCAAGTTGAGAATGTTAGGAAAGTACCTTATGTTGCATATAAATTGAGGGGTAGTGTTGCTGCATGGTGGGATCAACTTTGTAAAAAAAAGGTTGCGTGATAGGTTGCCTCAAATTCGTACTTGGGATGAGATGAAAGAGGCATTAAAAGATAGATTTTTACTTGATGATTATGTGCAAAGCTTATTTTCTAAATTTCAGATGCACACAAGGTAGTCGTAACGTTAAGGAATATGTGCATGATTTTTATGCTCAATCGGCGTAACGACTTGATTGAATCTGATTCTCAAGAAATCTCTAGGTTTGTTGATGGTCTTCGGGTTGATATTAAGAATAAGGTGTAATTATTTACCAATTTATCTTTGAATGATGCTATCTCAAGGGCGGAAAAGGTTGAGAAACAATTGGTTTCAGCTTTTCAGCCTCACCCTACATTCAAGAAGGTGGGTAATTCGTCTTTTTCTACTAGCCCTATTCAATCTTCAGTTTCTCCATCCACAGTCGAATAGCCTACGACACAAGCTTCGGGTTCTAAGGCGGCTGAGGTAGCAAGAGCAATTGCTCCTGTTGTTCAAGCACCTAAGAATGCTAACCCTTATGCTAAAAACTTTGATAATAAGTGTTTTAAATGCGGGGAGGATGGACATATTTCTTGTGGTTGCCATCTTCGTAAGAGTGATAATGTGGTAACTAACGTTGATGATGATGATGTATTGAAAGAGTACACTCATTACCCTAATGTTGAAGAGGATGAAGAAGACACTCATGAGTCTTTCGCTATTCGTCGGCTTATATTTTCAGCGCCTACTACTCTTGAGAGGCACAATATTTTTCGCACAAAGGGGACAGCCAATGGGGTGATGGCTAATATTATCATCGATAGTGGAAGCAGCGAAAATTTGGTAGCACGGGGATTGGTTAATTCTCTCAAGCTTGAAGTGAAGAAACATCCGACTCCCTATATTGTTGGGTGGATCAATGCAAATGACACTCTTAAGGTAACACAACAATGTATTGTTCCTATTTCGATTGGTAATTATAAGGATGAAATTACTTGCGATATTGTGGATATGAGTGCGTGTCAGACCTTGGCACTTTGATGTGGGTTCTATGCATTGTGGTCGAAGTAATGTGGTTAGTTTTATGAAGGATGGTGCTCGATATACTCTATGCCCATTGAAAAATAATAAGAGGCTTGCTCGCGATGGCATGGGTAGAGGGATCATATCCTTTTGTGCTCCACATTTTAATTTTTCAGGTACATGGTGTGATCATGTTGGGCATTCAAGTGCGTTTAAGTTTAAGAAGTTGATCAAGGGGAGGAAGGGGCGGATGGTCGACAGAGGAGGGTCAAAGATTGCAGTTACACAAAGGCAATATTCTTTTTCGGCAGGCTCGGATTCGGGGACGAATCATTTTCAAGTGGGGGTATATGATGTAGCAAGAACCAGCACCAGGAACAAGGGCGTAGGACTGGACACATGGGCGACCACGCAAGGGAGGTTGGACGGCCGCGCTGGAGTAGAAGAATAAGAATCAAAATCGTCTGTCTAGGTGGGCGGCCGTGCAGGTTGTCGGGTTTCACCAGATTTATTTCTTTTCCAGTTTTTAAAAGGATTTTGTAAGGGTATTTTGGTACTTTGGTACTTTGTTTAATTACGTTTTTCCTTGGGGTTGTGGGTTATGTTTAGGGTATAAATACTCTCTTTATTTGTTTGCTTTGGGTAGACTATTTTTTATTAATAAAATTATTTTGATTGCTTTGCAATTGTAAGTCTTCATTGCCTTATTGAAGGTGGATTTCTTCGAGAAGGTGGATTCCTTCTTTAAATTTGAGGTTCTCATCTTTTAGGTGTTAATCTTGCCAAACCCTAATTCGTGGATTCGAACTGGGTCAATTAGTCGTTGTTTCGATTAATTGTCTATCCGGTTACTATTTCCGCTGCAACTCTTTACATCACCACATATCTAGTCGAAAAAGATTATACCCTTATTAATATTTTTCCATAATTCAAACTCGAAACTCTTAAATCACAGCAGAGCAACCAGAATTGCGATTAACCACCTATAGTATAGTGTGGCTGGCGGATCTAAGAGTTATTTAATGCGGGTGCCCAAATTATACTTAAAAACAAAAATGTTGCATTATTTGATATTTTTGTCAAAAATGCGTAACATGATTGGAGAACTAGCAAGTATATTGCATTATTTGATGAAAATTGAACAGTTCATTGCATATCTAGGTCGTTCGGCCACAAATTATGTGTCAAGTGGGATAGTGACAATGTTTATTCTATATACCACATGAAAGCATGTTACTCTTTCCCTCAAACACTCAATTCCCATAGAGTGATCAATCTCAACTACTTTCAATTCAGCCATAAAAAGAAAAACTGTAACTGCCCATTTGCATGATATTTATGCTGCCTTTTGTTAGAATGAAAGCCTTAGCTTGTTTATTTGCATTGAACCAATATTTATAGTTACAATGGAGAATCCTATTTGTACAAGGATTGTAAATAATAACTAAACATGGAGAATAAACTAGTTTCCTAATCTATGAGATTTGATAATATATTCCTAATACAAGTAGGAAAAATATATTAAGAAACTTTGGGATGTTTTCTAAACCAAGCAAGTGGCTGCAGGATGGCCGAGGCGGGCGCTGATGTCGGGCCAGGCGCGCGCCCGGGCTTCCAGAGAAGGTGGCCGAGACATTGGGCCATGAGGCGGCCGCATGACACATCTGAGGCGCGCGCCTCAAGGTCCGAGGCTTTAGTCTTGTTTTCTCCATCGCGAGGCGGGCGCACGGAGATAGATGGGGCGGGCGCCTCATACTCAAAGAACATCCTTCATTGTTTGATCATTTCTAGGAACAGCGGTAGCTTTATCCTTAACACGCCCGCAAGATGGACGATCCGTAGAAGGCCAATCTTGGAGATAAGATATCGGGAAGCGTATGCGAGGCAGTGGTTTTGTGAGAACATCTGCGAGTTGATCCGAACCGGCAATGTGTTGTACTCGAAGGGAACCGGACTGAATTTGCTCAAGAACAAAGTGAAATGAGAAAGCCACGTGTTTCATACGAGAGTGGAAAACCGGATGTGCAGAGTAGGTGGTGGCACCAAGGTTGTCACAAGAAATTACAAGGCGTAGCAGGGACGGAAACCCAAGCTCGGTGAGTAAGTTTCCAACCCAAGTAAGTTCACTGCGGTGTCGGCGATAGCCCTAATTCGGCCTCGCAGTGGATCTAGCAAGAGAACGTTGTTTTCGTGAAGACCAAATGACCGGGTTCTTACCCAAGTAAACAAGTAAGCCCGAAGTGGATACGAAATCATCTTTGTCTCCGGCCCAATCGGCATCGCAGAACGCATGAAGGGAGGGAGGAGATTTCGCAAAAATCTGAAGACCAAGATGCATGGTGCCATGAAGGTAGCGTAGAAGACGCTTCAATGCAATCCAGTGAGAAGATTGTGGATTTTGCATGAATTGCGCAAGCTTGTTGACCGAGAAGGCGATGTCGGGACGAGTGAATGATAAGTACTGAAGTCCACCAACAATAGCACGGTATGCAGTGGGGTCAACAGCTGGAGTGGCAGTGGATCGAGTGAGGGGAGGAGATGTTGCCATAGGAGTGGGAAGCGGCTTGCAGTCAATCATTTTGTGACGGGTGAGAAGGTCATGGATATATTTGGTTTGGGAGAGGAGAAGCCCGTGATGGTTAGGGACGACTTCAACACCCAAAAAGTAGGACAAGGGGCCAAGGTCCTTGATAAGAAAGGAGGAGTGGGAGAATTCAATGATGGCATTGTTGTCACGACAAAACTGAGATACGGACAGAATATTACGAGTAATAAGGGGGACGTGTAAGATATTATTAAATTTGAGGAGGGAAGAGAATGTGGGGAGAGAGAAGGAACCTATATGAGAGATCGGAAGGGAGGAACCATCGCCGATGATGACGTCGTCACTGCCAATGTAGGGTGTGTATAGGGCAAGGTTGGAAAGATTGTTTGTGATGTGGTTGGTTGCACCACTATCGATGAGCCAAGAAGGAGGGGGAGAAGGGTTGGGATAGGTGGCGTTGTGGGCTTGGTGGTTAGGGTGTGGGTTTCGATGTTGGTGATGGTAGGGGGGGATTTTGTGGGGTGGTATTTGGTGGTATGGTAAGAGATACGGTTGGTTGATGGACGAGTTTGGGCGGTGAAGGCGGTGGTGGGGGTGGATGGGTGTACTAGAGAGGCGATGGTGGGATCTAAGGTTCTTGTGGGAGCCCTACGGGTGGGGCAAAATTGGCGAAACCATTTTATGGGCCGCCGGTTATGGGTAGAGGTGGTGGTGGTGGTGGCCGGTTCATCGTCGATTTTAGCGACGGATTGGTGGGGAGCCTTTGGAATGATGGAGGAAACTCCGACCATTGTAGGGTGAGGGGGAGGGCTGCCGAAAATTAGAGGGTTTTGGGGGAGGGGGTTGAATCTTGCCGCTCTGATACCATGTTAGAATGAAAGCCTTAGCTTGTTTATTTGCATTGAACCAATATTTATAGTTACAATGGAGAATCCTATTTGTACAAGGATTGTAAATAATAACTAAACATGGAGAATAAACTAGTTTCCTAATCTATGAGATTTGATAATATATTCCTAATACAAGTAGGAAAAATATATTAAGAAACTTTGGGATGTTTCCTAAACCAAGCAAGGGCTGCAGTATGGCCGAGGCGGGCGCTTGATGTTGGGCCAGGCGTGCGCCTGGCTTCCAGAGAAGGTGGCCGAGACATTGGGCCATGAGGCGGCCGCATGACACATCTTGAGGCGTGCGCCTCAAGGTCCGAGGCTTTAGTCTTGTTTTCTCCATTGTGAGGCGGGCGCATGGAGATAGATGGGGCGGGCGCCTCATACTCAGCAACATCCTTCATTGTTTGATCATTTCTAGGAACAGCAGTAGCTTTATCCTTAACACCTGCCTTTAACTCAATTTTTGTCCCAGTTCCAAGCTTATCTTTTTCCTTTTGTACTTGCTGTTGGAGTATGACCCACTTTCCTTTCAAGTAAGCCTGGATGGATCTGAAATATTACAATGGGCACATACTACTGCTAGTAACTAAGAGGTACCTCAAATTCTCATGGACTTACCAGTTTGAAGGAATCATGCTGCTGGAGTTGAAACATACATTCTACTCTTGAAGATGATTTAGTAATTGCACTTGCTGTTGGAGAAAAATCAAAGTGAGAGTGAAAGAAAACAGGTGTGGTATCGGATACAAAACGCAGAAGCACGTAAACAGATAAAGTTTGAAAAGTACAGTAATACCGAATAATAACGTCTATAAAAATATTCGGTAATGGTGAAATATTCATATGCTAGTAATAATAAAGACTCTTTCTGGTAGATAATAATTCTCATTCTTTATCAGGAACAGAATGGCACACAATTAAAACTTGGTGGTCAAATACATTTGCTTAACAGATGAATACTTCTGATAGTAGAGCTATAAAGATAATAACGCTTCCTGTTCCAGAGTTCGGCTCAATTAACATGAATCGATCATTAAAAGGAAAAGAATAACCAATCAAATCCATATTCACACACAAACACACATAAATGAGAGTTAGTCTTATAAAAAAACTACTCCCTCCGTCCCGGTTTAATGTTTTTAGTTTGATTTTGCACGAGGATTAAGAAAAGATAAATATTGTGAGTATGAAAAGTAAGTAGGAGAAAGAAAGTGGGTAGGAAGTTTTTGTTGTGAGAATGACAAGTGGATCTCATTGTTCATTTTAATAATAAAGCAACTAAAAACCTTAATCTGGGATAGGCTAAAAAGGAAAGTAGGAACCTTAAACTGGTACGGAGGTAGTAGTTTTTTTTTTCTAAACTCAAGGAAACACCATTTTTGTGCCGTTGACACAAATACACCGACTTCCCTCGCTCGCTGCCGTCCCTACACTAATACTGACACTGTTTTACACTGACACTCTTTTTACACTGTATAAAACGACCAGTTGTATAAGAGTATTCGCAATAAATGAGTAAATCAAAATAGGTGAAATATACATATACTGACGTGTGCTCCATTTTACAGAATGTAATAAAGATTAACATGAGCTTACTGTCAGATGCAAAGGGACAATCTGCAGAAGTAACATACAGACAACTGCATATGGGTAGAAGTACTTATCAAGGATTATATTATTTGTTAAAGTATTTCGGTAAAAAAGAAGTTAATGACATCTTTACGAAGTTAATCATGGTGTCCTATATTGAATCATCAAAGGTTTTTATGTATTTATGCTACTAAAAGTGTTTAATAAACAACTTTCTCAAATGTATTATAAAATAGAAAATTGACATTTATTTTGTGACTGATGAAGTAATAATAAGAAAGGGAGAGACAGAGAGAGAGAAGACATAGGGGTAAAAGTGAAGATGATGTCAAACTTGTTGAGCATTAATAAAGTTCTTTCAGAGGGTGTAAGAATAACACCACTATGAGGAAAATTTCAACCTTCTGTAAAAATCAATCTAACTCAGAAAAGTACATTTCATGAGTTCTTGGGTTAATTAGAGTTACTAAACAAACAAAACCCATAATGGTCCCCAAAAAAAAAAAACCCTAGAGCTAACCAAGTACAATGAAGAAAGATGTTAAAAAAAGAGAAGCTATGCAAGCACATTATACATCAGTGTTGCAGCTCCATCTCGCTCCATCTCCCTCCAAAACAAAACAAAACAAAACAATCAACTTTTTTCTTTTTTGTAGCTAGTCATCATGACTAAGGTTTTTTAACGAGTTTAATTAGACAACGCTTCATGTTAGCAGATCACAAATCATTCTGAAACTAAGATTTTGTTGTTGTAGCTATCTTAGCATTGAAGTGAGAGATCGAAAAACAACTTCTTCACATGGAATAGTAAGTCCCATATCATGCTCAAATCCAAATTCTTCTTCAGCATGCTGAAGAAGGCATTGGAATTCAGGATGTGTCAAGTATGAGATTGGTACGATGTATCTTGTCCTGTTTACGCCCACGTAAACAGGGAAGTGTCCCTTTGGTACGTCTAGTGGGATACCATCATCACCATACCCATTTCTCTTACCCAAGCTTGAACATCTCTTTAGGATTTGCTTTATAAGTGCCATTTGTGCTTTCTCTTCTTTTTTTCTCTCTTGCTAGTGAAGTAGAAGGGAAAGTATTGGAACTTTGAGGTGGTAGTGGTGAGAAGATAAAGGGGGTGTCAAGGGTATTTATTGAGAAATTTGGGAGAGATTGAGAGAGAGAGAGAGAGAGAGAGAGAGAGAGAGTCATGAGAGGTGAAAGGGGCAAAGGACATGGTGGGGGCCCAAGGCCATTAGGCTTTCTCTCAATTGTTGGCCCTTCAAATGACAATATGGCCACCTATTAAATTCTTCCCTCTCTTCCTTTCCTTTTCAGGTAATTCACACAGAAACTTCCTTAGATTAAATATAGTTGGATGTTTACATGCAATTAGTTTAATCAACCCCTTATTATCATAAGCAGGACTCAAAACAAGCTGATCATTTTAATATTCTAATGTTGTCAAGGTGGGAGGGGTTACTATAGCTAGCCAGGCCTGAGGCCTTATACATTGGCTTTCAAATACTCAATCTCAAGACCCCTTCCTCTCTTTCTAAGGTTCTTCTCAATATAATAATAAACCATTCAACCATAATATAGATACACCAAATAAACAAAATGACATCCTATTGACTAAATCTAAATTCTAAACTATATATTAAATGTTCCCCATGCCCTTTTTTCTTGAGTACTTTCAGTTCGCTTAAAATATATATACAAAGGATGTAGATCATAAAGACATCCTCATCATATTTTTGTTCAACATACATACTCCTTCCGTCTCACACGAAAAGACACAAAATTCTATTTTTTGTGTCCCATTTAAAAAGGCAAACTCCTAAAATGGAAATTTTTGATACTTATTTATTCATGGGACCCACTTGTCATACTCACAATAACTATCCACTTACTATTCTCTAAACCTTTGTTTGCCAAACAAACGATGTTTTACTATTTTGCTAACATGAAGGGCCGAGATAGAAACACTTCGACGAGATGACAAGATGACCGATTAAAATTGTTTTGTTTGAGATAGTGATCTGCGAGCCCCACAAAAAGGTCAAACCCACCCCGGGTCAATTTTTTCTGGGAGCTAATACAACAAACTTCCACAATAATCCCGAGAATAACAGGAAAAATGTCAGAGAAAAGAGGTTGGGGATCCATTTTATTCAACTCATTCTTCCTCACACAGTGTGTTAAATCATGGGGTAAGATAAAAAGCGTACTGTAGAGTACATGTATGAAAAGGGAGCTTTTTCTAGGGTTTGGTTTGTAGTGATTGTTGGGCTTGTGATTCTGCAGTAAGAACATTGAACCACAGGGAGCTTTTTCTAGGGTTTAATTTGTAGTGATTGTTGGGCTTGTGATTCTGCAGTAAGAACATTGAACCAAAGTCTGTCAAATTAAAAGTGAGAAAAAACAAGGGGCACACAGTGAATCAGTTGGTGAGAAAAATGATTTTACATTTCGTACTAGCTCGTTGTACAGCTAAATAAACAAATACCAGTTCAAGCTAAGTTGATCATAAATAAATTTTATTGATACAAATGGAGTATATCAAAATGTGCCACACTATTTCAGAGATCTAATCCCACCTTGATACACATAGACATGTAATCAATAATACTAATGTGTTTTATCGTTGCTTGGTTATCAAAAAGAAAATCTTAAGACCTCACTAATAACGATGTAGGTTTACTTTCGTTATTATAACTCGTTTTCTCTTAAAGCTCGAGTCATCTAATTGAACAAGGTTTGATGTATACACGAAAATCTTAGGCCCAACAATAAGTGTCTATCTATCAAAGTGATCCTGGGAAATTGAATTTGGACCACTACCACCATTTATACTTATACCAGAGTGAGAGAGAGAAAGAAGAGTTGGCTAAATAGTGCATGTTCTAAGGCTAAGAAATAGAACCATTTGCTGCCTCCCTCCCTTGATTTTTTTTTCTTTAATAAATGCATTTATTTGTGTCTTGTCTTTTTGTTTCAACTCTTCCAAAGACAACATCAATAGTATGTCCTTTGCGGTACAAATTCATCTCTTTCGCAACAACCCCAACCCCCTTTTACAACCGTACACATCCCCCATTGCGGGCAAACTCCGTTTTCATCCATTGTACTTCCAAGTGTGTTTTATTTATAACATTATACTTCTTTCATAATAACCATTGTACTTTGGAAAATATATCGTTTTAGCCCCCAAACCAGTCTATAAAACGATGACTAATTCGTGCCTCAATCCGCAATTTTGGGGTTAAATGATACATTTTCCAAACTACAATGGTATTTTTGAAACAAAAAAAGTATAATGGTAAAAGTGAAACAGCCTTGAAAGAATAATGGATGAAAATGAAGTTTAGCCTAGTGTTGCATCTGATATACCACAACAGTGGAACTCATTTTTCTTTATCTCTACCATACAAGATGATCCCACAAGGCCGGTGATGGCCGTCCAATTGACTGGGCAGCCACCTCTAACCACCTAGAGTACGTGGTTGCTCGCATTCAATAATTTATCTACTCAAAAAAAGATAATACTCTTACAATCACATTAATATAGGGTTGTCACCAACTCTTACGGGGAGGTTACGTAAAAAAGTAATCAGGATATGGTACGGTTGAGATTTGAGAGCGAGTGTGAGAGAGAGAGGGTGGTCCCATTTCTTTCAGTCACAGAAAAATGCGGTGAACCGCAGAGTTAATAGAGGAAAGAAAAATAACCTTTTAAATGAGATAGTGACAATGTCTATTCTATAGCACATGAAAGCATGTTACTCTTCCCCTCAGACACTTGGTCCCCAGAAAGAAAAAGAGAGAGATACCAATCCCAACTACTTTCAAATGGTCAGCTTAACGCATTACCTAACAAATCATTAAGCCCAAAAAAAAAAAAAAAACTGTAACACTAACAGCCCACTTGCACAATATTTATACTGTCTTCAATCTGTTTTTGTACCTGTTCCAAGTTTATCTTTGTCCTTTTGCATTGCCCACATAACCAACAACTTGAACATACAATTTATCAATTCATATATCTACCCTTAGAAAGAAGGACCAATAACTTGTACGATCACGGTCATGCTCACTAGAAATTAATTAAATAGGGTAGAAGAAAATAGGACCATAAACAAGTACAGTCCTAGTTTTCTTATAGGGAAAGTTGCACAAGGTGGCTACTAGGGAGTGTGCATGGGGAGAAGGAAAACTGCATAAAATTCACAAAGAGGAACCTGAAGGAAATGATAAATTTTACAAATAGTGATGTCCCACAGCAAAAAATAATAAAACCGTTCATATTCCTATGGGTGGTTTAAAGAAAACGGTAAACAAAGTAGCCCTAAATTATGAAAGATGATATCATGATAACAGCCCAAAATAGGTCATTATGTGGGGGTATTGTATGACCCCAAAGTATTGCTAAAATTACATGGGCAACTAAGCTAAGAATATATAACTTTGTGGATTGAGTCTAAGACGCAAAAATATAAAAGTATTATCAAACTAAGTATACGGATAAGACTTCTTACCTGGTATGAAAGCAAATCAAAGGTACAAGTCATCATCAGCAGCAAGGACATAATGCTGAAAGAAGGCTCACAGCACATGGATGACACACGCAGAGACCAAGTATGACCCACTTTCCTTTCAAGCAAGCCTGGATCTGAAACATCACAAGGGGCACAGGAATAATAAAGAGGTACGTCAAAATGACCATTAGCCTGCATTCACATGCACTTACCAGTTTGAAGGAAACATGGAGTTACTTAGTAATTGCATTTGCTGGAGGTACGAAATCAAAGTGAGAGTAATTTTTTCTTGTAAAGCATAGTAATACCAACAAATATTGTCAATGAAAATATCCAGTAATGGTGAAACAATAAGCTAAAGGTAATAAAGATTATTTCCTGTATATATATGCAATAATTCTCATATTTTATCAGGAACGGAAGAACATACAATTGTAACATCGTGGTCAAATACAGCTGCGTAATAGCTCAAAACTCTTGATGCTTCAGATTCCAATTCCAGAGTTCACAAGATTAACATGAATAAAAAAATAAAAATAAAAACAATTCCATTCCATTCCTTTTTTTTTTTTCTACTACTCACTCACACACACACACATGCACGCACGTGTCGCCTGCAGATAAATCCTGTGGCAGAAAGCCTTCCCTCTAACTTCTGGGGGGATCGAACCCATGACCTCCAGGTTGGAAATCTATATATAAATAATAGATATAGATTTCACTGAGTGATTACTTATTTAGCCTCAACAACGATCATAAATTTCTTGGGGGAGGATCAGTGTCAGCAGTGGCTTTCCCTTGCTCGTCACAAATAGTCTTCTTTCCATTTATAAGATGTATTGGCAACAGTGTGCAGTGTGTTAATCCAATAATGCAATCTCACCTACATGATAAACCTTGAATTTGCTAATGAAAAACATTTTTAAATTCATATAACAAGAGTACAAACTATGTTATTCAAAAATATTGTCTAATATCTCAAGTATACATGGGGGAGGGAGGGGGGTCATCATACTAAATACAGACCAAAGTCACTATGGATTGAGTAATATGCATAGCCCATATTAAGAGGGAGCATTTAATTTCTATATCAAACACAAGTGCTTCAATATCCACACGATTTCAATATTTAAGGGGCACAGATTTGAGTCTCATTAACTTTGAGAACAAAAGCACCAACTTATAAATAAGCAGATAAACTGCTGGTACTAGTAGATAATTTTCAAATGCAACTACAGGCAATAGCAATCTAAGTTGATACATGTTTAATTCAACAAATATTATACCCCATCCGTCCTAAAATAAATGTCCATAATTTTTTCAAAAAATAAATAAATAAACATCATGTTCTGATTCACATTCGCAATAATGGTGACATATGATTAAATTATTTCTATTTATGTGGTCACACTACTAAAAGTGCATAAAACAACTATTTCAAATATTTACTAAAGTTAAAAATAGACATTCATTTTGTGTCAAAGAGTAATAATAATAATTTAAAAAAAAATAGAGAGAGAGAGAGAGAGAGAGAGGCAAGTGAAGATGTCAAACTAGTTGAACATTAATAAAGTTCTCTCAAAGGGTGCAAGAATAACCATGAGAAAAATCTCAACCTTTGTACAAATCAATCTAACCCAGAAAAAAAAAAAAATCATGGGCTCTTGGGTTAGACTAATTACTAAACAAAAAAACCCCATAAATACTGGGTCCAAACATTAAAAAACTAATCCTAAAAAATCCTAGAGCTCACCAAGTACAATGAAGAAAGATGTTAAAAAAAGAGAAACTAGGCATGAACATAATATTTATGTATCAATGCTGCCTGCAGCTTCATCTTGCAGCTCATCTCCCTCCAAAACAATTCAATCATCTTTATTTTTTTCCCTTTTTTATAGCTAGTCATGACTATCACGATCGATCTTATCTTAGCATTGAAGTGAGAGATCGAAAAACAATTTCTTCACATGGAATGGTAAGTCCCATATCATATTCGAATCCAAATTCTTCTTCAGCATGTCGAAGAAGGCGTTGGAATTCGGGATGCGTCAAGTATGAGATTGGTACTATGTATCTTGTCCTGTTTACTCCCACGTAAACAGGTAAGTGTCCCTTTGGTACGTCTTGTGGGAGACCAGCTTCATCGTACCCATTTCTCTTTCCCAAGCTCGAACATCTCTTTAGAATTTGCTTAATAAGAGCCGTTTGAGCCATTTTATTTGACTTTCTAATTCCCATTTTCTCTCTTTTCTCTATTGCTAGTGAAGGAGAAGGGAAAGTATGAAGAAAGTTTGTGGTGGTGGTAGTTGGATGACAGAATGAGGTGTGTGTATAGGGTATTTATTGAGAAACTTGGAAGAGAATGAGAAAGAGAAGGAGCCATGTGAGGTGGGGGGGGGGGGCAAAGGACAAGGTGGGGGCCCAAGCCCATTGGGCTTTCCCTCAAAATGTTGGCCCTCCAAATGACAATACGGCCGCCCCTTAATTTCCGTCTCTTCCTTTCACTTTCAGATAATACACATGAAATTTCTTTAAATGAAATTTTGTCGGATGTTTACATGCATCTAGTTCTAATTAGGCACTTCCTTTTATTATAAGTACAAATCAAGCTGACCATCTGAATATTCAAATTTGGTTGGATAATAATGTTGAGGAGCTGTAAAAAGCCTTTAAGATGTAATTTTCTTAAATAAAATCTTGTTTGGTTGGTAGTGATTGTTTGCCTTGTGATTCTGTAAAACACATTAAGATTAACCTACCTTCTGATTATTGTTGAAGCTGTGGATTTGTTATTTAGCCCAGAAAATTTTGGGGGAAATCAAGTATTATAAAAAGTCTTGTTTTTAACTTAAAAAAAAACTGGTACATGAATTTTAAACCAAACTAACCCGGCTTTTTGAAACGGTCATTGAACCGGTTTTTAAAATAAAACAGGATTTTTTATAATATTTGGGAGAAACTAGTTTCTCCCGAAACCAACTCTATTTAGCCAAGTTGCATCTATTTGAATTGTGCAATATATATTGTTTGAAATAAGTTTGAGACCCAGCGGCAGTTTCCCAAAACCAAATAATCTCTACCGCCCAATTCAAAAAGAGGCAGAATTGGCCAAATCTTACCCCAAACACTACAGTTAAATATCAACTCTATTGTTGTAGCGATATAATATATATATATATCCACACATAGGCTCAGGGGCGAAGCCAGGAATTGCTCGAGGGGGGACAAGATTACACGGGGGTTCGGGGGCAGCGCCCCCGAAAAAAAAAAAAAAATCGGCCTGACAAGTAAAAAATGGGTCGGATCCATGAAATACAATGTATTTTAGTTAAAAATGTAAAGAATTAAGAAAGTTAACAAAAATGATAAAAGTAAGTAATTCAAAGAACGATTGAAATAATGTTGAAGTATTTAACGCAAACAATTTATTAAAATATATTACTCGTACAAAAAAGAAATTCAAATTTGCTAATTAAACTTGGGATAATAGGAAGAAAGACCAAAAACAAAAAATGGAAAAAGCCTAACTAATTAATTAAGATTGAAAAATGTGAGGAAATTAGGAGAAAGAGAAAACAAAACTAAAAGAGAAAGAAATGGAGAGAGAGAGAGAGAATAGCAAAGATTATGACAAATAAAATTAATTCAAAATATAGATAGCAGGCTGAGCATTTGACTGAAAGAAAACACCAAAGCGCTTTAACTTCACCCCTTCTATCACCGAACCACACCACTCACCTGTTAATCTCAAGCTTAATTATATATAACAAAAATATGGAAAAAAAAAAAAAATTCCACCGCACTTCGCCGGGGTGACCCACGCCCCTCGCCTCCGCCCCTGCATAGGCTAAGCTAGGCTAGATTCTAATGTAATCTTACATGATTTATCTCTTTTGCAATTTATGGTCTCTAGGTTTGTCCAAGTCAAAACAATATTTCCCGATGAAAAGATACCTTAAATACACTGACCAATAAACCTAACCTAATCCTAATGGACAGTTTAACGAGTTATAGGTTATATGGTCCCACACTTATTTCAAGTATTTGAATACTCAATCTGTATATGGTCCACCTACCATCTTTCCCTAGTGCCATGCAATGCAAACATTAAAAGAGAAAAGAAAAGAGGTTATGTTCCGTACTAAGCTGCTGTACCTCAATTAACTCAGCACTTAAACCTAAGTTAATTGTAAATAAAGATTATTGATACAATCTTTATATGGAGTGTATCAAAATGTGCCACACTAGTTCAGAGCTCTAGTCCCATTTTGGTACACATAAACATGTTATCAATAAACTCTCATCTTATTTCATGATACAAATACTCCCTCCGTCCCACTTCACTTGACACTAATTTCCATTTTGGTCCGTCCCACCTCACTTGACACTGCCCAAAATGGAAAGTTTTTACACTCACAACACCAATCAAATCACTATTCTCTCCACTCATTCTCTCTCCTACTTTACCTTTTCTACTCACAACATTTTCTTTAATTAATTATCTCTCTTACTTTTTCTTAGTTACCGTACCCACCTCTTTAGTGCCAAGTGAACCGGGACGGAGGGAGTATGTATTATCATTGTTCGGTTATCAAAAACAAAATCTTAAGACCTCTCTAATTATGTAGCCTTACTTTCATTATTCTAACTCGT
The DNA here is from genome assembly GCA_022495995.1 of Adenophora triphylla var. japonica. NCBI lineage: Eukaryota > Viridiplantae > Streptophyta > Magnoliopsida > Asterales > Campanulaceae > Adenophora > Adenophora triphylla. The sequence continues at coordinate 251,034 of JAFEMH010000074.1, forward strand.
CGTTAACTCTTGAAGGTCGAGTGGTCTAATTGAACCGGGTTAGATGGATACACGAAAATATTTGATCCAACAATAAGTATCCATCTACGAAAGTGGTCCTCCCGGGAAATATAATTGAATTTGGACCACCACCACCATCAAACATGGACTAGTTATTATCAATCAAAGGGGTTGAACCCTACCTACAGCAGTACAAAACAAATCACCACCACTTATATTTACACCAAAGATAAAGAGAGAGAATAGTTGGCTAAATAGTGCATGTTCTAAGGCTAAGAAAAAGAGCCGTTTAATTGCTGTCTCCTAGATTTTCCTAATAAAATGCAATTCCCTATCCAGCATTTACTTGTGTCTTCTCTTTTTGTATCTACACAAAAGGCATCATCAATAGTATGTCCTTTGCCGTACAAAATTATATCTCTTCCCTTTTACAACCATACACATCCCCATCAACTCTTTGAGTTTTATCTCTTTATTACTACTATTACAACATGAACCCACATCGCCGGGATTGCCATTCAGATGATCTATTGGGTAGCCACCCTTAACCACCTAGAGTGGTTGCCCTAGGTAGCTGCATACAATCTGTACATTGTACGTACAGAACCATAATACGAACAACCGCCTACTCGTAAAACTTACTTCCCTCCTTACAATGGCCGTACTACAAAGGAATGTCACCAACTCCTAAGGGGAGGTTACGTAAAAAGTAATCAGGATATGGTATGGTTGAGATTTCAGAGTGAGTGACAGAGAGAGAGAGTGGTCCCATTTCTCTCTGTCACAGCAAAATGCTGTGGCTAATGGGGGAAAGGAAATTCAAGTGGGATAGTGACGATGTCTCTTTTATACCACATGAAAGCATGTTACTCTTGCCCTTATACACTTAGTCCACAGAGAGGAAAAGAGTGATCAATCCAACCGACTTTCAAATGGTCAGCTTAACACACCATCTAATAATTCATTCAACCCAAAAAAAATAAAAAATGTTACTGCCGACTTGCACATTACTTATGCTGCCTTAACTTTATTTTTGTACCTGGTCTAAGTTAAACTTTGTCCATTTGCATTGCCCTAGATAACCAGCAACTTGAACATACAATTTATCAATTCATATATCTACCCTTGGAAAGAAGGACCATTAACCTGAAATTATGGTAGATGATATCATGAGAACAGCCCAACATAGGTTGTTATCGTGTTATGCGGAGGCGTTGTACGGCCCCTAAAGTTAAGCTAAAAGTAATTGGGCAAGTAAGCAAATAATAAATCAAGATTAAGTCTAAGAAGCAACTATAATCATTATCAAAAAGTATATGGATAAAACTTCTTACCGGGTATGAAAGCAATCCAAAGGTACAAGCCATCAGCAGCAACAAGAAAATAATAACGAAAGAAGGTTGAGAGCACATGGATGACACTTCAAAGACCAAGTATGAACCACTTCCCTTACAAGTAAGTCTGGATCTGAAATATCACAATGATCACAGAACTAATAACCAAGAAGTACCTCAAAATGACCCTTAGCATGTATTCACATGCACTTACCTGTTAGAAGGAATCATGGAGTTGAGAAATTGTACTCTGGAGGGTGATTTAATAATAGCACTTGCTGGAGGAACAAAATAAAAGTGAGAGTAAAAGAAAACAAAGACGTATCGATTACAAAACACAAAACCACGTAAACAGCCTGCAAAGTATTTTTGTCCAGACAAATATTGTGAAAGAAAATATCCGGTAATGCTGAAACCATAAGCTGATAGCAATAAAGATTCATTCCGGTAAATATATGCAATAATTCTCATTCTATAAGGAACGTAACAACATACAATTAAAACATGATGGTTGTCCAAACTAAAATTACACATTCATAAAATATAATTTTTTTAACACTTATTTATTCATTAGGACCCACTTGCATAATCACAAACAATTATCCATTTATTATTCTCTATCCCACCTTCTCTCTCCTATCTCACTTTTCATACAACACTTATAAGATGTTCTGGCAACGGTGCAGTGTGTTAATCCAATAATGCAATCTCATCTACACGATATACCTTAAGTTTGCTAATGAAAAACATTTTAAGTTCATATAACTAGAGTATAAACTATATTATCCAAAAATGCTGTCTAATATCTCAACTATACATGGCGGAGGGGCGGGGGTCATCATGCTAAATACAGGCCAAAACCACTGTGGATTGAGTAATATGCTTCACTCATATTAAAAGGGAGCATTTAATTGCTATTTAAAACACAAATAGTTCAATATCCACACTATTCAAAGATTTGAATATTAACGGGGTACAATTAATAAAGCAATTAGGCATAATTCAATCTCTGTGAAGACATGCATCATACCTGCGGGTGAAGGGTTATTTGTGAAGGAGAATCAGGATCGTGGGAGAACCCAGTCCCGGGATAATTCGCAAAGGCAGAATTCTTGTTCGCAGTCAAGGAAGAAGTATAAGGGGAATTGTTTCAAGTGTGGGTAGAAGGGGCACAAGAGGCAGGATTGTCGGAGAAGGGAAAAGGTAAAGCAAGTTCTTCAAAATCAGTTAATGTGGTTGAAGATTGCTCGGATGATGTGGATGGTGATATGCTCACGACTTCATCGGTGTAGAAGCCCGGCCAAACAGTTCTTTGGATTAGATTCAGCATGTTCTTTTCATGTGACGGCGAATCGTGATTGATTCGATACCTACAGGTCAGTTAATTCTGGTATAGTTACTATAGGCAATGGTGCTACATGTAAAATTGCTGGCATAGGAGCTATAAGAATTAAAATGTTTGATGGTGTGATTAGAACGTTATGTGATGTTAGACATGTACCAGAGGTTTCTAAAAATTTGGTTTCATTGGGTACCTTGGATGCAAACAGTTTTACCTATAAAGCTCAAGGTGGAGTTTTGAAAGTTGTTAAGGGTGCTATTGTGGTGATGAAGGGTGAGAGAGGCTCTAAAAACATTTACAGGTTGCTAGGGAGCACGGTTGTAGGTGGAGTAACATCCGTAGAATCTGAGGTAGATGTTGATACCCTTCTATGGCATATGCAGCTTGGCCACATGGTTAAAGGGGGATGCGTAAACTTCATAAACGCAAGTTGTTGAAGGGTGTGAAGACTTGCAAACTTGAGTTTTGCAAGTATTGTGTTCTTGGAAAGCAAAACAAGGTGCAATTCAAGACGGGTAAACATACAACAAAGGGCATCCTCAACTATGTTCGCTCGGATGTGTGGGGGCCGGTTAGAACGGAAGTCGAGGTGGACATTATTACTTTGTCACGTTTTGATGAATTTTCGAAGAAGGTTTGGGTTTACTTCGCAGAGGCCTGAAGTCGAAACTTTTGAGAAGTTGAGGTGTGGAAAGGCAGTAGAAAATCAAACGGGGAGAAAAATCAAGTATTTGAAAAGTGATAATAGGACAGAGCACACAGATGGCGAGTTCGAAGTTACGTCGAGGCGTAGGAATCAGAGAGGCCTTACGCGGTGCGCGGGACGGCACGACGAAAATGGGTGTGGGCGAAAGGATAAATAGTTCTATTGCGGAAAAGGCTAGGTGTATACGTTTCAATGCAGGGATGGTGAAGAATTTTTGGGCTGATGCGGTGAATGTGGCATGTTTCTTGATAAACAGGTCACTGAGGCCGTTGGATAACGGGTTTTGCGTAGGAGGTATGAGCGGGTAATGAGGTAGACCTCAGTAGATATCCAGTGTTAGGGTGTCCGTCACATGTGCATATTCCTGGTGAAGAGAGGCCGAAGCTTGACCCAAAATCAAAACAGTGTGTCCTTCTCGGGTATGAAACAGGTGTAAAAGGAAACAAGCTTTGGGATCCCAAGTCAAGCAAGGTGGTGATCAGTAGGGACGTGGTCTTTGATGAAAAGGCTATGTTGAAATGTACTCAAGATGATAAAGAGAAGGTGCCAGAAAACAAAGGGAGTGATAAGCAGGTTATTGAGGTGGAGTTACATGAGGATAAAACTGATACGGATCTTACTCCTCCGAATTCAGAGGTAACTACACAGGAAACTGAAGAGGCTAGTTCAGTTGGGAGACCTATGAGAGTAATCAAACCACCTGTCAGGTAGGTATGGGTTTGAAGACATGGCTTCATATGTTCTTGTTCTTAGTAGTGGAGACCCAAATTCTTTTCAGGAGGCAATAAATAGTCCTGAAAAGGATAAGTGGGTAACGGCTATGGCAGAGGAGATGGAGTCGTTGTATAAGAACGATACATGGGATTTGGTGGAGCTTCCTAAAAGGAAGCGTGCTATTGGTTGCAAGTGGATTTTCAAGCGTAAAGAAGCGGTATCAAAAAAAGAGGGAAAAAAGTTCAACGCTCGATTGGTAGCAAAGGGATACTCGCAGCGAGAGGGGGTGGATTATAATGAAATTTTTTCGCGAATTTGTGAGACACTTCCATTCGAATTGTGTTGGGTCTTGTAGCGCATTATGATTTGGTGTTGGAGCAAATGGATGTGAAAATTGCGTTCCTACACAGTGAGTTGGATGAGCAGATTTTCATGGAGCGTTTGGTTTGTAAATTGAAGATATCACTTTATGGGCTGAAGCAATCTCCGAGGCAGGGGTACACGAGATTTGACTCCTACATGGTGAGTATTGGCTACAAGAGGTGTGAGTATGATTGTTGCATTTATGTGAAGATCCTTGATGGTGGCACATATATTTTTCTGCTGCTTTACGTGGATGATATGCTTATCGCGTGTAGAAGCAAGAACGATTCAATCAGTTGAAAGCCTTGTTGAGTAAAGAGTTTGACATGAAGGATTTGGGGGAAGCCAAGAAGATTCTTGGGATGGAGATTCGCCGAACAGGAAATCTAGGAGATTGTGGTTGTCTCAAGCCGGCTACGTGGAGAAAGTGTTGGAGAGGTTCAATATGCGGGATGCAAAACCTGTGAAAACACCATTGGCGAGTCACTTTAATTTATCTGCCTCAGATTCCCCGAGTTCGACTGAATAATTCAGGGTATGTCAAAGGTTCCCTATGCAAGCGCAGTGGGATGTCTCATGTATGTTATGGTTTGCACTAGGCCAGATTTGGCGCAAGCTATAAGTGTGGTTAGCAAGTATGTGGCGAATCCGGGTAAACAGCATTGAAAAGCATTTAAGTGGATTCTCAGATACTTGAAGGGCACTATGGGTTATGGCATCATGCTTGAGGGAAAGAGTGAGGAACTTTCTGTTGTGGGGTATGTAGATTCCGATTACGGGTGACTTGGATCGGAGGCGGTCGACTATGGGTTATGCGTTTACACTCGCAGGTGGACCCATATGTTGGAGGTCTATGATTCAGTCCATTATTGCATTGTCTACAACGGAAGCGGAGTACATGGCAGCTGTTGAAGCTGCAAAGGAAGCCTTATTGCTTCGGGGCATAGTTAAGGAAGTGGGTATTCAGCAAGGTGGAGTGAGGTTGCTTTGTGACAGTCAAAGCGCGATCTTTCTATCGAAGAATCACATTTATCATCAACGGACGAAACATATTGATGTGCGGTTTCACAAGATCCGGGAGTTGATTGATATGGGTGAGGTTGTGTTAGAGAAGGTTCACACCACAGAGAATGTTGCTGATATGTTGACAAAGTCGGTTACTACTGACAAGTTCAAGCATTGCTTGGATTTGTTGCACATCTCTAGCTGTTAGAGATGGGGAGGTTCGTGTCTACAGGATGGTTCGGGTATTGGTTCCTTGTATCTTCTGTTGGGTTGGGTGAATGCTAGCCAAGGTGGAGATTGTTGGATGTGATGGCTCGATGTCCTGGCAAGAGACCGGCACCCTCTGAGGGTTTGTTTCTTAAGTATATAAGGTTGTAGCCCTATTATGTAAAAAAACGAATGATTGACGGCCGAATAAGAAATCAGAAGTTCATAACCCCAAATACAATTTCTCTCTCTCTCTTTCGATTCCCAATTGCTTTTGTGTATTGTTTTGTCAATTGCTTCCGCTGCGTTGCACAACAGTCTCAGTATCTTTTACTACTTTGACTATTTATAAACCTACAAATTTGAGTATCATTAACTTAAAGAACTAAATCACCAACTTATAAATAAGTATAAAAACTGGTGGTACTAGGAGATAATTTTCAAATGCAAGTATAGACAATAATAAATTAAGTAAAGACGTATTTAATCCAATAAAAATTATACCTTATCCATCCTAAAATAAATGTCTCCATATTTTTCAAGAAAATAAAAACCAAATTAATTTTACAGGAATGTCCATTTTTTTATGAAATTACTAGTCCCTAATTTAGATTCATCAAATGTCTGTGCTGATTTACATTCACAGGCATGTTGTCATATGATTAACTTATTAAAATATCTATGTATTTATACTACTAAAATTTCTTATAAACAACTGTTTTAAATATTTATTAAAGTTAAAAATAGACATTCATTCGGTGTCAGAGAGTAATAGTCATAGAGAGAGAGAGAGAGAGAGAGAGAGAAAAGTGCAGATGTCAAATTAGTTGAACATTAATAGAGTTTTCTCAGAGGGTGTAAGAATAACACCACCATGAGGAAAATTGCAATCTTTATACAAATCAATCAAACCCAGAAAAAAAAAACATTTTATGGATTCTTGGGTTAGACTAATTACTAAACAAACAAAACCCATAAATAATGCGTCCAAACATTAAAAAAAAAAAAAAAAGAAAATCCTAGAGCTCACCAAGTACAATGAAGAATGATGTTAAAAAAAGAGAAGCTAGGCAAGCACATTATATATCAATGTTGCCTGCAGCTTCATCTTGCAGCTCATCTCCCTCCAAAACAAATCAATCACCTTCTTTTTTTTCCTTTTTCTAGCTAGTCATGACTGTCACCATCGATCCTATCTTAACATTGAAGTGAGAGAACGAAAAACAACTTCTTCGCATGGAATAGTAAGTCCCTTATCATAACCGAATCCAAATTCTTCTTCAGCATGTTGAAGAAGGCATTGGAATTCGGGGTGCGTCAAGTATGAGATTGGTACGATGTATCTTATCCTGTTTACTCCCACGTAAACGGGTAAGTGTCCCTTTGGTACATCTAGTGGGAGACCATCTTCATCATACCCATTTCTCTTTCCCAAGCTCGAACATCTCTTCAGAATTTGCTTGATAAGAGTCGTTTGTGTCATTTTGTTTGACTTTCTGATTCCCATCTTTCTCTCTTGTTAGTGAAGTAGAAGGGAAAGTATTAAAAGAGTTTGAGGTGGTGGTGGTGGTGGTGAGATGATAGAATGGGATGTGTAAAGGGTATTTATTGAGAAATTTGGGAAAAGGTTGAGAGAGAGAGAGAGAAGGAGTCATGTGAGGTGAGGAGGGGTAAAGGACATGGTGGGGGCCCAAGCCCATTGGGATTTCTCTCAAATGTTGGCCCTCCAAATGGCAACATGGCCACCCCTTAATTTCTTCCATCTCTTCCTTTCACTTTCAGATAATACACATGAAATTTCCTTAAATGAAATCTAGTTATATGTTTACATGCATCTACTTCTAATTAGGCACTTCCTGTTATTATAAGTAAGGTTTAATACAAGCTGACCATCTGAATACTCAAATTTGGTTGGATAATAATGTTGTTGAGCTTTAAAAAATCTTTAAGGTGAAATTTCCTTAAATGAAATCTAGTTTGGTTGGCAGTGATTGTTGGGCATGTGATTCTGTAAAACATTGAACAATGTCACATTGTAAATAAATTTTATTCATACAGTCTATATATGAGAATATCAAATGTACCACAATACTATTCCAGCGAGTCCCATATTGATACACATAGACATAAACAGCAGCAACAAAGCGAAGTCCCAATATAATTTGGGGTCGGGTAACATGAATCTTTATATGCATTCGTCAATGAGAAATATGAGGAAAGAAGAAAAAAAAGGGAGCGAAAAATGTGAAAGCTAAGAAGAAATTTAAAAGAAAAAACATGGACATGTTATCAACAAACTATTAACTTATTTCCTCATACTAATAAGTACTAGACTCGTCAATGTCAATTTTTGTTCTTGATAAAAAATGGACTTTTATTTGGGACACGGGTAGCATATATTATCGTTGTTCGGCTATCAAAAAGAAAATGTTAAGATGTCTCTAATTGTAGCTTTCTTTATTCTAACTCCTCATTATCTCTTAAAACTTGAGTGATCTAAATAAGCACGCAGGCTTTGATGGATGGGGGGAGGAAATTAAGAGACTGAAAATCATAGGTCCAGTAATAAGTATCTATCAAGGTGGTCCTGGAAATCAATTTGGACCACCACCACTAAACATAGAATACTTAATTACTTATGATCTATCAGTGAGATGAACCCTACAACAGTACAAAAAAACTCACCACCACTTAAACTAGAGAGGTAGAGAGAGAAAGAGAAAGAAAGGTAGAGAGAGAGAGAGAAGAGTTGGCTATAGTGCATGTTCTAAGGCTAAGAAAAAGAGCCATTTGGTACCTCCCTCCCTTGATTATTCAATATCAATAAATGTTAATGTTTTGTGTCTTGTCTTTTTGTTTCTACTCAAAGACACCATAAATAGTATGTCCTTTGCAGTACAATTTATATCTCTTCCCTTTTACAGCCATAGACATCCTCATCAACTCTTTAGTATTGCATATGATAATATACAACATTGGGAATCTTCTCTCTTTATCTCTACCCATAGATAGCTACTTAACTAGATAGTAATCGATATACCATCCAAAAGCTCCAGTTTACTCTACAGCCACAGCTGCGTACAATTTGTACACTTTACGTACAGCACCATAATGCTGTAGATGCATTAAACTAGACCGGCAAGTGCATTGCCTACTCATAAAATATTCTTCCCTCCTTACAATGGCAGTAATACTAGGAATGTCGACAACTCCTAAGGGGTAGTTACGTAAAAAGTAATCGTGATATGGTATGATTGAGACAAGAGTGGTCCCGATTCCCTCAGTCACAGAAAATTGCGCTAATCCGCAGAGCTGATGGAGGAAAATCTTTTAAGTGGGATGGTGATGGTGTCTTTTCTATGCCACATGAAAGCATGTTACTCTTTCCCTCAAACACTCCCAGAGAGAGAGAGTGATCAATCCCAACTACTTTCAAACAGTCAGCTTACCGCACCATTTAATACTGTAACTGCCCACTTGCACAATATTTATGGTGCCTTCACTCTGTTTTTGTACCAACAACTTGAATATACAAGTTAAATAGGGGTAGAAGGAAATAAGACCATCAACTAGTACAGCCCTACTTTTCTTTTAGGGGAATTCGCACAAGGTCGCTACTTTGACACACCACCTGAATTCTCATGTGCAAGCTATGATTTTCAGGGCATGTTTATATATATAACATGAGATTACCTCGTGAAGGCATTAGAATCAAATAAAACTATTCAAAAAGTGTGACAACTGACATTCGAGTCATACCTAAGTAACCGAAACGTGGGTGTGCATGAGGATAAGGAACACTGCATAAAATTCACAAAGAGGAACCTGAAGGAAAAGAATAAACGAGATAAATTTTACAAATAGTGATGTCGCATAGCAAAAATAATAAAACTGGTTTAAGGAAAACAGTAAACTATGTAGCCCCAAAATTATGGAAGATGATATCATGACAACAGCCCTACATAGGTTGTTATGTGGGGGTGTTGTGCGTCCCCAAAGTAGTGCTAAAAATAATTGTACGACGAAGCTAATAATATACTCATATACAAATTGTGGATTAAGTCTAAGAAGATATATAAAATCATTATCAAATTAAGTTTACCGATAAGACTTCTTAGCTGGCACGAAAGCAATCCAAAGGTACGAGGCATCAGCGGCAGCAAGAAAATAATACTGAAAGAAGGTTGACAACTCATAGATGACACATGAAGAGACTAAGTATGACCCACTTTCCTTTCAAGCAAGCCTGGATCTGAAATAGCACAGGGGGCACAGGACTAATAACCAAGAGGTACCTCAAAATGACCATTAGCTTGTAATCACATGCATTTACCAGTTTGAAGGAAACATGGAGTTGAAACATTGTAATATTGAGGGTAATTCAATAATTGCACTTGCTGGTGGAACGAAATCAAAGCCAGAGTAAAAGAAAATAAGGGTGGTATCTGCTGCAAAATGCAAAAGCACGTAAACAGACGGCTTGCAAAGTATTGTAATACCAACAAATATTATCAATGAAACTTTAAGCTTATGGTAATAAGGATTCTTTCCAATAGATATTTGCAATAGTTCACAATTCATTATCAGGAATAGAATAACATACAATTAAAACACGGTGATCAAATACATCCGCACAACCGATGAATACTTCTGATGCTAGAACTATAAGAATAATTACGCTTCTGATTCCTAGTTCAAGAGTTCAGCTAGATTAACATGAATCAATCATCAAAAAGAAAAGAATAACCAATTTCAATCTCTATTCACACACAAGCATGCACGTAAATAAATAGATATAGAATTCACAGTGATTATTAATTTAGGAGAACAGTCATAAATTTCATGGGGGCACTGTGAGGCATTTGTATCAGCAGTGTCTTTTCCTTGATAGTGCAGTCTCACCTACATGATAAACCTTAATTTTGATTAATAAAAAGTATCTCAGTTCATATAACAAAGAGTATAAACTATATTATCCAAAAATGTTGTCTAATATCATAAGTATACATGGGGAGGGGAGGGGGTCCTCATACCAAATACAGGCCAAAACTCCTGTGAATTGAGTAATATTTTTTCACCAACATTAAGGGTACTATTAATGGTAAAGCAATTAAGCATAATTCAGTCTCTGTGAAGACATGCATCATGCCTTTGTTTCAGTAAGTATCTTTTACTATTTGACAATATTTCTAAACCTAAAAATTTAAGTCTCATTACCTTTGAGAACAAAAAATCCAACTTATAAGTAAGTATTCCCAACTTATAAATAAGTATTCCCTTTGTCCCCTAAATAAATGTCGCACATTTTTGTATGTCAGTATGAAGGAACTTTGAGCAATAGTTTTAGGTTAATTTAAGTATCCTAATGAAAATTTAAAAATTGTTATTGATAGTATTTATAGTGGTGTATCAAAAACAAGTTTTATATTTTTATTAGGATAATTAAATTAACCTAAAATTATTGTTCAAAGTTTTTTAGTACTAACATACAAAAAAGTGCGACATTTATTCTGACAGAGGGAGTATATAAACTGCTCGTACTAGGAGATAATTTTCAAATGCAATATAGAATAGCAAAGTATATTGAGATGTATTTAATTCAAGAAAAAACATCCTAAATATATCTTCATAATTTTTTTTTTAAAAAAAATTATCACTACATGAATGTCCATTTTATTTTTGGAAAAGTTACTGAACCCCCATTTAAATTCATCACCGTGTTCTGATTCACATTCACAATCATGTTGTGATATGATTAAATTATTAAAAATATTTATGTGTTTATACTACTAAAAGGGTATATAAACAACTGTTTCAAATATTAACTAAAGTTAAAAATAGACATTCATTTGGTGTCAGAGAAAAATAATAATAAAGGGAGAGAGAGAGAGAGAGGCAAGTGAAGATGTGAAACTAGTTGAACATTAATAAAGTTCTATTGAGGGTGTAAGAATAACACCACAATGAAGAAAATCTCAACCTTTGTACAAATCAATCTAACCCAGAAAAAAACATTTCATGGGTTCTTGGGTTAGACTAATTACTAAAAAATACAAACCCCAGCTCGCCTCCCTCCAAAACAAATCAATCACCTTAGTTTTTTTTTCCTTTTTGTAGCTAGTCTTGACTGTTATCTTATCTTAGCGTTAAAGTGAGAGATCGAAAAACAACTTCTTCGCATGGAATTGTAAGTCCCATATCATAATTGAATCCAAATTCTTCTTCGGCGTGTCGAAGAAGGCATTGGAATTCGGGATGTGTCAGGTATAAGATTGGTACGACGTATCTTCTCCGGTTTACGCCCAAGTAAAAAGGAAAGTGGCCCTTTGGTACGTCTAGCTAGCGGGAGACCATCTCCCAAGCTCGAACATCTCTTCAGAATTTGCTTAATAAGAGCTGTTTGTGCCATTTTGTTTTGACTTTCCAATTCCCATTTTTCTTTCTTTCTTTTTTTCTCTTGCTAGTGATGTAGAAGGAAAAGTATTAAGAGAGTTTGAGGAGGTGGTGGTGGTGAGATGATAGAATGGGGTGTGTGTAAAGAGTATTTACTGAGAAATTTGGGAGAGGGAGAGTCATGTGAGGTAAGGGGGGTAAAGGACATGGTGGGGCCCAATCCCATTGGGTTTTTTCTCAATTGTTGGCCCTCCAAATGACAATATCGCCACCCCTTTCTTACATATCTTCCTTTCCTTTTCAGATGATAATACACAGAAATGAAATATAGTTGGATGTTTAAATGAATCTAGTTCTAATTAGGCACTACCTATTATTATAAGAAGGGTTCAAAACAAGCTGACCATCTGAATATTCAAATTTGATTGGATGATAATGTTGACGAGCTTTCAAAAGTGTTTAAGATGATATTTCCTTAAATAAAATCTAGTTTGGTTAGTAGAGATTGTTGGGCTTGTGATTCTGCAATTAAAAACTGAAAATAAAAATGAAATTTCCTTACATATATTCCAGTGAGTCCCATATTGATACATAGACATGCTATCAATAAACTCTAACTTATTTCCTCATACTAATAAGTACTACACTCATCAATGTCAATTTTGTGTTCTTGATATAGAAATGGACATTCATTTTGGGACGGGGTTGTATATATTATTGTTGCTCAGTTATCAGAAAGAAAATGTTAAGACCTCTGTAATTGTAGCTATCGTTATCTCTTAAAGTTTGAGTGATCTAATTAAACAGGCACGCTTTGATGGATTGGGGAGGAAATTAAGACAACGAAAATCTTAGGTCCAGCAATTAGTATCTATCAAAGAGGTCCTGGAAAAATCAAATTGGACCACCACCACCATCAAACATGTAATACTTATGATCTATCAACGGGATGAACCCTACTTAAAGCAGTACAAACAAATCACCGCCACTTATAACAGAGAGAGGGGGGGGGGGAATAGTTGGGTAACTAGTGCATGTTCTAAGGCTAAGAAAAAGAGCCATTTAATTGCTGTCTCCCTAGATATTCTAATAAAATGCAATTTTATATCCAGCATTTATTTGTGTTTCTCTTTTTGTTTCTACCAAAGACACCATCAATTGTATGTCCTTTGCAGTACAAATTTATATATCTTCCCATCTACAACCATACCCATCCCCATCAACTCTTTAGTTTTGCATCTGATATACCAAAACATTCAGAATCATCTATCTTTATCTCCACCATTACAGCATGATCGCACAAGGCCGGTGATGGCCGTCCAGATGATCGATTGGGTAACCACCCTTAGCCACAAGGGCGGTGATTGCCTAATCGTAAAATATTCTTCCTTCCTCATGGCCGTAAAAATAGGATAGTCACCAACTCCTAAGGGGAGGCTACCTAAAAAGCAATCAGGAAATGGTATGGATGAGAATTGAGAGAGAGTGTGTGATATCCTCCATCCCACATCAGAAATATGTGGCAATTTAGTGTGATATATAGAAGGCCCATCAATACTACTAAGGATCAAATCATCCATTGGACTTTTGGAGGCCTATGATGGGCTTGGTTAACCCAAATGAGATGGTGCTTAGTGGGCCAGTGTTTGGTACCTGCATAGCGGGTCGAATTGGGGGATATTGTGTATCCCCCATCCCACATCAAAAATATGTGGAAATGTGATATATAGAAGACTCATACACTACTACTAAGCATTAAATCATCCATTGGACTTTTGTAGGCCTATGATGAGCAGTGGTTAACCCAAATAAGCAGGTGATTAGTGGCCGGTGTGTGGTGCATACATAGCAGATTGGGCTTCGGGCTCGGGTCGTTACAGGGTGAGAGAGCAGTCCAAAGCACCAACATCCCAAATGTTATCTTCTGCAATTGGGTATCCCCTACTTGTGGGAGGGCGGAGGGTCAAAAGACAATTCTAACCTTCATGAGTGATCGAATAGCCCAAACTTGGACTGCTCCATAGTTGCGAAAGGCTAGCGCGTCTCTCGCCTGTCTCACCTTTTTGGCGCCTTTAGGGGTCGACCTCCTTTTGGTCTTGTAGCGGGCTGTTGTGTGCCTTCTTGGCCAGGCGAGGCCTTTCTTGGTTATGGCAAGAGTCGTGAGGAGTCCGCCTTGTCAAAAGGCACAATAGGCTTATATGTAATGTTAAACTAGGTCATTTTGTAATTTTAGTTTTAATATTTTAACTTAAATGCGTTCATTTGGGAAAACATCGGGTAAATATAGTTTGTGTCGTGCATGAGAAAAAAAGATATCCGTAATTTTCACTCTAGCGATCAAAAGAAAATAAGTGATAAATAACGAATTAGAACGACGATAAAAAAGTGCGACAAAAACACTACCGATAGCTTGCTTTACTCTAATTTTTAAAGGGAATTTTGCAAATTTTATCATGTTAACTAATTTACTTTGTTTTTTTTTTTTCTCTTTATTACTATGGGTCTCCTTTTGTCATTTGAAATTTTAACTATATCTTATGTTCATCTCTAGGTATGGAATCATCCGTTTGAAATTATATATTTGAATTCACTTATTTTCACGCTTTTAAATGACTACTGTTTACTGATTTGAACATCAAATGTGTTTTTTTTGTCTTAGAATTCTCACTTTTGGGGTGTTTTAATTGCGTTAAGTTGCTATTAAATGTGAAATTGTGACATTTATTTAATGCAAAATTCTTGTTCTTAACATGTTCAAGCTTTGTGTAATATATTTTGCATACATATTATTGTACTAGTCTTTTTGTTCTATTTTACCGTCTTTCTCGCCTTTCGAACACCTCGCCATTCACCTTTTCTAGTAACCTCTCGCCCGCCTCTCACTTTCGCCTTTAACAACTATGGACTACCCGTCTCGACTGCACGGACCCCGTATCAGAGAGAGAGGGTGGTCCCGTTTTTCTTTCCAACAATATCGGGTGATTTGCAAAGCTAATGGAGGAAAGGAAAATTATCTTTCAAGAGGGATAGTGACAATGTCTATTCTCTAGCACATGAAAGCATGTTACTCTTGCCCTCCAACGTCCCGAGAGAGAGAGAGAGAGAGAGAGAGCGCAATCCCAACTACTCTCAAACGGTCAGATTAACTCACCACCTAATAATTCATTCAGCCCAAAAAAGAAATACTGTAACTGCCCACTTGCACAATATTCATGCTGCCTTAACTCTATTTTTGTGCCTGTTCCAAGTTTATCTTTGTCCTTTTGCATTCCCCTAGATAACCAACAACTTTAACATACAATTTATCAATTCATATACCCTTAGAAAGAAGGATCATATTCCTGTGGGTGGTTTAAGGAAAACGGTAAACAAAGTAGCCCTGAGGCTAAATTATGGAAGATGGTAACATGATAACAGCCCAGCATAGGTTGTTATGTGGGGTTGTTGTACGGCCCCAAAGTTTTGCTAAAAAATAATTGAGCAAGCTAATAATAAATTATATTTATGGATTATGTCTAAGAAGAAAATTTGCATAATTATTATCAAACTGAGATATAAGGATAAGACTTTTGTACCTGGTACGAAAGCGATCCAAAGGTACAGGTAATCAGCAGCAAAAGAAAATAATACTGAAAGAAGGTTGAGAGCACATGGATGACACACAAAGAGACCAAGTATGACCTACTTTCCTTTCAAGTAAGCCTGGATCTGAAGTATCAGTATCTTTCCCTTGCTTGTCATAGATAGTTTTCTTCACACTTAAAAGATGTTCTGGCAACAGTGCAGTGTGTTAATCCAATAAGCAGTGTCATCAACATGATAAACCTTGAATTTGCTAATGAAAAACATTTCAGTTCTTAAAACAAGAGTATAAACTATATTATCCAAAAATGTTGTCTAATATCTCAAGTATACATGGGGGAAGGGGGTCATCACCGTAAATAGTCAGGCCAAACACATGTGGATTTAGTAATATGCTTCACCCATATTAACAGGGAGTATTTAATTTCTATACCAAAACCAAGTGCTTCAATATACACAGTATTCAAAGATTTGAATATTAAAAGGGTACAATAAATGTTAAAGAAATTAAACATAATTCAGTCCCTGTAGCACATGCATTATACCTTTGTGTCGGTAAGTATATTTACTACTTTGAAAACAGTTATAAACCAACAATTTTAACTCTCGTTAACTTTGAGAACAAATGCAGCAACTTGTAAATAAGTATCTAAACTGCTGGTACTAGGAGCTAGTTTTCAAATGCAAACAAAGGACAATAGCAAATTAAGTTGCGACGTGTTTAATTCCACAAAGCTTATACTCCGTCCAATCTAAAATAAATGTCCACAAATTTTTCAAAAGATAAATAAATTATATCTACATGGTTGTCCATTTTATTTTTTGATAAGTAACTAACCCTCATTCTTATTCATCAAACATAAGGTTCTAATTCATATTCACAATCATGTTGCCATATGATTAAATTATTAAAAATATTCATGTATTTATACTACTAAAAGTGCTTATAAACAACTGTTGCAAACATTTATCAGAGGTTAAAATAGAAATTCATTGGGTGTCAGAGAGTAATAATAAAAAGAGAAATAAAGAGAGAGGCAAGTAAAGATGGCAAACTTGTTGAGCATCAATAAAGTTCTCTCAAAGGGTGTAAGAACAACACCACTATGAGGAAAATCTCAACCTTTGTACAAATCAATCTAACCCAGAAAAAAACATTTCATGGCTTTGGGTTAGAGTTACTAAACAAACAAACCCCATAACTAAAGGGTCCGAACATTAAAAAAAATAAAATCCTAGAGCTCTCCAATCACAATGAAGAAAGATGATAAAAAAAGGAGAAACTAGGCAAGCACGTTATATTTACACATCAATGCTGCCTGTAGCTTCATCTTGCAGCTCATCTCCCTCCAAAACAAATCAATCACCAATTCACCATCAATTTTTTTATTTTTCCCCTTTTTCTAGCTAGTCATGTCTGTCACGGTTGATCCTATCTTAGCATTGAAGTGAGAGATCGAAACACAATTTCTTCGCATGGAATAGTAAGTCCCATATCATAATTGAATCCATATTCTTCTTCAGCGTGTCGAAGAAGGCATTGGAATTCGGGATGCGACAAGTATGAGATTGGTACGATGTATCTTATCCTGTTTACGCCCACATAAACAGGTAAGTGTCCCTTTGGTACGTCTAGTGGGAGACAATCTTCATCGTACCCATTTCTCTTTCCCAAGCTTGAACATCTCTTCAGAATTTGCTTAATAAGAGCCGTTTGTGTCATTTTGTTTGACTTTCTTATTCCCTTTTCTCTCTTTTCTTTTATCTCTTGCTAGTGAAGTAGAAGGGAAAGTATTAAGAGGATTTGAGGAGGTGGTGGTAGTGAGATGATAGAATGGGGTGTGTGTAAAGGGTATTTATTGAGAAATTTGGGAGAAACTGAGAGAGAGAAGAAGCCATGTGAGGTGTGGGGGACCCAAACCCGTTGGGCTTTCTCTCAAATGTTGGCCCTCCAAATGACAATATGGCCACCCCTTAATCTCTTCCTTCTCTTCCTTTCACTTTCAGTTGCCATCTACTTAGGCACTTCCTGTTATTATAAGTAGGGCTTAAATCAAGCTGACCATAAATATTCAAATTTGGTTGGATAATCATGTTGATGAGCTTTAAAAAGTCTTCAAGATGAAATTTCCTTAAATGAAGTCTAGTTTGGTTGGTAGTGATTATTGGGCTTGTGATTCTGTAAAACAATGAACAGTGTCTGTCAGATTAAAAGTGAGGGGGAAAAAGTCACATCAGAACAACACAGTAAATCAGTTGGTGTAAATTTTGGCCTAATCCTAATGGACTGTAACTTGCTGCCAACGAGTTATACAATATCTATATGGAGAATAAGTTAACAAAATGTGTCACAGTACTAAACCGTTGTACCTCAATGTAACTCATGGCACTTTAACCTAAGTCGTAAATAAATTTTTTATTCATACAATATCTATATGGGAGAATATCAAAAAGAAAATGTTAAGACTTCTCTAATTGTAGCGTTTGATATTCTAACTCCTCGTTATCTCTTAAATTTAGAGTGATCTAACTAAGCAGGCCCGCTTTGATGCATGGGGGAGGAAATTAAGATGGCAAAAATCTTAGGTCCAGCAATAAGCATCGATCAAAGTGGTCCTGGAAAATCAATTTGGACCGCCACTTCCAAACATAAAATACTTATGATCTATCGATGGATGAGCCCTACAGCAGTACAAAAGAGCTCACCACCACTTATATCAGAGAGAGAGAGAGAGAGAGAAGAGAAGAGTTGGCTATAGTGCATGTTCTAAGGTTAAGAAAAAGAACCATTGCTGCCTCCCTTGATATTTTTTTCAATAAATGAAAATTTTCTATCATCCAGCATTTATATGTGACTTGTCTTTTTGTTTCTACTCAAATGCACATGTCATTTGCAGTACAAATTTATATCCCCCCACAATCCCTTTCTACAACCATACACATCCCATCAACTCTTTAGTTCGCATCTGATATACCACAACATTCGGAATCATCTCTCTTTATCTCTACCATTACAACATGATCCCACAACCAGGTAATGGCCGTCCAGATGACTGAGTAGCCGCCCCTAACCACTGGATTGGTTAATTGTCCACATCCAATAATCTATCTGGTCAAAGAAGATTATACCTTTGTAACTAATTTTCTTTATTCAAACTCTTAACTTCAAAATCACAGCAGAGCAACTAGAATCGCAACCAACCACCTAGAGTGGTCGCACACGTCCGTCCGATTAATTTATCGGGTAAAATGTTATCTAATTGCAAAATAATGCCATTCTAAGTGCTCTTTCTACACTTAAAACATGTAGCACTCCAAGACCATAATATCTAAATTCTGGCGGTGTACTGGTCAGGTTATACCACATTTCCAATACAATGCATTAATTTAGTCACTAGACCATGTCATTGACATTGTATTCAACATTTAACTAGTGGCTTACATCATCTTCTTCATTCCTTTCCCACTTCCCAAAAGCTAACTCCATAACTAGATAGTTATTGATATGACATCACCTAAAAGCTCCCGTTAACACAACAGCTATAGCTGCATACAATCGGTACATTTCACGTACAGCGAATAATGCCATATATGCATTAAACTAGATGACAAGTCCATTGCCTACTCGTAAGATAATCTTCCCTCCTTACAATGGCTGTAATACTAGGAATGTCACCAACTCCTAAAGGGAGGTAATGTAAAAATTAATCAGGATATGGTATGGTTGAGACTTGAAAGAGAGGCAGAGACAGGGAGAGAGTGGTCCCATTTCTCTCAGTCACAGAAAAATGCGGTGATCCACAGGGCTAATGGAGGAAAGGCAAATTATCTTTCAAGTGGGA
This sequence comes from Adenophora triphylla var. japonica, assembly GCA_022495995.1. Taxonomy (NCBI): domain Eukaryota; kingdom Viridiplantae; phylum Streptophyta; class Magnoliopsida; order Asterales; family Campanulaceae; genus Adenophora; species Adenophora triphylla. The sequence continues at coordinate 270,522 of JAFEMH010000074.1, forward strand.
TAGTGACATTGTCTACTCTAAAGCACATGAAGCATGTTACTCTTGCCCTCCCATCACTACCCAGAGAAAAGAGAGTGATCAATCGCAACTACTCCCAAACAATCAGCTTAACACACTACCTAATAATTCATTCGGCACAAAAAAAAAGCTGTAACTGGCCACTTGCAAAATATTTATGCTGCCTCAACTCTAATTTTGTACCTGTTCCAAAGTTTATCTTCGTCCTTTTGCATTGGCCTAGATAACCAACAATTTTAACATACAATTTATCAATTCATAAATCTACCCTTAGAAAGAAGGATCATACACCTGTGGGTGGTCTAAAGAAAACGGTAAACAAAGTAACCCTGAGGCTGAAATTACGGAAGGATAACATGATAACAGCCCAACATAGGTTGTTATGTGGGGTTGTTGTACGTCTCCATAGTTTTGCTATAAATAATTGGGTAAGTAAGCTAATAATAAATACTCCCTCCGTCCCATAGTAAGGTTCACAATTTTGATAAGACTTCTTACCTGGTACGAAAGCAAGCCAAAGGTACAAGTCAGCAGCAGCAGCAATAAAGTAATACTGAAAGAAGGCTGAGAGCACATGGATGACACACGATGAGACCATGTATGACCCACTTTCCTTTCAAGTAAGCCTGGATCTGAAATATCACAAGGGGAAGGATTAATAATCAAGAGGTACATAAGCCCTTAGCCTGTATTCACATGCATTCCCAGTTTGAAGGAAACATGGAGTTGAAAACGCTATACTCTTGAGGATGATTTAATAATTGCACTTGCTGGAGCAACGAAATCAAAGTGAGAGTAAGAAAAACAGGGGTGGTATCGGATACAAAATGCAGAAGCACGGAAACAGGCGGCTTGCAAAGTAATGTAATACCGACAAATATTGTGAATAAAAATATCCGTTAATGGTGAAACCATAAGCTAATGGTAATAAAGATTCTTTCCGGTATATATATGCAATAATTTTATCAGGAACAGAAGAACCTACAATTAAGACATGGTGGTCAAATACATCCCCATAGCAACTCAATACATCTAATGCTAGAGCTATAAGGAGAATAAAGCCTCTCATTCCCAGTTCCAGAGTTCAGCTCAATTTACATGAATCAATTATCAAAAAGAAAAAACTATTTCAAACCCTAATCGCACACTAACATGCAGATAAATAAATATACATGAATTTCACGGTGATTAATATTTAAGCTGCTGCAACAGTCATAATTTCTTTTTCTTTTTCTTTTTTTTTTGGGGGAGGGGGCAATGTGGGGTATTAGTGTTAGCAGTGGCTATCCCCTTGCTTGCCATAGATAGCTTCTTCACATTTATAAGATGTTCCGGCAATAGTGCAAGGTATAAACTATATTATCCAAAAATGCTATCTAATATCTCAAGTGTGCATGAGGAAGCGGAGGGGATACAGGGCCAAATTATTGCAGATTAAGTAAATATGCTTCAACCATAACAACAACAACATTACCCCAGTGCCGCAAAGGCTCCCAATTAAGGTGGGGTAAGGGGGTCAGATGTACGCAGTCTTGCCCCATTGTTAAAGCACATAGAGGTTGTTTCCGGATGACCCACGATGAAAATTGCGTCGAAAATTGCATGGACTGACTGTTGCTTCATAACAAAGAAGCGTAGACAGTTTAGTGAGCCATTTTGCTTTATTCCATCATATTCCCAAGCAAAAAAATAGTGAGTCTTTGGCTCCATCAGAAATTAAGTTCTCTACCAAACACAAGTACTTCAATATCTACACTATTTCAAAGATTTGAATGTCTACAAAAGATTAGAGTGATGGTGAGTACACAATCAATGCTAAAGCAAATATACATAATTTCATCACGTCTCTGTAAAGATATGCATCATACCTGGGGGAGGGTTTAAACTGAGCAGGTGACTCATCTGCAAATTCAACCACACAGTTTCAAGAGATTCATCACAAATGTTGGATATGTCAGATAAAAATGATTTTTATTCCAATTTGTAACAAGTCAACTATTTTACATTCCTTTCTCCTGTAACCAGTACCAGGCATAACAAAACAATGTTACAGCCTCTTCTGAAGAAACGAATTACAACAAACAAGACAAAAAGAAAACATGCAAAGGGCAAACTACAAAACTTTCCTTTGTGGATTGAATAAGCGATACATTATATATTTTTTTAGTATCCAAAGGGAAAAATCTGTACAAAATCCTTCTTAGGAGAAAGTTCCATTGAATATTAGATATATGATGTATATTCATACTTCAGACGGAGGTTTCAACTGTTGATGTTGCCCTTCAATTAAACTCAACTGCCTCCAAAATCGAGCAACATGAGCTTGGACCTATAAAACCATCAAATGAAATAAATATACAGAAAACGCAAAATAAATGGAGAAAATACATGAACTTTGAGATAAGACAACCATTAAGGAGTGACTCAAACTTAAGTCATACACCACAAATAAATTTGCATCTTGATAATATTTTTCTAATCTGCCTCAATCTTTCTCTTCATTACATGTCCGCTATCACATTTGTTGAGTGAGATTTCTCAAGAATCCAACTTCTTACCACTGAAAGAAATTTAAATGGACAAAGAGAATTGGGAAAACTACAGATTCACAGTTTTGTCCAGAAAACTTGTCTTACTGACATGGTTAAGTAGTTATCACGCAGAAAGAAAGGAACACAAGGAACTATATGCAAATTTGTGAACCCACTGACTCAAGGTTTGACCCTCCTCAACTTCTGTTTATTTCCAAGAGGAGTGTTGAATCTTTGAGTAAGAGCAGTTATTGGACAACATCAAAAGTCAAAACCTCAATGCCTCCAAGGTTATCAGTTTTTAGTCCCTACATTCAACCACTTAATCGTGCAGAACACACTAAGAATCCATTCTCGCTTTGAGCATATGGTAGGAAAGGATGTCCTCAAGGAGAAGTCCTCTACTTTTGCATGCACAAGGAGATGAATATGCATCCATTGTGAAACTTGTGATTCTCAGCACGGAGGTCAATATAAAATAAAAAATCATTGATAGACTTAGTCGATTTTTAGGGACTTGGGGCACCCAGTTGTATATGGGGAGAAACAATCAAGCAAGGAAATAAAAAAGGAACACACAATAGCACGAGATTTTTTCACCCAGTTTGTTGTTACCTTCGATTATGTCGGGCGGGGGGGGGGGGGTTTCCCTTGCCAAGCCAGGATATTCACTACGATCTCTGTATGAGGTGTTACAATCTCAGTACATGTGCTCTCACAAGTGTGGCTCTCTTTATTGCACACATACACTCTCGGCCAGATGCCCACAGGTTCACTCGGGCTCTCACCCGCTAGCACACAGATTACAACTGTCACTTTACATAGCAATACAATAAAAACCCTAAACCTAATCTAAGATACGAATCGCGAAATCCTTTTTTCGAATCTGATTCCTACTCCTTGGTTTTGGCTCCAAATCTCAACACAGATGTCCCCAAAAATGTTGGTGATCGGGCTTCGTATTAAACCACGAGATCCAGTTGAATCTCTTCTTTCCAGCCGAGGTACACAAGGGGTAGAGATGTCCCCATACTTGATGTACATGAGGAGACCGCATCTCCATTTCTGTACATTTCAAGATCCTCAATGTGAAGTCCAGTTATACACAGTGGGATTCATCAATATTATGTTCAATTTCTGTACTTTGGATGAGGCAACAGCCATACCTTATCCATTTACCAGAGATTGGCCAGACTTAAGCGAGGATGGACACCAAATGATATATGGGTGGCGATGTCCTTGTTGACGGGATTAAGTTGAGGAGTCAAAATAGGATCTGAAGAAGTGGGAGACAGCTAGAACAATATATAGAATGCAACGTTATTAAAGAAAGAACTATATCTAAGAAGAAATCTAGGCTTGACAACCAAGTTATCTAAATGCATTTTGGAAGTTACAGTAATGCTTCAGAAATATTATATGTGATAGGCTAGTATTCTCACAGTTAGGGGAAAGCTGAATAGGGCATCCATTTGACCAGCTTTACATTATGGAAATTTGCTGGGCAACTGAGATGCAACTTGTTCAACATAAATTAGAAACAATGAGATGGAAAACCCCATGAACTAAAATGGAAAATTAGAAAAATCACACTGATAAGATAAAATACGGCTCACTGGGAGCTACAATGAGACAAAGCTAGACACTTTTGCCTAAGCACAGAGACCAATAAGTGGACGTTAACATCAGCATGGTGCCGCAAGTACGCAGAGGCCAAAGATAAACAGAGTTAAGAGATAAATAAGGAAAACCCGATAGGAATTAAGAAGTGACAAGAGAATAGGATTTTGCCTTAGATATGGATGAATTGCTACAAGGGACTCATACAACACACCCCAGGTAACTCGGATGAATCAACTAAGTCTATTTGACATGTGGATCAAAATGTCCAACTCCTACCAGCCTAAGTAACTTGTATGTCAACCAAGATAGAGAGTGAGGTCATTAACACCAGGAGGAGAAATTAAGAAAAAACATGAAAAGTGAACTCATACATTACACAGTCTTGAGTTATCACTTCAAGCGAGAAAAAGACTGATTAATTATCTTATATAATAAAACAAGTAGACTATCAGGAACTATAATGCTCGGATTCTTTGGTCTACCCGGCCAAACCCTTGTCAACGAGACCAAAATATGAGTGTCCGACACGGGTACGGTGGGGTAAACCAAAGAGTTTGGGCATCACAGATCAGGAAAAACAAACTTGCACCCTTACTTCCTGGCGTGCGGCTGCTAGTTTTAGTAATTCATCTGCCTCCGAAAAATTTGTGAACCACCGAGTTAGGGGATTATCTTTGGGGTCGCTTCTCTTTCTTCTATCCAAATCGTCCAATGATACTGCAGAAAAAACAAGGAATCTAGTAACTAAGGTATGGTGAAGAAACAAAGATCAGCCTAAGATAAAAACACAGCTCACCAGGAGGAAGCAAGTTTAAACCAGCCGGAAGCCTCGGCACATTTACAGCAGGATGATTCCACACACGAGCAACTAAACCCTCCGAAGGCTCAGTGAAAACAACTTCATCATATGATTCCACTACAACAGGTTTCTTACTGGACATTGGACCAGATTCATCCTTCGGATATAACTTCAAGTGGTGATATCTGTAGATGGTTTAAACATGTCCATGTAAGCCACCATTCATTATAACAACATTCAAAGGTGGAAATTCAAAAACTCACTTAAGAGGAAGTTGATTCAACAAAAAAAAAATCAATATACAAGACTACAAGTCCAAATCGCATGTTTGAAGCATGCAAATTCTGCACATTTGCCATTATGTTCTTTTCATGACATGTAGCTAGCCTAGTTCCCACCTTTTCAGTATTTCTTCATTAAAAACAGAGTCCTATTCAGCAGGCATGAATGCAATACACATACACTCACAAAAATCAAGGTATCAACAACACAGCATAAAACGAAGCACGTACAGCATAAACCCGAGTAGGAATATTAAAACTCGAATGCAACTGAAATACCACGCGCTTCACAACTACACTAAGATCCTCATTCGTAGCGCCACGAACATAAACAGTCCATCTATGAGACTGGTACCTGTAAGTACGCCAATCCAATTCGCTACCCTTTTAGGTGCATTTTAATACGATAAAATTGCATTAAGGGGCGTTTTGGTAAATTTCCGGTCTATTCCGAGACTTCCGGAAACATTCCATAAGTTTCTTGCGAAGGAAGTACCTTTTGGTACTTTGCTCGTGCTAAAGGACCTGCCGGGAATAAACTTTTTTGGACCTTTTGGGTATTATCCCTGAATATTCCAGAAACTGATTTTGGCGCCAAAAGCAGTTGGTGACACTTTGTGTCACGCGACAAGTCGAGGCTTGGAAAATGGTTACAGAAGGTCGTGCGACACATGACCATCAATTGCACCCTATAAATAAGACCCTACCCCTCTCAGAAATGGATCCCAACTTCCACATACTGTAACTCTGCCAAAATTGGAGCGTAACACACACACTGAACACACACCTCTCTCTCTCTCCTACCCAAATCCACTCTCAATTTCCACCCAAAATTCATCCACCAATACTTGGATCATCCTTCCATCCATCCCTCTGAGTTCAGTCCGTATCAGAAGCAGTTGATTGAAGGATTTTATACCAAACTTGGTATAAAATTCGTGGATACTACAAGGGTAACCCCTCAATCCCATTTCTCTCTCTCTTACTTTGCATTTTCTATAGTCCAATTGTCTTGTTCTCTTCTGATCTCAGTAATTCGACTCCATCTGTCATGATTTTCGTGATTACTGAGATCCAATCGCAATCTCTCTATTTAATATTGTTGTTTTGAATAATTGAGTGCTTATTGTTTGATTATTGTGGAAATTGGTGTTTAAGTCCCAAGGGAGTGTGGATCTACACATATCCACACCCCCTTGGTCGAATTGTTGTTAATTGTTCATTTCAAAGCTTAATTGGTTGGTTAATTGGATCTGTTTTGATTGTTAAGGCTTTTGTGTTCAAATCTGTAAGTCTAGATGGACACTGTGTGTCACGCGACACATCGTGTCTGGTTAAATCCTGTGTCACGCGACACGTCTAGCCAGGCATGCTATGTGTCACGCGACACATATTGTCCATTTGCAGGGACCCATTTCCCTTGTAATCTGTTCGGATCTGTTGTATATGGGATGTGGCCTCCCTAAATAAACGGCTCACAAGTTGTAAGATTCCAAGTTCATATCAATAAAATTCATGTTTATCACACTTGTCTATTATCATTGCTTGCACACACCTTGGATTACTTGGATGTTTAATTAGAAAGACTCGTCCACGGATGAGGCGTGTTGGGCGAACTCTCGGTTCTTCCCAACACGTAACCTGACCCCCGGACCCATTTTCTCTCAAAGGTTTTTCAAAGTGAACCTTTAAACATGGCGTGGCGACTCCTTTTTTTCATCGTCGAAAACAAAATTTCGGCGAGCGCACATTCGGTACCTAACCAAAACCCGACAACAAATAAGAGTATTTCAAATTTTTCACTCAATCAATTCATCAAACACTTAACAGGCAACAAAATCAACATAGTGACCCCCACTCGCTGGCTTTCTTTCCGAGCCAAAATGCAATGTTACCGTAAACAACCGGGAGATTAATGTCAACATCTTTCAGTTTCTTCATTACGCTCTGCAATAAAGTTAAGGAAATTAAGGAATTGAAAAAAGAAGAAGAAATTGGGGGAATTATATCGGAAAAATAATACCTTTTTATCAATGTCGTCAGAGGATCGGACCATTTTGGAGCGTTGAGAATTGGGGGCCGGGCCGGTAACGTCGTTAGGGTTCTTAATTTTTGATTTCGTAATACAATCCCTAATTGGTACACACCTATGGAGATTTGGAGTACATAATACTCCCTCCGTCCCACCTCACTTGACACTTATTTTCATTTTGGGTCGTCCCAACTCACTTGCTCACTTGACATTTTCCAAAATAGCCTACTTTTTATAATTTTATATTCACTCTACCCCACCACTCATTCTCTCTCTTCATTTTCCACCACTCAATTTATTCAACCAACACTACTATTTATCTCATTCATTCTCTCTCTTTATTTTATACCACACATTTCTTTTTTTTTTTTTTTTTCTTAGTTCTCGCGCCCACCTCAAGGGTGTCAAGTGAGGTGAGACGGAGGGAGTACATTGCTAAGAGCGTTAAATTTCACTAACTGCCCATAAAATTTAGGGTACTTCCCCTAGAGCCCTTCGGCCTAAGATTTATGCCAATAAACCTTTCATCATTTCCAAAATTTAACAAAAACCATTCAGACATTTTAAAGACCTAAATACCACCCACGACAAAATGATGCATGTTCTTTCATTGCCAAACTCCAGTCTTAGTTCGCCTCTTACAGTTGAACTATAAAAGTCTTTTGTTTTTTTACATTTTTTACATTTTTTCACTTTCTTAAAAGAATTCAATAAAACTCCGATATTTTATTAAGATTAATTAACTCCCATAGTTTAGCTACCAAGACTGAATTTATTCTGATGGTTCAACTATAAGACTCATTTTTCTCAATTTTATATGTTTTTTAAATAAACAAAAAATTGATATTTTTTATTAATATTTACTTTCATATTTGAACGACAATGTCGTTTTAGTTATGGTAATTCAACTACAATACTCATTTATAACAAAAAAAATACATAGTTTTTCATACAAATTAATGTCTGCAACAAATAAATACACACGTTCCCGATTATTGTAGCAATCTCGATTAGGAGTATATTTCTTGATCGCGCAGGAAAGCGTGCCAAGCTCAGTTCTTGTGTCCAGCAAATGATTGAGCTAGCTCCGGATCTGCACAGCACAAGAAATAAAGGGTGAAACTGCGCCGGGGGTCTTCCGGCAAGCCCCTCCGGCGTGAGAGTAAGATTATGGTCTGGAAATATGGTGTAAAATATTGCAGAGTGCGTGAGTATGGAAATATGCGTAAAAGCATTACCTTGTTCCACGTTATTACTCTCTTATTTATAGTAGGAAAGGTGGTATTAGGGTTTTACCGAATCGTTGGATTGGATTGATGCCGGTAGTAGGATCGCCTCCATCTCCTAGGTGTACACGTGTCGCGCCGGCATTGGTCCGTCTATGTAAGGACACTCGCAACACCTGACATCGATAAGTAGTTTGCCTTATAAGGGAAAGTCAACCTCTGTACCTTTTGTAGTTATTACCGAATGCATGATTGCACATATAACGAGGCACTTTGCGGCAGTGCTGTCATTATCCCAAATTAGCTAATTAACTAAGCTTGTTGAGGAAGCTTAATAGAGGAGACGACACAGCCTATGCGCCCGGTTGGGTCGTCTCCTTGAGTTATGACTCGTCGAGAGAGAGTTGGCCGTTGATGACGACGAGTCGTTCAATGACGACGAGCCGTTCAATGGCGACGCTTACTCTTCTTGGATGAGTGCCGGTTGGGGTCGAAGGAAGATTCGTCCAGTTGAAGGACGGTCACCGGTGGTGTGACGACGAGTGGGAGTTTGCCTCCCCATTAATGATCTGATGGCTCGTCGTTTGGATGGGCACAGTCGCTCGGTGGCGACGACGGCCAGCCGGTGTTAGACGGGCCGTAGCCCAAGGCCTTGATCGATTCTTTGTAGTTGGTCTCTTGGTGGGCTATTGGGCCCCGGGCTCGTAGTAAACGTTGGGCTCGGCCGTCACGAGATTATTCCGTTCGGTGGCCCCCTGACTCATGGTCGTCTCGACGAGCGGGAGTTGTTATTTTCCCTCCAGAGCAACCGTACGGCCGTCAATTTGAATTTTGAATTATGGTGACGTCGGCGCCAGGTGACGTGGGCGGGCGAGATCTCTTCTTGATTGCCACGTGTCCTACGATGGGACAAGTGCCTCGGAAGTTGCGAGAGGGTATTTAATGCCCCTACTCATTGCGCCGTTTGGTTTCCCCGGGAATGAACCGTTCATATTCCCCCAATATAAAAACCTTCTTTTTCCTCATTTCAAACTTTCCAAACTTTGATCGGTGAGAGCAACACAAGAGGCGATTTCCGACCACCGTGTACACATTTTCCGGCGATATTGCGGTGTCACGGCTTCACCACCGTTAGATAATCCGGCGGCTTGGATTAGGAGTTTCTTCGATCTACCAGCGAACTCATCGGAAAAACCATCCTCGAAGCCCGAAACGAGTAATTTCTTCATCTGTTCTTCATTTTAAGGTTTTTCATTGGGTTTGTAACGGTTAGTCAAATGGGACCAAGGACCATCGGTTTCGAGAGAGGTGTCAAGTTTGGCTTTGGGTTGAATCGAAAGGGTTTATAAGTGTGCTAAGGGGATTTGGAGGGAAATTCCCTTGTGCAGTGTTCTTCAATCACGGGAAGTTTAACTTTGAGGATGAGCCCTTGGGGTTCCCGAGAGGAGAAATCCTAGGGGATTTTGAGGATGGTGACCCAATGGTAACTCCGCTTGGAGTCGATGAGCGACTTGCCCACCCATATCGAACCCACTATTTCTTGTCCCGTCGTGATTCAATTAGGGCCTTGGTTGTAGGGAATCTAGGTCGCCGCTAGGTAGGTCGTTGCCTACGAATGTTAGGGTGATTCCCCTCTTTTACCCCCTTGTTTTGTAGAGATGGATCACGACGGGCGTCTGAGCAGCCGGCCCCGAAGCCCGACGAGCCAGAGCACGAAGTGCTAGGGGTGAACAGACGGTCGAGGCTTACCACACGTTTGTACAAGTTGGATCGAGACGACGGTGAGTTTGGAGGCGGAGCAAGAGGAAGATGGGCGTGCCCAAAATTGAGCTCGGGAAACGGGGACGTCGGAAAGCAAATGATCGACGCCTACGAGGCTCGTTTAGGGTTCGAGGCTTCGACCTACAAGTTGGAACATCTCGGCTTGGCGAGTATGAGCCCCGTCGCCATTCCTTAGTGACCGGTAAGGAGAAGGTGGGCTTCTTTTACAAACGGTTTGAGTTCGGTCTAAGGCGCCTCTAGACCCCTTCATCAACGAATTCTGGAGGACTCCGCTTGTGTGCCCATGGAAGTCGGCGCCCGGCACCGTCGAGAATTTTATACGGGTTTGCCATCGTATGCGAGATTTCTTGGCTACGAGCCATGCAACAAAGTGTTAAAGTCGATCTTATAGGACGGCCGGAATACGACGAAGGGAAAAGCGGCGTCGGCGTGTCTTCGATCGAGAACGCAAGGAATTTCTTCTGGATATTCCAAGTAAGGTGTATGGATGGGAGAACCACTTGATATTGGTGGAAAGCCGAGTAGGGTGGCGGTTTCCTTTCCCGAGAGGGCAACCATCCGATCGGTGATAGGCATATCTTCCAAGCTCAGGTGGTAGACGAGTGAAGGGAAAGATTGACAATTTGTTAGACCTTGGATGGGTCTCATACTGAAGACATAGAGGCCTCACAATGGAGATACATCCGGTGGCATGATGTCGGCCGTCTATAGGGCACGATCCTTTAGTGCGAGATAGATTTGGATGCCCGCTATCACTGGCCCAGGTCGTCCGCGGGAGTTTGTTTTTAAAGATAAGCTGTTTGAATTGTGCGACGGCGCGGGTGAGTCGTCTTGAAGAAAGTTGTGAAAATCTTGAGATGAATGGGGGTTGGGCTCACTGCTATCTTTTTTAATTTTGCTCTTTGCTCGTCTCGTCGTTAGTAAAGACTAATTTCTTTTCCTTGGTTGTTTTGCGGTACTTACCCGAGGGACGTGGATAGAATTGAAGCAAAGATCATGGATGGAGCCATCGAGCTAGTGATCGGGGTACCAAGAAGAAGGAGAGGGCTGCAACTTGGCCGTGCCATTCTCGATCGTCGAGAAGCGGACGACGAGGAACGAGCAACTTCCCGAGGACCCTTACGGTGCTATCCCCATGATTGAGAGGGAGCCGGCGTCGAAGGGTGAACACTTGGAGGCCGTCGGGCCGTCGTTGATGCACCCGAGAGGGCAATTGGTATGGAGATTGATCCTCCCGGTGTGGAAGCTGTTGGGGCTCGGATGGCCGTTCTTGATGAGGCGAGCGTATTGAAGTGGAGAGCACTGATTGAAACCAGAGCTCCGCGAGTCCGACGCTCGTGCCTCCAAAAGAGAAAAGTCATTTCGTCGACCCTCCCGGCGCGTCGGACCCATCTACTCAGGCGATGCTCCCGGCTCGTCGACGGTGGTCTGTCCAAGGCGAGGCGAAGAGATGGCGGCCTCCATTGCCCGAGGCCTCTCGCCTATGGCGGGATCCCATATCTGCGGAACGGTAGTGCGCTCTTCTTTGGGGGCGGCTCGACAAGGCGTGGACGGGATGTTGAGGCGGCCGTAGGATGAAGGATGCCAACCTTACTCCCGAAACCTTTCATGCCCGTCTTGGGCTAATCAGCCCGAGGTACTTCGTATTAAAGATGTAATTTTTCTCCGTCTCTACATACTTGTGCTAATAACTTCAACTGTTGCGGTATCGTCGATGATGGACGCCGTGACGGCGGGCTATAGGGAGTGTGCGGGCCTTAGAGCTTCGAGGCAACGAGCGACTAATGAAGGCCGTCGGCGATAAGGGGACGGCCAGAGCAAAAGCTGAAGGAGCGGAGACGATGTTGGGGAGCTCACTCTTGCCCATGAGCTTTTGGTTAATGAAAAAGATAACCTCCTCAAGGAGATAAATGCCTTGAAGGAAGGGAAAATCAAAGCTGAGGCCAACTCTAAGGTGCTCTCCGACGGTCTTCGCGTCTGTGAAAACCGGCTTGAAAGCGGACGGCCCCAAATTGAAAGCGATGAAGGCAAGCCGTGATCTTGAGTTGGCCCGGGCCGGGCGTGACGCCGTCGACGACTTCAAGAAAAGCTCTGAGTGCCTTCAAATGGTCACTACTCATGCTAGTGGGTTCTTGAGACGGGGCTAAACACGTGGCTAGGCGGCTTCTTACGGACCTATGATAAAGATCTTCTCTCCGTCAGGAAGTTGGCCGAGCCTTTGCGGCTGAAGAGGCTCGCGGCGACGAAGCGCGCTCCGTCCGTCCCCTTGTCCCCTATCACGCCAATGATTTTCTCATCATAAGGGAGGACGACGCTAAAAGTGGAAGAGATGAGTGGCCTATTCCTCCTGTCGTCCGGGTAACTTCGACGCATACTACAAGTATTTCATTGAAGACGGCCCAGATCCTGATGCAGCTTCATCAAACGCCGGCGGTGCAGATCCCCAGTGATTGATTTTTTCCTGAGATGTTTTGTAATGTTTCTAAACAATGCTTCATTTTATTTGGTGGTGGTTCCAAACATTGTCTCAAAACAATTTTTAATTTTCGCAATGTAGTTTGACCTGTTTCCTCATTGTTTAGAGGGGGTCGTCAATGTTTGTTTTATGTTTAAGTTATTTAATGCCTTTGTTTTACATTCGTTAATCTGTGTTAACATAGATAGCATGTGATAACCTATTGGACGAGTAAGTTTGAGGACAAGTATGATTGGTCGTCGTTAGTGACGACCAGAATGTGGGTCGTCCCAATATGGTCGACCTTTGTTCAAACTTGTGTTTTCTCAACTTCTCAATGGCTCGTAGGAATAGTATGAAGGTCAATAGATTTTTGTTCGTAGACAAAGATCTATAGACGAGTCATCTATGCCGTTATAGCGATCGACGAAGTACGGCTACGTCTAACCTTTATACTTGGTTAAAGTAGATGTATTCGACGAAGTACGGCTTCGTCTAACCTTTATACTTGGTTAAAGTAGATGTATTCGATGAAGTACGGCTTCATCTAACCTTTATACTTGGTTAAAGTGCTAGAGTTTGTGTAGTAGAAAATCAACGAGCGACGATCTTTCATAAATAACTTTATAGTAAACAACGAGCTACGGGATTTATAGGTATCCCTTACAATTTCTCAAAAACTTCAAATTTTCACAAAATTACATAAGGAAACACAAGGTAGGCGCCTTAAGGGAGCTAGATGTCGTCGACGACCTCAAAAGTAGTATTTCATTAGGTGGTTGGCGTGCCGTGGATGTTTGAGACTTTCACCGTTCGGCTTTGCAAGGCGATAGGTTCCCTCTCGACCACACTTGTGACAATGTATGGTCCTTCCCAATTGGGGAGAGTTTGTTTTGACGGGCTTTGAGTCCCGTTGCTTCAATCTTTCTTGAGTACATGGTCACCGACCTTAAAGAACCTTCTCTTCACCTTCTTGTCGTGATAGGCCTTGGTTTTCTTTTTGTAGTTCTCCATCCTTAATTGGGCATCCAATCTCCCGGATTCGTCTACGAGGTCTAGATCGACTTGTCGGTTGTGGATGTTCTTTTCTACCTCGTACCAAGCAACTCGATCCGTCGGCGGTGGAGTTCGGCGGGAGCCGTGGCCGAGCCGTAAGCCAAAGCAAATGGGGTTTCCCAGTAGGCCCCGGGTGGTTGTGCGGACGGCCCGGAGTGCGAGGGTAGTCCGTCCAACCATCTTGTGTCTCTTCCTTCCGAGATTTTTGCACAAGGCGAGATAAGACGAGTTTATTGGCCGCTTGGCTTGCCCGTTGCCTTGGGGGTAGGCGACGGACGACTTGGAGTGTTTGACGCCCATCTGTTCAATTCTGCTCAAATTTTCTTGGCGTAGGCCGTTATGCAGAGACGATCACCCTTGGGATTAGAAGCGACACCATATTGAGTCATGAATGAAGCTTAGGGCGTTGTTTTACGTAATCTTGTTGAGCCTTGGCCTCTACCCACTTTGAAAAGTAATCAGCCGCTACGATCACATATTTGACTCCTCCCTTGGCCGGCGGAAAAGGCCCGATCAAATCAACACCCCACATATCAAACGGCCAGGCAGCCAAGACAGGGGTTTGCTCAGTTGTAGGCAGCTTGGGAAGGTCGGCGAAACGTTGGCAAGTGTCACACTTTTTCACAAATTGTTTAGCGTCTTCACGAAGGTGGGGCCGGATAGTATCCCATGGTTATGATTTTATCGGCCGGTGTACGGGCCCCGAGGATGGCCTCCACATTCTCCTTGATGCATGAGCAGCAAGCGAACGACCTTGTCCGGATGAACGCACTTTAATAATGGCCGGGTAATGGATCGTCTGTAGAGCTCTCCTTCGACGGCCAGTAAATCAGGTGACTTCCTCTTTACTTGTCTTGCCGAGACCTCGTCCGTCGGCAACTCCTCCCGTTCAATGAACGCCTTTAGTTCGTCGATCCAACATTTTGGGCCGTCTCTATGCAAAGGATCTTTACCCGTTCATAAGTGGTGGTCCAAATAGGCAGTGATGGCCATGCTCGTCCTCGGGGAGTTGGTCCGTAGCTAGCTTTGAAAGTAGGTCGGCGTGCTCGTTGTTTTCTCGAGCGATTCTACGAATGGCCCAAAACTCTAAACCTTGTATCAATTCTCCGACCAATAGGTGGTACTTACGTAGGGTGGAATCGACGACTGATAATCTCCTCTCACTTGGTTCACGATCAATTGAGAATCACAATAAAGCTGCAATTTTGTGGCTCCAAAACACTTTGCATACTCGATGGTGCTATGAGTGCCTCGTACTCGGCTGGTTGTTTGATGCTTGAAACTTGAACCTCGAGAACCTCTTCAAAAGCTTGTCCCGCTTTACGGCTCAACGAGAACGATCCACTGCTCCGCTCAGATTCTTGGTGGGCGGACCCGTCGGAAAAGATTTTCCAACATCCTACGGGCAAAACTAACTCCGCTTCTTTGTTCAACGACCTCCTTCCCCTTGCTCGGTGGTTGCGACTTCCTTTGCTCGTCGTCGATGGTGAATGATGTTTCAACCGGGAAGTACGCGATGATTGAGCTTGCGGGGTCTTCCTCGTCCTATACTCTATATCAAACTCGGTCGGCTCAATACTCCGGTTGAGAAGACGACCGAGCTTTCGGGACGGTGCGGGATTTTGCGCGGTGGGGCATTTGTATATACGACGATGGGATGAGCGGAGAAGTATGCTCGTAGCTTTCGTCTTTGTAATGACGAGAGCGTAAGCAATCTTTTCCGCGTTAAAGTAACGGGTTTCCACATCGACAAGCTTTGCGACGTAATAAACCGGCCTTTGTGTTCCTCCCTCCTCCCTTACAATACGGCGGCGACAGCCTTATCACTCGCCGAGAGATAAACATAAAGGTTCTCCCCTGCTACGGGGCTCTGGAGGAGTGGTGGGGAGCCAAGATATTCTTTTAACTGTTTGAATGACTGGGAACACTCGTCTGTCCATTGGAAGTCCTTTGCACCTCGGAGAGCTTTAAAAAACGGGAGTGATCTCTCGGCGGACTTGGCGATAAAGCGACCCAGAGGCGCTACTCGTCCATTTAGGCGGCGAACTTCTTTGATGTTCGTAGGCTCGGCCATATCCATCAAAGCCTTGATTTTCTCGGGATTGGCTTCAATCCCCGATTGAGATAGCATAAACCCCAAGAACTTGCCGCGCGGACTCAGAAACGCATTTGGCCGGATTGAGGACCATGTCGTTGGCTCGTAGGTTGGTGAATGTTTGTTCTAGGTCGTCGACGTGCTTCCTCTTTTTTGATTTGACGACCATATCATCAACGTACGCCTCCAGATTGTCGCCGTCTGGTCCTTGAACACCTTATTTATCATCCTTTGATACGTGGCCGGCGTTTTTGAGCCCAAAGGCATCTTCGTGTAAACGTAAGTTCCCCGCCGCTTGAAAAATTTGTTTTCGGAATGTCCTCCTCGGCCATCTTGATTTGGTGATAGCCGGAGTAGGCATCAAGAAAGCTTAGAGTAGTATGGCCGGCTACGAGAATCGACGAGCTTATCAATTCTTGGCGGGATAAGCTGTCCTTGGGACACGCCATGTTCGGATCGGTAAAGTCAACGCACAATCTCCACTTCCCATTAGGTTTCTTCACAAGAACCACATTGGCTAGCCGGGTTGTGAACCCGGCGTTCACGATGATTCCGGCA
The DNA here is from genome assembly GCA_022495995.1 of Adenophora triphylla var. japonica. NCBI lineage: Eukaryota > Viridiplantae > Streptophyta > Magnoliopsida > Asterales > Campanulaceae > Adenophora > Adenophora triphylla. Next base: position 286,978 of record JAFEMH010000074.1, read on the forward strand.
CTTAGCAATTTCTCGATCTCTTGCTTTATGGCAATCTCCTTTTCGATTGAAAAAACACGACACCTTTGCTCCTTGAATTTCATAGTAGGATTCTTTGAGCACTTGTGAGCGCCACGTCTTCTCTAATGCCTTTCATATCTTCTACTCTCAGCGAAACGTCGAGGTTTTGTTTGAGTAGGGAGATTATCTCTTCCCTCTCCTCGGCGCACAAGCGAGACCCCGGTTTTATTTTACGCTCGGGATAATCCAGGGTGGATGACTAGTTCAAATAGCTCGTCTGGCTTCATCTCGGGCGTCGTCCCTAAAATCCATGGACTCAATGACGATCTCCTTAATTTTCCTTCTCGCTTACGGTGTTAGATCCAGGTACCTCGTCGTCAATCAACTTGTCCGGGTCGGCCCCGATTCTTGGGCGGCGAAGGTTGTGTTTACGCGGCTTTGTCGTTCAAGAATACTTCGTCCAAAATTTACGGATCTTCGACGCATTTGATCGTTGAGACATTGGCGTACGAGGTCGTTGTTTCTTTGATGGATTTTGAGAGCTTCACATTGTGATTTGGGTCGTCGATTTCGATAGTCCGTTTCTCCTTTAGCACGTGCTCCGGGAATTGCAGGGCCGTCCCAGCCACATCCAGACTCCGGCACGTGAAGGAAATTTAACTCGTTGGTGGGGAACGGAGGCGACGATCCCAAGCCGGCCCGGCTGGGCCGAGGATGGCATGATAATCGCGACGACGTCGATCACAATGAAGGTTACGGTCTTGATAGTTCTCGAGGGTGTTCTCCGATATCAGCGAGAGGCTAATTTGGCCTTTCGCATCTACCCGATGATTGGTGAATCCTACAGACGACCTAAGTATGGACTTAGGCGGCGTCGGGTAGACCCGTTCGTTGGTAGACATTGTAAAATAAGATATCCTTGGCTGCTCCGTATCAATCAAGATTCTCCGTGACTCACAATTATCAATGAAACCAGGTATGACTAAGGTTTGTTGACGAGCTAGTGGGTTGGTTTGGAAGCTCGTAGGGAAAGAAACTTATGACGTCGTTTGGAACTTACGCTACGGGGACGTGCGGGGCCTTCTTTAAATGATAGATGGCGCTCTTAATCTGGTTCTTGCTCGTCTCCTCGAGATCACCGGGACCATTCTTGGGTTCCTTTGGGGCGCTTCGTCGTTAGTAGTCCGGTTGTGGCCGGCTGATGGTCATTCCTTACATATTCCTCCAGTCGCCCGGCGTCTATCCATCTTTGAATGATCTTTTTCAAACTGAAACATTCCTCGGTGTCGTGCCCCTTGTCCCTGTGGTATTCACAATACTTGTTCATGTTCTTCTTTCCGCTTCCCGTTAGGGTTCATCTTCGGTGCCGGTCCGAAATCAACGTTGCTTAAAATTTCTGCTCTGGAAACGGTGAGTGGAGTGTATGACTCTGGAACTTTTTCCGCTTTCGCCTTGTTTTTTCCTTTTGCTCCGCCCTTATCCTTTTTGGACTTCGTCGCCTCATCCTCGTCCCTGAGACTTTCCCTCTCTTTGTAACTTTCTTTCTTCGGCCTCGGCGACGGCGTATGCCTTGGCATAGAGGTCTTTGCGAGACTTGGCGGGTGGACTTGGAGCTCGTAGTCCGGGGTAGAGGAAAGGATGCCATGTACGAAGCAATTTATTATTTCCCTATCGGTTAGATCCTCATCAATTTGATCTACCAATTTCTTAAACCTTTTGAAGTAGTTCGTTGAGCTTTCGGTAGCTCCTTGGGATATGTTCTTTGAGGTCGTTGGTTGTCTTACGACGCTCTCCCGCCGTATGCAAACCTTCCTAAAAACTTCTTCCTCATCTGTTTCCACGATTCAATACTCCCCTTTGGTAGGCCTCTAAACCACCTCAGCGGAGTCGACCAACGTGCTTGTGAGAGCCTTGCACATGACGTCGTCGTGGCCGGAAGCTTTTGCCACCACGTACATACGTGCCTCGAGGTGTAGTATGTGGTCCATGGCACTAGTAGAGCCGTCGTATTGCTTAAGGTCGGGTAGTTTAAAGCACAGTTCAGGGGTCCAGATTTCCAACATCCGAGGAGCAAGGGGATTCGTAGTACCGTAAAGTCGTCATCGAGTCGTCGCTATCCACTTTATTCCTCTTGTTCCTCAACTCTTCCACTTGACGTTTCAAACTCAAAAATTCTCTCATGTCTACCTCTCTGCTTAGGGCAGTGGGGGATCCTATCTTGACGGGGCCCCGGGTAACGGTATTAGGCAGATTGCCTCTCGGTGGGGAAGCGGGCGTCGTGAGATGGATCGTCCCCTATAGCGGGAGGTGGGGACGACCTATAAGATCTGGAAGCCTCTCGTTCATGACGTGGAGATCGAGTTCTTTCTCTTTGGCTCGGCGCCCGTTCATTTCTTAATGACGGAGTACGTAGACGACCCGGACAACTTGATTCTGATAGCTTCAAGGTTTTCGACGGCGAGCTCCCCTGTGAGGCTCGGCTACCTCGGCTCGTCGGCTAGCTGTGATCGGGCTCCTTGGCTCCGTCTTTCATTGATGTGCTCCCTTAGATCAAGGCAGGGCACGACTTGCTCGTTTCCGGCGGCGGTCCCTCACGACGAGCGGCATTTTCTCTCTCTGGTTCCTTCTCCTCCTTCTGACGAGATTGTTTGATGGGATGCACAGGGAGCTTGAGGAGCGGCCATATGGATTAGCTCGTCTGGATTTGCAAGAACTCCACGAGGGCGTTAGCTCTCTCGACGAGGAAAGCGGCTCTGTCGAGATTAGGGTTAGAGGGACCTCACTGTATACCTTGCGGTGTCTCGAGGCCTCCTTTCTAGTGGAGGCCTCCTCGCGCTCGGCGGCGGGCCCCTTTTCTCTTCTTCTAGTTGCTTGAAGACTGTACCATCAACCGTCCACTGTGACACAGTAACCCTTAGGTTAGGGTTCCTAGGTGGTGAGGGTGGCCTAGGATTTTCTTCTTGAGGTGGTACGCCCTCATCTCAGGTTGATTCTTGTTTGTATGACCATCGGACACCATTTTTCCAAAGCTGTTCATTTGTATTTACGTAGGCGAAGATCACTAACACGTTTCCGGCAATGGAACCAATCGATCGCGCGGGAAGCGTGCCAAGCTTCGGTTCTTGTGTCCAGCGAATGATTGAGCTAGCTCCGGATCTGCACACAAGAAATAAAGGGTGAAAGCTGGCTGGGGTCTTCGTGAGCCCCTCCGGCGTGAGAGTAAGATTATGGTGCTGGAAATATGGTGTAAAATATTGCAGAGTGCGTGAGTATGGAAATATGCAGAAAAGCATTACCTTGTTCCACGTTATTACTCTCTTATTTATAGTAGGAAAGGTGGTATTAGGGTTTTTACCAGAATCGTTGGATTGGATTGATGCCAGCCGTAGGATCAGCTCCATCTCCTAGGTGTACACGTGTCGCGCCGGCATTGGTCCGTCTATGTAAGGACAACATGACACGACATCGATAAGTAGTTTGCCTTATAAGGGAAAGTCAACCTCTGTACCTTTTGTAGTTATTGCGAATGCATGATTGCACATATAACGAGGCAACTGCGGCAGTGCATCATTATCCCAAATTAGCTAATTAACTAAGCTTGTTGAGGAAGCTTAATAGAGGAGACGACACAGGGTACATGCGCCCAGTTGGGTCGTCTCCTTGAGTTATGACTCGCCGAGAGAGAGAGTTGGCCGTTCAATGACGACGAGTCGTTCAATGACGACGAGCCGTTCAATGACGACGCTTACTCTTCTTGGATGAGTGCCAGTTGGGGTCGAAGGAAGATTCGTCCAGTTGAAGGACGGTCACCGGTGGTGTGACGACGGGTGGGAGTTTGCCTCCCCATTAATGATACGATGGCTCGTCGTTTGGATGGGCACAGTCGCTCAGTGGCGACGACGGCCAACCAGTGTTAGACGGGCCATGGCCCAAGGCCTTGATCTGATTCTTTGTAGTTGGTCTCTTGGTGGGCCTATTGGGCCCCCGGGCTCGTAGTAAACGTTGGGCTCGGCCCGTCACAGATTATTCTGTTCATTTCTAAAAGCGGTAAATTTCAGTAACTGTCCATAAAATTTAGGGTGCTTCCCCTAGGCCCTTCGGTCTAAGCTTTACGCCATAAAACCCCTTACCATTTCCGAAATTTAACGAAAACCATTCGAAATTTTAAAGACCTAAATACCCTCCACAGGTGAATGATGCGCGCTCTTAATTTTTTGCCAAGTTCCAGATTGCTCTTTGAAGTAAATGACTAGTTCACCTCTTACGGTAGAACTATAAGGGTCCGCTCCCGAGTTTGATTTTGCAGGGAAAGTGAAGGAAAAGGGAGGAAATGGGAGCTCATTTCCTCCATGGCCATGCTCATGAGTTTTTTTAGCGAGGAAAGGGAAGGAAATGGAGGCCTCATTTCCTTCCCTTTCAATCACCCCGTGAGAGAGCGGATTGGGAGGAAATGAATGTTAACGCCATTTCCTCCCCCTCCCTTCCCTTCCCCTCCCTTCACTTCACTTTCTTTCATCGCAGTTAAAAACTCGGGAGCGGACCCTAAAAGTCTTTTTTTTTTTTTTACATTTTTTCACTTTCTTAAAAAAACAATAAAGCTCTGATGCTTTTATTAAGATTGACTCTCATAGTTTAGCTATGAGACTCAATTCAATTTGATTATTCAACTATAAAACTCATTTTTCACGTTTTTTTACGTTTTTTTAAATAAACAAAAAAAAAATCTGATATTTTATTAATTTTAACTATCATTTGTAACTATCAACGTCATTTTAGTTCTGATAGTTCAACTATAATACACATTTATAACAAAAATAACATAATTTTTCATTTAATTAATGTCTGCATGCAACAAATACATACACATAATCTTAATTAATGTAGCAATTCTAGATTATTGTAGCAATATCTTTGATTTTAATCCGAAACAAAAAAAAAAACACTTACAAAAGTTGGGGGGACTAATATATTTCGTTTCCTTATTCTAGGATAGTATATTTCGTTTCCTTATTCAAGGATATATTGTGTATTTAGTTTTTCGATTCCTTTAAGACTTAGGAATAGCTCAAGGCTCTATTGTATAAATACTTGGCTGGTCTAAAATAAAATTCAAGAGTTGTTTCATGAATTATTCTCTCAATTATAACTTCTATATGGTATCAGCAAGCAGGTTCGATCCTTAGAATTTTTGTCTCTGTCGGCCAACAATGGCATCCAACGATGTCTCAACAATCCCAAATCGGCTGAACCCAATGTTCCCCTTATTGTTGTCTCTCTTGTTCATATTTTGAAACTTAATCCCACAAATTTTATTGCTTGGAAAACACAAATCGAGGCAACTTTAATTGGTTATGACCTCTACAAATTTATCGATGAAAGCCATCCCGCCCCCTCCTCAAAATCTAACCACCACCACCAAAGCCATTCCAGCCACAAACGATGCCCCAGCCACCCCTTCCAAAACTGAGAGCGACCCTAATCCTGCCTACCAAACATGGTTCCGCCAAGACAAATTAATCTTGGTGCACTAGCCGGCACTCTTTCTCCTGACCTTGTCCCATTGATTTCCCATTGCGCAACCACCGTTGATGCTTGGAAAACCATAACCAAAACTTTTGCCAACCCTATCAAAGGCCATGTTAAACAACTTAAAGATCACCTTCGCATGATAACCAAAGGTACTCACACCATCACAGAATATATGAGAGACATCAAATCTTGTACAGATCAACTAATGTCACTTGGTCGCCCAGTCGATCCTGACGATATTATTGACCGAATCCTTGAGCAATTGAATGATCCTAAATTTGACGATGTTGTTCATGCCGTCCAAAATCGTGAAAACCCTATCACATTTGATGAGTTACATGAAAAACTCATAATTCGTGAACTTCTCATAAAACAAAAACACCGCACCACCCCCTCTTTCCCAGCCTCTGTCAACTATGCTACCAAACCTCCACCCAACAATTACACCCCTAGGCCTTTCAGTAACACCCCTAACCCACGTCCCAATTATCCTGCCCAACCCACGCCCAAATACAACCCTAACCCCACTCCTTCTCGCCAACCATATAAGGGTAACTGCCAATGGTATCGAACCCCTGGCCACTTTCTCTCAAACTGTCCCTCTTTTCGCAACCAATTCCCAAACATCACCGTTCCTACACCACCTCGCCCTAACAACCCACGGCCTTCAAACCCTAACAACAATTTTTGTCCCACCTACAACAACAACTACAACAGAAACCAATCCTCTCCTGCCCTTCATGCGGCTACTGCCTCCTCTGCACCTCCTCCTCAACAATCTTGGCTCCTAGATAGAGGAGCTACCCACCATGCCACGAATGATCTTGCAAATTTATCTCTTCATTGCCCTTATGATGGAACGGAGGAACTATTTATTGGAGATGGTACGGGTCTTCCAATCTCCAACATTTGTTCTACTTCTCTCCTTACTCCTCATTCTATTTTTAAACTTAATCATGTCCTTCACGTTTCTTCCCTTTCTCGTAATATTATCTCTATTTCCAAGTTTTGTGAAGATAATAATGCTTCCATCACTTTCTCATCTAATTCCATTGTTGTGAAGGACAATCGCAATGGGGCAATCATCCTCCAAGGTCAACCTAATTCTGGCGTCTATGAATGGCTTCCTTCCCGCTCTGCTGTTCACTCTGCTTCCGTGTCTTCTGCTTCAAATTGGCATCATAGATTAGGCCACCCTTCTTATTCTATTTTACGTCATATTAGTAATAATTTTCAGCTAGCTATTCCTACTGTTAGTGACTTTCATTGCAATTCTTGTGCTTGTAATAAAAGTCATAAACTACCTTTTCATGATAATACAATTCGATCTTTTGGTCCTCTTGACATTCTCTATAGTGATGTGTGGACTTCTCCACTTTTCTCTTTTGATGGGTTCAAATATTATATCATCTTTGTTGATCACCATTCAAAATATATTTGGTTCTACCCCCTAAAACATAAAAATGATGCTCTCCCTGTTTTCTCTCATTTCAAGCCTTTAGTTGAAAAGTTTTTTGGTCGCACCATTAAAACTATTTATAGTGACAATGGTGGTGAATATCTTGGTCTTCGACCTCTTCTTGCTTCTCATGGCATCCAACATCTTACCTCCCCTCCCCAAACACCTGAACACAATGGCTATTCTGAACGCCGCCATCGCCACATTGTGGAAACTGGCCTTTCCCTTCTTACCCATTCATTCATGCATCTCAAATATTGGTCCCTAGCCTTTACCACTGCTTGCTATCTCATAAACCGCATGCCTACACCCACACTTAACCTTCATTCTCCCTACTCCGTCCTTCACAATCCCCATCCAAACTATCTTAAACTACGTAGCTTTGGGTGTTTATGTTACCCATGGCCGACTTCGCCCCTACACCTCTCATAAACTTGAACCTCAATCCGCCCCTTGTGTGTTTGTTGGGTATTCACCTACCCAAAGTGCATATTATTGTCTAGACACTACCACTCATAAAATTTACACTTCTCGTCATGTTAAATTCATTGAAAATCAATTTCCTTTCTCCTCCACTCATTCTCAAGATTCTCCATCTTCAGTTGATGAATGGTGTACTATTCCTTTGTCCATCATTCATTCGGCCCCCTCTCCTCCATCTACAATCCCTGTCACACCTACTACTCCTTCGGCAGCCTCCCCAATACCTATTGCAGCTCCTTATGCCGAGCCTACACCAGCAAAAACCATTCCAGCGGCCTCTTTTCCAGCAGCTTCGTTCCCAGCTGAGCCTATCCAGTCTGCTCAACCAACGACTGTCGAGCCTTCCTCTACCAATACGCCACCTCCCAATTCTCGTCCGGTCACTCGTTCTCAGCATAACATCCGCAAACCTGTCACTCGTCTAAACCTTCATGCCTCCCTACAAGATCCTTCCATTGAACCTTTACCCAAGCTCTTAAAAGTCCAATATGGCGTACTGCCATGCAATCTGAGTTTGATGCTCTCATTCACAATAATCCTTGGGAACTTGTCCCACCTTCCCCTTCTCAAAATCTGGTCGGATGCAAATGGATCTTTCGCACAAAATTCAATCCAGATGGTTCGATAGATCGTCATAAAGCTTGACTTGTGGCCAAGGGTTTTCACCAATGCCCGGGTATTGATTATTCGGAGACCTTCAGTCCTGTTGTTAAGCCCGCTACTGTTCGTACAATCCTCACATTGGCTACAATTCATGGTTGGCCTCTTCATCAAGTGGACATAAATAATGCTTTTCTTCAAGGTACTCTTGCCGAAGATGTGTACATGGTTTAACCTCCTGGTTTTGCTCATCCCTCTTATCCTTCTCATGTTTGCAAATTACGAAAAGCTATTTATGGTCTCAAACAGGCACCAAGGGCATGGTACAATGAACTTCGTTCCTATCTTCTTCACATTGGATTCAAAAATTGTGTTTCGGATTCTTCACTTTTTACTCTTCATCATTCTCATGGCATCATTTTTCTTCTTGTTTATGTGGATGACATAATTATTACTGGCTCAAATATTGAGTTTTTGAACTCATTCATCTCTCGATTTTCCTCTCGTTTTTCCCTCAAAGATCTTGGCTCCCTCTCTTATTTTCTTGGAGTCGAAGTTCTTCCCCATCCCAATGGAATTCTTCTTAGTCAACAAAAATATATTCATGATCTTCTTCTTCGATCTCACATGGATGAATCCAAACCAGTTCCTACTCCTATGGCTGTCCAACCGCCTCTCTCAGTTCATCGTGGTACTCCCTTGGCAGACCCTTTCGAGTATCGCGCTTTAGTGGGTAGTCTACAGTATCTCTCTTTAACCCGGTTGGATATTTCATTTGTTGTAAATCGTCTCTCTCAATACATGCATAAACCAACTGAAGATCACTAGTCAGCTGTGAAACGTCTTCTTCGGTATTTAGCAGGGACTTCTTCTCATGGTTTACTTATTTCTCGTGATTCACCATTATCATTGCATGCTTTTACCGATGCTGATTGGGCTGGTGACATGGATACTTATATTTCTACCACTGGTTATATTGTGTATTTGGGTAAAAATCCCATCTCTTGGAGCTCACGCAAACAGCACACCTTGGCCCGATCTTCTACTGAAGCGGAGTATCGTGTTGTTGCTGCTACTACTGCTGAGGTTATTTGGTTACAAAATTTATTGGTTGAACTTCGATGTCCTATTCCGATGTCTCCTGTTATTTATTGTGACAATTCAGGTGCAACTTATGTGGCTGCAAATCCAAGATTTCATTCAAGAATGAAACATCTTGCTCTTGATTACCATTTTGTTAGAGAGCGTGTTCAAGACAATTCTTTGCGTGTTTCCTTTATTTCGAGCAATGATCAACTTGCAGATGCTTTGACAAAGCCATTACAGAAATCATGATTTCAGTTCCTAATGTCCAAGATTGGTCTCACTTCTCGATCGTCCATCTTGTGGGGGCATGTTAGAGATATAGTCAAAGACTAATATATTTCGTTTCCTTATTCTAGGATAGTATATTTCGTTTCCTTATTCAAGGATATATTGTGTATTTAGTTTTCCGATTCCTTTAAGACTTAGGAATAGCTCAAGGCTCTATTGTATAAATACTTGGCTGGTCTAAAATAAAATTCAAGAGTTGTTTCATGAATTATTCTCTCAATTATAACTTCTATAAATCCAACATCCGGAAACAGGTAATTTCAAAATAAAGCAAGAGTTAGAGGTGCTGCAATTTTGCTCTCGAACAGGAGATGTGGTTGAAGAAGATCAAAGTACCAGTTAGGCAACACAATAAAATGTTTTGGCGATGAATAGTCACATTATAAAGCATTGGCGGCTATTCGTGCCATCGCTTAGGTAATAGGGCGACGAAGGGGCCGAGGGAGCAGGTCTAACATTTGTATTTTTATTATGCACAACTTTGAGGGTTGGAGAGAAGGGAGAACATACGAGAGATGGAGAGAGATAGTTGAAGGAAATAAATAGCTGACATGGATGAACGAGTGGGGTGAAGGGATGGGTAGAGAGGGGAGAAGTATCATCTACCCATCATAGATGAAAATGCCTCCATGCATATTTTTCTTCAAAATAATGCTAGATCTAAGTGCTATTTTTCGGTGAAGATGAAGGTATATATATTTCCGGCCATATATGGTCCTGGGGTGCTAAATATCGAGCTTTATTTTCTGGCATCGGAGATTTTCTATGCATCAGGTGGTTGGAGGGTGGATAATAAAGGGGAGGGGAGAAGAGTGGCCAGTGAGATGAAGGATGAAGCCGAGATAGAAGGGAGGGAATAGAGAGAGTGTTTGAGAGTAAAAAAGAGCGAGAGGGAGTGTTTACATGTATATCACACGAATGAGAGGAGGATGGGGGGAAGTTAGGGCTTTGTTAATTATGGGGATGGGGAGTTTTTTTATAGTTAGATTTTCATAAAACCTGTGATACGATGCTAGGGGTTTTCATGGAATTTTGATTTGAATTAACTATGTATATAGGGTATGGGATATTCCGTTTCCTTATATTGAAAACTGATCCGACTGGAGGAGCCTTGTGTAACTAAGCCAATCATTAATTTGAACTGTATTTTCAGACATGTTTTATCTGCAAGAACTTATGCATCTTGAGTGGCTGTAGATGTCCCAAAAGGTTGTGTTGCAGTCATCTAGATTAGTTGAATCAAGCAAAATGAAGAATTTAACTGTTATTATCCACTTGAATTGTCTCACGATTCCTTATAGGGAAATCATATTTATCGATCTGGTCTTACTTAAATTGTTATGGTAATGTTCATGTACAATTTGCTCGGATTGGCCAACTGTTATAGGTTCAGTATGACAAAAAGGTTGTAGCCTAGTTGTTCTCACTCCCCAGTTGACACCATAGGTCTCGAGATCGAGTTACCTACGGGGTAAATATAAAAGCATGTATAGATCCTCTTTAAATAAAGAAAAAAACAATAGCTTTACTACACAATTTTTGGGATGTTTTCTTGTTTTGATTTTATGATTTATTAGACATGATATATATAGTCATTAATGTTCATTGACAATTTCGAACAAGCGGCTGATTTTGTACCAATATTCTTGGTAATGATGTCTCTTTTGACCTTGACCAATCTATGGTAGTCAATTTTGATTGCTTGTTTGTTATGCAAGACAAGGGGTGACAATTGGTATCCGGTGGGTGTTATCTGTTAAAAAGATAATGTTTAAAACTATTACGTATTGTACAATAGCTCAACGCGTGCAAAAAAAAATTCAATGGATACTCCATGTACAAGATATTGTTACCCTTTTGCAAGATTGATCATTTCATTGCAAATTAAATTTTGATCTTTGAGTGCCTACATTCTACCAAAATGGTTTTGAAACCCAGCTCGACCCTTCTTCAATATTCATCTTTTACTAGGATATCCCCCTTGTTATTTCTTTGGGAATTGTAAGGAATTATGGCTATTCGCATGAATCTCTTTATTGATTTATCAATGCTAAAATAATTCTCCATCGGGTTTCAAACAATATGGCTTCTACAACAATGGAGGTCATAAAAAAGATTTTGTTGTAGTTTATGTTGGAGAGCTGAAAAAAAAGCGATTCATTGTTTCAATATTGTTATATAATCAACCTTTATTTCATGATCGATCTGTTCAATTGGGTTGTGTATCAATTTGGTTTTGATCATTGAATGGGTGGTCTCACGATCCCTACAAAGAAGTTGATGACGCCAAGCTTTTCAGGGTCAGGAGCGATTCAAGGATATCTGGCTAGGATATTTTGATGGTTGGATTGTACCTAGATCACAACACAAATAAGCACCGTTAAGGTCAAAGTTGGATGTTACTCCAACTCAGGACCTCGGGTGTGAGAGTAAGAATACTGAGTAATAAGGCTTTGAATATCTTGGAGTGTGTGTGTGTGTTTAGGGTTTAAGAGTAATATGACTTACTCAATATATTTGGAACTTACCTTGCCCAAGGGGACAAAGGCCTTCTATTTATAGGCAATGTAGTGGTGCTTGTTGAGGTAAGCAATGAGATCATCCCTAGGGGGCACTTTGGTATTTGACCAGCTACACGTGTCCGCAGCTAATTGGCCCTGTCAGGGAGGGAACATTGACCGTCGAGAGGGCATAGGTGAAAGGGACATGAGCCGTGTAGATGGCTTGGCGCATTAAATGAAATAGTAGGCGCTGGCCAGGCCGCATTGAATGCGTGATGGGGGAGCCGGCAACTTGCATGTCAGAGCCAGTAAGCTAACTTGCTCAGTAAGGCTTGATATTAATCGGGAAGCAGATATGTGCCCACGGTCAACATCGTGGCTGCGGTCAAAGGTATTTGACGCGGGCACAGATGGAGCGGTCATGTCTCCTGCGGGCATGGGTCCTTGCGGACATGAATATAGCGATCAGGATCCTTCTGGTCTTTGATAGGATTAATGCGGGGAGGGACGCGGTCTTGACCTCAAGGGCCTATCTGTCCGCGGTCTTCCCCCCAGCGGTCTAGGAACTGCCACGTCACTGGTTCCTTGGACCAGACCGAGCGCGGGCCCGGTCCAGTAGATCCGGGCTCATCAATGGCCCCTAGCTCCGAGTGTGATTATTTATGGTCTGAGCGAGGAGGTACTAGAAGCTCGGTAGGATTAGATCGCCGCTTTGGCGAGCACCAGTGTTAGCGTTTTTGTTGATTGTTGCTTGGCCCCATGGGCCTATGGGAACGTTCGGGAGGCACCAGTGAGAGACACGTGGCCCCTTGCATGCTGTGCCTCCCGGTTACTCACGTGGGCCCCTGGGCAGATGAAAAGACGGGGCATGGTACGTACAGGGGTACGTGTCAGTCATCCAAGGGGGGTAATAAATGCTCAACCGGCGGAATTTTTGAATTTTCAAACGTTTGGAGACGGTTCAGGGTCTGAGGCGTGGTTTTTGAGCTAATTAATACGGGTTAACGGGTTAACTCGTATAGGTAGGCCTTATAAATACCAAACCCTTAAACCTCAAACCCTTTTTACTGTTTCCAAACCTTCAAAGAGCCCTTGAGAGAGAATTTCTTGCTGCGATTTCTGTGCTAGCGTTCTTCGAATCCAACCTTCAAGTCTTTTTCGTAAGTAATTTTGGGGTGTTCCTTCTGTGTTTCTTCTTCATCTTTTTCTGTTTTTCTTTTCTGGGTTTTGTAAAATGACCACTTGCGAGTTTGGACCCCGCCGTCCCATAGAATTAGGAGATGGATCCACCCCTGATACCTTTGCCATTTGTAAACGGACGAGGGGAATCTTTAGGAAGGTAGGGCTAGGGTGGATAAGGCTATCCTTGCATAGCTTCTTGTATTTCTGTGAGAAAGACGATTGGGGGCCTTTCGTCCCACCCCGGTTGTGGGAGGCCAAGAGGAAGTACATTTACAATCGTGATGTACTGGTGTTGGGGGATCACCGTAGGCTAAGAAATTTTGTGATGGGGGTTTTGTGCAGGTTTCCCCGCGAGAGAGATCAGGCTCTGAATGCCGTTGAATTAGTGAGGAGAGCGATTCGCGTCCCCGAAGTAATTTGTGACTGGGAAAAGTGTGAACTGATGGATCCTGAACAAACCAATGCTTCGCGGGCACCGGGCACGGACCTGAATGATCCTTTGGATGTTCTGCCCCTGAGGACCATATTTCCCGATGTGCCCGCGGCCCCTAATAACCCAATTGACCTGAGTAGCAGCGAGGAGCTGGAGCCTCTGAATTTTGAGACTACTGGAGGCAGGGAGAATGAGGCTGAAGTAACCTCTGCCCGCGGTGATGCCACCGGTCTCTTTGGCTCGTCGAGCTCGGAGACCGAGGAGGATGACCGCGAGGTTGAGGATAGGAGGGCCGCGGGGACCTCCAAGAGGGCTAATGAGACGACGAACATAGTCGATGCCTTTTCTGACCCTGACTCCGAGGAGGAGGAGATAGTGGTGGCCCCTGGCCGGAATAAAGGCAAGAGGCCAGCAGCTGAGGTGAACCCTGGTCCTGGCCGTGGCCGCGGTAAGAAAGCCAAGGAGGTGGCTACTATTGACTGGGAGGAGGACATATATGAGATCTATAACGTTGACCGCAACGCCTTCCGTGTCCGCACCCTGGGCCATGTCCAAATAAAGGATAAGGAGAAGCTGCGGCCAGAAACCATAGCAGATGTCCGCGAGGACAACAGAGCCTGCGTCTTCTATGGGGCCCAGTTTGAGAATGGCTTGAGGCTGCCTTTGGACCCCTTCTTTTACTTCTTCCTTGAGTTCAACCATTGCCTGCCCATGCACCTGACTCCTAACGCCATCAGGGCTATTGTTTCCTTCATAGCAGTTTGCAGATTCTTAGGTTATGAGCCTTCCCTGTCCGGGCTCTATGCCTATTATCAGAACCAAATCAGCCGGGGTATTCTGAGCTTGAAGACTAGGAATTACTCTACCAGGACCTTCTCTCCCCCCTCGAAAAAAATTGACCAATGGAACCAGAGGGATATTTTGGTTATTGAGTCCAGATTTGGTTGGCCCTTCTCCAAACCCTCAAGTCCAGTCCCTATGAAGGTGGCCGCCAGTAGTTATCCTGACCCATCCTCCGCCGATGCCATGCGTGTAGGTGTTAGTGCCCTAGGCCTATAGAGATAGACTTATTTGTAATGTCATTATTCATTTATATATGAGATTATTACTTTGATTATTATATATGTTTGCATGTTTATTGTAATAATCGTGTCCCTAGTACTTATGAAGCACTAGTATGAAGTTTAATGGATAATCATGTGATGATTATATGCATAGGGATGCACATTAAATTCATGGGTACTTGTTAGAGAACAAGGTACTGGACTTGACCCATTATGAGATTTATGTCATGGTCAAATGTCATAATTAAATCTCATATAGTCATATCATTGATATCCTTTGACCTGAGATTATCATCGTCTTCCGCTCGATGAATATCATGTTTGATATAGTTTAACGTTGTCCTTAACCGGATGACAATAAGGGCTATCATTGGCATGGTATGATTCTTGTTGGGAAGAATGATAAGTCAAGATGGAAAATTGTCCCTCGTAAAGAGAGATGTTTGCTAGGCCACTTGTAAGTAAGATTGATGTAGTGCATGGCCATGCCCGAATGAATTAATGTGATTAATATCATTCGATTAATCAATTTACTTGGTAACGAGAAAGCATTGAACAATATGAGTTGACGTGGACCATGACTCATGTTCATTATAACATCGTGTGACAATGGGATTGTGATATGTTCTATATAGGAAATCGAATTTGATATTATATTATTTGGGTAGGCATGATGGCTTGCTAGAGTCCGCTCATGTCTTATGAGGATCGATGTGATCGAACTCATTGCCAACATAATATAGTCCTATGGGGTCACACGCATCGAACGAATTGTCAAAAATGAAGAATATAGAGTTTTTGTTCTCAGGGGACGACTCGTCCCCAGGCCAGAACCAACTATTCCCCTTAAGGGGGACGCCAGATTCAGAAGCTGGGTGCCAGGGGACGACTCGTCCCCTGGGGGACGACTCGTCCCCTGGGGGACGACTCGTCCCCTGGGCACTGGACTGACGCGGAATTGACTTAAAACTAGGGTTTTCACGAGGGGAAAAGATTTATAACGTATAAATACTTACCCCTGGTTGCCCTAGCTGTCAAGAGAACGTTTTGGCTTGAGAGAAACATCAAAAGTGAGAGATTAATCAAACACCACCAAATCCATTGTTCTTCATTGATTGAAAGGTGTTTCAATCAATAGGATCTAGCAATCCTCCTAGAAGAGTTCTAGGGTTCGTTCTTCGCGTGGATACACATAGAGGATCTTCGCTTGTCAAGATCTATAGTTCGTGATTCGCCGTTCGTTCAACAAGGATTAATAAGGTCGTTCAATCTGGAGTCGGGTCAAGTTTATCAAAGGCAAAAGCATTCAAGGTTGGTATTTCTATTTCATCTTTCTTAATTAATCATCTAGAACGGATTCTAGGGCTTGGGGTTTTTCGAGTTATTGCATTATTCCGCTGCGCATGGACCCTCGAAACCCAACAGTGGTATCAGAGCCTGGTTCATGATGTTTATATTAGAAAATCATGATAATTAGATAATGGGATTATGTTAATTTTCATGATGTGTATGATCTAGAATGTGAAATTGTATGAGTTTTGCTTGTGAAGTAATTGTATATATTGATATACCATGATTTTGAAATTGAAATATATGATTAATATGATTAATCTAGATTATGGGATGTCAATTTCATTAATATGACTAATGTGATTAATCTAGGATATTTGTGAAGTGTTACTTAGTATATTGGCTGGACACCAAAACCTTCCCCTTGAGCACTTCGATGGAAGTGTGGGATAAATTTGGAGCACGTGGCCGCGTACTAGTAATTACTGACCAAATGTGATTTGTGTTGCATCATTCCATGTTCATAATTATGCTCATATAGTTTTCATGAATCAACCTTGGCATGTAATTGATAAGCATGAAAAATTGAACCTTCTTTGTAATTTGAGTTTGTTTTATGCCACCCATGTTTAAACACTTGTGAGTACACGGATAGTTTCATGTAGGCTATGCCACATCGAGGTACATTGATTCTATCTTTGTATGATCAAGATGAGCAAATAGTGATTGCTATACGTTTAACATGGTTGAACTCAATTAGGCTATCAAAACAGTTTTGGGCCTAAGGCATAAGATGAGATTGAAACATGTGACATATGATGTCTATAATCTCATAATGATCTAAGAGTCATATATAGATATGATTGATAAATGTTATCTACCTTTTTAGTTTAATTTTGAGCAGTCGTGCCATAGCCGACTTGAAATTAAATTAAAGTTGGGTCTTAGCCTATTAAATTATATTATGCATATTTGCATAAGAAGGTTATATAATTTAGTGGGAGTATTTATGAAATACGTTATTTAATCTCTTAAATGAAATCGGTACTTATATGTATTGCGATTCGTCCTTATGAAGGACAAGTTCGAAAAGAACGGTACAAGTGATTCTGATTTGATCAGATGCTCAAGAAGTGTTCCTAAGCAAAATTGTACGTTCTTGACGAATCTATTCCTGCTGAACCCACTGCAAACGTTGCAAAGGGCAGGTAAGGAGCAACATAAGAAACATTTAGATGATTCCAATGATGTTGTTTGCCCTATACTTGCCACCATGTTTAAAGGCTCTTAAGAAGAACCTTGAACACGTGGAAATTGCTTTTGTTCTAGCACAACGCACAAAAGGAAATGTTCCAAGTGCAAGCTAGACAAAAGATATATGTTGTGGTGAAGGCTTTTAATGCATGAGATGCAAAAGGAGCAATCCGCAAGTGTGTTAATGGTTAACACAAGAAAGGGGTTCAAAAGGGAAGGCAAGAAGGTAAAGCAAAGGTTGCTAAACCTAGGGCAAAAGTTGCCAAAGCCGAAGAGGCTAAACCCAAAGTGTCTCAAAAGGATGCAGTTTGCTACCGCTGCAATGAGATTGTCATTGGAAGCAAAGTTGCAAGGCTAATAAGGAAGGCCTAAAAGGTGAAGAAGGGCAATTTGATTGCTACTACTTCAAATATTTATATGATAGATATTTTCCTTTCGACTTCTTATTCTTGGGTATATGATACCGGATATAGATCCCACATTTGTCTAAATGTGCAAGAAATAAAGAATAGAAAGCTACTCAAAGAAGGTGAATTAAACCTATGCGTAGTTATGAAGCAAGTGTTGCTGCATTAGCCGTAGGGACGACTCGTCCCCAGGCCAGAACCAACTATTCCCCTTAAGGGGGACGCCAGATTCAGAAGCTGGGTGCCAGGGGACGACTCGTCCCCTGGGGGACGACTCGTCCCTTGGGCACTGGACTGACGCGGAATTGACTTAAAACTAGGGTTTTCACGAGGGGAAAAGTTTTATAACGTATAAATACTAACCCCTGGTTGCCCTAGCCGTCAAGAGAACGTTTTGGCTTGAGAGAAACATCAAAAGTGAGAGATTTCAATTGAGAATCAAACACCACCAAATCCATTGTTCTTCATTGATTGAAAGGTGTTTCAATCAATAGGATCTAGCAATCCTCCTAGAAGAGTTCTAGGGTTCGTTCTTCGCGTGGATACACATAGAGGATCTTCGCTTGTCAAGATCTATAGTTCGTGATTCGCCGTTCGTTCATCAAGGATTAACAAGGTCGTTCAATCTGGAGTCGGGTCAAGTTTATCAAAGGCAAAAGCATTCAAGGTTGGTATTTCTATTTCATCTTTCTTAATTAATCATCTAGAACGGATTCTAGGGCTTGGGGTTTTTCGAGTTATTGCATTATTCCGCTGCGCATGGACCCTCGAAACCCAACAATGCGATGTGCCCTAGAGAGACATTTGGCCACGTATCTTGACCGCGGGGAGGAGCCCGTTTATGATGTGGGTTCTATAGTTGAAGATGAGCCTCTTTTGATCTACTCGGGGGTGGCTCCTCGCAGGGAGGGTGCCCCACATGCCCCCAGAGTAGAAATAGAGCCCTTGCCCCGTGACCCTGATTGGAGGGTGCACGAGCACTACCAATTTGAGGCCGACTGTAGGACCTGTATGCTGGGCGCCGAGTGCGATCCTCCCGAACTCATCGGTCTCTGATTCCTTTTGTAAAACTGTTGCTTTATTTTGCCTTTGATTTTTTTGAACTGTCTTCTAACCATTTTTCTTTTCCTCCAGAGTAGATCCCGAAGAGTACAATTTCTGATGGCCCCCTTAAGTGCTGCTCAGTTGAAGGCCAAGAATATGAAGGCCAACAAGGAAGCTGCTCAGAAGAGGCAGCATGAATTGGGAGGTGTCCCGGGCAAGGACAAGACTGTGCCCGTGATGAGTAGGAAGAGCGGGGATCCCTTGTCAGCTCCCAAGGTTATCCCCACCACGGGGAATCTGCCTCCACCCCCCAGGGGTCCTCCCCCAGCTCACGCTGTCCGGGTTCCCTCTCCAGGCCGCACTATCTCTTCCGGCCATCTCGTGG
The DNA here is from genome assembly GCA_022495995.1 of Adenophora triphylla var. japonica. NCBI lineage: Eukaryota > Viridiplantae > Streptophyta > Magnoliopsida > Asterales > Campanulaceae > Adenophora > Adenophora triphylla. The sequence continues at coordinate 305,983 of JAFEMH010000074.1, forward strand.
ATTCCCGGAAGAGGAATGAAAGGGATGGGGAGGAGGGGCAAGGGCATAGGAAGCTCCAGAAAGTTGGGGATGCTCCTCCCCGGACTACCACTGCTCCAGCCGGCTCATCCACTTCTCCCCCCATTGGGGGGTCAATCTGCTCGGTGGCTTATCCGGTGGCCCCTCTGACCACCCGCGAGGAGACTCTGGCCGTCAGAAGAAAGTTATCTGATGTGCCCGCTGTGACTGGGGTGGACATTTACACCCGGAATTCAGCCAATGCCTCCGTGGGGATCGGGCTGGTGAACCGTCTCTACTCCCCGGACTTCTACAAAAATGTAGTTGCCGAGGAGAATGCCTCTGCCCTGGTGGGGGATATAGGCCTCGCTCTGACCGAGGTAGATGATCATTTTTGTTTTTGCCTTCACCCTTTCCCTCCTTTAGATTTGTCTAACTCTCTCTCCTTCCCCGCAGGTGAGTAATAAGGTGCTGCGGCTGCGGGAGAGCTGCGACACTTTGACCGCCGATGTGGAAAACAAGACTTCCATTTTGGCGGGCAAACTCCGCGAGCTGAATGCGGCTCAAGAGAGGGTTGGGACCTTGAACTCCCTTCTTGATGCCAAGGATAAGACCATCTCCACTCAGGAGGCCGATCTGAAGGGTTTCCAGGAGAGGGTGACAGAGCTGGAGAAGGCCCTTGAAAAGGCGAAGAGTCAGCGGGATGAGCTCCGCGGGCATAAGGCCGAGTGGGAGCCTAGGAATAAAGAGCTCGCGGCCAAGCTGGAGGCCATGAAGGTGACCGTGGACACCTTGGAGAAAAAGGTGGATGAGCTGTCCGAGCAGCTGCTCCCCTACAAACGGTTGGAGGCGGAGGGGAAGTCCGCCCTTGATGATGTCCGCAAGGAGGCGGTGGAAGAATATAAGAACTCCGAGGAGTTCAAAAACTGGCTCCTTGCGGAGAATCTTGCTCAGTATGAGGCCGGGGTCCGGACACAGATTCGGAACTTCGCGGCCACGGGCAAGTTTTCTGTGCAGGAGTTGGCCGTGATTGGCTCTCTTGTTGCTACAGATGATGAATGCCTGCCCGGGCATGCGTTAGTTCCTCTGTCCGAGGATGAGGTTAAGGGCCTGGATCTGTCCGCAGCGGCCTCCTTGCCTCCTGTGGCCGAGGTGACTGCCCTTAGCCTCATCGCCGAGCTGGATGAGCTGAGGTTTGGGGAAAACCCTATACCCCTGGGGGAAGCCATAGCTCGCGTCCTTCCAAACGGGCCTGCTATTGGTGATCTCTTTCCTCAGCGGGCAGCCCCTGCTCCGGCCTCTGCTGAGCCTACCTCTGACCCTATAACGGACTTGTTGGTGAATAGGCTTCCTTCTCCAACTCCGGCTTCAGAGGCGGGCACAGAAGCAGCGACCACAGAGTCCACGGAGGCCCCCAAGGATCAAGCTCCCTTAGCATAGGTCTTTTTTGTTTTTTCTTTTTGTAATAGATGGTAGGACCCATGTAAATAATCATTTTTCCTTAATACAAGAATTTTTCTTTCCTTCCTGTATTTGTTTATCTTAATTGCTCGTCTTGTAGGCTATTTTGAGTATTTAGCAATTTTCGAGCACCTTAGTACTTGCCTTCTTGCTTCATACTTTTTCCAGCGTTTTTGACTAACAATTAAATTTTATACTCTCCTTCTGCGGTCAAAAGCTTAATAGGCCCTTTGCCCGCATTCTTTGAGTTTTCCTAACTCTTTATTCAAAACCCCTTGAGGTTTTTAGTGAGAGTCAGCCCTATTTCTCTGTGACCGCGTTTGTTTAGCCTTGTGGCAAATTTAGGGGTCTTGACCCCAGTTTGTCTATTTGGCTTTGTTAAACTCTTTTGATCACTCCCATTCATTTACACTTATTCCCAGCCTTGCGAGCCGTGGTGTAAGTCAAAAGCAGCCAAGGCAAGCTACTTTCATAGGGAATGTAGAAGGTGGTCGTGAGGCTATTGTCTACGCAACAGAAAGGTAGGAGCATATTTAGCATAGAGGCCCTTTAACCCCCTGGCATCTGTATCCCCTTATTGGAGGTTCACGCTTTTTGGCCCTTTATTCAAAACCCCTTGAGGTTTTTTGTGAGGGTCTCGTGGCAATCAGGTGAACGGGCTTATATGTAGGCCTTTGTCACATACAGGCATACGAGTAACGGCCCTAACGAGGACCTTCGCGCACTGAGCGGGGCGGACTTTCGGTCTTTGTCCCCGCTGGCATCTATATCCACTTATTTTTGGTGGTGTCACACGGGCAGGACGGAGTATCCTCCCCGCGATCTAGTACGGACGTAATGACCCTTTGTACATATATAGGCTTGCGGATCTTAAAGGATCTTTGCGCATCAGTAGGTAGGAGCTCATATGTTTGCTCTTTAACCTACTGGCATCCGCTTGCGGGCATCCACTTTAGCTTTTGAGGCTGGTGGGAATAGGTTTTTGCATCAAAATATGATGATAACTTCTCCTTTATATATACATATAGTCTATACTCCTTCCAAAAAATTACAAAGATTTCAAAAGAAGTATCTTTTAAGGTGGTCGCTATTCCAAGCGTGCTTAAGCTCTGCTCCTTTCTTTGGTCGCAATATGTAGGTACCCTCCTTGACTATTTTGGTAACCTCATATGGTCCTTCCCATTTCGGGGACAGCTTATTGAAACCAGGTTGGGCCCCTTGGACCTCTACGCTTCTAAGTACCCAATCTCCAACTGAAAAACTCCTCTTATTCACCCTTTTATCGTGGTGTTTCTTGGCTTTCTGCTCGTAGTTCACCATTTTTTCATATGCCCGCATTCTCTTTCCTTCGAGATCGTCCAGATCACACCTTCTGTTTGCCTCGTTTTGAGACTCGTCGAAGTATGTGACTCTGTACGAGGGTAGGGCAACCTCAACTGGAGCCATTGCCTCTGACCCATACGTGAGCGAGAAAGGAGTTTCTCCTGTAGAATTTCTTATAGTTGTGCGGACAACCCATAATGCGGTCTGGAGCTCGTCCAACCATCGTCCTCCTCGCCCCTCCAAATTTTTCTTTAGGGCGGTCAGGACTAACTTATTTGCGGCCTCAGCCTGGCCGTTTCCTTGAGGATAGGCAACTGCAGATTTGCGGTGTTGTACTTTCATTCTCTCACACTCCGCGGTGAACTTTGCGGAGAACTGAGTGCCATTGTCTGAAATTATTGCTCGGGGAACTCCAAATCGGCAATAGATGTGGTCGTGGACGAAATTGATAGTGTTCTCCTCGGAGATGGTAGCTAAGCCCTTGGCTTCTGTCCATTTAGTAAAATAATCCACGGCCACAACAGCATACTTAATGTTTCCTCTAGCAGTTGGAAATGGTCCAATAAGATCTATCCCCCACGTATCAAACGGCCACGATGGTACTACCAAAGTCTGCTCTGTTGATGGTAGTCTAGGAATGTCCGCAAATCTCTGGCACTTATCACACTTTCTGACGTACTCTTGTGCATCCCTCCTCATCGTAGGCCAAAAGAAACCTTGGAATTTGATTTTGTCTGAGAGAGTGCGAGCACCTGGATGTCCGCCACAAACTCCTTCATGGACCTCATAGAGTAAGTTGGTGACCATGTGAGTTTTGACACATCTCAGCAAAGGCTTGGTGAACGACCGTCGAAAAAGTACCCCCTCGAGGATGAGGTATTTCGCGGACACCGTTCTGATGGCTCTAGCCTTTACTGGATCCTCGGGGAGGGTCTGCTTCTCGATGTAATCCTTGATCTCATCTACCCAGTCCCTTACTTGATCCTCAAGATTGTTTATCTGAATTCGATCTATAGCAGGTCTTTCTGAGAACTCAATCTGGCAATCTGCTTCTAATTCCTCAATTTCTTGATCGGTTATTCTGGAGAGGAGGTCAGCTTCCACATTATCCTCTCTCATGACTTGGTTCAGCTCATAGTAGGTGAAATTTTTGATGAGGGTTTTTGCAAGGCCGCAGTACTGAGTTAGTACTGGGTTGATAGTATCATACTCCCCCCTAATTTGATTAACTATGAGCTGAGAGTCACTATTGATCTCTATATTCTGAACTCCCAAGTCTCTTGCCAATTCCATGCCTGCTATAATCGCTTCATACTCAGCCTGATTGTTAGATGCCTCGAACTTGAACCTTAAGGCCCTCTTAAATTTCTCCCCGCAGGGTGCGATCAGAAGTATGCCCGCGCCACTTATTAGCTTGCTCGCAGAGCCGTCCACGTATAAAATCCATACCTCCTCTGGACGCTCCCTTGGCTGTATAATTTCTGTGCTCGGGCTATTTGGGACTTCTTCAGATTCTGCCCGCTTTCTTTTTCCCAGGTCGCTGTCCGCCATTCTGAATGATGATTCTACCACAAAATCTACTAAGGCCTGCGCTTTGATTGTCTTTCTCGGGGAGTAGGTGATCTGGAACTCAGTGAGCTCGATAGACCAAGCTAGCATTCTCCCCGAGGACTCTGGTTTGTGTAAAACCTTTCTAAGCGGGGCCTCAGTCAGTACAGTTATAGGGTGTGCAGAAAAGTAAGCTCTTAATTTTCGAGCGGATACAAGCAAGGCGTAAGCTAACTTTTCTATATTAAGGTAACGCCCTTCTACGGCGGACAACGCCTTAGATACATAATAAACTGGTTTTTGGGAGTTATTATCCTCCCTTACAAGAGCAGCGGCTCTTGCCCGGATCGTAAGCTTGCTAAAAACGAGAAAAAGCTCTTCCCGGCACGGCCGCTTGAAAGTAGAGGTGGCCGCCGAGGTATGTCTTGACTTCTTCAAAAGCTTGATGGCATTCTTGATTCCATGCAAATTCGTCAGGCTTCTTCCCCCCTTTTAGAGTTTTGAAGAAGGGGAGGCATCTCTCTGCTGACCGCGAGATGAAGCGGCCAAGTGCGGTGATGCGACCATTAAGTTTTTGTACATCCTTCACGCAAGCAGGAGGTTTCATGTCCAATAAGGCTTGGATTTTTTCAGGATTAGCCTCTATCCCTCTTTGATTGACCATGAATCCGAGGAACTTGCCCGCCTTGACCCCAAAAGCACACTTAAGGGGATTTAGCTTCATGTTATTACGGCGCAAGTTTTTGAAGGTTTCCTCCACGTCGAGCTCGTGGGAGTTTTCCTTAGTCTTTATAACCATATCGTCAATGTAGGCCTCAAGATTTCTGCCCAGTTGGTTTTTGAAGACCAGATTGACCATTCGCTGATATGTGGCTCCTGCATTTTTTAGCCCGAAGGGCATCATTTTGTAGCAATAAGTCTTGCCCGCAGCGATGAAAGCAACGGAGCGGACATCTTCAGGAGCCATTTGGATCTGATGGTAGCCGGAGTATGCATCAATGAAGCTCAATACTCTGTGGCCGGCTATAGAATCCACCAATCTGTCTATGCGAGGAAGAGGGAAGCAGTCTTTGGGGCATGCCTTGTTGAGATCCGTGAAATCAACACACATCCTCCACTTGCCGTTGGATTTTTTGACCATAACCACATTGGCAAGCCATTTTGGGTAGGTAATCTCCTTTATTATCCCCGCTTTGAGTAATTTTTCCACCTCTTCCTTGATCGCCATTTCTTTCTCCGGAGAGAAGTACCTTGATTTTTGATGGATGTTTTTGAAGGATGGGTCATCATTGATTTTATGGAGGATCACGTCCTTGCTGATTCCTTGCATATCCTCCACCCTCCAAGCGAACACATCACAATTTGCTCTAAGGAACTCGATGAGTATCCTTCTCTCCTCGCAGTGAATTTCCAGCCCAACCTTAACAGTTTGCTCGGGGAAGTGGGGGTTGATGACCACCTCCTCGAGCTCGTCGTTAGGTTGAAGGTCGCTGATTTCACGATTGTGCAAGGAGTCAATGATAATAGTTGGGGGGTTGACCTGAGCTCCGGTCAGTGTTGCCATAGAGTATATGACATCGCGGTCAATCTCTCCCTCAATTCCTCGATCAATGTATCCTCCCTCAATAGGGGCCAACTGTTTGGATTTTCTGCTCGTCTTGAGCTCCACCTTAGTGGAATGGAAAGAAAGCATGCCAATTGGAATGGGTGGCGGCACAAGTGCTAGGGCCTTCCCTTTCTTCGTTTTGTCCTCGCCCTCTATCTGCGGGCAGGATGTCTGGCCTTTATTTGCCTTTCTCTTCTCCTCGAGTGCTCGGAGGAATCTCCCGGGCTGGTTCTTGATGGTAGCAACCCCGCCCGGGGTGTTAAATTTCACCCTTTGGTGGGGAACGGAAGCAACTATTCCCAATTCGGCCTGAGCAGTTAGGCCGAGAATAGCATTGTATTGGGAAGGAAGATCGACCACCATGAAAGTGATTTTGGCCGTCTTCTGCATGGGTTTTTCCCCAATAGTTACTTCAAACACAATCGTCCCCTTTACCCCCACTGCGTGATTTGTGAAGCCTTCCAACATGCCCGCATAAGGAGCCAGGTTAGCCTCGGTCATCCTCATGCTAACCAACGTGTGGTAGTAGAGGATGTCTCTGGCCGCGCCCGTATCAATTAGGACTCGGTGTATGTTGGCCCGGTTTATCTTCATTGGGATGGTAATGGGCTGAGTAGAGTGGAATAGGGAGGAGGCAAGTTCACTCTTTTTGAACCCTATTTCCTGCTCTTCTTCCGGAGTCATGGGGGGAATCAGAAAAACTTTTTCCAAAGTGCGGATTTGAAGGGAGAGTTGTTTATTGGAGGGGGGCTCCTCGCCTATGAAATGAATGTCATAATCCTCCAAGTCCTCATCATAGTTATCTCTCTCATTCCTTTCGGGGCCACGTGTATTTCGTGCCCGCTGCTGGTTATTATTGTTGGGGGCATTGTTGTTGTTCCCTTTAACCCACTGGGTCAGCTCCCCGTTATTGATTTTCTGCTGGATTATTCTCTTTAGTTGGAAGCACTCTTCAGTACCGTGCCCGTGGTTGTTGTGATACTCACAAAACTTAGCCCTACTCCTCTCATTTGGTTTTCTGAGCATTGGGGGAGGGGGAGGAAAGTCTGAGGCTCTCATTATTGCCACTCTTGGCTCGGTGAGCTCGGTGAAAGGTGTACTATCCACTGCCTTCCGGAGTTTGTTTGACCCACGGCCTCTGTTTTTGCCCTGATTATTAGTGCGGGCAGGCTCCGGGGTGGTCTCCTGGACTTGGCTTATTCTCTCCTTTGCGGAGGCTCGGGGAGCGGGCACGTTTGGCTCTTCGGCAGAGGCTATGGCCGAGGCTCTTTCATACATTTCCTCCACGGTTTTTGGCGGGCTGGAGGCAAAATTCATTTTGAGGAAAGAGGAGGTGAGGCCGCCCTCAAAACAGAGCCTGATATCTCCTCCTTCCAAATTTACAATCTCCTCGCTCACCTTTCTGAACTGAGAGATGTAATCTTTTGTTGCTTCGCCATGGGCCTGCTTGACACGGACAAGGTCTGTCTTTGGTCTAGCGGGCACACCAGCACCAGCAAAGGCATTAAGAAAGATGCTCCTGAACTGGTTGAATGATTGGATGGACCGAGGTTTGAGAGCCAGCATCCAGGATAGGGCTTTGCCCGTGAAGGTCGCAGCCAAGGCTTTGCACATCACGGACTCCTCCGAGGAGAATAGAGCCATTTGTCCCTCGAATCGTCCCATATGACTCTTGGCATTTTTGGAGCCATCATAGGTGTCCATCTGGGGGGGCTTGCCCCTCTGAATAGGTGCCCGCGCAATTTTGTCGCTGAAGGCGTCCATGGTGCGGCCACATTTCTGGGCGGCCTTCTGATGGGTTTCCCACATCTTCTGCATGAAATCTGCAAACTCAGGGTTCTGACTATCAACCTTCTGCTTCTTAGCTCGTGGAGTCACGGCCTTCCCCTTGGCCGGAGCCAAGGGTCTGGCTTTGGACTTCGCACGTAGATTGGATTGGGCCTCTTCTCCAACCTCCTCGCTATCTTCCACTTGCACCACCGTGCGTTTGGCAGGCTGTCCGCGCTCAAGGGTTGGTTCAACCCGGTTTGCCCCCCTAGCTTGACTGGCAAGCGATTTAGGGGGAGCTCGTTGGGAGAACCTTAGTGACCCCTGAGGGAACTGGAGCCCTCCGTTGGCCTCTATCTCAAACATCTCCAATTGAGCGTCGGCGATGGCCATGGCCTCTGCGACCAGCTTCTCCTTGGAGGCCAGGATTTCTGTCCTTCTCAGGATTTGCTCCGGGGAGAGTGGAGTGTTTAAGGCGATATTTTTCAGAGGAGCTTGGGGGGTTTTTGGGCTATTATTTAGGAGGGCTTGGGCTTTTTCAGCTCGGGCCTCGTCTGTCAGTTTGTGTATAGCTATCTGGCCGGGGGAAAGGGTATGAGCAGACTGGGAACGGGCCCCCATACGGTTGAAAACAGAGGTCGCAGCCTTTCCCTTATTGACATTAGAAGGTGAGGCCTGGTTATCCTCCTCTAGGGTCAAATGACCAGCGTTTTGCAATATTCTAGACATGTTTGGAAGAGAAGGAATATGACTGAAAAGGAGAGCTTTTGACAGTCAGTTGTTTAGAATACAAGGTGTTTCTGAAAACAAAGATTTTAAACGGGAAAAACTAATGAAAGTCAGATTCCCGGCAATGGAACCACTGATGACGCCAAGCTTTTCAGGGTCAGGAGCGGTTCAAGGATATCTGGCTAGGATATTTTGATGGTTGGATTGTACCTAGATCACAACACAAATAAGCACCGTTAAGGTCAAAGTTGGATGTTACTCCAACTCAGGCCCTCGGGTGTGAGAGTAAGAATACTGAGTAATAAGGCTTTGAATACCTTGGAGTGTGTGTGTGTTTAGGGTTTAAGAGTAATATGGCTTACTCAATATATTTGGAACTTACCTTGCCCAAGGGGACAAAGGCCTTCTATTTATAGGCAATGTAGTGGTGCTTGTTGAGGTAAGCAATGAGATCAGCCCTAGGGGGCACTTTGGTATTTGACCAGCTACACGTGTCCGCAGCTAATTGGCCCTGTCAGGGAGGGAACATTGACTGTCAGAGGGGGCATGGCTGAAAGGGACATGAGCCGTGTAGATGGCTTGGCGCATTAAATGAAATAGTAGGCGCCTGACTGAGCCGCATTGAATGCGTGATGGGGGAGCCGGCAACTTGCATGTCAGAGCCAGTAAGCTAACTTGCTCAGTAAGGCTTGATATTAACCGGGAAGCAGACATGTGCCCGCGGTCAACATCGTGGCCGCGGTCAAAGGTATTTGACACGCGGCACGTATGGAGCGGCCATGTCTCCTCGGGCATGGGTCTCATGCGGGACATGAATATAGAGATCGGGATCCTTCCAGGTCTTTGATAGGATTAATGCGGGGAGGGACGCGGTGCGACCTCGGGGCCTATCTGTCCGCGGTCTTCCCCCCAGTGGTCTAGGAACTGCCACGTCACTGGTTCCTTGGACCAGACCGAGCGCGGGCCCGGTCCAGTAGATCCGGGCTCATCAGAAGTCACATTAGATTTTATAAAATTGTTATAAAATCTAATATGATCATTCTAATTTTCTTGGAAGCAAGTTATGAAGGAAAAAAAATAGTGAATTATTTCCTTTGGATGCATGCAACAAGTTCTTTCTTAATCATTGTATATGAAATGAATAGTTAAGAATTTGGCTATCTTTACAAACACATATACTCCCTCCGACCCACGTGAATAGACACTTATTTCCTTTTTGGGACGTCCCACGTGAATAGACACTGCCCAAAATGGAAAATAATTTATTATTTTATATTCATCCTACCCCACCCACTCATTCTCTCTCTTCATTTCCTACCACACAATTTATTCAACCAACTCCACTCATTCTCTCTCTTAATTTCCTACCACACATTTTCATTATTATATTCATTTTCCTTAGTTATTGTGCCAAAATTTTTGGTGTCTATTCACGTGGGACGGAGGGAGTATATAGAGGCTCCCTTAAATGGCCAAAATGGTTGTACAAGTAGCCAAACTTACCGGCACGGGAGCACTTAGTCGTAAGAATAAATTTGTGAACAATCGATATCATGTTGAGTTATAAAATAAGTTGATTGGACGGTTCAAAAGTTATAACTAATCAAAAGAAGAAAGAAAATGAAACATGACATTCAAGACATCATCATTCTATTGCAATTCAACTCAAAAATCCATATAATCATAAAAAAGTGATGATTTTTTTTTTTTTTTAAAATTGAAGATTAAAAAAAATAAAAAATTCACTTGATCTCATGACATGGGGTTGAAAGTGCACCAATTGATCTCAGAACTAGGCAATTTGACTCCCCTTGCTCCCCATTTATGTCCACTCCAACTCCATACCCATTTCATGGCGCACCCCTTGTTGCCGATTCCATAGCTCGTCTATTACACAAGTTTTCTCAATCAAACAACCTCATTTACATCAAGAAAATCCATGCCCAACTCCTTAGAACTGGTTTTCTCTTTGCCTCCCTTCACCTACAAACCAACCTCTTACTCTCATACACAAAATCTTCTCAACAATCCAACTCTCAAACCCTAACTAATTTCTTCAACTTCAACAATCCCACAAACCCATTACCCTTTAATTCATTCATTTCTTGTTTCTGTCACAATGGGTTCCCTTCTTTAGCTCTCAACACGTTTTCTTTTATGCATGTTAATGGCGTTCCTATAGATACGTATGCTTTGTGTGGTTCTTTGATTGCTTGCTCTTCAGTTAAGAATGTGGGGTTTGGTAAACAAATTCATTCATATGTATTGAAATCTGGATGGATGTTTAGTGTGTTTGTAGGGAGTGCTTTGATCGATTTGTATGCGAAGTTGGAGGCTGTTGAGGATGCAGCAGTAGTGTTTGAGGAAATTCCTGACAGAAACACAGTGTGTGCTAATGTCCTTTTATCAGGATATGCAGATGCCAAATTGTGGGCTAATGGTATTGAATTGTTTCGTGAGATGCCCCGGATGAATTTGGATTATGATAACTGCACTTTGTCAGATGCATTGCGATTATGTGCTGGATTGTATGCATTAGAACTTGGTAGGCAAGTGCATGCCATTGTGATTAGGATGGTTCCTGATGCAGGAATTGATGTGTTTCTGCAGAGTTCTTTGATTGATATGTATGGTAAGTGTGGACTTGTAGGGAAAGCCAGACATGTGTTTGGTATGGCTGGATTTGAGTCAACAGGCGAGAGGAAGCCAGATGTTGTTTTGTGGACATCAATGCTCGCTGTTTATGGGAGAAATGGATATTACAAGGAAGTGATTTTATTATATAAGGAGATGTTAATGGACAGTATCAGACCCGATGGGGTGGCATTTGTTACAGTAATTTCAGCTTGTGGCCATACTGGCCAGGTTGATTTAGGCCTTGAGTACTTTGAGTCGATGACTCATGAATTTGGATTAAATCCAAACCCAGAGCATTACAGTTGCCTGGTCGATTTGTTTTGTAGGGCTGGTGAGTTAGACAAGGCATGGAAGATAGTTGATGAGATGCCGTGCAAAGGGAGTGGCTCAGTTTCAGTTTGGGGGGCATTGCTTAGTGCTTGCATTGAGCACAAGAATGTTGATTTGGGAAAAAAAGCAGCTCAACGGGCGCTTGAATTGGATCCTAAGAATGTTGGAGTTTATGTTCTGCTGTCGAATATGTATGCTAGGCATGGTATGTGGAATGAGATTGAGGAGCTGAGGGAGTTGATGAAAGAAAGAGGGTTAAAGAAAGATGTTGGATCTAGTTATATAGCAATTACAACATGAATTGGACGGAGTCTCCCAGAAAAGGACGTAGTCATATGCTCCCTCCGTCCCATTGATATGTGCACAAAAATGAGAGTGCACGGGAATTAAGAAAACATATTATAAAAGTAGTAATTTCATAGTCGCTGTGAGTATGACAATTGCGTCCCATTAATAAAGAAATATTATAATTTATAAATTTCTATTTTGAAAGTGGGACTTATCAATGGGACACCCAAAAGGGAAGTTTGCGCACATATCAGTTGGACGGAGGGAGTATTTGTACAATTTCTTAAACCAGCTTTCTATGCAAGTAACCTTCTTTTGGAAGGATTTTATGATATTGGAAAGACTTCTGGAATTCATGCTACTTTGGCTCTTCTGGAGTCTGCTACTTCATGTTCAATCATTACAGATTAACTCTTAGATTTTTAGAGCAATTTTAATCTCTTTTTCTAACATGTTAGACTGAGATTTTGGTCCAATTAAGGCATGATTTTGATGACGTGGATTGACTAAAGAGGTGGCTGCAAAAACTACCCAGATCTCAAGCTGCTGTTGTTGATGACGTGGTACGAATGATGTATGAATTGAGGCATCAGCAACAAAAGAAGATGAAGTCGAGTCTGAAGAGTAGGAAGAGTTTAGGGCTGCGAGAATTGGAGTTAGAGAAAGGGGAGGTTAAACCGGAGGACGAGAGGTAAAATGAGTGTTTGGTGGGTGTGGGTGTGGTTAGAATGTATGGGGTTTTGTTCGAATTGTTGTCCCTCCGGCCCCACTGCACTCAACCACCTCCCCCTCATCCTCCGTCTCCATCTGCTTATTGTTTGATCTTTTGGTTTCAATATTTTGGATTGCATAAACTTAAGTTTTGATTATGTTGATTATTTCCAATTCTACTTGTTCATGCATTTTCTAGGATTCCCAATGCTTCTTGGAACATTAATCAAATTGGAGTTTCAGTTAACACTTCTTGATGCATATATACTCTGTCCTGGATAATTTCCCCATCCACCTTTAATCATCATATGATTTTGGTATGTTTTCCATTGTTCTTGTTCATGTTTACACATTACTCTGTATTATTATGTACCAGTTGTCCAAATATTATCTTCCAACTGTTCATGTTTTCTGTTTTATATGTCAAAGTATGATCTCGCAATGGAGTCAGCAATTTGTAGCATTACGAGCTGAGATTAGATTGGTTGGCTGGCAGCCTGCTTTGAAATTCTTAAAGACATCTAAACAGGTGCCAGCTTCCCCAAATTAGCTTGTCTTACATTATCACATTGTATATTTCTATATTAAGACAGTCTCAAACATGTTTTTGAGCCAAGGGGTCAACTATGATCAAAGGGATAACTGAAGGCTCAAGTTGGTAGGACACCATTGTCCTGAATTGTCTGGTTGAACTATCAAATTCAATATCATGATTTCTTGATGATTAGTTGGCAGACAAAACCATGTTAGATTTCACATGTTATTGTCTCCCAGTCCTTCATCCAAGTACCTTTTAACCACTCATTCCTGATTTTTTGAATCATAAACTTGTCAGTGGCATCTATAAGTACCCATGAAACTAATCTCATTAATAGCACAAATCCTCACAAATTCTATAAAAGAGTTATCTGAAAGCCTTCAGCATAATATTTTTCCATTGTTGAATCTTTAGAAAATATCTTACGAAATCATGGCTATTCGCATGCCTCGGATTCTTCCTGCTAAGAAGATTCTTAGAAGGCCGTCATTTAATGGAACTCACTCAACAATCATGTCTATAGATGTGCCAAAAGGGTATTTTGCAGTATATGTGGGGGACGAGGAAAAGAAACGATTTGTGATTCCAGTGTCATTTTTGAGTCAACCTTTATTCCAGGAATTGCTAAGTCAAGCCGAGGAAGAATTTGGATTTAATCACCCAATGGGTGGTTTGTCAATTCCTTGCAGAGAAGATATATTCATTGATGTTACTTCTTGCTTGAGCAGATTATGAGTCAAAAGATTAGGATGTCTTAGCCACACAATTTTGTACCGCAATTAGAAAGGAAGCTGTAAATGCTATTTTTTTTTGCAGCCTTTTCTGACCTCCTTTTGTAAAATTTAAAGCAAATGGAAAAAGAGTTCCTTCGCTTAGTTGAAATCTTTGTCCTCACAGATTCTTTGCTGCGTGTTGCGACTTTAAGATCATTTTTATTTGTCTGGACTACATTTAGTTTATTTCTTTATAGCAAAATACATTCAAGACTGGTGGCCTTTTTGCTTAGTGTTTCATGATCGGGTACATGAGTAAACAGACAAAATAATACTCTGTACATCTGTATCAAATGAGTCTTTGTATTTTGAGTTTTTCGTTTGTCTAGAACAAGTACCTTCACAGCCAACTCGAATTTTGAGGCTAAACATTGACTTCAACAAAATCTATAATTTTACCAATAGTGAGAAGGCCACACCAATTTTGTACAGGTTAGTGAATTTGTTAAGTGTGTCTTGATTCTAGGCCCTCTGTCTGATTTATGAGTCATTCCATTTCTGGACCTTATAAGCCAAGGTACTGAATCTTGATTTCAGGTTTCAAGTTAAAGAAAGAAGTTGGGTTTGACCAAAGTTATGAGTTACTGTTCCTCTCAAATGAGCTGCTGATTTAGTCATACCAGACTTTTCTGGCCGCTCATTAATCATTTGAATATTTACTTAAATTGCAGTAGTAGATTCTGAGGTTTGCATTACTCATTTTAGATCCAATACTCTACCTTCAAGATTGGTGGCCTTCTTGCTTAGTGTTTCATATTCATGTACAAATGAGAAAACGGAACAACATAATACTATTGTTCGAAATGAGACTTGCATTTTTAATTTTTCATTTGTCTTTGATTATGATTTTCCTCCTATTCCTACTCTTAAGTATGATTTCCTTTGCAACTTATTAGAGATATCAGCAATCAAGCATGACTTGTTTCGATTTAGAAGCTTACATATATAAAAATTGGTAACATCGCCCTTTTGTTTTCAATGTTATTATGACAAAACTTTGGACGAGTTGCTATATATCGTGCTCACAGTTTCTGTATACACAGTGTACTACCAGGAAGATTCTTTATGCGCATTTACTAGTAAATTGTGCTGTCTGTACCTAAAATCTAGAGTATTGATGTCATTTCCTTGGATGAATTGAATAATATTTGTACCTCTGTCTCAAAATGTGTGTTCCTTTTTGTTCAGATAATGGCTGTCACTTTAAAACAGATGGGTACGAAACCCCTATTGTCGAGATCAAATGGATTTGATTGTTAGTTAATACAGTATAAATTCTCATTAAATCCCCTAAGTGTAAGTATAGCTAGAGAAAAAGCTAACTCAGAGATGGCAGCAATTGGTGATAGCATGGAAAGTTGACGAACAGCACACTTCCCTTAGACATCTTGACAGGTACCATCTTCACTAAACTAGCTTAATATATATGCTATCATTTATATGTATAGACAAGTCTTTTAAAGCAAAGGAGACAACCATGATCAAAGGGCCCATTTAGCTGGAAGCTCAAATTGGTGGGACACCATTGTTTTGAATTGTATGATTTAGCTATCAAATATTATGATTTCTTGACGATTAGTTGTCAGACAAAACCATGTTCTATTTCACATGTTATTGTCTCTCATAGTCTTTCACCCAAGTCCCTCTTCACCACTCATTCCTGATTTTTTGAATCATAGACTTATCAGTGGCATCTATAAGTACCCATGAAACTACTCTCATTAGCAACACAAATCCTCACAAACTCTAAAGCACAGCTCTCACTCAAACTCCTTTGACATAAGCTTGTGGAACATTTAGAAGTTATTCTTCCAAAATCATGGCTATTCGCATGCCTCGAATCCTGTCTGCTAAGAAGATTCTTAGAAGGCCATCATTTAACGCAAACCATGCAACACTCACAGCCATTGACATCCCAAAAGGCTATTTTGCTGTATATGTGGGAAAACAGGAAAAGAAAAGATTTGTTATTCCAGTATCATTCTTGAGTCAACCTTTATTCCAGGAATTGCTAAGTCAAGCTGAGGAAGAATTTGGATTTGATCACCCAATGGGTGGTTTGACAATCCCTTGCAAGGAGGATATGTTCATTGATATCACTTCTTGCTTGAGCAGATTATGAGTCAAAAGATTAGGATGTATTAGCCACACAATTTTTGTAATCCAAATAGAAAGGAAGCTGTAATAGTATTTTTTTGGAGCCTTTTCTGACTTTCGCTTGTAAATTTTAAAGCAAATGGAAAAAAAGCTCATTCTCTTAGTTGTAATCTTTGTCCTCACAGATTCTGTGTACGTTGCGACTTTAAGATCATTTTTATTCGTTTTAGTATATTTTGTTACTGCAGAAGTCATTCTAATTCGGTGCCTTCTTGCTTTGTTTTCATATTTGCATACAAAGTAGCAAACGCAGCAAAATAATACATATGTTCCAAATGAGTCTTGTATTGTGAGTTTTATGTTTCTCTTAAACGAGCACTTTACGGCTAACTTGATTATTGAAGCTAAATTTCTGACTTTAACAAATATATTTGATTACACCAAAAGGAGTAAATCACACTTGTTTTTGGTATCAGTGAATATGTTAGGTGTATTATTGGTTATAGGCTCTCTATCTGAATTCACTATTAATCCAGTGCTTGATCATCCAAGGTGAATCTTAAATTTAGGTTTTCCTAAATCATTCAAGAACATTTTGGGTATGACCATGAATGGGTCTTATCATTCCTTCAAGAGGAGACATATTCACTGATCTCATGACTTGTTAATTGGCAAGACTAAGAGAAAGTTTACATAATTTAGGTCTTGGATGCTGTTTGGATTGGAGCCATACAGAAATTGAAGGTTCGAATCTACTCGGAAGAAAAGGAAGCAAATTACGGGAGGCCACTTCGGTAGCTATCTGCAGTCGCATAGGTTACGTTATGGTTGTTCAGTTTGGCCAGTGTAAGGTATAGCAGTCTAGAGGCTATACGCTCGCATGATGCAGCCGCATAGGTACGTATTCCTGTTTCCTATTTTCTACTGTATTCCCTTTGGCGCGGGATTCCTTTAGAGTTTTGATATGTATCCTATTTAAGCCAAGCGACAGCCATAGTCATAGTCATGAAGAGACAATGTTTTGTGAGGGAAAACATGTGCAGTATTGTAACACAACATATTGTGATATGGTGAATATCCTGGCTTGGTAGTGTCTTGAGACGTTGTCCGATCGTGTGGCGAACTGGGTGAACAAATCGTGTGTACTTTTCTTGTTGATACTTCCATATGGATTGTTGCGTGTGTTGTTTCACACCATCTGTGACAGTTTGGGCTAGTACCAGTATGGGCTAGTACAACTAGGGTACCCAAATACCCAACAGATACTTACTTAGAAAATAAACATCATAATGGTCCTTAAGAACCATGTCTCCTGAACCAACTATTTACCTAAACTAACGCACATGAGGACATTTTCAGTAATTGAATTTTAAACATTTGAAGCTTCTACTTTCTTTTTTTTTATATTCTTTAAAAGGTTTTCACTGAGCATCTTTAAGGCTTCCACTTTTTCTTGGAGCACTCATTACTTGCTAGTGAAGGACCACTACTTATTTTCTATGATTTCTACCACTCTTACTTCTCACCAATTTTCAAGCTGGTTTGTATTATTCTGTTCAAATTGGGTATTATTAAATAGCGTCATACTCCCTCCGTCCCACAACAAGTGACACACTTTGCTATTTTGGGCGTCCCACTGCTAAGTCACACTTCCTAAAATGGCAAAGAATCTTTACTATTCCCTCCACTCATTCTCTCTCCTACATTATTTTAATACTCACAACACCATTATAATTTACTATTCTCTCCACTCATTCTCTCCTACTTAACTATCTACACTCACAATACATCAACCTTTTCACTTTTTCCTTAATTCCCGTGCGGAACAGTAACTGTGTCACTTGTTCTGGGACGTAGGGAGTATGTCATAGTGAATTTGTCATTTCCCATGCTTACTGAAAAATCTGGTTTGTTTTTTCATTCATTCCAGCAATATGAATGTTTTGGACCATTTTTTGGTTCATGGTAATTTTAAAGATTGGAAAAGAAATGAGAAGATATGCATGTTCATGTTTTGGCTACTGTGGAAAATTGGATGTATATGAGAGATAATGAATGAACTTTCTTTTGGCTCCTCTCTTTTTGTAATAACTATCAGCATTTCAGGAATCTTTACATGACATATACAACACTACGGTGTAGAGAGAAAGTAAGTGGTTAAAGAGTTGAACAATACAACACAAGAAAGCTATAAATCTTCCATTTTGGGCATGTTGGTTAATGCTTTCCTCTTTCTTGCATTGATTTTAAGACTCTTTAGACATTATATTTAGTCATTAATGTTCATTGACATTTTCAAGTGAGCAGGTGACTCTGTACCAAAGTTCTTTGTGACGGCCCCTTTGACTGTTGACTAGAACTACGGGAGTCAAGTCTGAGGTGCCCTTCCTCATCTTAACCAATTTTTTATTGCTCGTTGGCATGCAAGATTGATCATTTCATTTTAAATTATTTTTTAGACTTTCTAATGCCAATATTCAACCAAAATGGCTTGAAGTTAGTAGGGCATGATGTTCCTTTTCAGTCTTCACTGCATTATTTAGCCTATCACTTCAAGTTAATCATATTAAGTTTGGAAACAAAAGCATGTGATCTATTGTGTGCTATTATCCCTTAGCAACGCTACCCAACTTGACCACTTGTTTGGGATGACAACCCACGACGATACTTACAAGTTACATCTATATATAAGCACACAAATATTTAGCTCAAAACCCATCAACCCTTCTTCATAACTCAGATTTTGCTCTACTTTCGCCCTTGTTTTTTTTTTTTTTTTTTTTTTTTTTTATTGTGTGGAATTATGGCTATTTGCATGGCCAATATTCTTAGCGCTAAGAATATTCTTCAACGGTCTTCAAACAATATGGAGGTCCCAAAAGGCTGTGTTGCAGTTTATGTTGGAGAGCAGGAAAAGAAGCGGTTTATCATTCCAATATCGTTCTTGAACCAACCTTCGTTTCAATATTTGTTAAACCGGGCTGAGGAAGAATTTGGTTTTGATCATCCAATGGGTGGTCTCATAATCCCCTGCAGAGAAGACACATTTATCAGTTTGCCTTATCGCTTGAGCGAATTCGAGAGATAATTAGATATAGTTCATTGTAGCGAACACATTTTTTGTTAGATCGAAACATTCACTCGTTCTTTCTCCAAAACAACAATTCTTAGAGGAAAAGCAATGTATTAGAGTATGAACAAATATATAATAATATTTTAAACAACTTTTATGTTAATGTCATGTCATTTGAATTCTTTGCATTGATTTTATGTAAATCTTCTGTTCTCACCTAATTTGCATCGAATTGGTAATCTTGCAATATGAAATTCTTGTTGGGTAACACTATTTCCGTCCTGGAACATATTGACCACAAAAGTCAAAGGAGACTATTTTTTGAGACATACTAAATACTATAAACATTTGCACCAATTCCTAATCTTAAGTTTATGATCGACTTCCATTGTTTGCATTTAGAGACATCAGTAATTAAGCATATGACCTTTCTCTAACACATTTTTTTTTTGATAAGTAAAAGGTTGGGGTGGGGGGGTGCAACACGAGGACTTCCCAAGGAAAATTTGTAGATAGTAGGTTTTGAACCAATGTAGCACATAATTAGATGTGGTTGAAGTCATTCCAAGATGAAAGATAACTTGATTGGAGGGTAGACTGAAATTTCGGTCCAATTAAGGCTTGCTTACATCTTGTGATAGTGTGACAGACTTCAGTATGCAATTAACACTTTCAAAACCCTATTGTCGTGATGTAATGGAGTCGATTGTTATTTTATACTTTATATATTGTTATTAAATCCACTAAGTTTTAACTATAGCCAGAGAAAAGTCAACTCTGAGATGGCAGCAGATTCTCTAAGCATTCTAATTGACATTTCATCGTCGCCTTCACCTAGGTGACTATGCTAGTGCCATTTAATTCACCTAAAATTTTCTTCTCTTTATGAATTAATGATTCAGTTTATTATGATTCTTAATACGGAGTATAATTTTTCCATTGTTAATGCTCATGTTTTTTTGTTTTACAGGTCAGAACCATGGAAAGTTGATGAAGGAAGCAGCGCATTTCCCCTACTTTTATAAAGCTGTTGAGCTTGGAGGATCTCTTCTGCTTAGATTTTTTTCACTATTACAGTTTAACTTTCCTGCCTACCGCTGTAGATCCACTGAACTATGATGAAAGAAGCCGCACATCTCTACCAAACCAGATAAGCTTGCATATGACTCAACAGTTTGTTACTCTAAGAGCTGAGAATGGATTGGTAGGCAGTCTGCTTTGAAATTCTTAAAGGCATCTAGACAGGTACCTTCTTCGCTAAATTAGCTTTATCTTACATGTTATCAATTATCATATTATATGTATAGACAAATCTTAAACATGTTTTTAATCAAAGGGCCCATTTAGCTGGAGGCTTAAATTGGTGGGACACCATTGTTGTGACTTGTATTGTTGAGCTATCAAATATTATGATTTCTTGATGATTAGTTGGAAGACAAAACCATGTTCTAATTCACATGTTATTGTCTCTCATAGTCTTTCACCCAAGTCCCTCTTCACCACTCATTCCTGATTTTTTGAATCATAGACTTATCAGTGGCATCTATAAGTACCCATGAAACTACTCTCATTAGTAACACAAATCCTCACAAACTCTAAAGAACAGCTCTCACTCAAACTCCTTTGACATAAGCTTGTTGAACATTTAGAAGTTATTCTTCCAAAATCATGGCTATTCGCATGCCTCGAATCCTGTCTGCTAAGAAGATTCTTAGAAGGCCATCATTTAACGCAAACCACGCAACACCCACAGCCATTGACATCCCAAAAGGCTATTTTGCTGTATATGTGGGAGAACAGGAAAAGAAAAGATTTGTTATTCCAGTATCATTCTTGAGTCAACCTTTATTCCAGGAATTGCTAAGTCAAGCTGAGGAAGAATTTGGATTTGATCACCCAATGGGTGGTTTGACAATCCCTTGCAAGGAGGATATATTCATTGATATCACTTCTTGCTTGAGCAGATTATGAGTCAAAAGATTAGGATGTATTAGCTACAAAATTTTTGTAATCCAATTAGAAAGGAAGCTGTAAATAGTATTTTTTTGGAGCCTTTTCTGACTTTCGCTTGTAAATTTTAAAGCAAATGGAAAAAAAGCTCATTCTCTTAGTTGTAATTTTTGTCCTCACAGATTCTGTGTTACGTTGCGACTTTAAGATCATTTTTATTCGTTTTAGTATATTTTTGTTACTGCAGAAGACATTCTAATTCGGTGCCTTCTTGCTCTGTTTTCATATTTGCATACAAAGTAGCAAACACAGCAAAATAATACATATGTTCCAAATCAGTCTTGTATTGTGAGTTTTATGTTTCTCTTAAACAAGCACTTCACGGCTAACTTGATTATTGAAGCTAAATTTCTTACTTTAACAAGTATATTTGATTACACCAAAAGGAGTAAATCACACTTGTTTTTGGTATCAGTGAATATGTTAGGTGTATCATTGGTTCTAGGCTCTCTATCTGAATTCTCACCAATTTTCAAGCTGGTTTGTATTGTTCTGTTCAAATTGGGTATTATTAAATAGCGTCATATGTCATAGTGAATTTGTCATTTCCCATTCTTACTGAAAAATCTGGTTTGTTTTTTCATTCATTCCAGCAATATGAATGTTTTGGACCATTTTTTGGTTCATGATAATTTTAAAGATTGGAAAAGAAATGAGAAGATATGCATGTTCATGTTTTGGCTACTGTGGAAAATTGAATGTATATGAGAGATAATGAATGAACTTTCATTTTGCTCCTCTCTTTTTGTAATAACTATCAGCATTTCAGGAATCTTTACATGACATATACAGCACTACGGTGTAGAGAGAGAGAAAGTAAGTGGTTAAAGAGTTGAACAATACAACACAAGAAAGCTATAAATCTTCCATTTTGGGCATGTTGGTTAATGCTTTCCTCTTTCTTGCATTGATTTTATGACTCTTTAGACATTATATTTAGTCATTAATGTTCATTGACATTTTCATGTGAGCAGGTGACTCTGTACCAAAGTTCTTTGTGACGGCCCCTTTGACTGTTGACCAGAACTACGGGAGTCAAGTCTGAGGTGCCCTTCCTCATCTTAACCAAGTATTTATTGCTCGTTTGGCATGCAAGATTGATCATTTCATTGCAAATGATTTTTTAGACTTTCTAATGCCAATATTCAACCAAAATGGTCTTGAAGTTAGTAGGGCATGATGTTCCTTTTCAGTCTTCACTGCATTATTTAGCCTATCACTTCAAGTTAATCATATTAAGTTTGGAAACAAAAGCATGTGATCTATTGTGTGCTATTATCCCTTAGCAACGCTACCCAACTTGACCACTTGTTTGGGATGACAACCCACGACGATACTTACACGTTACATCTATGTATAGATAAATCTTAAACATGTTTTTAATCAAAGGGCCCATTTAGCTGGAGGCTTAAATTGGTGGGACACCATTGTTGTGACTTGTATTGTTGAGCTATCAAATATTATGATTTCTTGATGATTAGTTGGAAGACAAAACCATGTTCTAATTCACATGTTATTGCCTCTCATAGTCTGTCACCCAAGTCCCTCTTCACCACTCATTCCTGATTTTTTGAATCATAGACTTATCAGTGGCATCTATAAGTACCCATGAAACTACTCTCATTAGCAACACAAATCCTCACAAACTCTAAAGAACACCTCTCACTCAAACTCCTTTGACATAAGCTTGTTGAACATTTAGAAGTTATTCTTCCAAAATCATGGCTATTCGCATGCCTCAAATCCTGTCTGCTAAGAAGATTCTTAGAAGGCCATCATTTAACGCAAACCACGCAACACCCACAGCCATTGACATCCCAAAAGGCTATTTTGCTGTATATGTGGGAGAACAGGAAAAGAAAAGATTTGTTATTCCAGTATCATTCTTGAGTCAACCTTTATTCCAGGAATTGCTAAGTCAAGCTGAGGAAGAATTTGGATTTGATCACCCAATGGGTGGTTTGACAATCCCTTGCAAGGAGGATATATTCATTGATATCACTTCTTGCTTGAGCAGATTATGAGTCAAAAGATTAGGATGTATTAGCTACACAATTTTTGTAATCCAATTAGAAAGGAAGCTGTAAATAGTATTTTTTGGAGCCTTTTCTGACTTTCGCCTGTAAATTTTAAAGCAAATGGAAAAAAAGCTCATTCTCTTAGTTGTAATTTTTTTCCTCACAGATTCTGTGTTACGTTGCGACTTTAAGATCATTTTTATTCGTTTTAGTATATTTTTGTTACTGCAGAAGACATTCTAATTCGGTGCCTTCTTGCTTTGTTTTCATACTTGCATACAAAGTAGCAAACGCAGCAAAATAATACATATGTTCCAAATGAGTCTTGTATTGTGAGTTTTATGTTTCTCTTAAACAAGCACTTCACGGCTAACTTGATTATTGAAGCTAAATTTCTGACTTTAACAAATACATTTGATTACACCAAAAGGAGTAAATCACACTCGTTTTTGGTATCAGTGAATATGTTAGGTGTATCATTGGTTCTAGGCTCTCTATCTGAATTCTCACCAATTTTCAAGCTGGTTTGTATTGTTCTGTTCAAATTGGGTATTATTAAATGGCGTCATATGTCATAGTGAATTTGTCATTTCCCATGCTTACTGAAAAATCTGGTTTGTTTTTTCATTCATTCCAGCAATATGAATGTTTTGGACCATTTTTTGGTTCATGGTAATTTTAAAGAATGGAAAAGAAATGAGAAGATATGCATGTTCATGTTTTGGCTACTGTGGAAAATTGGATGTATATGAGAGATAATGAATGAACTTTCATTTTGCTCCTCTCTTTTTGTAATAACTATCAGCATTTCAGGAATCTTTACATGACATATACAGCACTACGGTGTAGAGCGAGAGAAAGTAAGTGGTTAAAGAGTTGAACAATACAACACAAGAAAGCTATAAATCTTCCATTTTGGGCATGTTGGTTAATGCTTTCCTCTTTCTTGCATTGATTTTATGACTCTTTAGACATTATATTTAGTCATTAATGTTCATTGACATTTTCAAGTGAGCAGGTGACTCTGTACCAAAGTTCTTTGTGACGGCCCCTTTGACTGTTGACCAGAACTACGGGAGTCAAGTCTGAGGTGCCCTTCCTCATCTTAACCAAGTTTTTATTGCTCGTTTGGCATGCAAGATTGATCATTTCATTGTAAATGATTTTTAGACTTTCTAATGCCAATATTCAACCAAAATGGTCTTGAAGTTAGTAGGGCATGATGTTCCTTTTCAGTCTTCACTGCATTATTTAGCCTATCACTTCAAGTTAATCATATTAAGTTTGGAAACAAAAGCATGTGATCTATTGTGTGCTATTATCCCTTAGCAACGCTACCCAACTTGACCACTTGTTTGGGATGACAACCCACGACGATACTTACACGTTACATCTATATATAAGCACACAAATATTTAGCTCAAAACCCATCAACCCTTCTTCATAACTCTCAGATTTTGCTCTACTTTCGCCCTTGTTTTTTTTTTTTTTTTTTTTTTATTGTGTGGAATTATGGCTATTCGCATGTCCAATATTCTTAGCGCTAAGAATATTCTTCAACGGTCTTCAAACAATATGGAGGTCCCAAAAGGCTGTGTTGCAGTTTATGTTGGAGAGCAGGAAAAGAAGCGGTTTATCATTCCAATATCGTTCTTGAACCAACCTTCGTTTCAATATTTGTTAAACCGGGCTGAGGAAGAATTTGGTTTTGATCATCCAATGGGTGGTCTCACAATCCCCTGCAGAGAAAACACATTTATCAGTTTGACTTATCCCTTGAGCGAATTCGAGAGATAATTAGATATAGTTCATTGTAGCGAACACATTTTTTGTTAGATCGAAACATTCACTCGTTCTTTCTCCAAATCAACAATTCTTAGAGGAAAAGCAATGTATTAGAGTATGAACAAATATATAATATTATTTTAAACAACTTTTATGTTAATGTCATGTCATTTGAATTCTTTGCATTGATTTTATGTAAAGCTTCTGTTCTCACCTAATTTGCATCGAATTGGTAATCTTGCAATATGAAATTCTTGTTGGGTAGCACTATTTCCATCCCGGAACATATTGACCACAAAAGTCAAGGAGACTATTTTTTGAGACATACTAAATACTACAAACATTTGCACCAATTCCTAATCTTAAGTTTATGATCGACTTCCATTGTTTGCATTTAGAGACATCAGTAATTAAGCATGACCTTTCTCTAACACATTTTTTTTTGATAAGTAAAAGGTTGGGGGGGGGGGGAACACGAGGACTTCCCAAGGAAAATTTGTAGATAGTTGGTTTTGAACCAATGTAACACATAATTAGATGTGGTTGAAGTCATTCCAAGATGAAAGATAACTTGATTGGAGGGTAGACTGAAATTTCGGTCCAATTAAGGCTTGCTTACATCTTGTGATAGTGTGACAGACTTCAGTATGCAATTAACACTTTCAAAACCCTATTGTCGTGATGTAATGGAGTCGATTGTTATTTTATACTTTATACTGTATATTGTTATTAAATCCCCTAACTTTTAACTATAGCCAGAGAAAAGTCAACTCTGAGATGGCAGCAGATTCTCTAAGCATTCTAATTGACATTTCATCGTCACCTTCACCTAGGTGACTATGCTAGTGCCGTTTAATTCACCTAAAATTTTCTTCTCTTTATGAATTAATGATTCAGTTTATTATGAGTCTTAATACGGAGTATAATTTCCCATGTTAATGCTCATGTTTTTTTGTTTTGCAGGTCAGAACCGTGGAAAGTTGACGAAGGAAGCAGCACATTTCCCCTACTTTTATAAAGATGTTGAGCTTGGAGGATCTCTTCTGCTTAGATTTTTTTCACTATTACAGTTTAACTTTCCTGCCTACCACTGTAGATCCACTGAGCTATGATGAAAGAAGCAGCACATCTCTACCAAACCAGATGAGCTTGCATATGACTCAACAGTTTGTTACTTTAAGAGCTGAGAATGGATTGGTAGGCAGTCTGCTTTGAAATTCTTAAAGACATCTAGACAGGTACCTTCTTCACTAAATTAGCTTTATCTTACATGCTATCAATTATCATATTATATGTATGGACAAATCTTAAACATGTTTTTAATCAAAGGGCACATTTAGCTGGAGGCTTAAATTGGTGGGACACCATTGTTGTGACTTGTATGGTTGAGCTATCAAATATTATGATTTCTTGATGATTAGTTGGAAGACAAAACCATGTTCTATTTCACATGTTATTGTCTCTCATAATCCTTTAGCCGCCCAATTTTGTAACTAAGTTAGAAATGAAGCTGTAAGTAGTACTTTCTGGCAGCTTTCTCTGGCCTCCGTTTGTAATCGAAGCAAATGGAAAAGAGCTCCTTAGTTGAAATCATTTTCCTCACAGATTCTGTGCTACTTGTTGCAACTTTATCACCATTTTTATTTGTTTGGATTACTTTTAGTTTATTTTTTCTGCAGAAGACATTCAAGTTCCGTGGCCTTCTTGCTTAGTGTTTCATATTCATGTACAACTGAGTAAACAAAACAGAATAATCTGCAATTTTAAATTAGTGCATATGCCAAGTGTGTCTTGATTCTAGGCCCTACTGTCTGAATTTACAAGTCATTCCATTTCCAGGACCTTATATCCCAATTTACTTCATCTTAATTTCAGTTTTTTTTTTTTTTTAGTGTAAGAAGAATTAGGGTTTGAGCCACTGACTTTAGTCATACCAGAACCTTTTGTGGCCACTTTTCTGATTGTTGGCTGAAACTACGATAGTCAATTGATAATGGAGAAATTGCATTTTGGGCCCAAAAGTTTAGGGGTGGTATTCCTAAGTTAGGTTCTATTCTACCACTATTTACAATTTAGGCCCCAAAGTTGTCATTCTGTTAGCATTTTAGGGTTTTTAACTAGTTTTGTTAGAAAAATCCGTTAAATGATCACGTGCAATTCACATGTCATTTAACGGAGGATGTTTTTGAACAAGAATTCTTCATTGTTGTTTTAATGCAAATTGAATGAAAATAAATAGCCAAAATAGAAAATCTAAATTAAAAACCTTCTCTAACCGCATATACCATTTTTATGTTTCAACTTCAGCGTTTCTCCCACACCATGGTCGTCGCCCCCCACACCCTCCCTCCGCCATCGTTCCCCACCCCCTCCGTCCTACACCATCTCTCCCCTTCCACACCTTTTGCCTCTTATTTTAGTATATGCCTCTTCACCTCAATGCTACGGTGAATGCACAACGCCGTTGAATCTAGCGTCGTCTTCTCTTTCTCTTCCTTCCTTACTCTGGCGACTGCACTCCAACGACTAATCTCTCCTCTCTATCCAGTGGCGGAGCCAGAAATTTGAGGAAGGGGGGGGGGCAAAAAAATTTGGAGGAAAGATGAATCGGGGTTTGGAGGCAGCGCCCCCGAATTTTTTTTTTTTTTGTTTGCTATTTTTCTCCTATACAATACAACTTTAGACATAGTTAAGTACCTACTTTAATGGCGACAATAATAAATTAATTGGTCTCTCATACAATTCAGCATAGTACCAAAAGGTTCAACATATACCAATCTTACCTACTACTCCCTCTGTCCCGCCCGAAGTGTCTCAAAATGAGATCGGCGCGGGAATTAAGGAAACTGAGGTAAGAAAGAGAAAAAGATTAAGTGTTGTGAGTATGGAAAATTAAATAGGAGAGAGAATGAGGGGGAGGAATAGTTAGGAGAGAGAATGTTGTTAGTGTAAAAGTAAAGTATGAGAGAGAATGAGTGAGGTAGGAAGAGTATAAAAATAATAAAAACTTTCCATTTTGGGATTTAGACACTTTAAATGGGACGCCCAAAAAAGGAAAGTTGAGACACTTCGAGCGGGACGGAGGGAGTAAAAGAAAATCATAAATATAAAATATTTTACTTCCACATATATTTAACTCCGTCTCACTAGAAGTTACACTCTTTACCTCATTGATATCTCGTTAAAAATTACACTTTTTAAAATGAAAATTACACTTTCTAAATTGAATTGTTTTAATACTTCTTTATTCAATAACTTCTAAATTGAATTGTTTTAATCCTCTAGTCCAAAATTAAAGTGTAATGTAATTATAGATGAAACGGAGAAAGTATGAAACAATGTCATGAAACACGGTTAAAAAAAAAAAGTCAAGGAGGTTGCCCCTATGTAAGTCCGCCCATGCCTCTGTCTCTCTCTTCAAATCTGGTTTTGAAATCAGATTTGAATCTATGTTTGAAATCTGACTTAATTCTGCGTTTGAAAAATTTCAATTTTAATCTGGATTTAAAAAACAGATTTGAAACTGGGTATTGATTAAAGTTTGGAATTGGGGATTGATTTTATTTTGGATTTTGATTTTTGAATATGGGTTTTGTTTGAAATTTGAATTTTGAATCTAGGTTTTCTTTTGATTTTTGGGATGGTTGTGGTTATGGTGATAGTAGTTTATGGTGATGAAGTTGGACTAGTGGTGGGATGGTGGTGATGATGGTGGCGGCCAAGGCCGGCTCTCAGCATGTGCAAGAGGATCTTTTGTACAGGGACCAATTTTTTTGAAGGGCCTCAAATTTTGCATTTTTATTTTTTAGCCCTTGAAAATTTGTAAAATTATTTCTAAAATCCTAAATTTCTAAAATTCTAAATGCATAAATTTGTATAGATTTAATTGTTATTATATATTATTCGTTCCATAATATTGTTACTTATTTTCTTTGGGTGTCCCATGACAAATGATACTGTCCCAAAATGTGAATGAGATACACTTGTCACACTCACAACAAAAATCTTTCTAACTACTTTCTCTCCACTACTTACTAACATACTCCCAGAACCCTTACATTTTCTTTATTTCTCGCGCATTCAATTTAAATAACCATTATTATGAGACAAAGAGAGTATGATTTTGTGCTTATTTTATTAAATATTGCGGCCCAATATTTAATTTTAGCACAGGGCCCCTTAATTATTGAGACGGGCCTGGTGGCGGCGGTGAGCTGGTTGCGGCAGTCAAGATGATGCGGGGATGGTATTGTGGTGAATAAATTTTTATTTCTTTTGAAGAAGGATAATATTAAAAAAAAAATCATAACATAAAAGGATACTTTTCTTAAATAGTTTAAAATATTTTCTTCACGTGAAAAGTAAATGCTTGCTTAAAAATGAAAAGTAAATACTAAAATATTTTTAATTGTATTTTATAAAGTATTTACGTTTTTTAGCATCTTAATTAGTATTTTTTTGGTTTAGAAATTTCTCATTTTAAATTTATTACTTTATCCGCTTTACGGTTATTATAATAAAATATCATTTATTTTTATATTTAGGGATATTAATATTTTCTATTTTGGCTATTAATTTTCATTCAATTTGCATTAATACAACAATTACGTAAAATCTAGGGAGAAACGCGTTTCTCCATGAGTTATGGAGAAACGGGTTACGGGTATCCAGAACCTCTTGAAAGGATATCCAGAAACTTTTTGTATTGCCATGACCTTGTCCCATGGTTACTTCTGGATATCATTCTCAAAGGTTCTGGATATCCAGAACCCTTTGAAAGGATATCCAGAAGCTTATGAAAGTGATATCCAGAAACCTTCAAAATGATATCCAGAAACTTTCAAAATGTTTCTGGATATTCATTTGATGATTTCTGGATATACATTTAAAGGTTTCACGGATATCCGAAACCTTCAAAATGAATATCCGTAAACTTTCAAAATATTTACGGATATTCATTTGATGGTTTCGGATATACATTTGAAGGTTTTCGGATATCCGGAAACCTTCAATAAGCAATTTACGGTCTTGGCCTTGGATTTGGCTTCAAATCTATTTTTTCTGGATATCCGCCCAAAAGCTTCTGGATATCCGTTCCAAAGCTTCTGGATATCCAGAACCCTTTGAGACTGATATCCAGAAATTTTCTTCTGGTTATCAAACGTATAGCTTCTGGCTATTAAAAACGCGTTTCTCCATAGTTATGGAGAAACGCGTTTCTCAGCAGACCTACTCCAACAATTAAAGAGTTTTTGTTCAAAAATATCATCCATTAAATGACACGTGACTTGCACATGATCATTTAATGGATTTTTCTAACAAAACTAGTTAAAAACCCTAAAATGATAACAAAATTACAACTTTAGAGCCTAAATTGTAAATAGTGATAGAATAAGACCTAACTTAAGAACACCCCTAAACTTTGGGGCCCAATATGCAATTTCCCCATTGATAATTTCTTTGAAACGCCTTTCTTTTCTAAACCCTCCAAAGTACCTCTCTTGGTACTTTGTCATGCGTCTTATCCAAATAAATGAAATCCATATGCTATTCATTCCTTATATTCCTACACTTAGTTGTAACAAATGTTATAAATGTTTGCACGAATTCCTATTCTTGGTTGAATTCCTTTTGTAGCTTTCTAGCGTTATCGGCCATTAAGCTTAAGTCGCTTAGCTTTCACGGCTTGAATACATCAAAATTTGGTTACACCTTATTTCGTAATTTTATATGACTTAACTTTGGACGAGCTGCTAAGCATCATACACCGAGTTTCGGTATATCACTTAATAATCCCTCCGTCCCACTTCACTTAATACTAATTTCCATTTTGGTCCACCCCACTTCACTTGATACTACCCAAAATGACGAGTTTTTTAAACTCATGACACCAATCAAATTACTATTATTTCCACTCATTCTATCTCCTACTTTACTTTTCATACTCACAACAACTCCTTCCACTAATTATATCACCTATTTTTCCTTAAATTTTGTGCCAAAATTTTTGGTATCAAGTGAAGTGGGACGGAAGGAGTATGTGATGTGTTGGGATTTGGATCCTAAACCTACAAGGAAAAAGGGGGACTAAGTCGGAGGGATTTGTTGAGGTCAAAAAGGAGTTCAAACCGGAGAAGGAGACTGAGCAGCGCCAGGCGGGCGCCTCATCTGGCCGAGGCGGGCGCCTCAAGGGCCGAGGCTGTGGCCGAGGTCCTTCCTTCGCGAGGCGGGCGCATGGAGGGCTTGGGGCGGGCGCCTCAAGCATGGCCGAGATTCTGGGTTTGATTTGTTTCCTTTGTTGATTAGAATTCTTCTTAAAATAGATTTAGGGTTTCCTTGTAACTATATAAGCATAATTTCGGCCTAGAACACATTGTAGCAACATATTAGAGAGACTAATAACATATTGGCTTGGCAATTGCCCCCGGACGTAGTTCACGAGTTGGTGAATGAACCGGGTAAACAACTCTTGTGTTCTTGTGTGTGATTGTTTCTTTCTTGTACGTGTGGGTGTGTTGATTTCTTTGTCTTGATTGCAAACGGAGAGCACCAATTTCACAACAACTGGTATCAGAGCCTGGTTCGGAGGATTCAAAATTCTTTCATTAGTTGATTAATTTTGAATCGCGTTCTTGGGGATTTTGGTGAAGCAATAAGATTTAAGACCCAAATCGAGAAATTCAATGCGTGAATTTTACGTTTTGGAAGACAAGGATTGAAGACTACCTTTATTGTAAGGATCTTCATAAGCCCTTGAAGGAGAAGCCCGAAGACATGTCACAAGGAGATTGGGAGACGTTGGATCGGAAGGCGTTAGGAGCGGTAAGGAGTGCCCTAACCGACGACGTTGCACGGAATGCTATGGAGGCCAAGACAACGGTGGAGTTGCTACAAACGGCTGTCGGACATGTATGAGAAGCCGTCGAATATCAATAAGGTGCATTTGATAAAGAGGTTTGCGAATGCGAAGATGTCGAGGGGCAGATACGGCAAGTCATATCGGCAATTTCAAAGGTATGGTGGACCAATTGAAAAGTGTTGATATTACTTTCTCCGATGAAGTGCTAGCTTGTTTTCTTCTAAAATCGTTGCTCGATAGTTGGGAGGTTACCGTCACAACGATTAGTACGTCGAAAACGGCATTGGTGTATACGGAGGTTAGAGATCTCGTCCCGCAAGAGGAGTTGCGAAGGAAAGAGAAAAGGGGAGAATCGTCCGTAGATGGGGCCGCACTTAGGGTGGAGAGAAAAAGGGGCGGACCTAAGGGGAAAAAGGTCAAGTGCTACAATTGTGGTGAATTGGGGCACATCGATTATATTTGTCAGGGAAAAGGTGGTTGTGCTAACGTGGTGGATGATGGTGGTGATGTATTAATCCTGGGGAGGAGCAAATGGGTGAAGATTGGGTGTTGGATTCTCGGAGCTTCTTGTCATGCTAGTGGGGATGCGGAATCAATGAGGCGTTACAAAACCGAGATTTTGGGGTTCTCTATCTTGGTGATGGTCAACCATTCAAGATCAAAGGTAAGGGGGATGTAATGATGAAGACACCTAATGGGGCCGTTTTTACAACTACACGACGTGATGCATGTTCCGGATTTGAGGAGAAGGGTGATTTCGTGGGACAACTTGACAGTGAAGGGTACGGTGTTTCTTTCATTCAGCGGGTCTCTGGGAAGTCACAAAAGGGGCTAAGGTGTTGGCTCGTAGGGTTAAGGGGAAGATATTGTACTCTACCTACAATGTCGTTTTCGTTCCGGTGGGAGCAAGAGGCTTAAGAACCGGCCTGTTGGTGTAAAAAGGGGAGACATCAAGAAACGGTATGTTGGGGAGGACACAAAGTTGATCAACGCGGTGTGGATGTCCAAGGGCCCTAACAGAGAGCGGATTCAGACCAAGAATAGTCGATGCAAGAAACAAGGTGTGTCCAAGTTTCAAGGGGAGGCATTGCGAGGAAGGTGGGTCTGGAGGGAGAAGGCGAAGTTAGACTTGCGGGGAGAAATCAAGGTAGAAGCTGATTTGGGGAGGCAAGAACGATCTAACACGGGGAGGTTGAATCGTCGCTTGGTTTCAACTCGCCTTAGTACTTGAGGAGAGGTGAGGTAGTGTCAAGCCAATATGGATGAGGGGAAAATGTGTTCGAAGGTCTTTACTCCGTGGTGGGAGTTAATGGGTGATTCTATGTTTGTTAGTTTAGTCTCCGGTGGGAGATTGTTGGGATTTGGATCCTAAACCTACAAGGAAAAAGGGGGACTAAGTCGGAGGGATTTGTTGAGGTCAAAAAGGAGTTCAAACCGGAGAAGGAGACTGAGCAGCGCCAGGCGGGCGCCTCATCTGGCCGAGGCGGGCGCCTCAAGGGCCGAGGCTGTGGCCGAGGTCCTTCCTTCGCGAGGCGGGCGCATGGAGGGCTTGGGGCGGGCGCCTCAAGCATGGCCGAGATTCTGGGTTTGATTTGTTTCCTTTGTTGATTAGAATTCTTCTTAAAATAGATTTAGGGTTTCCTTGTAACTATATAAGCATAATTTCGGCCTAGAACACATTGTAGCAACATATTAGAGAGACTAATAACATATTGGCTTGGCAATTGCCCCCGGACGTAGTTCACGAGTTGGTGAATGAACCGGGTAAACAACTCTTGTGTTCTTGTGTGTGATTGTTTCTTTCTTGTACGTGTGGGTGTGTTGATTTCTTTGTCTTGATTGCAAACGGAGAGCACCAATTTCACAACATGATGTACCATAATCCCACATTAGAAATATGTGAGAATTTAGTTTTCTATATAAGAGGCTCATACACTACTAATAAGCATCAAATCATCCATTTGACTTTTGAAGGCCTGTGATATGCTGTGGTTAACCTAAATGAAGAGGTGA
This sequence comes from Adenophora triphylla var. japonica, assembly GCA_022495995.1. Taxonomy (NCBI): domain Eukaryota; kingdom Viridiplantae; phylum Streptophyta; class Magnoliopsida; order Asterales; family Campanulaceae; genus Adenophora; species Adenophora triphylla. Next base: position 339,546 of record JAFEMH010000074.1, read on the forward strand.
TTAGTGGGGTTAATGTGTGGTGCCTGCGTAGTGGGACGGGCTTCGGGCTCAAGTCGTTACAAATGAGGAAGTATGTGATATCCTTAATCCCACATTGAAAATATGTGGGAATTTAATGTGCTATATAGAATGCTCATACACTACTACTATGTATTAAATCATCCATTGGACTTATGAAGGCATGTGGTTAACCCAAATGAGGAAGTGCTTTAGTGGGGCCAGTGTGTGGTGCTTGCATGGCAGGTCGGGCCTCAGGCTCGAGTCGTTACAAAATACTTCCATGAAAACTCTATGTGCATCTCCTTAAACTTTGTGCTTTTTGTACTGAATTTTGCACAGTGAAATGTCTTGAAATCTGGATTATTATTAGCATCTTCCTGGATATGAATCAATTGGTATTACTACCTTTGTCTCAAAATGATTTTTTTTTCTCTCTTCAGGCTGATCAACAAACAAAAACAATCACTTTGAAACAGATGGAGTAGGTGGGAGTTAAATACCAACAGCTGGTTTAAGTGCTAAGAATGGATATGTTTGGCAGTCTGCTTAGAAATGCTTAAAGATATAAACAGGTACGAAACTTCAACAAATTAGCTTATCTTACATGCTATCATTCTATATGTCGAGACACGTTGGAAACATGTTTTTGAGCCAAGGGGTTAACCATAATGAGAGGGGTCGTAGAACTGGTGGCTATAATGAACTCTGGATGATTAGTTGGAAAACAAAACCATGTGATTTTTCACATGTTATTGTCTCACTTTCCTTTGTCCTAATGCCCCATCATGCATCAGTCATTCCAAATTGAAAGAATTGCATGTGTTAGAAACATCTATAAGTACCCACAAAGATTGATCTCATTAAAAACACAAATTCTTACAAAATAATCTAAAGAACAGTTCCAACTCAAATTCCTTTTACATATTCTTTTCTTTATTGTTGAATCCTTGGAATTTATCACTAAAAAATCATGGGTATTCGCATGCCTCGAAGTCTTCTTGCTAAGAAGATTCTTAGAAGGTCCTCAGTTAACGAATACCACACAACACCCACAGCCATAGATGTCCCTAAAGGGTATTTTGCAGTTTACGTGGGGGAGCAAGAAAAGAAACGATTTGTGATTCCAGTATCTTTCTTGAGTCATCCTTTATTCCAAGAATTGTTAAGTCAAGCTGAGGAAGAATATGGATTTGATCACCCAATGGGTGGCTTGACAATTCCTTGCAGCGAGGATATATTCATTGATGTCACTTCTTGCTTGAGCAGGTTATAAATCAAAAGTTTAGCTACTCAATTTTGTAAACCAACTAGAAAGGAAAGCTGTAAATAGTAATTTTTTGGAGCTTTTTCTGACTTTCGCTTGTAAATTTTGAAGCAAATGTAAAAGAATTCCTTCTCTTAGACGAAATCATTATCACAGATTCTGAGTTACTTTGTCTGTAATAACAACTTGATTTTTGACTTAAACAAACATGTGTGATTTCACCAAAAGGGAGTAAGCCACACATGTTTTTGGTATTAGTGAACATGTCAGGTGTATTCTTGATTATAGACTGATCTTAAACTTAGGTTTTTTAAATCAAGCTAGAACAATTTGGCTTTGATGGTCATGCTATCAAGAGGAGACCTATTCATTGATCTCATAACTTCTTACTCCCTCCGTCCCTTAGTGAATGTCGAAAATGAAGAATTTGATAAAAGAGAACAGAAAAGAAAGCAATTTTTGTTGTATATTCCATTGAATGAAAAGAGATATATATACAAGAGCTCAAGGCTATTCTAATTCTAAAGGTACATTGATTTAATTTAAGATTGTTCATGAACTGAAGTGGAAGAGACGAAGGCACTGACTGTTGATAACAGTGTGAGGCAGGCGCACGGCGAAGGGGGAGGCGGCCGCCTGGGCCACAGCAAAACAGGATGGAGCCTCGGCTGGTGAGGCGGTCGCATGAAGAAGAGGGAGGCGGGCGCCTCGCGTTGTGGAGAAACAGGCTTAGAGCTTCTGTCGGTGAGGCGGACGCATGAAGAAGAGGGAGGCGGGCGCCTCGTGTAGGTGAGAAGTTTCGATTCTTAACACTCCCCCTCAAGTTGGCGCATGTAAGTTTCGAATGCCCAACTTGCCAACTAAGAACCGGAAACGTTCCGTGCCCAACGCCTTAGTGAATAGATCAGCCACTTGATCATCAGTGGAAATTTTGCATGGGGAAATGATGCCGGAAGCAACTCGTTCACGAACAAAATAACAATCCATTTCCACGTGTTTAGTACGTTCATGGAACACGGGGTTATTAGCAATATAAATGGCCGCCTGATTGTCACAAAAAAGTGTAGTGGCATGGGATTGTGGTGCTTCAATATCTTGAAGTAACCAACGTAACCATAGAAGCTCACTAACTGTAGACGCCATGGCTCGATATTCTGCCTCAGCAGACGAACGAGAAACAACGGATTGTTTCTTAGTACGCCAAGAAATGGGTGCACCTCCAAGAGACATGAAATAGCCCGTGCAAGATCGCCTAGTCATAGGGCAGCCTCCCCAATCGGCGTCACAATATGCCTCAAGAACCAAGCCACCATCTGATGGAAGAAACAACCCTTGACCTGCGGTATTTTTGAGGTATCTGAGAACACGAAAGGCTGCATTCAAATGGCTTCTTCGCGGAGCTGAAAGAAACTGACTCAAGACGTTAACTGAGTACTGTATGTCTGGTCGAGTCACAGTTAAGTAGAGAAGACGTCCAACAAGTCTACGAAACTGAGGAGCATCAACGAGAGGAGAGTCATCTGAGTGAGCAAGATGTAAATTCTGTTCCATGGGAAATGTGCTAGGGCGGCCACCTTGCAGCCCACTCTCTTCCAAAATATCCAACGTATACTTTCTTTGACTAAGCACCATACCTTCCTTGGAACGAGCGACCTCTATCCCAAGGAAATATTTGAGTTTTCCTAGGTCCTTGATGCTAAATTTTGCATCCAAGTAAGACTTGACTTGCTCGATCTTGTTCTCATTGTTCCCTACTAACAAGACGTCATCAACATAAATTAGAGCAGCCACATAGCAATTACCTCGCTTGAAAATAAAGAGAGAATGATCTGCTCGGGATTGGCGGAATCCTATTTCAAGGAGGGCCTTTGTGAATTTGTGATACCAATTTCTAGAGGCTTGACGAAGCCCATAAAGTGACTTGTGTAACTTGCACACTCGTTGGTCACCATCCTTAGCAAACCCTTGAGGCACCTTCATGTACACATCTTCTTGCAAATCACCATGTAAAAATGCATTATTGACATCGAGTTGATGCACAATCCACTCTTTCTTGGTCAAGCATACCAATAAACTCCGCATAGTTACCAACTTGGCTACGGGTGCGAAGGTCTCGTGATAATCAATGCCCTCGACTTGGGTAAAGCCCTTCGCAACTAATCTGGCCTTATAGCGTTCCACACTTCCATCGGGCTTATACTTTATCTTGTAAACCCATTTGGAGTCAACCACTTTCTTTCCGGAGGCAAAGTCTCAAGTGTCCATGTCCCATTTTGTTCGAGAGCAAGGATCTCCTTCTTCATTGCATCCCTCCATTCAACATGTTTAACGCTCGATGATAATATTTAGGCTCATCACGTGAAGTGATGGCCGCCAAGAAAGCTTTATGATTAGGTGAAAAACGATCATAATTTACAAAGTTAGCTAGGGGATATACCGCCGAGGATTCTGATTGTGGAGCCGGAGACGGATGGTCTATAGAACCAGTAAGGTAACAACGTAGTCCTCAAGATGCTTTGGTTGTTTCTTGGGTCGATCACTCCGCCTTGGTTCAAGAACTTGGGGTTGAACATTTGTTTGCTCAGCTTGGATTCTCGCACACCGACCGATCAATAAGCCGTTCATCCGGGAGAGTCAGCCGCTGTTCGATGGTCTCTGTTCATGTGATTGCTCACCCGATTGAGCACTGGCCGATTCATCAAAGGATCACCTTGCTCCTCCGAGTCAAACAACGGCGAGGTTCATCCTCCCACCAAATTCTCTCCTTACAAATGTAATCTTTCACGGGGCAACTTGGCACCATGTTCTTGAATGGGAAAACTGTCTCGACAAATCTTACATCACGAGAAGTGTAAATGCATTTCGCTTCAAGATCAAACATTCTCGTAACCCTTCCGAGAATGAGGGTAACCAACAAAGATACAAGGTCGTCCCCGAGCATCAAACTTATCTCCCCTTTCCTATTATCCTTGGCATAAGCAAGACAACCAAAAGAACGAAAATGCTCATAATTCGGTCTTTTTCCGAACAGACTTCGAAAGGGGTTTTATTTTGTAAAAGTTTGGTGGGTAGCCTATTTATGATGTAGGTTGCGCTTAAAACACATTCTCCCCAAAATTTGTTTGGTAAACCCGCTTCAAAACGTAGAGCTCTAGCAACTTCCAAAATGTGCCTATGTTTACGTTCTACCACCCCATTTTGTTGAGGTGTGTCCGTACAAGAGGTCTCAAGAAGCATGCCATGCCCATGAAAATATTCTAACATTCGTTGTGATTGAAATTCAAAGCCATTATCACTACGAACCCTTTTAACTTGTGTGCCAAATTGGGTGTGAATCATGTTACGTATCAGGGTCAAGTAGTGATAAACATCGAGACTTATACTTCATTAAAAACACCCAAACACCACGACTAAAATCATCAACAATAGACAAAAAATATCGTGCACCCGAGAGAGATGATGTTTTATAGGCACCCCAAATGTCGCAATGAATGAGATCAAAACAAGAAGTAGTCTGAATAGTGCTTAAGGAAAAAGGAAGTCTCGGTTAACTTAGCTCTAAAACAAGAATCACAATACTTGTCCCCTTTGTCTTCATGACCACAAATACTACTAAAGTAATCGATTTGGAAGAAGCCGCATGACCCAACCTTCGATGCCAAGTGTCGGAGCTAACAATAGTTGTCAACGCTACTCTTCCACCTTTGACCGGCTCTAAGTAGTATAGACCATCACGTCGCCTACCCATTCCAATCAGCTTCCTCGAAGTTAAGTCCTGCATAGCACAAAAATCCGGATAGAAAATTAGTGAACAATTTAAATCTTTCGTTAATTTACTAACAGAAAGTAAATTGCATTTAAAATCCGGAATATTTAAAACATGATCGATTTTCAACCCATTTGGTAAAGCTGCACTTCCAACACCCTTTACAGGTATGGCATCGCCATTGGGAATTCTGACTGGCATGGAGTTCTTGGTGTTATGACAGTTGTGTAGACGACTGTCATCACAAGTGATGTGTTCGCTGGCACCAGAATCAATTATCCAGGACAAATTTTCAATCTTACCCGCCATATTTGCAGTAGCATGCGTCACATCGTTCTCACCATTATTCTGGTTGCTGAAAAACTCGGCCAGCTTGGCGTAATTTGCTGCGGATAGGCCTGGTAAAGGACTGTCGTCATTGGTTGTTAAGTTAGCAGATTTGTTGCTGCTGTTACTCGACCACCTGTTCGACCATTTATCCTTACTGCTGCTTCCTCCTTTCTTCTTGTCAGACGGATAACCAATGAGCTCATAGCACTTATCCACCGTGTGGTAGTATTTGCCACAATGGGTGCACTTCGGTTTGACCTGCGCTCCCTCCTTCTTGTCCTCCTTGTTTGGCCTATTTGCTCCTTGGGCTTGAAAGGCTGCTGCCTCTACTGTAACCCTTCCAGCCATAGTGATCTGCCTCTGCCTTTCATCTTCGGACACCAAGTGATACGCAACACCCAAAGAAACGATTGGCTTTGTTCCCAAAATCTGAGTCTTAATGGTCCCAAAACTCTCATCTAGCCCCATTAGAAACTCATACAACTTCTCCTTTTCCTTCATTTCAGTCAGTTGCTTGGAAACATCGCATATGCAACCATCACACTTGCACGATGGGATAGGAGATATTGAATTGATATCGTCCCAAAGGCCCTTCGCCTTGGTGTAGTATGATGATACGGATAATTTTTCTTGCCTAGCGAGAGTTATTTCTCTTTTCAACTCATAGGCTCTAGGTGCACTTTGTGACCCAAATCGTTCACGTAAATCCCGCCGCATTGCTTCGCAGCCTCGCGTGTTTCACACTGCTACGAATCTCCTTTTCCATGGAGGTGTGCAACCAACCCTTCACCATCGCATTGCATCTCTTCCATAGGCCAAATTCTGCAAGCATTTTCTCCTGGATTTGGAATTGAACCATCCACAAATCCAATCTTATTTTTAGCATAAAGGGCATTGCCCATCTCATCAACCCAATTCGCATAGTTCCCGTCATTCGAAGATCACTCACAAACATGGTGTTTGGATTGTCTCGAAGACGAGATGAAGTAGGGTGACATTACGTCCACCTTAGCTCCCCCTGCCATGCTACCTTCATCCTTGGTTTCCTCACCAGATTTGGACATGGTTTAGGGTTTCAGTGAGACGAAAGAAAGAAAGAAAAAAAATTGCGGAAGCTTTTCTGAATCAAATAACGAGCTTTGATACCATGAAGAATTTGATAAAAGAGAACAGAAAAGAAAGCAATTTTTGTTGTATATTCCATTGAATGAAAAGAGATATATATACAAGAGCTCAAGGCTATTCTAATTCTAAAGGTACATTGATTTAATTTAAGATTGTTCATGAACTGAAGTGGAAGAGACGAAGGCACCGATCGATGATAACATGAGGCGGGCGCACGGCGAAGGGGAGGCGGCCGCCCGCCACAAAGAAATGTGATGGAGCCTCGGCTGGTGAGGCGGTCGCATGAAGAAGAGGGAGGCGGGCGCCTCGCGTTGTGGAGAAACAGGCTTAGAGCTTCTGTCGGTGAGGCGGACGCATGAAGAAGAGGGAGGCGGGCGCCTCGTGTAGGTGAGAAGTTTCGATTCTTAACAGAAAAAAGTTTCAAATTCGCTCTTGATCAAGAGCAAATTTAAAACATTTTGCGACATTTATTCAGGGACAGAGGGAGTAATTGACAAGACTATAAGATAGTTGACATAATTTAGGATGTCAAGACACGGAAATGGCCATGTCAACAATGGAAAATCATGATCAAAACCAGCTGAATTGAAGAGAGAAATTCATATTTGGGAAGAGAATACACACAGTTGCACACATAGTAGAAAATATAGGGAAACCCAACTCTCTTAACCAACTATTGAGTTGTTGTAACAACCTCTATATACTACGCCTAATTACAATATTAAAATGGAAATTACAATTATGCCATCAAGTCCAAACGCTGTCGTTTCCTCTGTCAATTGTCTTACCCAAACAATTCATCAGGCCATGTTTGAACTCTTTAGCACCTTGAACTGCAGCATTGACTTTGGCATTCATCATGTGTGTATTGGCATCATTATCTCTAACACCCCTCCCACAAGTTGAGGGGAGGAAAATGTTTGAAACCCCCAACTTGCTAAGCATGGACCAATGGGGAAATGAACCCAAGGATTTAGTAAAGATATCAGCAAGCTGGAGTCGAGTAGAAACATAAGTAGGAATGAACAAGCCAGACTGCACTTTCTCACGAACAAAGTGACAATCTAATTCAATGTGTTTGGTTCGAGCATGATACACTGGGTTAGAAGCAATGGTAATGGCAGCAGCACTATCACAGAAAACATTAACTGGAAGAGGAATGTGAATGCCAAGATCAGCAAGAAGAGATTGCAACCATAAAATCTCACAACAGGTAGTAGCAAGAGCACGATACTCAGCTTTGTTGTGAAATTGGTGCTCTCCGTTTGCAATCAAGACAAAGAAATCAACACACCCACACGTACAAGAAAGAAACAATCACACACAAGAACACAAGAGTTGTTTACCCGGTTCATTCACCAACTCGTGAACTACGTCCGGGGGCAATTGCCAAGCCAATATGTTATTAGTCTCTCTAATATGTTGCTACAATGTATTCTAGGCCGAAATTATGCTTATATAGTTACAAGGAAACCCTAAATCTAATTTAAGAAGAGTTCTAATCAACTAAGGAAACAAATCAGACCCAGAATCTCGGCCATGCTTGAGGCGCCCGCCCCAAGCCCTCCATGCGCCCGCCTCGCGAAGGAAAGACCTCGGCCACAGCCTCGGCCCTTGAGGCGCCCGCCTCGGCCAGATGAGGCGCCCGCCTGGCGCTGCTCAGTCTCCTTCTCCGGTTTGAACTCCTTATTGACCTCAACAAATCCCTCCGACTTAGTCCCCCTTTTTCCTTGTATGTTTAGGATCCAAATCCCAACAATCTCCCACCGGAGACTAAACTAACAAACATAGAATCACCCATCAACTCCCACCACGGAGTAATGACCTTCGAACACATTTTCCCCTCATCCATATTGGCTTGACACTACCTCACCTCTCCTCAAGTACTAAGGCGAGTTGAAACCAAGCGACGTTTCAACCTCCCCGTGTTAGATCGTTCTTGCCTCCCCAAATCAGCTTCTACCTTGATTTCTCCCCGCAAGTCTAACTTCGCCTTCTCCCTCCGCACCCACCTTCCTCGCAATGCCTCCCCTTGAAACTTGGACACACCTTGTTTCTTGCATCGACTATTCTTGGTCCGAATCCGCTCTGTTAGGGCCCTTGGACATCCACACCGCGTTGATCAACTTTGTGTCCTCCCCAACATACCGTTTCTTGATGTCTCCCCTTTTTACACCAACAGCCGGTTCTTAAGCCTCTTGCTCCCACCGGAACGAAAACGACATTGTAGGTAGAGTACAACGTCTTCCCCTTAACCCTACGAGCCAACACCTTAGCCCCTTTTGTGACTTCCCAAGACCCACCAATGAAAGAAACACCATACCCTTCACCGTCAAGTTGTCCCACGTAAATCACCCTTCTCCTCAAATCCGAACATGCATCACGTCGTGTAGTTGTAAAACAGCCCCATTAGGTGTCTTCATCATTACATCCCCTTACCTTTGATCTTCAATGGTTGACCATCACCAAGATAGAGAACCCCAAAATCTCCGGTTTTGTAACGCCTCATTGATTCCGCATCCCCACTAGCATGACAAGAAGCTCCGTAATCCAACACCCAATCTTCACCCGACCGCTCCTCCCCTAGGATTAATACATCACCACCATCATCCACCACGCGCGCACCACCACCTTTTCCCTGACAAATATAACCGATGTGCCCCAATTCACCACAATTGTAGCACTTGACCTTTTTCCCCTTAGGTCCACCCCTTTTTCTCTCCACCCTAAGTGCAGCCCCATCTACGGACGATTCTCCCCTTTTCTCCTTCCTTCGCAACTCCTCTGCGGGGACGAGATCTCTAACCTCCGTATACACCAATGCCGTTTTCGACGTACTAATCGTTGTGACAAGAACCTCCCAACTATCGTGCAATGATTTTAGAAGAAAACAAGCTAGCACTTCATCGGAGAAAGTAATATCAACACTTTTCAATTGGTCCACCATACCTTTGAAATTGCCGATATGACTTGCCGCCGTCTCGCCCTCTCGACATCTTCGCATTCGCAAACCTTTTTATCAAATGCACCTTATTGATATTCGACGGCTTCTCATACATGTCCGACAGCGTTTGTAGCAACTCCACCGTTGTCTTGGCCTCCATAGCGTTCCGTGCAACGTCGTCGGTTAGGGCACTCCTTACCGCTCCTAACGCCTTCCGATCCAACGTCTCCCAATCCCCTTGTGACATGTCTTCGGGCTTCTCCTTCAAGGGCTTATGAAGATCCTTACAATAAAGGTAGTCTTCAATCCTTGTCTTCCAAAACGTGAAATTCACACCGTTGAATTTCTCGATATGGTTCTTCATCTTGACTGCTTCACCAAAATCCCCAAGAACGCGATTCAAAATTAATCAACTAATGAAAAGATTTTGAATCCTCCGAACCAAAGCTTTGATACCAGTTGTTGTGAAATTGGTGCTCTCCGTTTGCAATCAAGACAAAGAAATCAACACACCCACACGTACAAGAAAGAAACAATCACACACAAGAACACAAGAGTTGTTTACCCGGTTCATTCACCAACTCGTGAACTACGTCCGGGGGCAATTGCCAAGCCAATATGTTATTAGTCTCTCTAATATGTTGCTACAATGTATTCTAGGCCGAAATTATGCTTATATAGTTACAAGGAAACCCTAAATCTAATTTAAGAAGAGTTCTAATCAACTAAGGAAACAAATCAGACCCAGAATCTCGGCCATGCTTGAGGCGCCCGCCCCAAGCCCTCCATGCGCCCGCCTCGCGAAGGAAAGACCTCGGCCACAGCCTCGGCCCTTGAGGCGCCCGCCTCGGCCAGATGAGGCGCCCGCCTGGCGCTGCTCAGTCTCCTTCTCCGGTTTGAACTCCTTATTGACCTCAACAAATCCCTCCGACTTAGTCCCCCTTTTTCCTTGTATGTTTAGGATCCAAATCCCAACAAGCTTCAGCTGATGATCGAGCTACCACATTTTGTTTCTTGGAGTGCCAAGATAACAAGGACGTGCCCAAGAACATACAAAACCCAGTGACTGACTTTCGATCACTAGGATCACCTGCCCAATCACTAACACAATAGGCCTGAAGAACAAACTCATTATGCCGTGAAAAGAAAAGACCCTGACCTGGAGTACCTTTGACATATCGAAGAACTCTATGGAGAGCTTTGAGATGAGGTTCGCGTGGATCATGAACAAACTGACTAAGCACATGTGCAGTAGAAGCTAGATCAGGCCCGGTAACAGTCAAATAAATGAGTTTTCCAACTAGTTGTCTGTACAAACTGGGATCAGCAAGAGGAGCACCTTGAGCAGCCATTAACTTGGTATTAGGATCAAGAGGAATACTGAGGGGTTTTGCACAAATTAAACCTGCACTATCAACTAAATCTAAAGCATACTTCCTTTGATTTAGATGAATCCCTGTGCTAGATTGCAAGACTTCCAAACCAAGATAATATTTAATGAAACCAAGATCCTTTATGCTGAACTGAGCATCTAAATAAGACTTGAGAGACTGCACAACATGAGAGTCATTGCCTGTGACCAATATATCATCGACATATACCAAGACAACAGTGAAGGCTGTATCAGACTTTAAAGTGAACATATAATAATCAGCATGAGACTGTGTATATCCCAGATGAAGAAGGGCAGTAGTAAGTTTGGCAAACCACTGTCTGGATGCCTGTTTCAAACCATACAAACTCTTTCCCAACTTGCAGACCATACCCTTGCCCAAGGAATGAGAATAACCCTGTGGAAGGTCCATGTAAACTTCCTCTTCTAGCTCACCATGCAAAAATGCATTATTGACATCCAATTGATAAATGGTCCAACCTTTAACTGCAGCAATAGACAATAAACATCTAACAGTAACCATTTTCACAACAGGTGCAAATGTCTCCTGATAATCAATACCTTCATTTTGTGTGTAACCCTTGGCTACTAATCTAGCCTTGAATCTCTCAATTGAACCATCAGAATGATACTTCACTTTGTAAACCCATTTACAGCCTACAGTTCTTTTGCCAGAAGGAAGAGGTACCAATGACCAAGTATTGTTGGACTCTAAGGCTTTAATTTCAGAATTCATAGCTTCTACCCACCTTTGATCTTTCACAGCTTGAGCATAGTTTCTAGGTTCAGATATACTAGCTAATGCATTAATGAAGTGAAGAGAAGAAGGAGAACATGTATGATAAGAGAGATAATGATTGATGTCAAACTTAGAAACAGTGGACACAAGATAGTCATTGAACTTGGAAGGAGGATGTCTAACCCTGTTAGACACTCGATGAGTAGGAACAGAAGGAATTGGAGTAGCAATTGGAGGAGGAGATGAACCATGATCAGAAGTAGTCAGATGAGTAGGTTGAGAAGAAGTGGGCATGATAGGAATAGGAACCGGATCATCAACTGGCCAAGGCAACTCATCCTGTGGTTGAGAGGAATCAGAAGAAGAAGAGAAAGGGAAGCAAGACTCATGAAACACAACATGTCTTGAAACAAAAACTTGATGTGAAACAAGATTATATAAAGTGTATCCCTTTTGACCAAATGGATATCCCAAGAAAATGGACTTGATTGCTCTAGGAGCAAATTTATCTGAAGAATGTATTGAAGCAAAGCAAAGACACCCAAAAGTTTTAATGTGATCATAAGAGGGACTAGTATTAGTATTGTAAAGGAGCTCAAAGGGAGTTTTAAACTTGGTTGCACTAGTGGGAAGCCTGTTCAAAAGATAGGTAGCAGTGAGAAGAGAATATCCCCAAAACTCAATTGGTAAAGAAGCTTGAAATCTTAAGGCCTTAGCAATGTTTAAGAGACTCTGATGTTTCCTTTCAACAACCCCATTTTGTTGGGGAGTATCAACACATGAACTAAAATGAAGAGTACCAAGGTTAGCAAGAAAGGGCCTAACATCTTGATTGAAAAACTCAGTTCCATGATCTGTTCTGACAGATTTTATGATAGTATTGAAATGAGTGTGAACAAATTTGTAAAAGGACTTGAGAAGATCAAAAACATGACATTTACTAGGCATGAGATATGTCCAAACACTCCTAGAAAAGTCATCCACCAAAGTCAGAAAATATTTGCAACCATTCATAGTGGGAATTCTATAAGGACCCCATAGATCACGGTGTACCAATTGAAAAGGTGCAATGGATTTAATGGAACGGATGGGAAAAGGAATTTTATGTTTCTTAGCAAGAGGACAAATAGTACACTGAGATATATTTGTAGTACAAGCATCCTTGGAATTCAAATGTTTAGCTAAGACAGGAATTTTCAACAAAACATCAAGAGAACAATGTCCCAATCTCTTATGCCAAACAGTAGAAGTAGAAGAACTACTAACAGCACTAACAAAAGGAGAAGAAGCAACATTTCCATGAAGCAAATACAGTCCATTATGCAGTTCCCCAGAAGCAATGATTTTCATCTGTAGTTGGTCCTGGAAAGTGCATAAGGATTTAGTGAAGGAAACAACTGTGAGAAAGAATCTTAGAAATAGAGAGAATGTTGAAATGAAACAAAGGTACATGGAACACATTGTGTAAGGTTAAACCAGGAGTGATATGGACAAAACCAACTTTTGTAACAGTAAGATGATGACCATTAGGCAAAGATAACTGAATGGGACTTGGAAGATCAATAATAGAATGCATTAGAGAAAGAGAATAACAAGTATGATCAGTAGCACCTGAATCTATAACCCAAGTGTGTGTAGAACAAAGTGAAGCAATAAGAGACTGATGAGCAAGATGGGATAATGTCACACCTGCCATGTGTGTGGTCATTCCAGATGACATGCTGGAAATATGATCCTCAGGTGTGTCCTTAGCTTTCATCATTGCCATGAGTTGATTAATCTGTGACTGTAGCTGCTCAAACTCAGAGATGGTTTGTCCCTTTTGTTGTTCAGAACTAGAACTAGACTGCATTATCTTGGGATTACTTGAACCAGCCGTGGGATGTTTGTCTTGATTTCTGGTAAATTTCCCTCTATTCAGAGGGTGAGCAGGATGATTAATGGGAAAACCATTCAACTTGTAACAATCAGACTTTGTATGGCCTTCCTTTGAACAATAATTGCAGAAAATTCCCTTTCTGAACTTTGAAATTTGAGATTTGTTCCCAGGTTGATATGATGCAGCAGCTATGTTGATCGGAATATGACTATTGACATTGGCATTAGAAATTGCTGCTGCCATTGAGATATTATCAGGGACATAACCTTGTCTTATAGTCTCTTCTTGTCTAACCATAGAGTAGGCTTCACTTACACTTGGTAAAGGCTTCATCCTCAGAATTTGACCCCTTATATGAATAAAACTATCATGGAGGCCCATCAAAAATTGCATCAATTTCTTCCTCTGTTCTCGCTCTTCCTGAACCTTAAAAGCACCACACGTGCAATTGCTACAAGTACAAGACGTGATAATGTCAAGAGCATTACTCTCATCCCAATAGCCTTTCATTTTGTGATAATAGAATTCAACAGAAGATTGTCTCTGCTCCAGACAGTGAAGATCCTTTTCCAGTTGGAAAACTCTGTGTCCATCAATACTTGCAAAACGTTGACTGAGTTCATTCCAGTTGGAAAACTCTGTGGTCGCAGCCATGGTAATTGGATTATGCAGCGCAGAGAAAATGAATTGAAAGAAGAGAAAAAATTGGGCATATTCGAAAAACGCGCTCTAATTTGAACAAATTGTACCGAAATTGGATGATACAGGTACGCAAAGCAAGATCGTAGGCTTTGATACCATGTCAACAATGGAAAATCATGATCAAAACCAGCTGAATTGAAAAGAGAAATTCATATTTGGGAAGAGAATACACACAGTTGCACACATAGTAGAAAATACAGGGAAACCCAACTCTCTTAAACAACTATTGAGTTGTTGTAACAACCTCTATATACTACGCCTAATTACAATATTAAAATGGAAATTACAATTATGCCATCAAGTCCAAACGCTGTCGTTTCCTCTGTCAATTGTCTTACCCAAACAATTCATCAGGCCATGTTTGAACTCTTGAGCACCTTGAACTGCAGCATTGACTTTGGCATTCATCATGTGTGTATTGGCATCATTATCTCTAACAGGCCATCTTGATAATAAAAAAAGCACTTAAATTGATTGATATTTTTTCGATATTTCTAGTTAAATTCTTTGATATTTCTACTTGAGTGATTATTATGTATAGATATGAGAGATTATATTCAAAGATGGACTCCGTCGCCCAATGGATAAGCCGCTGGTCTACGAAAACCAGAGATTCTGGGTTTGATCCCCAGCGGAGTCGTTTTCTTCACTTTCTTTTTCACCTCTTATTGACGAGTTGCGATAAATGCTTTGTTGTTGTATGAAGGATTATAACACGGTGATTACGTGTTCTTCTGCTAACTCTTCTTTTTGCAAGTGTTATCGAAAGATCAAGAACTCATGTGCCTCACATTATTACCCCTAACCATGTTTCCTGGCAGGCTTTATCTGCAAGAACTCAAGCCTCTTGGGCAGCTGTAGATGTCCCAAAAGGTTGTGTTGCACTCATTTCAAGATATGTTGAATCAAGCAGAGGAAGAATTCGGTTATCATCCCGATTCCTTGTGGTGAAGACATTTATCGATCTGACCTCTTGCTTAGATTGTTAAGGTAATATTCATTTACAGATATGTTTTGATTTTCCAACTCCCATAACTTCAGTACCCAATTTTGGGCAAAACTTCCCTCTTTCTTGCTATGATTTTATGATTTATTAGGCATGATATCTGTGTTACTTTGTGAACTTAAGATCATTTTTATTCGTATTGAGAAGACTATAAGATAGTTGACATAATTTAAGGATGGCAAGGAATGGAATTGACAATCTTGTGTGTGTACCAAAAAAGCACTTAAATTCCTTGATATTTCTAGTTAATTTTTTTGGTATCTCTAGTTGAGTGATCATTATGTATAGATATGATAGATCATCATCAAAAAGGGACTCTGTGGCCCAATGGATAAGGCGCTGGTCTACGAAACCAGAGATTCTGGGTTCGATCCCCAGCAGAGTCGTTTGGTATGGTTCTTTATGTTTTGCTGCTAACTCATTTTGGCGTAAGACTTTGTCACATTATCGTGACATGAATCAATGTACATGTTCTCCTCGTAACTTTTCCTTTTCCTTTTGAATTTGATATCTATAGTCATTAATGTTCATTGACATTTTTGAACAAGCGACCGACTTTGTATCAATAATCTTGGGGGCGGCTCATTTGACCGTTGACCAAAACTACGGTAGTCAATAATGAGCATCTGATCAAGTTATCATTCATCTTAGAATGACTTCAACTACATCTAAATATGTGTTTACATAAAACAAGGTCATGGTTGATTGCTAACATATATAATGGAAGCAATGAAAGCTGTTCCTATACTTAAGATTAGGAATTGGAGCAAATTTTTATACTAGTATTTAATCCGTCTCAAAAATATAGTCTCATTGACTTTTGTGGTCAATATGTTCCGCGACGGATATAGCATTACCCAACAAGAATTTCGTACTTCAGGATTACCAATTTGTTCATACTCTAATACATTGCTTTTCCTCTAAAATTGTTGTTTTGGAGTAAGGAGGAGGAAAGAATGAGTAAATGTTTCAATCTGTGTAAAAAAAAAAAAAAAAGAAAAATGTTTTACTACAATAAACTACATCTACTTATCTCTCAATTTCGCTCAAGCGGCAAGTCAAGTTGATAAATATGTCTTCTCTGCAAGGGATTGTGAGACCGCCCATTGGATGATCAAAACCAAATTCTTCCTCGGCCCGATTTAACAAATCTTGAAATGAAGGTTGGTTCAAGAACGATATTGGAATTACAAATCTCTTCTTTTCCTCTTCTCCAACATAAACTGCAACACAACCTTTCGGAACCTCCACAACTGTTGAGGAAGACAAATTGTTTAAAGACCGTTGAAGAATTTTCTTCGCGCTAAGAATGTGGGACATGCGAATAGCCATTATTCCTTGCAATTCACAAAGAGGAATAAGGGTGAAATTTAAGTAAAAGATGAGAGTTGTGAAGAAGGGTTGATGGGTTTTGAGCCAAACATTTGTGTGCTTATATATAGATATAAAGGGTACAAGTATAGTTGTGGATTTTCCTCCAAAACAAGTGGTCAAGTTGGGTGGTGGCTACTAAGAGATAATAGCACATAATAGAGCACATGCTTTTGTTTTCAAGCTTAATATGAATAATTTGAAGTGATAGGCTAAATAATGCAATGAGGATTGAAAAGGACATCATGCCCTACTAACTTCAAGATCGTTTTAGTTGAATATTAGCACTTGAAAGTCTAAAAAAATAATTTGCAATGAAATGATCAATCTTGCATACCAAACGAGCAATAAATTCTTGGTTAAGATGAGGAAATGCAGCTCAGTCCTCAGAATTGACTCCCGTAGTTCTGGTCAACAGTCAAAAGGGCCGTCACAAAGAATTTTGGTACGTCACCTGCTCGTTTGAAAATGTCAATGAACATTAATGACTAGATATCAAAGGAACAAACTGTTAGTCAAATGCGAGATCATCTGGTTTGGTAGGCAGGAAATTTTAACTGTAATAGCGCAAAGATCATACTGATGTTCAAAGAAAAGAGATGCTCCAAACTCAACATCTTTTTCGAAGTAAGGGAAGTGTGCTGCATCAACTTTCCATGGTTCTGACCTGCAAAACAAAAAACATGGAACGTAAACAATGGGCAGATGATATTAAGACTCAAAATAAATTGAATCTTTAATTCATAAGAAAAAGGAAAGGTGGGTGAATAAAAAGCCGCTTGTTCGAAAATGTCAATGAACATTAATGACTATAGCTATCATGCCTAATATCATAAAATCATAGCAAGAAAGAGGAAAGTATTTGCCCAACATGCCCAAAATTGTGTACTGAAGGTATGGCAGTTGGCCAATCCAAAACAAATCTGTAAATGAACATTACCTTAACAATCTAAGCAAGAGGTCAGATCGATAAATATGTCTTCACCACAAGGAATCGGGATAATGACCAAATTCTTCCTCTGCTTGATTCAAAAAAATCTTGAAATGACTGCAACACAAGCTTTTGGGACATCTGCAGATAAAGCATGTCAGGAAACATGGTTAGGGGTAATAATGTGAGGCACATGAGTTCTTGATCTTTCGATAACACAAGTTTGGCTTACTCCCTTTTGGTGAAAACACAGATCTTTGTTTAAGTCAAAATTAGCCTCAAAAATCAAGCTAGCCGTAGTGTACTAGTTTAAGAAAAAAAAAAAAAAAAAACCTCGTAATGCTAAACTCATTAGAAAAAGATGTACTCACTCCGTCCCTAAATGAATGTCCATTTTTCACTTTTAGGGACATTTGAGAAGAGTTGTAATTCAAGCAGTTTTAGTAGCATAAAAACATAAAAATCCTTCATAATCTCAACATATTACATCATGAGAATAAGTGTGAAATATAACTTGTTGATCCATGAGGGAAGGTTTGGTAACTTCTCCAAATTTTGGATATTCATCTTGGGACTATTTTTTTATTTTTTTTTTGAAAATTTGACATTCATTTAGGGACAAAGGGAAAATTATTTTGTTGTGTTTGCTCATTTGTAAGCAAATATGAAAACAAATCAAGAAGGCACCAATCCTGAATGTCTTCTGCAGTAACAGAAGTATATGAAAAGTAGTCCATACAAATAAAACGATCTCGTGAGGACAAAGATTTCAACTAAGAGAAGGAACTATTTTCCATTTGCTTCAAAACTTACAAGCGAAAGTCAGAAAAAGCTCCAAAAATTACTATTTACAGCTTTCCTTTCAAATTGGTTTTACAAAATTGTGTTGCTAATTAAGACATCCTAAACTTTGACTCATAATCTGCTCAAGCAAGATGTGACATGAATGAATATATCCTCTCTACAAGGAATTGTCAAACCACCCATTGGGTGATCATAACCAAATTCTTCCTCGGCCTGACTTAGCAATTCCTGGAATAAAGGCTGACTCAAGAATGATACTGGAATAACAAATCTTTTCTTTTCCTGTTCCCCCACATATACTGCAAAATATCCTTTTGGGATGTCTATGGCTGTGGGTGTTGCGTGGTTTGCGTTAAATGATGGCATTCTAAGAATCTTCTTAGCAGACAGGATCCGAGGCATGCGAATAGACATGATTTTGGAAGAATAACTTCTAAATGTTCAACAAGCTTATGTCAAAGGAGTTTGAGTGAGAGCTGTTTTTTAGAGTTTGTGAGGATTTGTGTTGTTAATGAGAGTAGTTTCATGGGTACTTATAGATGCCACTGACAAGGCTACGATTCAAAAATCAGGAATGAGTGGTGAAGAGGCACCTGGATAAAGGACTAAGAGAGACAATAACATGTGAAATATAACATGGTTTCGTCTTTCAACTAATCATCAAGAAATAAATGATATTTTGATAGCTCAACCATACAATTCTAGACAATGGTGTCCCAATAATTTGAGCCTCTAGTTAACGCCTTTGCTTAAAAACATGTTTGGACCTGTCTATACATGTAAGATAAAGCTAATTTAGTGAAGATAGTACCTGTCAAAATGTCTTCAAGAATTTCAAAGCAGACTGCCTACCAATCCATTCTCAGCTCTAAATCGAACAAACTGTTTGGTAGACATGAAGCATCATGGCCCTGTGGATCTACAGCATAGGCAGGAAATTTTAACTGTAATAGTGCAAACATCGTACTGATGTTCAAGGATAAAATATCCTCCAAGCTCAAAATCTTCTTCAAAGTAAGGGAAGTGTGCTGCTTCCCTTGATCAACTTACCCTGGTTCTGACCTGCAAAAAAAAAAAAAACACGAACATAGACAAAAGGAAGATGATATTAAGACTAGCAACAAAATTGAAACTTTATCCATAAAGAGCTGGAAATATGGGTGAATTAAAAGGCACCTGGATAATCATCTAGATGACAATGAAAGAGGTTGAACTCTGTCAAAGAGAATGCTTACAATTTTGCTGCCATCTCTAAGTTAGCTTCCACTCTAGCTATAGTTAAAACTTAGGGGATTTGATAAGAATATGTACTGTATAAACTAACAATCGACTCCATTTCATCTTGACGATAGGGGTTTCGAAAGTGTCAGTTGCATACTAAACTCTGTCAAACTGTATCCCTGTACCACACATGTAGTAAGCCTTAATTGGACCGGAACTTCGGTCTACCACGTTAGAAAAAGAGATTACAACTGGGGTCAAAGAATCTAACATCTTTCTTAAACCATCTTTCTTTCATTGGCTCCCTCAGCTCTTCAATCTCATTCCACAAACCATGCCTAGCATACATATTCGACAACAACAACATTACCCCAGTGCCGCGAAGGCTCCCACTTACAGTGGGGTAAGTGGGGTCGAATGTACGCAGCCTTACCCCTTTATTAAAGCACAAAGAGGCTGTTTCCTGATGACCCATGAACAGACCGTTGCTTCATAACATAGAAGCGGATACAGTTTAGTGAGTCATTTTGCTTTATTTCATCATATTCCCAAGCCAAGAAATAGTGAGTCTTTTGCTCCATCGAAAATGATGGAAAAGCATACATATTCGACAGCAGAACGCAAATTCCAACATTCTCAGGATCCAATTCAAGCGCCCATTGAGCTGCCAATTCATCCAAATCAACATTCCTGTGCTTTTAATGCAGGCACTAAGCAATGCCCCCCCCCCTCCTCCAACTGAAACAAAGCCACTCCCTTTACTCGGCATCTCATCAACTATCTTCCATGCCTTGTCTAACTCACTTCACCAACCCTAAATCAACCTGGCCAGTATGGCCACAGGATGAAAGCTGTAACAAATGCCACCCCATCAGGTCTGATACCCTCCGTGAGCATCTCTTCATATAATAAAATCACTTCTTGTAATATCCATTTCTTCCATAAACAGCGAGCATTGACGTCCACAAAACAACATCATGCTTCCTCTTGCATGTTGACTCAAATCCAGCCGCATAAAACACCTGCCTCGCTTTCCCAACAAGTCCAAACTTACCATACATATCAATCAAATAACTCTGCAGAAACCCATCAATTCCTGCATTAGGAACCATCCTAATCACAGTGGCATGAACTTGCTTACCCAGTTCCAATGCATATAATCCAGCACATAATAGCAATCCATCCGACAAAGTACAGTTATCATAATCCAAATTAAGCCTGGGCATATCATGAAACAATTCAATACCATTAAGCCACAATTTGGCATCCGCATATCCCGAGAAAAGAACATTAGCACATGATGGATGTGTTTTCACCCATCCAAATGATATACCTTTAGACCTATTTGATGTTTTTTTATGCCTTTTTGGAGGAAGGAGAAAGTCACGGATATTGAACTCAATAAGTACAAAAGAAACGATCAAAAGCGGAGCGGCGAAGGAGGAAAGAATGGAAATTACAAAGGGACAAAGTGGAGATTCCCCCGAGTATTCATTACCATTGGATAGTACTCGTCGAGAGCTTTTCAAGGATATGTGGCACGTCCTAATCGCAGTCCGCACGAATAAGTTATGACCTCCGAAAGTTTATCGAGGAGCGCACGCACCCGAGGAGGGGGAGCGCCCGCTCCCCAATTCCAGAAACTCGTGTTTTGCATCACCATAAAAGGGTGCGGTCGCCCCCTCCGCCAGCACCAATTTTCTCTCCTTTTTGGAGTAGATTTCCTCGTTTGTTTCCCTACTTCACCCCTCTTCTCCTATGTATAAATAGGACATTCCAGCTGTTGTGAATTACCGCAGCGGAACGGATCCAAGCTAGGAGTAATAATAAGAGCAACACACACGAAAAAGTAAATCACACACAAAGGAACACACAAGAATTGTTAACCCGGTTCGTTGCAACAACAACTACGTCCGGGGGCGCTACCAAGCCAAAATATTCACTATAATATTTTCCGATGTTATAATTTGTCTCTAGGCTATCACATGTATTTATAGGGAAACAATAAATCAAATCCTAGTAATAAAAGGATTCCTACTCAAGAAAGTAATCTTCTTTCTTCACAAGTCCTTCCAAATATTACTACCAAAAGGAATCACCAAGCAAGAGGAGATCTCGTCAAGATAGGAAACCAAATCAGCCCAAAATCGTGGCCAGCGCGGCCCGCAAGGCCCAAGGCCCGGCCCAGCCAACCCACACATGCGGTCAGCCACACATGCGGTCACCGCACATGCGGTCGGCCGCACACCAAAACCGCAAAACCCTTTTGCTCCGATGAATTTGAGCCCCATCTCACCAACTCCTCCGACCGCGGTTCAAATCCTTTATCCATGGTTTTGACGCCACATCCCAACAATCTCCCACCGGAGACAAACCATCCATGATACCTCTTCTTGAAACAAATTTCGGTGGCCGCCTATTGCGTTGGTAGCGCCCGGCCTCTTGTCTAGTTATCCAAGTGAGTTGAAGCCGAGCAACGCTTCAACATAACCGCTCGGTTCTACCATGCTCCGAGTCTTCATTCCGAATGATCCTCCCTGCACATCCCCGCTCACTTGCTTGCTAACTATCGATCCTGAACAGCGCGAATCCACGTGCCCCACACAATCACAAGCTTGGAACCTTTGTGTGTTCTTTGCAACCCATCGCATCACCGTTCTAGATCCCGCTCCCATGTTGGCCAAATTGGCTCCGCGTCGGCCGACTTCATTACCCAATTTTCTACCAACATACCGTTTAGTGAAATTTCTCCCACCATGGCGATCTCGGCCACCACCATTCATCATTGGGATGCGCCTTCATTTCCCCCAACGACTCATGTTGCATGTGGTATACAACATATTTTCCACGCCGCCACGAGCCACCAAGCTAGCTCCGCGGTTTACCTTCCATGTCCCACAACCGAAGGTCACCACACAACCCTCCTTATCAAGTTGCCTTATGGAAATCAAGTTCCTCTTCAAATCCGGAATATGTCGCACATCACGTAGCCGTAAAACAGTCCCATCCGTTGCTTTGACCCGAACAACCCCCTTTCCAATGTGTAGGTGTTAGTGCCCTAGGCCTATAGAGATAGACCTATTTGTAATGTCATTTTCATTTATATATGAGATTATTACTTTGATTATTATATATGTTTGCATGTTTACTTTAATAATCGTGTCCCTAATACTTATGAAGCACTAGTATGAAGTCTAATGGATAATCATGTGATGATTATATGCATGGAGATGCACATTAGATTCATGGGTACTTGTTAGATAACAAGGTACTGGACTTGACCCATTATGAGATTTATGTCATGGTCGAATGTCATAATTAAATCTCATATAGTCATATCATTGATATCCTTTGACCTGAGATTATCATCGTCTTCCACTCGATGAATATTATGTTTGATATAGTTTAACGTTGTCTTTAACCGGATAACAATAAGGGCTATTATTGGCATGATATGATTCTTGTTGGGAAGAATGATAAGTCAAGATGGAAATTTGTCCCTCGTAAAGAGAGATGTTTGCTTGGCCACTCGTAAGTAAGATTGATGATGTACATGGCCATGTCCGAATGAATTAATGTGATTAATTACATTCGATTGATCAATTTACTTAGTAACGAGAAAGCATTGAACAATATGAGTTGACGTGGACCATGACTCATGTTCAATATAACATCGTGTGACAATGGGATTGTGATATGTTCTATGTAGGAAAATCGAACTTGATATTATATTATTTGGGTAGGCATGATGGCTTGCTAGAGTCCGCTCATGTCTTATGAGGATCGATGTGATCGAACTCATTGCCAACATAATATAGTCCTATGGGGTCACACGCATCGAACGAATTGTCAAAAATGAGAATTATGGAATCTGGGCTCATGGGCGACCGCCCAAGTATGCCATGGGCGACCGCCCACAAGTCAATAGTTGGCTTTGGGCGAACGCTCAATGGTTATGGGCGACCGCTCATGATTATTCGAAAACTGTGCAGGTGGGCGACCGCCCATAAGGGATTTCGAATAAGGGTGAAAGCACTGGACAACTGTGCGACCGCCCATGCCTTGGTGGGCGACCGCCCATGTCCGTCTGGGCTGAAACCGGTTTTTGATTAGGGTTATTAATAGGGTATAATATTTATAATGTATAAATACTATCCCTCTTCAACCCTAGCGAAATAAGTGACGAAAATTGGGTTTATAGAAACACCAATTGAGAGATTTCAATTGAGAATTGAAAATCAAAACTACACCAATTCCATAATACCTTATAGATTGAAAGGAGTTTCAATCAGGGATCTAGCAATCTACCTTAGAATTGTTCTAGGGTTCGTTCATCGCGTGGATACACATAGAGGATCTTCGCTATTCAAGATCTTTCGTTCGTGATTCATTGATCGTTCATCGAGGATTCATAAGATCAACAATCTGGAGTTGGAACGCGTTTATCAAGGACAAAAGCATTCAAGGTTGGTATTTCTATTTCATCTTTCTTAATTATTCATCTAGAACGGATTCTAGGGCTTGGGGTTTTTCGAGTTATTGCATTATTCCGCTGCGCATGGACCCTCGAAACCCAACAAAGGGTATCGAGCCCCGTTCATGATGTTTAGTTAGATAATCATGATAATTGTGTAATGTGATTATATGAATTTTCATGATGAATATGATTTAGAATGTGAAATTGTATGAGTTTTGCTTGTGAAGTAATTGTATATAGTGATATACCATGATTATGAAATTGAAATATGTGATTAATATGATTAATCTAGGTCATGGGATGTCAATTTCATTAATATGATTAATGTGATTAATCTAGGATATTTGTGAAGTGTTACTTAGTATATTGGTTTGGACACCAAGACCTTCCCCACGTGCACTTCGATGGAAGTGTGGGATAACCTTGGAGCACGAGGCCGCGTACTAGTAATTACTGATCAAATGTAATTTGTGTTGCATCATTTCATGTTCATAATTATGCTCATATAGTTTTCATGAATCAACCTTGGCATGTTATTGATAAACATGAAAATTGAACCTTCTTTGTAATTTGAGTTTGTTTATGCCACCCATGTTTAAACACTTGTGAGTACACGGGTAGTTTTATGTAGGCTCGCCATAGCGAGGTACATTAATTCTATCTTTGTATGATCAAGATGAGCAAATAGTGATTGCTATACGTTTAACATGGTTGAACTCAATTAGGCTATCAAAACAGTTTTGGGCCTAAGGCATAAGATGAGATTGAAACATGTGACATATGATGTCTATAATCTCATAAAAGATCTAAGAGTCATATGTAGATATGATTGATAAATGTTATCTACCTTTTTAGTTTAATTTTTAGCAGTCGTGCCATAGCCGACTTGAAATTAAATTAAAGTTGGGTCTTAGCCTATTAAATTATATTATGCATATTTGCATAAGAAGGTTATATAATTTAGTAGGAGTATTTATGAAATACGTTATTTAATCTCTTAAATGAAATCGGTACTTATATGTGTTCATATGTGTTGCATATTTTGTTGTAGAAATAGCATTAAACTATAATTAATCCTTATTATTGCGATTCGTCCTTATGAAGGACAAGTTCGAAAAGAACGGTACAAGTTATTCTGATTTGATCAGATGCTCAAGAAGTGTTCTTAAGCAAAATTGTACGTTCTTGACGAATCCATTCCTGCTGAACCCACTGCAAATGTTGCAAAGGGCAGATAAGGAGCAACATAAGAAACATAGAGATGATTCATATGATGTTGTTTGCCTTATACTTGCTACCATGTTTAAAGGCTCTTGAGAAGAACCTTGAACACGTGGAAATTGCTTTTGTTCTAGCACAACGCACAAAAGGAAATGTTCCAAGTGCAAGCTAGACAAAAGATATATGTTGTGGTGAAGACTTTTAATGCATGAGATGCAAAAGGAGCAATCCGCAAGTGTGTTAATGGTTAACACAAGAAAGGGGTTCAAAAGGGAAGGCAAAGAAGGTAAAGCAAAGGTTGCTAAACCTGAGGCAAAAGTTGCCAAAGCCTAAGAGGCTAAACCCAAAGTGTCTCAAAAGGATGCATTTTGCTATCATTGCAATGAGATTGTCATTGGAAGCAAAGTTGCAAGGCTAATTAGGAAGGCCTAAAAGGTGAAGAAGGGCAATATGATTGCTACTACTTCAAGTATCTATATGGTAGATATTTTCTTTTCGACTTCTTGTTCTTGGGTATATGATACCGGATATAGATCCCACATTTGTTTAAATGTGCAAGAAATAAAGAATAGAAAGCTACTCAAAGAAGGTGAATTAAACCTATGCGTGGTAATAAAGCAAGAGTTCTTTGCAT
Organism: Adenophora triphylla var. japonica; assembly: GCA_022495995.1. Classification (NCBI taxonomy): domain Eukaryota; kingdom Viridiplantae; phylum Streptophyta; class Magnoliopsida; order Asterales; family Campanulaceae; genus Adenophora; species Adenophora triphylla. The sequence continues at coordinate 365,353 of JAFEMH010000074.1, forward strand.
TAGCCGTAGGGACTTATGAAGTCACTTTACCTTGTGGACTAGTACTTGTTTTGAACAAGTGTGACTACGTTCCGAATTTGAGTAGGAGTATCATTTTGTTTCTTATGAGGATGATGAAGAATATAATTTTCTTATTGAGAATAAGAAGCTTTATATTTATTTAATGATATGCCTTATTGTAATGCATATATCATTGAATAGTCTTCATATCCTTGATGTTAAGATACAAAATAATATTGAAGATATCTATAATATAAGTGTGAAATCTAAACCGAATGATGTGAACAACACGTTCACATGGCATTACGGCTTGGTCATATAAATGAGAAACGTATAATCTAAACTCCATTAACATGGACATTTAGACTCATATGATTATGAATCATTTGAGGTATGTGAATCTCATTTATTTGGTAAAATGACCAAACCACCCTACACTAAGAGTAGTGGGAGGGCTAGTGACTTATTGATCCTAGTACATGAGATGTACATGGACCATTAAGCAGCATTGCTAGGGGAAGATTTTGGTATTTCATTACATTCACTAAAGACTTATCTAGATATGACTATGTCTATCCGATGAAGTCCAAAGGTGAATTGTTTGGGATGTTTCGAACATTTCAAGATGGAGTACGAAACAACTTGGCAAAACTATTAAAGTACTTCGATTAGATCAGGTAATGGATATTTGAGCCAAGGGTTTGACAATCATCTCAAAACTGTGAAATCGTTTCATAGTTGACTCTATGCGGAACACTACTGAGAATGGTGTGTCTGAAGGGAGGAATTGAACCTTGTGGAACATGGTTCGTTCGATGATGTGTCAAGATGACTTTCTATTTCCTTTTGAGGATATGCATTAGAAATGATGCGGTTACACTGAATCGAGTCCCTACTAAATCGATTCCTAAGTCCCCACATGAGATGTGGCATGGAAGAATGTCTTTCATGAAGATTTGGGGTTGCGAATCTTATGTAAAGAGACCTCGTCTCTTATAAGTTAGCACCAAATCGACAGTGGTTAATTTCGGATATCGGTTTACAACCGCAATGAGAACAAAGTGTTTGTTGCTCTATATGATTCGTTTATTGAGAAACAGTTTCTCAATAAAGGATCTAGTGGGAGTAAAATTGATCTTGAAGAGTTCAAGAACCTGAAAATAACATGGAACCAAGAGTAGAGACGGAACCAAGTTCACAAGGAGTTGTGAAACCGGTTCAAGTTACACATGTCCATCGTAGTTTGGATAGGTTACGATCCGAACACGAGAAATATTGATCTCATATCGGAAAGTAATAAAGTGGAAGTCATTGAGAATGACGATCCTACTTACTATCTAGAGGCGATGTCCACTCCTAATTCGGATAAATGGTTAGGAACCATGGAGTCCGAATTACAGTCCATGTCTGATGATCAAGTTTGAAACTTGATTGAGCTACCTGAAGGTGTAAAAACCATAGGGTACAAATGGGTTTTCAAGAAGAAAACCGACATGGATGGAAGGTGTATACTTTCATGACTAAGGATTGTAGCAAAGGGATTTAGGAAAATTCATAGTATTGACTATGTTGAAACCTTTTTGCCCGTTACAATGCCGAAGTCTATTAGAGTTTCAATTGCCATTATCGCATATTGTGAATATGAGATATGGCAAATGGATGTCAAAACAGCGTTTCTTAACGGAAACCTACTTGAGGATGTGTACAGTACACAACCCGAAGGTTTGTCAATCCAAGAAATTCTAATAAAGTATACATGTTGCGTAGATCCATGAGATGGGTTGAAGCAAGCTTCGAGGAATTGGAATCTTCATTTTGATGAATCGGTCAAAGAGTTTGACTTCATCAAGAACGAAGATAAACTTTGTGTATACATGGAATTCAGTGGGAGCATAGTATTATTTCTATTGTTATATGACAATGATATCTTACTCATTTAAAACAAAGTTCCGACACTTAAGACCTGCCAAGTCTTGGTCAAGGAAAGGTTTCTCAATGAATGATATGGGTGAAGCCGCTTACATCATTGGTATCAAGATCTATAGAGATAGATCTAAAAGGATAAATTGGTTTGAGTCAAAATACTCACATTGACAAGGTTCTTAGATGATTCTAAGAAAGGTAACTTGTCAATGGGTCATGGTATTACTCTTAGCGAGACTCAGTGTCCCATGACAACTGATGAGCAAAAGAGAATGAATGAAGTTCCATATGCTCCAAAGATTTGGATCCGTCATGTATGCCATGATTCGTACTAGACCCGACGTTTCATATGCTTTGAGCATGATGAGTCGATACCAATATGATCCCGGTGAGAACCATTAGATGGCGAGTCAAGACGATCCTTAAAGTACTTAAGAAGAACTAAGGATACGTTCTTGGTATTTGAAAGGTTGGAAGTTAATCTTGTTGTAAAGGTTACACGGATGCTAACTTCCAAACTGACAAAGTTAATTAAATCGCAATTAGGATTTGTGTTTATGCTTATTGGAGGTGCGATTTTATTGGAAGAGTTCCAAGCAGAAAATCGTGGCCGATTCTACTTCTAGGGCTTAATTTTAGCAACATATGATGTAGCTAGAAGAGGCGCTTGGATCAAAAGTTCATTAGTGTTTTGGAATTGTTCCAAGTATCACTAATCCGGTGGAACTTTGTTGTGACAATTGTGGTGTCATTTGTGCAAACAAAAGAACCAAGGTCACATCAACGATCCAAACACATTTTGAGACGTTTCCACCTCATTAGAGAAATCTGTGAAAGGGAGGACGTCAAAATATGCAAGGTACCAACGGATGACAACATTTTGGACCCTCTCACCAAGCCCTTGCCACAAGCTAAACATGATGGTCATGTTAGGTCCATGGGTATAAGATACATGAATGATTGGGCCTAGTGCAAGTGGGAGACTGTAGGTGTTAGTGCCCTAGGCCTATAGAGATAGACCTATTTGTAATGTCATTTTCATTTATATATGAGATTATTACTTTGATTATTATATATGTTTGCATGTTTACTTTAATAATCGTGTCCCTAATACTTATGAAGCACTAGTATGAAGTCTAATGGATAATCATGTGATGATTATATGCATGGAGATGCACATTAGATTCATGGGTACTTGTTAGAGAACAAGGTACTGGACTTGACCCATTATGAGATTTATGTCATGGTCGAATGTCATAATTAAATCTCATATAGTCATATCATTGATATCCTTTCGACACGAGATTATCATTGTCTTCCACTCGATGAATATTATGTTTGATATAGTTTAACGTTGTCTTTAACCTGATAACAATAAGGGCTATTATTGGCATGATATGATTCTTGTTGGGAAGAATGATAAGTCAAGATGGAAATTTGTCCCTCGTAAAGAGAGATGTTTGCTTGGCCACTCGTAAGTAAGATTGATGATGTACATGGCCATGTCCGAATGAATTAATGTGATTAATTACATTCGATTGATCAATTTACTTAGTAACGAGAAAGCATTGAACAATATGAGTTGACGTGGACCATGACTCATGTTCAATATAACATCGTGTGACAATGGGATTGTGATATGTTCTATGTAGGAAAATCGAACTTGATATTATATTATTTGGGTAGGCATGATGGCTTGCTAGAGTCCGCTCATGTCTTATGAGGATCGATGTGATCGAACTCATTGCCAACATAATATAGTCCTATGGGGTCACACGCATCGAACGAATTGTCAAAAATGAGAATTATGGAATCTCGGGCTCATGGGCGACCGCCTGGGTATGCCATGGGCGACCGCCCACAAGTCAATAGTTGGCTTTGGGCGAACGCTCAATGGTTATGGGCGACCGCTCATGATTATTCGAAAACTGTGCATTGGAGACTGTGCAGGTGGGCGACCGCCCATGCCCATGTGGGCGACCGCCCATAACGGATTTCGAATAAGGGTGAAAGCACTGGACAACTGTGCGACCGCCCATGCCTTGGTGGGCGACCGCCCATGTCCGTCTGGGCTGAAACCGGTTTTTGATTAGGGTTATTAATAGGGTATAATATTTATAATGTATAAATACTATCCCTCTTCAACCCTAGCAAATTAAGTGACGAAAATTGGGTTTATAGAAACACCAATTGAGAGATTTCAATTGAGAATTGAAAATCAAAACTACACCAATTCCATAATACCTTATAGATTGAAAGGAGTTTCAATCAGGGATCTAGCAATCTACCTTAGAATTGTTCTAGGGTTCGTTCATCGCGTGGATACACATAGAGGATCTTCGCTATTCAAGATCTTTCGTTCGTGATTCATTGATCGTTCATCGAGGATTCATAAGATCAACAATCTGGAGTTGGAACGCGTTTATCAAGGACAAAAGCATTCAAGGTTGGTATTTCTATTTCATCTTTCTTAATTATTCATCTAGAACGGATTCTAGGGCTTGGGGTTTTTCGAGTTATTGCATTATTCCGCTGCGCATGGACCCTCGAAACCCAACACAATGACCTTGAGAGGATGATCGTTTCCCAAGCGAACAACCCCAAAATCACCCGGAACATACTGCTCCATTCTTTCTGCACTGGTGCATGAATGAAACGTCGAGCCTGAATCCAAAACCCACGAATCTGAATCAAGCTCCCACCCAAGATTAATACGTCGCCATCTCCTCAAGAACATTCAATTCCTTCGCTCTGCCTGACCGCTTCGGACAACTTCTCCTAAAGTGCCCCTTCTCCCCACAATCATAGCAAGTAATCACCTTCTTGCCACCCTTACTCTTTTCACCGACATTTAGTGCTAGCCCCGATGTCCCACCCTTGCTCTTCCTACGAATTTCTTCGCCAAGAATCACATCAACGACATCCGCAAACTTCAGCTTCACTTTTCCTGTTGAAACGTTAACTGCTATCGCAGTCGTATCCCAACTTTCCGGCAAAGAAGAAAGTAAAATCAACGCTAGTACCTCGTCATCAAGAGTAACAGCCACGGAAGACAGTTGGGTCGCAGTAGATTTGAATTCACTTATATGCACCATCCGTATGTTCAACAGCTTCCTCATCAGATGAGCCTTGTTCGCCGCCGATGGTGCCTCGTACATGCTCACCAACATCTGTAACATCTCCATGGTAGTCTTCGCCTCCAAAACATTCTTCGCCACATCCTTGGTCAACGTTTGCCTAACAAGCCCTAACGCTTTTCGATCCAAGATTTCGAATTTTGCTTCCTCTATGTCCGCCGACTTTTCTTTTAATGGTAGATACAAATCCTTGTTCCACAGAACATCCTCGATTTGTGTTTCCAAAAATTGAAATCCGTCCCATCAAACTTTTCGATCAACACCTTATTACCATCCTCCAAAGCTCCCAAGAAATCCATAGCAAAAGACCAGCCAACCAATGATTCGACAAAACCAAGGGCTCTGATACCAGTTGTTGTGAATTACCGCAGCGGAACAGATCCAAGCTAGGAGTAATAATAAGAGCAACACACACGAAAAAGTAAATCACACACAAAGGAACACACAAGAATTGTTAACCCGGTTCGTTGCAACAACAACTACGTCCGGGGGCGCTACCAAGCCAAAATATTCACTATAATATTTTCCGATGTTACAATTTGTCTCTAGGCTATCACATGTATTTATAGGGAAACAATAAATCAAATCCTAGTAATAAAAGGATTCCTACTCAAGAAAGTAATCTTCTTTCTTCACAAGTCCTTCAAAATATTACTACCAAAAGGAATCACCAAGCAAGAGGAGATCTCGTCAAGATAGGAAACCAAATCAGCCCAAAATCGTGGCCAGCGCGGCCCGCAAGGCCCAAGGCCCGGCCCAGCCAACCCACACATGCGGTCAGCCGCACATGCGGTCAGCCGCACATGCGGTCAGCCGCACAGCCAAAACCGCAAAACCCTTTTGCTCCGATGAATTTGAGCCCCATCTCACCAACTCCTCCGACCGCGGTTCAAATCCTTTATCCATGGTTTTGACTCCACATCCCAACACCAGCCACATTTTGGGACATCTTTAGACTTTATTATTCTCTTTTCCAAGTTTTAAATAAGAAGACAAGGATTCAATCAAGGTTTTATTTATTATCTTTTATGGCTATTCATAGCTAAATTCTTGATTCGTGGATTTGGTGATTAACAATTGGATCTTTATGCTAAGGTTTTAATTCTTTCTATCTCTTTCTCATTATTGTTCTTCTTAACATTTTCATTATTGTTCTTAGGCTTCAATTGTATGTTAAGATACTTTTGGAGGCAACGGCGCCAAAAATATGATGAAGGAAATCTCCCTCTTATTAAAATTACCTAACAATTACACTAGTTTATCAATGTAGTAATATGCACAATGCAAGGGTCGAATCCACATGGATTAAAGTGGAACAATTATATTTTATTAGTGTAGAAAAGTAATAAAAAATGGGGGTTTGATTGAGCAATTATTATCCTAAGAAAGCAAAAACAAAACAAGTAAAGAAATCAAGTAAGCAAAGGATTTATGGATTGAGGATCATAACAATTGTCTCTCTGTGCTATTTAAATCATATATAAGAATTCAATCTCATTCAAGGGTTCGTTCACATAAATATATGGTTGGGACGTTTGGTGTGCGGATTGCAATCCTAATATCTCTATCTTGTTTATACCTTCTTGGTATGTTGGTACAAACATTCAGGATATTCAATTTAAAATATAAGACATAAGAACCTAGATTCGTTTGACTCCTTCGTCTATTGTCAATTAAATCTAATCTTTTCAACAGTGGTCAATGTATAAATCAACCACGTGAGTGCAACGATTTATACTCAAATAAATTCAAAGGTCAAAATTATCTTAACATACAATTGAAGCCTAAGAACAATAATGAAGAATGTTAAAAAGAACAAGAATGAGAAAGAGATAGAGATAGAAAGAATTAAAACTTTAGCATAAAGATCCAATTGTTAATCACCCAATCCACAAATCAAGAATTTAGTTATGAATAGCCATATACAAGATAATAAATAAAACCTTGATTGACTCCTTGTCTTCTTATTTACAACTTGATAAAGAGAATAATAAAGTCTAAAGTAAAGATGTCCCAAAACGTGGCTAGAGTGTCTTATTTATACATGGGATTTCCTGAAACACTACTGCTGCATCCTCAACAGCCTTCAAATTTGCATACAAATCAATCAAAGCACTACCCACGAACACACTAAACACCCATCCAGATTTGTTTACCAAACCCCACATTCTTAACCGAAGAACAAGCAGTTAAAGAACCACACAAAGCATACATATCTATAGGAACGCCATTAACGTACATAAAAGAAAAGGTCTTGAGAGCTAAAGAAGGATACCCCTCGTGACAGAAACAAGAAATGATTGAATTGAAGGGTAATGGGTTTGTGGAATTGTTGAAGTTTTCCCAAAATATTAAACACTCAATACTATACTAGATACGCCACCTTTATTCTTATTTTACCCTTTAAAATCTCTAAATAAATTAACAAAACATACACAAAATATGGATTCCAACATCTCACCATACCCACCCAATTCATTATTCTAGTAAATGAAAACAATTTGTAGCCTTTGAAGAAATTGCCTTAGTCTCATGATGTCCACTATAGTTTATTTCGGAATTTAGTATTTCAACTGTCACGAGGAAGAATGACGTAAAATATATTTTTGATGCCCTGTGATTTTGAGTGATTGGGCCGGCTCATTGATATTTGAATACGTTGGAATAACTATTACACAATGAAATGGAAAATACAGAAAACTAATTTAAAACAGAAATATAAAAGAAAAGAGAAGAAAATGGATTTGTCGTTGAAGTCCGAGTCGTGTGACATCACTCTCCTTAAGACAAATTTCGCCCCCTCACCACGTTGTGCTTGAGATTGTACGGAACGATTGCCTCCCAGGATGAAACGGATTAACCGGACGGTGGTTGCACAATAATACCTCGGGCGAACTGAAGTCAAATGCTTGGACGATATCACCACAAATGCAATGCAAGAGGCCAAGAGAAAGATTATCAATATGCTGCGAAAATGATAGTAGAGAGAATCTGGAGATTTTGTGTGTTGTGTTCTTGTTATTGTTGTTCTTCCTTGTTATATCAACCAAGGGAAAATAAAACTGCCAGAAATTAAAACAATGTTTTAATTTCCTTCATCAATACCATTATTGAAATAAATTCAATCAATTAGCTCATAATGCAAGACAGTTACACAACCCTTTGAGTCCTTGTGGCAGTTACACATTTATGTGAAATCATTAGGAACATTTCTGGCTCAGAACAGTTTCAGCGTATGCAGCTGCTGGGAACGAGGCGCCCGCCTCGTGGAGTGTCTCAATGGGGCGGCACCTACTGGCCTCCAGGCGGCCGCATCGCACTGGTCCAGGCGCCCGCCTCACTTTGGTTCAACTGGGCAGCCTTGGTCTGCATTCCAGGCGTCCGCATGGGTCAGGTCCAGGCGTCCGCCTCACTGTGGGCTCGCGCGGACAGGCTATTTCGAAGCTACATTCGTGTCCGCAGGACGCGCATGCACATGAGTTCGGTAGCCCGAAGCCTATTTCGGTCCATGATTTGCACCCCCCCTGCGCACCTGTGCGCGAGAGAGAGCCTCTATGTACCACAATCTTACTCCCTACTAAAGTGTAGGAGTATATAAACTAAGCCACTTTTTCATTTTTTTTGAATGTGGGATAAACACATTTTTCCATTTTCAATCCATTTACTTTGAGCCTTAATATCTCATTCATCCCTCAACCATTTTGGACAAATGAATATATGATTTCAATGTACTCATGGAGTAGAACACAATCCAACAATCAATTTGTCATTTTGACAAATAACTAATTAAGAAAATAACTAATTATTTCCTTCAAAACACACTTTTTCCAACAATCCCCCACATGAAGGAAATAATGAAGAAATTGGTGATAAAGTCCGGCAGACGAAAACTTGCATACGAAGATGTGGGAATGCCCATTGAATCTTCGCTCGTACAAGCATATTTATTCTACTCGCAAATCGATAGACGCGATGTCCTTGAATCGTTATGCTTTTTGTATAGCCAATCATATGCTTGACACAAGTATCATCCTAACATACTTCAATTCTCATAGCGATGTTCGATCATGGCCTTGAACATACGCCTAGTTCTGCGAGAGGGTCTAAGAATTGAGCCTCACACAATTCTCCTCGAAGCGGACCCACTTCTCTCTCACATATGTGATTTCTTAAAGGTAACCCGTATTACCCCACTCGAATTTTTGACGCGTAAGAATCATTAAAAGCCATTGGCTTATCCTTGTCCTTTCGGGATGTCACTAATAGGAATGGACTTGGGGTTGATTCCCCCACAGTGACGCTACAAGTCTTTTAACAGTTAGGTGGTTCCATTGAATCTAGTTCTTGGGATCTCCAGTCATCTAGATTGGGTTTTTCGCTGTGTTTAACTTTTAAGAGGCTTAAGTCCCATTTCCCTCGTCGAGCTTTCAACTAACTCTCTATTTAACCCTTTGATTAATGGATCCGCTAAATTTTCCTTTGACTTAACATAGTCAATGAATATTGTGCCAGTTGAGAGTAGTTGTCTAATGGTATTATGTCTTCGATGAATGTGTCTAGACTTATCATTATACATATTATTGTGTGCCCTTCCAATCGCTGATTGGCTATCACAATGTATACATATTGATGGCACGGGCTTTGTCCATCTTGGAATATCTTCTATAAATTGGCGTAGCCATTTGGCTTCTTCACCACATTTATCTAACGCTGTAAACTCAGATTCCATCGTGGATCTAGCTATAATCGTTTGTTAGAAGACTTTCATGATATATATGCTATTTCTAATGTGAATACAAATTCGCTCGTAGACCTTGAGTCTTTTATATCAGATATCCAATTAGCATCGCTATACCCTTCAATTACCGCTGGATGTCTAGTATAGTATAAAGCATAATCTCGAGTATATCTTAAGTACCTCAGTACTCTCACTATACCATTCCAATGTTCCGCTCCAGGATTACTTGTATACCGACTTAGTTTGCTAATCGTGTAAGCAATATCTGGTCTAGTACAACTCATTAAGTACATTAGACTTCCAATGATTCTCGAATATTCAACTTGAGAAACTGAGTCACCTCTATTCTTTGATAGATGTTGACTCATGTCAATTGGGGTTCTAGCAATAGCTAAGTCACCCTTGTTGAATTTCTCAAGAATCTTATCCACATAATGTGACTGGCTTAAAGCAAGTCCATTTGATATTCTTGAAATTTTCACGCCAAGGATTACATCGGCTAACCCCATATCTTTCATGTCAAACTTTGAGTTCATTATGTCTTTAGTGGACTTTATTATTTTATCACAGCTTCCTATGATAAGCATGTCATCTACATAAAGACATAAAATGACATAACCATTTCCCATGTCTCTAACATATATACATTTGTCACATTCATTTATTTTAAATCCACTTTCCATCATGGCTTGATCAAAATTTTGATGCCATTGTTTTGGTGCTTGTTTCAAGCCATACAATGACTTTACTAACTTGCACACTTTATTTTCTTGCCCCGGCGCAGAAAATCCTTCGGGTTGCTCCATGTAAATTTCCTCTTCTAAATCCCCATTTAGAAAGGCTGTTTTAACATCCATTTGATGTACTTCAAGATTCCGCAATGCGGCTATTGCAAGTACAATTCTTATGGATGTTATTCTCGTAACCGGAGAATATGTATCAAAGTAATCAAGGCCTTCCTTTTGCTTGTAACCTTTAATTACAAGTCTTGCCTTATAATTGTCAATTGTTCCATCCATCTTCATTTTCCTTTTAAAAATCCACTTATATCCTAGTGGTTTGCTTCCCGGAGGAAGATCCACTAATTCCCAAGTGTGATTTTGTAAAATGGAATCAATCTCACTTTTAATGGCCTCTTTCCACAAAGGTTCTTCCGAAGAGCTCACGGCCTCTTTATAACTTTGTGGTTCACTTTCAAGCATATAGGTTAGAAAATCTGGGCCAAAAGATTTTTTTACCCTACCTCGTTTGCTCCGTCGAGGTTCTATCTCCGATTCATCATTTCCATCATTTTCATCATGATGATTTCTTCCTTCTACTTCTTCTTCTTCTATTGAATCATGTCTCCATTTAGATGAACTTGCCTCATCTCTTTTGCATGGAAACACATTCTCAAAGAAAGAAGCATTTCTTGACTCCATTATAGTATTCTTGTGTATATCTTGAATTTTCGATTCATACACAGGAAACCTATAAGCACTACTATTGTGAGCATACCCAATAAATATGCAATCAATAGTTTTTGGTCCAATTTTCACCTTTTTGGGAGGAGGTATTGAAACCTTTGCAAGTCACACCCATACTCGCATATATTGGTATGATGGCACTCTTCCATGCCACAATTCATAGGGGCTCTTATTTATTTTCTTTCGGGGCATTTTATTTAACACATAGGGGCCGTTTGGTAGGTCGATAAATGACCGGATAGGATTATTAGTCCAATAAAAGTATGTTTGGTAGATTAAATGTAACCGTAGTAATTATCCAAAGTACAACTTAGATAAGCATCTGAACACCTCTTATCCCCTTCTTATTTATCCTTAAAATGGGTGGTATTATTAATCCCTGGATTAATAACCTCCTCCCTATTAATACATGCTAATCCTATCGGCCTACCAAACGAGCCCATAGTTTACCGACAAGACGGCCTCTCCCCACATGTTATCCGGTAACCCCGAACTTATTAACATGGCATTCATCATGTTCTTTAAAGTCCAATTTTTTCGCTCGGCAACTCCATTGGATTGTGGGGTGTATGGTGGTCTTGTTACATGTTTTATTCCATGTTGAGCACAAAAGCCTTCAAAAGGGAATTCATACTCACCACCACGATCACTTCTTATGACTTTTATTTTCCGGTTGAGTTGATTTTCAACTTCATTTTTATAGAGAACAAATTTCTCTATAGCCTCATCTTTACTTTTGAGAAGATACACATAACAATATTTTGTGTTATCATCAACAAAAGTCATAAAGTACTTATTGCCCCCTCGTGTTTGTGTTGACTTGAAGTCACATAAATCCGTATGAACCAACTCAAGTGGTTCATTATTTCTTACAACAGAATGAAACGGAGGTTTTGTAAACTTTGCCTCTACACAAGTTTCACATTTATGTTTGTAGTCTATTTTATATTTTGGTATGCAATTCTTGTTAATTAATCTACGTATAGTATCATAATTAACATGTCCTAGTCTACCATGCCACAGATTGTAAGACTCAAGCAAGTAAAGGGAATAATTATTCTTATTCATTTCATTTATCTTAGGCTTATTAGCCATTACATTGCCTTTTACAAACATAGCACTAAGCTTAAACATACCATCACAAACATATCCTTTGCCTACAAACATTCCACTTTTAGACAAAGTAACCATATCGGATTCAAACACAACACGAAAACCATGCTTAATCAAAAGCGATCCGGACACCAAATTTTTCCAGATTTCGGGAACATAGAGCACATTGTTGAGAGTCAACTCTTTCCCGAAAGTCAACTTCAGCACCACCTTTCCTTGATCTTTCACATCGGAAGTCGCAGAATTTCCCATGAACAATTTCTCACCATTTCAAGGGCTTCAAAACTACTAAACATTTCCTTGTTGGAACAAACAAGCCTAGTAGCACCGGTGTCAATCCACCACTGATTTGGGTTTGAACCCACCAAATTTACCTCAGAAATTACTGCCGCCAAATGCATATCGAAAACTTCATTCGAGATGACATCAACCATGTTAGCTTGCTTCTTTGGCTTTCTGCACTCGGAAGACTTGTGGCCCACAATACCACAATTGTAGCACGTTCCACCGAACTTCTTCTTGGAGATTCCTCCCTTTGGTTTCAAATTAGAACCTTTTCTGGGCACAAACTTGCCTTTGGCCTTGCCATTGGCCTTGGAGCTATCAACATGCTCCACCACATTGGCTTTCGCCACAAGAAGATTATTCAAATTTTCCGCATATTCTCTTCCTCAATTCGAAGACGAATAGCAAGCGCTTCAACATTCATTTCCTTTCGTTTATGTTTAAGGTAATTCTTGAAATCTTTCCAAGCGGGAGGCAACTTTTCAATTATTGCCGCCACTTGAAAGCTTTCACTAATTACCATTCCCTCGGCATGAATTTCATGAATTATTATTTGTAACTCTTCCACTTGACTTTTAACAGTTTTAGAGTCCACCATTTTGTAATCGAGAAAACGGCCCACAATGAATTTCTTTGTGCCCGCGTCATCGATCTTATACTTATATTCCAAGGACTCCCATAGTTCCTTTGCAGTTTTCTTAACACTATACACATTGTATAGCGTATCCGACAATCCATTGAGGATGTAATTTCTGCAAAGAAACTCCGAATGCTTCCAAGCATCAAGAGCCGAGATGGCTTGCACATCCGTCTCATTCTCACCCAACTGTGGCGGATCTTCCTTAAGAAATCTCGCCAAGTTCAAGGTAGTCAAATAGAAGAGCATCTTTTGTTGCCAACGTTTAAAGTCTTGGCCAACAAACTTTTCCGGTTTCTCACCATGGTGGTTCGAAACCGTTTGGACAACCACCCTTTGAGGGTTGGTTTCCACTCGAAGCGCTTCCTCCACACGAGGATTCCCGGAATTGTTCCCAGCATTGGTTCCCATGGTGTTCGATTCAGTAGCCATCTGAAACGAAACAAACAATTTTAGTTCACTGTTTTAAAAAGTTTTCTTCCAACGAAGAGACAGAAATTTGTCTTAAGATTGTTGGAATAACTATTACAAAATGAAATGGAAAATACAGAAAACTAATTTAAAACAGAAATATAAAAGAAAAGAGAAGAAAATGGATTTGTCGTTGAAGTCCGAGTCGTGTGAAATCACACTCTCCTTAAGACAAATTTCGCCCCCTCACCACGTTGTGCTTGAGATTGAACGGAACGATTGCCTCCCAGGATGAAACGGATTGACCGGACGGTGGTTGCACAATAATACCTCCGGCGAACTGAAGTCAAATGCTTGGACGATATCACCACAAATGCAATGCAAGAGGCCAAGGGAAAGATTATCAATATGCTGCGAAAATGATAGTAGAGAGATTCTGGAGATTTTGTGTGTTGTGTTCTTGTTGTTGTTGTTGTTCTTCCTTGTTATATCAACCAAGGAAAAATAAAACTGCCAGAAATTAAAACAATGTTTTTATTTCCTTCATCAATACCATTATTAAAATAAATTCAATCAATTAGCTCATAATGCAAGGCAGTTACACAGCCCTTTGAGTCCAGTGCACCCGCCTCGTTTTGGTTCAACTGGGCAGCCTTGGTCTGCATTCGACCCAGGCGTCCGCATGGGTCAGGTCCAGGCGTCCGCCTCATTGTGGGCTCGCGCGGACAGGCTATTTCGGAGCTACATTCGTGTCCGCAGGACGAGCAAGCACATGAGTTCGGTAGCCCGAAACCTATTTCGGTCCATGATTTGCACCCCCCTGCGCACCTGTGCGCGAGAGAGAGCCTCTATGTACCACAATCTTACTCCCTACTAAAGTGTAGGAGTATATAAACTAAGTCACTTTTCCATCTTTTTCGAATGTGGGATAAACACATTTTCCCATTTCCAACCCATTTACTTTGAGCCTTAATATCTCATTCATCCTTCAACCATTTTGGACAAATGAATATATGATTTCAATGTACTCATGGAGTAGAATACAATCCAACAATCAATTTGTCATTTTGACAAATAACTAATTAAGAAAATAACTAATTATTTCCTTCAAAACACACTTTTTCCAACAGAATCTTTGAATTGGGCAGTGATGAATATTTTCCTGTCAAGATGTCTTTTAAGAATCTCAAGGTAGACTGCCAGCCAATCCATTCTCAGCTCTCAAAGGAACAAACTGTTTAGTCAAATGTGAGATCATCCATGTTCAACACCGTCTTCAAAGCAAGGGAAGTATGCTTCTTGCCCTCATCAACTTTCCATGGTTCTGACCATCAAAACAAAAAAGAACATGAATGTAAAAAACGACTCGAAGTAAATTGAATTTTTATTTCATAATGAAGAGAAAGTGGGTGAATTAGAAGGCACTCGCATGGTTACCTAGGTGAAGATGAGAGAGGTTGCACTCTGTCAACGAGAATGCTTATAGCATTTGTGCCATCTCTGACTTAGCTTTTGCTCTAACTATATTTAGAACTTAGAGGATTTAATGAGAATACATGCTATAGAAACATTTCATCACGTCAATAGGGTTTGTGTAAGTGTCAGTTTCACACTGAAGTCGGTCACACTAATCCTGTTCCTCCCATGTCTTCCTTGCTTTTAACTCACCAAATCCATCTGTTTTAAAGTGACTGTCGTTATCTGAATCCTAAGAGAAAAGGCAAAAAAGGACACTCGTTTTGAGACATAAGTACAAATATTAATCAAGTCATCAAGGGAAATACGATTAATACCATTAAGAATTCATAACTGCAGATTAGCAAATGCCTGTGTATTAGGTGAGAACAGACGCTCTATCTAGTATTTGCTGTGAAGAATTCAAAGAACATCCATTTAAAAGTTTAAGATAGTATAAATCATACTACAATACATTGCTTTTCCTCGCAAGCTATTCTTGAGGAATGAGAAAATAATGAATTCGTATGCACAAAGTTTACCAAAATTTTGCGGCTAAGACCCCATAGTTTATTAACTCATAATCTGCTCAAGCAAGAAGTGACATCAATGAATATATCCTCTCTGCAAGGAATTGTCGAACCACCCATGAGGTGTTCATATCCAAATTCTTCCTCGGCTTGACTTGGCAATTCCTCGTAAGATAAATTATAAAGACTCAACTGTAGGAAAAATATTAGGCTGAAAGATTTTGAGTAAGAACTCTTTTTTAGAATTTGTGAGGATTTGTGTTGTTAATATGATTACTTCCATGGGTACTTATAGATTTCACTAACGAGCCTGTAATTCAAAAATCAGGAACAGGTTGCGAAAAAGGCACAGCCAACCATATAATTCAAGACAATGGTGTCCTACCAAATTGAGCCACCAGTTACACCAGCCCTTTGATCATGGTTGACCCCTTGGCTCAGAAACATGTTTGAGACTGTCTTGACCAACAAATATACACAATATCATAACATGTAATACTCCCTCCGTCCCACACTTTTTTATTGTTACTTTGAAAATGAATTTTGAGTAATAATTTTAGGTTAATTTAATTTTTCTAATGAAAAACTAAAAAGTGTTATTGATAGTATTTATAATGATGTAACAATAACAATTTTAAAATTTTTATACTTAGGTATAAGAGTAACTTTTTTCACACTTTCTTAAAAAAATATAAGAATATCTCATATTAATTTTATCAACCAATTTGCTTATATGTTTAAAAATAAGATTAAAAATACTCTTATAACTAAGGTGTATGAGTAATTTTTTTGAACTCTCAATTTTTAGTAGTCCCAAAAAAAAAAAAAAAGCCAAAATGTCCTTTGGATATCCAAGTGGCCGAACAACTACTTTTAGGTATCATTAATCCAAGCCCAGCTCTTGAAATGACCATTAAGAAAACAAGTAGTCCATTTTATTGTCAATCCATTTATACTCAATATCTGATCTGTTTCACCCTAAAAATTTCACTCAGCATGTTCTACATCTTAATCATCCAACTTGAGGTAACGTCTTGATTTACATCTTGAACTAACGCCTTGAAATTATTCAATCACATCGACAGAATACGACGTGATTTATCGGCTTCAGGGCGTAGTGTTCTAATAGTCAGCACGCCAGCGACCTCACCTCTGCAGCCTAGAACTCTTTTTTCTCAGATGCTGGGCCAAGTGCAAGGAGCGGTCAAGGCAATATGTCTATGGCCAGCGTTGTTCAGACTGAAAGCACCACTGTTACGTCCAACCCGGTTCCGTTATCAACATGTTTTACCTTTGCAACCCCACCTCCTATGGGGCAAACATGGAGTTTTAATATGCTGAATACTCCTTCAATCCATTTATTGCCACTAACCCTGTTGCAGATAACACCCTCGCAAGGGAAGTGCAGCACTTCAAAGATATTCTCATGAAGGTTCCAGGAGTCACCTTACCATTCAACTTAGCATCTCCAACCAGCCATCATGATTCACGCTTTGTTCCTGTCATAGCTGGAGTGGAGATCCCTAAAAGATTCCAAGTACCTCCCTGTAAGTACCCCAATCTGGATCACCCCCTTTCAAACACACGGGAAACACCGCAGACTCATCAACACAGTCTCGACGACCCCTCTCACTCAAAACCCTCTCTAAACCCCCAACCAAACCAAGGGAGGAGCCTTTCTGGGATAAAAAGGGACAAAAGGACCTTTCAGGAATTTTCAGGAAATTGGAAAAGCAATAATGGTCCGTACGGACCTCTTTGCTTTAATAATTACTGAATCTTCTTAAAGTCCACAATATTTCCTCAAATCCCGGGGAAAATGATTACCCTCATGCTTAGTTGGTCCGTACGGACCTCTTTGCATGCAAGATGGTCCGTACGGACCTTATTGCATAGGGAACACCATAATTACAGAATATTCACCATCATCACATATTCCCTCAAATCGAGGAAAACCAAAATTCTGGATAACCAGGGAGGTCCGTACGGACCTCTTTGCAATTTTTTCCTACTATAAATAGAGGGCTCCCCTCCCATTTTCGTACACACCTCCCTCTTCTCTCTTCCTCCCTTAGCCTTCGGCTCCCCTCTAAGTCCTCTCGAGGCATTCCCGGCCCCTTTCGGATCCTTCCGAGGCCTTCCGAGCCCCTCGTGGTGCTCCGAAGCCTCCCCGAGCGCTCCCGAGACGCTCCGCGCTGCCCCGAGGCACTCTCGAGGTACTCTGAGGCCCCTCGTGGTACTCCGAGGCCTTGCACAGTCTTTCCACGGTGTCCCGGCTCTTTCCAAGTCAAACCGACGATCCCAAACCACGCCGAAACTCTGCCCGAGTGACTTCTGCCACCACAACGCACGCCGAACCTCTGCCCCGAGTGATCCCGACGATCCCCACGCACGCCGAACCTGCGCCCGAACGCAGCCTCGCAACCTCAACTCACGCCGAAACTTTGTCCGCGGACAACCGGCATCTCCGAAGCAATCCCGATCCGTCAGGAACGCTACTCCGACCTCAAACACTATTCCCCAGCGGAAGACAGACACGAACCAACATTGGTAAGGCTTCCTTCCATCACTATTTCAATACATTTCCATACATAGCATACAATGTAGACATCCGATACAGCATGCATTTTTAAAAGCACACACACACACACACACAACATTTAAAGGATATTAGGGGTATCCGAAAGACTCGTTTTACGAGGCGACTCGGGTGAGCTCTAATATTCTAATATTCTCTTCCCGAGGAGTCATCTGACCTCCGAACTCAAAATCTCATCACACAAAAACAGTTTAAAATTATCTTTAAACTGATGCCCTTTTTCAATGTTTTGGGCTTAATAAAAACGGCGTGGCGACTCTACAAAAATGCGAAAGCAAAACGGCGAGAACGAACCGCTCCAACGCGAAAGATTGCCAGATGCCGGGGCTGCGAAGCCTGCTCGGATCCGGGCTATTTCAGTTGGCGACTCCGCTGGGGACTATTTTGTTTTAAAAACTTTTAAACAAAACAAAAGATTTTTAAAACGATGATGAGGGTCAAACTTTCATTTTACCCCCTCCTTTAACTGTTGTGTGTGTGTGCACGTGCTTTACTTTTTATTTTACAAAAAAAATAAAAATACAAAAAAATGCATCAATATACATCTGTGCATACATTTAAAATTCTTCAAAAACTTCTGTTTTACTCAGAAAAAGAATTTTAGAGACCGCACACTACGCGCATCGCCGCCTCGGTTACACCGCACACTACTCACACCGCCGCCTCGGTTACACCGCACGCTACGCGCACCGCCGCCTCGGATACACCGCACACTACAACCTCAACCCGGAGTGGTCTCGGTTGCGGTCCGTTTGGTCTTCCTAGGCCTCTTGGACGCGCACGGGATCATTCCAAACATCCCATCCTAGCCAAGCGTCAACCCACACGTTTGAGTCTTGAGTCACACTCGTCCGGACTCGGTTGGTTTTTACCCAGTCCGTGTCATACGGCTGGATACATATACCATGCCGGCCATTTTTCTGAGTCAAGGCTCGGAACTCAAGATCCCTTGCGCAAGCAAAGCGATGAAAGGTCATGCTAAAATCTTGACCTGATCTTGATTTCCGAAGCTACACCCAGACGATGTTCCGTCCCGGATATACATCCATGCTCACATGACACCATGTCATCACGCCTTTGATACGTCAGCCATGACAATATGACCCAGCCAACGCCTAACGTCACAGATCCCTTGCGCAAGCAAGGTAAAGAGAGGTCATGCCGAACTCTTGACCTGATCTTGACTCAGTGGCCGGCTCGGTTCACTATTCACATGGCTAACGCATCAAAACGAACATGACAGGCTCGGTCCTTAGGTTCGATTTTTCTTTTAGGCCGGTGGAAACCGCTTGCACTATAGGACCCTCGCCTGGGGCTGTCCACCCCGGGATGTCGAAATACAGGTGCAAAACGAGGGGCTTATAGCCGCACAGATGGTCTCCACTGACCCAGGATCTAGCATAGTTGCGAAAAAGAAGAGCAATCTTTTCCAACCTACCTAGGATTCTGAGAAAACATGTTTTAAGTAAATTAAAACAACAAAAAAAAAAATCATAAAAGAAACGGAAACCGCATGCCACGTGAGCTTTCCCCCTTTTATCCCGTTAGGCCATTCCTGTGTCTAAACCTTGCCCATCACCCCCTCCAGCTAACAGAGAGTGGTCGAGAGTACCCGGGAACCCGTCTCCCAGTGTCAAAACAGCAAGGTCCTACCTCCTTCCCAGCTCTGTCACCAGGACAGTCCGTCAATTCCCCATGGCCAAGTCAGTGGATAACAACGATGAGAACGGGACCTTACCCCCAAGAAATTTCCCAACATTGGAAGAAGTTTGGCAGGTCCTCATGGCTATTGAGAAACGTCAAGGTGAGCAACAAGCCTGGATCGAAGGTGCCATGCACCACTTCGGAACATTAGCCACCCA
Source organism: Adenophora triphylla var. japonica (assembly GCA_022495995.1). Taxonomy (NCBI): domain Eukaryota; kingdom Viridiplantae; phylum Streptophyta; class Magnoliopsida; order Asterales; family Campanulaceae; genus Adenophora; species Adenophora triphylla. The sequence continues at coordinate 385,509 of JAFEMH010000074.1, forward strand.
ATTACCTGGGGCTTCCCAAGTCATGACTGCTCCTACAGCCTCTAACATCTCTCATTGTCTCCCAGAAGTCAACCTGTTACCCTCATGTGAGCCATGCAGTTATGACGAAAGGCCACAAGACCTTCCAGAGGAAAGCCGGCCCATCCAGCCTCCTGAGGTCCCGGTACCACCGCCGAACAACGAACACATCTGGTGGGACGTCTGCGATTGCAGTGCTTGTCTGGAAATGGAATTCCAGGATGCAATGAACGAGGTCCGTCCTCGACGAAAGAAGAAGCTATCTTCTCAACAAAAACTGAACAAGAGGTATGAATCCGGTGATCCCACCGTCAGAACCCTTGGAGAACCCTCAGAAAGTTTGACTACTATGTCATCTACTCCAAAGAAGTCTAGCTCGCACAAGGCCATGGCAACGTCTCGCTCTATGATCAGCTGGGACGAGCTTCGCACCGCCACCGAAGGCCCGAGGGTCCAGATAATCCAACCCCGTCTTGGGAAGATCTCAAAGCCACTATTGACGCTTCAAGAAAAGCCATGACAAAGTGAACGAATTGAAATGCGCACCGGCCTTACGCCAATCGGGCTCCTCCCACTACGTAAATAGGAGAGACAAGCAAAACCATAAGTCCAGAGGTGAATGTTCGACACGTTCCTGGTCAAATCCCAGTGAATCCTCCACGGACGGACAAAAGGCCAGCCCATACCCGAGCCACGAACCGAAAAGGGACCCTACGCCAAAGAAGCCGAAACCTTGGACCCAAAGGCCGAAGATCCTGTCTTGACACGGCTCAAGCGCACTCAGCTAACATCTCGCTCCGGTCCTTACTCACTTCATCTTACCCGCACAAGCTCAAGTTGGAAGAAAGCACGGCCCAGACCATGGTTCCCATCACAAGGACACCCGATGAAGCGGTTCGAGATGATTGGCAACGTCAATTACAAAGCAATATCATCACCTTCACAGAGCTCGACCTTCCAAAATTTGGGGGCGACCATAACGAGCCTCTCTACATAACTTGATTCAACTGGACGAGCGCCGTCTCCCTCGGGTCTTGGTAGATGGGGGATCATCCATGAACGTCCTTCCCGCCAAAATGATGGATTTGCTAGGGATCAAAGCAACTGATCTAAAGCCCTCGACTCAGGCAATCAAGGCATACGACTCAACATCCCGCCCAGTCTTGGGAATAGCCACCTTGAACCTGTGGTTTGGAAAACAAATGGTCCCGACGGATTTCCAAGTCATCGACATCCCGATCACATTCACTGCCATTTTGGGACGCCCTTGGCTACACCAGATCAATGGGGTGGCATCCACTCTTCATCAGTGCGTAAAGTTCGTCCAAGGAACAGATCTTACCAACATCTACGGTGATAGCATAGTCAACGAAAGGATCGACACAAACGGCGTCCCGGTCTTAGAGATCAAACCCGACGATGATGGCATGATGCTAACAGGGTTCACCATCGAAAGCCCAAAGGCCCAAGTATGCCACATAGACCTGCCTTTGATTTGGGACAAGATCCCTCCCCCGATGAAAATGATGAAGCACATGAACTACATCCCGGGGCTCGGTTTGGGAAAACGCCATCAGGGCACTCAACAGATCATCAATATCAAAGAACAGAATACCCTACACGGCCTGGGATACTCTCCTACTCCCGAACACATTGTGGAGGACAAGCGAGCTGCACGAAAATGCTCCGCAGATAACAAAAGAGGCTTGCACGCCATCTCCGATCTTCGTCCCCTACAGCTTCGACATGACCAAGTACTTCACAAAGAAGGCCGGCAACTTGGAAGAAGATCCGTAAAAGGGAACAGAGCCGATCGGCGCCAAACAAAGCCGGCCGACAACCATGGACAAGCTCCAGCAGTAACCTGGCAAGATTCAGAGGCCTCAAGCCAAATCCCGTCCGAAGAGCATTCCTCGACACACCGCCCCCGCCGGATCCACAACCACCACTATTCACAATGAATTTTGGTTCGGAAAACCCCTCTTTGGCGTAAGAACTCGAAAAACTCTCTCGTCAACACTCCCGCCTTCAACAAACGGGACGAGTCTCGCATTCGAGCTAGTAATGCCCAAGACAAAAGCAAAAGACTCCTCGAGATGATGCTTGGGACGAGCCACCGCTCCACCTCGCTCTTCAAAGAAGAAATCGAGATGCCGTATCTAATCGATTTTGTTTCGATAACTCTGTGATAGCAATGATCGGGAACGGTGACATAAAGCCCTTCAAGCCCCATCTCCTATCAAGCTCATTGCCACTCAATAACCGGGCCACCTTCTCCTGACCCATTGCCAAGAAAAAGGACATGATCGAACAACTTGGTCTCGACCCCTCGAGTCCTAGAGTCCAGTGTCAAAACTCATCCCGAGTCCATTAGCTTTGAATTTGAGTCTCTCGAGTCATCCGATGGCCTCACGCCGAAGATTACGAACTCATTGCCAATAATGTATTCCCGTATGCTCTTAATGAATGCTTCGATCTTTCCGAGTATCCTCTCATTGCATCTTTAACAACCGATAAATTAACTAACACACAAACACAGCTTAATAACGATTCACTTGATAAAGAAGCGGACGCATTAAACGAACAATACATTAAGCACATCTTTAAGCATGTTGTCAAACGAGAGAAAACCGGGCCCAAGCCGCCGAGGAGGTTTTAACCAAAGTGAATTTGGGAACCGCCGAAGAGCCAAAAGAGACGCACATCGGAAGTTTCTTCACCGGCACGAGCTAGACGCATTGATCGCACTGCTCAAAGAGTTCGTGGACGTATTCGCTTGGTCTTACCGAGACATGCCCGGATTAGATCCTAACATTGTAGAGCACCGGATCCCTTTGAATCCCGAGGCTAAGCCCATCAAGCAAAAGCTACGCCGAATCAAGCCGGAATGGTCTTTACAAGTCAAAGAAGAGATCGAAAAAATGCTCCGCGTCGGCTTCATCAGGGTGATCGAGTACCCCACATGGCTCTCCAATATCGTCACGATCACCAAGGCCAATGGAAAAGTACGCTGCGTGGACTTCCGGGATCTCAACAAAGCAAGTCCCAAGGACGATTTTCCACTACCCAACATCGACATGTTGGTAGACACTACAGCCAATTTCGAAGTCAAGTCCTTCGTGGACGGTTTTGCCGGCTACAATCAAATCAAGATGGCCGAAGAAGACCAAGAAAAACAAATTTTCACAACCCCCTGGGGAACCTATCGCTACACGGTGATGCCGTTTCGGACTAAAGAACGCCGGGCTACCTACCAACGGGCAAAGAACCGCCCTCTTCCACGATATGATCCACAAAGAGATCGAAGTGTACGTCGATGACATGATCGTTCACTCAAAGGGATCATATGGACAACACCTCACACTGAGAAAATTCTTCAATCGCCTCCGAAAACACTCAATGAGGCTTAACCCTGCCAAATGCACATTTGGGGTTAGTCGAGGCAAGGTTTTAGGATACATGGTCACCGAGAGAGGCATCGAGGTTGATCCTCAAAAGATCAAGGCTATCATCGAAATGAGACCACCGCAAACTCAGACAGAGGTGAAAAGCTTCATGGGCCGCCTGCAATATATCGCCCGCTTCGTCAACCAATTGACCTCTATGTGCGAGCCAATCTTCAAACTGATGAAGAAGAACGCCGACATCGAATGGAACTCAGAATGCCAAGATGCCTTTGAAAAAATAAAAGCATACCTTGTGAGTCCTCCGATTCTCTGTCCTCCCCACGAGGAAAAGCCACTATTGCTATACCTAACTGTGACCGACACCGCAGTTGGAGCCATGCTCTGTCAAGAAAAGAGGGAGTCACGAGTCAAAAACGCCATCTACTTCGTCAGTAGAAAGTTTCAAGGCAGCGAACTCAATTACTCAGCCCTCGAGAAAACCTGCGCAGCTCTGGTATGGGTTGTCGGGAAACTACGGCACTACATGCAGTCGCACACGGTACACTTGGTTTCCAAAATGGACCCAGTCAAGTACCTCTTCGACAAACCATCTCTGTCAATGAGGCTCGCCAAATGGTCTTTCTTCCTAGCGGAATTTGACATCAAGTACGTAAACCAAAAGTCAATCAAGGGACGGGCCATGGCTGAACAACTGGCTGATTTCCCCACCGACGAGGCTCGAGGCCCCGAACCACAATTTCCAGACGAGGGAATCTTCGCAATCGAAAGCGAAAATCGATGGCAACTGTTCTTCGACGGAGCAGCCAACAAAAAGGGAAACGACATCGGTATGCTCTTGGTAGATCCCAAGGACGAGCACACCCCAATTGCTATAAAACTCAATTTCGAGGTAACCAACAATGCCGCCGAATATGAAGCCTGCGCTGCTGGACTACAAGCCGCACTCGAGAGGAATGTCCAGAAACTCGAAGTTTATGGTGACTCAGCCTTGATCATCAACCAAGTCTCCAACAAGTGGAAAACCATAGACCCGGGCTTGCAAAAATACCATGCCTGCATGGAGGACCTCATCACACAATTCGAAGAGGTCACCTTCCACTACTTGCCAAGAGACCGAAACAGGTTTGCAGATGCCTTAGCCACCTTGGCTTCCCTTGTGGAAATCCCTGAAGGAAAAGCAATCAAACCCTTCAAAGTCGGACGAAAGGAAATTCCTGCCTACTGTTGTGAGATTGAACCAGAACCTAAGCCCGTCAATGAGCCATGGTATAACCAGATCTTCCAATACCTCAAAAACGGGGAAGCCACCTTCATGAACAAGGGAGATCCACACACAGAAAGGGTCAAAACCAAGAGCGTCATGGCCCTGAAACGTCTTGCCTCTCACTTCGTCATCCTCGGGGACATGCTATACAAGAAACGCTACCATGGGCCACTCCTACGCTGCATCAGCCAGGAAGAAGCAAGCAAGTTCATGAACGAAGTCCACAATGGGGCTTGCGGTCCCCACATGAACGCCAGAGCCCTGATGCAAATCATTCTCAGGATGGGCTACTACCGGATCTCCATGGAGGCGGTGCATCCACTTTGTCCGAAGCCGCGACAAGTGCCAACGGTTCTCCAACCTCAATCATCTGCCGCCCCACGATCTCTACCGCATGACTACACCTTGGCCCTTTGCCACTTGGGGAATTGACGTCATCGGAAGATTGCTCCGCCAGCAAGAACGGTCACGAGTTCATCTTAGTAGCCATCGACTACTTCACCAAATGGGTCGAAGCCAAGTCCTACAAGGTACTCACCTCCAAGAAGGTCGTGCAGTTCCTCAAGGAAAACATCATCTGCCGATACGGCATCCCAAATGAGGTCATATCAGACAATGGTTCACACTTCGAGGGGGAATTCGACAGACTGCTGGCTGAATTCAAGATCACACGCCACAAATCTTCTCCCTATCGGCCACAAACAAACGGCGCCGTGGAAGCAAAGAAACAAAACCCTCGAACGGATCATCCGAAAAATGACCACCCGAGGACGAGATTGGCCCGAGAAGATGCACCTTGCACTTTGGGGCTACCGCACATCGCCGTAACGACCACGGGAGAAACCCCATTTGCCCTGACATACGGGATGGAAGCAGTCCTTCCCATCGAACTGGAAATTCCCTCACTCCGAGTGCTGCTGGAAAATGACATCAATGAAGTCGAATGGCTCCGAAGCCGACACGATGAATTGGCTCTGCTAGACGAGCGACGACTAAAGGCCATGGAACATGTCCGAGCCTATCAAAGCAGGATGGCTAGAGCTTTCGACAAGAAAGTCAAATCCCGAGACATCAGGGAAGGTGACCTTGTACTCAAAGAAAAGCCTCCCACTCGAACCAACCCACTGGGAAAATGGGAACCAACATGGATCGGCCCTTTCGTGGTTCAAAAGGTCTTCTCCGGAGGCGCCATGAAGCTGACAGACCTAGACGGCAATCCCTTCTTGAATCCAGTCAACGGAAGCAAACTTCGCAGATACTTCGCCTAAAGAAGAACAACTGTGCATCTCTTGGCACTCCATGTAGTGTCGAACTACGTAGACCTGAGCCCTCTAGTCCGGGGGAACGTAGGCAACCTTAATTGGTCCGGTCTAAAAATACACAAAAAGTCAAAAGTTTGAATGTCAATCAAGACCTCCATCAAGCTACGCACTTTTCAAGAACACGCCTGAACAGTCACCTTGACCAAGTCAAACGACGGCGGCAACATCAAAGGACATCCGAGGGTCACTCAACATCAAACGACTGACTCATGTCTGCTTCCAAGCGAGGGGCTTGTCTTCGCCCTCACGCGCTTCAAAACAAAAAAAAAAAAAAAAAAGAGAGCTCGAGCAAGGTCTCACAAAAAAAAGGAGCTCGAGCAAGGGCTCACAAAAAAAAAAAAGAGCTCGAGCAAGGGCTCACAAAAAAAAAGAAGCTCAAGCAGAAGCTGCAAAAAGAGGTCAAGAGCCCGACGCCAACAAGAGGCAAGGAAGCTGCAAAAAAGACCGTCAAAACGACTTGTCAGGAAATCACTCAACTTCTCAGCCAGGCACAAAGCCTAAGCAAAAGGGATTGCCGTCATAGCCCAGGCCGCTTCAGTCCACAAATGCAACAGAAAAGTCCAAGGACGGACGCCGACAAAGTGCACAACAGAAGCAAAGGCAAACAAGAGATCTTGCGTCTCGACAAAGCTTTAAAAGTAAATCACAAATCACTAACGGTTACAACATTTCTTGATGAGTTCAAGCACGGTCTACTCTCAAGTTCACAACATGCTAAAAGACAGCTTAATACATTTAACTAATAATGTGTTTGCAATGCAATGAATGGATACCTAGGAGGTCATTCCGCGCCATCTGCGCTTGTCCCCTCGCCATTCTTTCCTTTCTTCCCTCGTCCCCGGCGAGTCTTCTTTCGCTCCACGTGAACCAACTCTGCGTCTCTCGGTCAGAGATCGTGGGTCCTCCCGTAGAGTCAAACAATCCAACGGCTCTCGGGGCTTCATTCGCCGTGCTTCGGCTCGGATCTCCTCCTGCGAGTCGTAAAAGAGGACCTCTCCCTGTCGGTCGGTCAACTCTAGTCTCATAGTCAAACAAAGTGTCTCCCGTCACATCCAAAGGGTCGGACCAGGGCTTCGGCACTCCTAAGGCAATAGCTACTACGGCAACCGGGTCCCAGAATCGCTACACGCCTGCTCTCCAAGACCACTTGGGACTACCCAACACGCCGCTCATACCGGGCCAGTGCGAGTCGTCAATACGACACTCTCCCGACGTCTAAGGAGTACCACAGGAGGGAAAGCGGGATACTTCCATACCCTCATAAAATACAAGAAGGCACCTGAAGCTGCCATACAAAGAGGAACTATCTCCGCAGTAGCAAGGTCATCCCAGCCCAACAAAGGCTCCTGCTTCATCCCAAACTGCCGGGAAACAAGCGACGGAATATAGAAGGAGGACCAAGACAAACCTGGAACTCTGACAACATAGGACCCTTCCTGCAAGACCCTCCTAGTCTCAATCCTCCAGTGCAAAACCCACCAGCGGATCTGATGCGTACCAAGCTGTGCCATCCATCTCTCCCAAGCGGACTGATCCATATCCAACACAAGAGGTCGCTGAGCAAATGACCACGGGCTAAACGACGTCGGAGCCTCGGGCATGGCCTGGAGTCTCTCTCGCAGCCACAAGGTGAGCAAAGCGGGGCTTCCCCCTCTCATGAACCGATCCCCAGTCGCCAGACGGTCGATACCATGAAGAGTCTCCCCCAGCACCAACGGGACAATATCATCTCCAGCTCTGCAGTGCCCAACCACATCTAGCAAAGCACCATCGCAAATGCCAAGGGAGCTGACCAGGAAAAGCGTCGCCATCACGCACAAGGCGAATGCGTCCCAAGAGACATCACTCTCATCATCAGCCATGAACCGCTCCGGCAGCTCAGAAATGTCGATATGACCCGAATCAAGGATCATGCCCTGCACTTCTTCCAACGAAGTACGAAGAAAGCCTGCAAGCTTCACGCTCACCGCAGGACCACCAATCAAAGGAAGCGAGATGGCCTCCACCTCCGGTCCTCCCATCAAAGCCCAAAAATCCTCAAAAGTGGGCACAATTTCATTATAGGAGAAACAGTACACATGCCTCCTAACATCCCAGAACTTCGCGGCAGCCCGCAACAAATCCCAATCAGGAACCAACTCCTTAAAAGACCAAATCGAGCAAAGACGAAACCTTACCTCGAAAGCCCGTCTCTGATGCCTCATACGGCGCCGCATCCACGTTTTCAACTGCTCAAGGAAGTGTGCTTGCCTCTCCTGCGAAAGCCTCGGCAAAATTCTAGGGACGTACGAAGAATCCATGGCAAAAATGGAGGTTCCTAGAGAAAATGGGGAAGAAAGCTTGAAAATGGCTGCAAATGGGGAAATGGGGAAGAACCAGACACTGGAAAGCATTTATGTCCTTCCCAAAAGCAAGGTTGGTCCGTACGGACCTCTTTGCATGCTAAGTATGTCCGTACGGACCTCCTTGCAAAAAGAACCCATTTTCCCCAGCAAACAGTACAACAACCACTGTCCTCAGCAGGACCTTGCTCCAAACTGCCCAAACACTGGCCAAAGCCATTTCCGGTGAACATACACTACCCACAAACGCACTCTCAGCTCACGTGGCATGCACAAAATAAAAAATAATAATAGCAACCATTTCTAGGACAAATCCCGGGAATCACAAAAATGACATTACATCTTAAAATAGAATACTTTTGCCATGCAAATACAAGTGTTTTATTACAGGTACCCATAAATGTCTGTTGCTAAACAAAAAAAGAGGGATATGAAAAGAGGGAAAGCAAATGAATACTAATCAGACTCCTCAGCATCATCATCCTCGCCAAGGTCCTCCAGAGAGAAGTCGGGCATCCCAGTGAACTCGCCCGCCACATCCTCGTCATCAGAATACCGAGCCCCCGCCGGAGGCTGCCACTCAAAGTAATCTGAAGGATCAAATCCGGCGAAAGGATCAAAGAAAGAAGGCTCTGACGGACCCTCGCCCTGTGCATCCTGAGGAGGGAAGAAGCGATAAAAGGGCTGCTGCCCGGAGCTCCGAAGACGTCCGGCATCCATGCTATGCCGCCCCCTCGAAGGTCCCTCCTGCCGCGGCTCCGGCTCGGCTCTAGGCGGAGGAACGTCTGAGAATGCCTCGAAGGCATAGGCTCGTACGCCGGCACGCGTCGCGAAGACCGGCAAGATATCTTCGACGCCATCTTCTTCGCAACGACCTCATCGCCACATAACGGCGAGTCGGCATATCATAGGCTCTCCCGGGACTGCACCAACAAGCGGCCAAGGAAACGCTCGGCAATACGGTTATACTCAACAACAAAAAGAGAAAAATGCGTAAAAGATGCCAAGATGGAAAAGAGTCGGCACACTCACCGATCTATTGGGATCCACTCTGCTATGCGGCGAGCACGCTCGGGAACGGCAGTACGAGACACCCTCCTCCTCGATCCGTCCCCGGACATACGTGAAATCCGGCCCCAGCATCGGAACCTGCAGGGGAGCTGCGGGCCAGCCTCTCTCTCCTCGCCCGGTACTGCGGCGTCCTCAGCTTCCTCCTCACGAAGGCCCCGTACTCCTCTCCATACAAGATGAACTCCTCGGCGCCCACACCGCCAAGGTACCTCTCAAAATCGAGCACGTCCATGTCCCGGGAATCAAGCATCCCAAAGGGAGGGTCCCTCGGAGCCACGGGAAGCACACCGGGGCCATGCTGCCAGAAGACCCGCTCCCCAGTACATGACGTCGCAGGTTAAGCCCCGCAGCATCTTCCGCTGCGCTGTCACCTCGGGAGCCCCCTCAAACTCATCCCCCTCATACCGAGCCCAAGGGAACAAAATAAACCCCTCCGGGCTACCCCTCTCTAGACGCTCCTGCACATCCCCGTAGGCGATGGTGAGCTTCCCCCTGCTGGTCCTCCTCTTCCTCGCCGTACGAGCCCAGCCCGGACATAGCGGGTACGCAAAGCAATGCCCCAGGATCTCTATCCCACGGGAAACACTGAAAAACCTCATAGAACCACACCTGTGACAAAAAACAGTAAAGGCTCAGTGCAAAAGAAAACGGAGAAGCGACAAGTTGCTAAATCAAAAACGGCAATAAACTCATACCTCCAAAGCGAAGTCAAAACAGGCCAATGAGCGCGCAACCCCGGCTAAACCGGTCCAAGGAGAAGTAGAGCTCGGCCAAGCACTGCCTCGCCCCAAGCAATATCACGAGACCCTATCCCGGGTCAATCAAGCTCTCCAACAGAGCAAAGGGAGCCGCGATCGCGTGGTTCGAGAACAAAGTCTCGGACGGTGCATACCACAAAAGGAGCACGCCCCGGCCTCCGCCGCTGGCCCGAGTACCGGACATAGGCCCCAATATGCGGCCGTGATCTTCAGCTCCACGTCGCTATATAGCATCCCCGGGCCCTGCGAGGACGAGGCTCAAGGCCCGGCGGCTCGGTCAACACAACATCGGAGATCATATCTCTCCACCGTATCGGCCCTCCTTTGAAGGAAAGCCGTGTCGCGGCAAAGTCGGTCGGCGTCACCGTCACCTCTCCCGGCTCGAGATGGAAGGTGTGGGTGGTATCCCACCAATACTCGGAAAGGCCAAGGAAGACGCTCTTGTTCTTCCTCGTGTCAGAAACTCCGGCCAGGTTCTCTACAAACACACCCAGGCCAGAAGCGTAGACCAGCCTCCTGGGACTCGGCCTACCGTCCACGGAAATATCAGGCATCCGCTGCCACAGCTCAACAACGGCCTCGAGCGATCCCCGAGTCTTCATCCTCTTGGCCTTCCCGGCCATAAGCCCCGCATCCTGTAGGTAAACACAGCGAAGGTACGTCAATCACAGTACTTAATATAAAACGAAAGGCACAAAAGTCCGTCCCAACACGGAAAGCCATGAAAGTAACCCGTCACAAAAACACGGAACACACTGTACACATTTTCTCAAAAGAAAAAAGGGGGGGATTAAACCCTACACGACCCATTTTCAAAAAAAAAAAGTTCGTCCCAACACGGCAAAGGCACATATAACCCGTCACAAAACACGGCACATATTGCACATAATTTTCACATACATTATACATATAATTTTTCCCATGCAGTCCGTCACAAAAACACGGCACACACTGTACACATTTTCTCAAAAGAAAAAAAAGGGGGGATTAAACCCTACACGACCCATTTTCAAAAAAAAAAAAAGTCCGTCCCAACACGGCAAAGGCACATATAACCCGTCACAAAAACACGGCACATATTGCACATATTTTCCCCACAAAGTCCGTCACCCAAAAACATGGCACACACGGCATGACACATATGCATAACACATTTTTCAAAAAAAAAATCCGTCCCTACACGGCACACACTTTCAGACAAAACCCGTCACAAAACACGGCTGTAAGTGCTCCAATTTGAGCTTGTTAGAATTTTCGTTAGAAAATTAACGAAAGTTATAACATTTCTAACAAGTCCTAACAATCCTAACATTTTTAACAAAGTGAGGGTAAAATGGGCATTGTTATTTAAGGTTAAACCTCAAAAAGAATCTCAAAAAGTAAAACAAAAGGAATAAAACCACAAATAGAAATCTTTGGAAACATAAAGCTGTGTTTAATTTGAATTTCAAAAAGAAATATTCCTCTTGTCCAAAGCTGGAGCTGCATTTAATGAACAGTGCACGCTGAAGGGACTTGTCCGCGCGGATGAGTTTGTCATTTCAGGAGGGCTATAAATTGAGCCCTCCAGTCACAAAAAAAAGGAGGAAAAACACCAATTGCACCGAACCTCTGGCGAAATATAGAGAGAAAACAGTGAGAATTCTTCAAGAATTGTCACCTTTTTCTCTCCAATCTTTCCCAACTCACACTCATCCATTCACTCTCATATTCAAGCCCTAAACACTCATACACTCAAGCCAAAAACTCAAGAACACAAGGAAGATTGGTAAACCCTCCTTCTCCTTACCCTAAACTCCAACCATGCATGCATTTGCAAACTACAAAATGTAGTTCTTTCATCTTCTTGCTTTAGATCTAAGAAGATCACCATGGAAGACCATCTCCATGGATGATCTTCTACAAAGATCAACATTATTTTCAAGTTCTCTTATTTTCTTGCAAAGAAAACTCATTTTCAAAACCCTAAAAAACATTTTCATACATCAAATCTCATTTTCAAAAGGGTAAAATCCCCCTCCCCAAGCAAATGAAATGCTTAGTCCTAATGTACCCCAAGGATGGTTTGGTATAGTTGATTCACCACTAAAATGTCTAGTGATCACTAACAAAAACCTAGGGAAATGGGGACAAGCATGGATGCAAAACCTCCCTTAAAATCATATTTTCTCTCTTGGGAAGTTGCTGTCCAGTAGCAATTTTCCCAGACCTCAGTCCATTATCTTAATTTTTGGACACAGATAAATGTGGAATTTGGTGTTTACTACAAAACACTTTTTGTAGCCAACATCCAGATCTTTCCATACATATTTTTACTTTATTTTTTGGGTGATTAAAACTCCTCTTTTCAAATTTTCTTTCAGAGGCTAGTTCATCAGCTTCTAGGAATCCAGATCTCATATCTGAGGTTTCCAGAAGGTTTTGACCCCTCAAATCTTCTCCAAAATGGAAAATTCCTTCGCAAAAATCTTATTTAAGGTGTCTAGAACAACTTTCATTCTCTGAGTTTATCCAGATTATGAAGTTTTAAGACCCTTGAATCCCTTTCAAAATCAAAGGTCCACTGCCTTTTTCATTCTGGCAGAAATGGCTCTCAACTTCAAAAGGTCTTTTGAGTACCAAATCTCAATCCAAAAATCTTCCAAAAAATCATGGAATCAGTTTAAAGTCTTGAAAAGATATACCTATTTTTACTTTTCTGAGTTTCAAAGTATTTTGGCCAAAACACACACACACACACACACAAATGATTTTCAGCTTGGAAGACTCGTTTTACGAGGCATTCCGGGTGCACACTAACGTCCTTCCCGGCGTGTAACATGACCTCCGAACCTAAATCTCTGATCTCGGGCTTTTTTCAAAGTTTTGGCCCTCAAAATTAAAATGGCGTGGCGACTCCGTTTCGTTGATTTTTTCAAACAAAAATGGGAAAATTTTCGATACATCACACATCATCACAGTGGCGACTCCGCTGGGGATAATGCTTTTTTTTAAAAAAAAAATGGTATTTGGTATATTGGTGGAAACCACTAAATTTCCCGTTATCGCCTCCTAACACGAGTCGGGGATAAATTGTGGTCTAACAATCCCACGTACCGGTATCACCGTTTTAAAAAAAAAAGCTTTTGAGGGTCAAGCTTCCGTCCCGGCTTTGAAAATCATTTTTGTGTGTGTGTTGATTTTTGCACAGTTTTCATGTTGTTTTGGCCGCCTCGGAGAAAGTCAAAATTTTGACTGTCGGAATAATGTCCCTAACTGTCGGAATTTTCGTGCTTACGTGCTTATGTGCTCATTAAAAATTTCAAAAAAAAAAGGATTTTCAAAAAAAAAAAAGAAGAAGAAAATTCTCAAAAAAAAAAAATCAATCATGCATCATATTTTTAAGACACATAAAAAAATTTCTATTTTACTCGGAAAAAGAATATAGGCGCTTGCACACTACGCGCACGTGACCGTACACTGCACACTACGTCCCTAACCCGGGGAAATCCTTGTCGCGGTCCGTTTGGTCTTATTACGCCTCTCGGATGAGCACAGGACTACCCAAACATCCCATGGAGCCTCGTGTCGACCATGCACTTGTCCGTGACACACTTTGTCCGAGACCCGGTTGGTTTTTAGTGCAGTACGTGTCATGCCGTGTCCGTGTATAGACCTTTCCTTTCAAGCCTTTGTCGGCATACCGACTCAATATTTTCGGGGACCACTGTCGGTCGAAGTTCTGCCGGTTTTCCGCCGCGAGACTTTGACCAAGATATTGACCAGGCGCCTTGACTTCGGCTCGGCGGACACAAATTATACACGACTCCCGGCATTGACCGAGTCATCAAGGATTAATGAATATTACATGCCTAATTACGGCTTAGCGACGACAAGTCAAGATCAATTGTGGACGCTTATCGGTCAAATCATGCCGACTTTCGTCGAGCCCTCGGACATGATCTTGACTTTCGACGTCGGCTTTGTCCGTAATTTACATCGAATGCTCGTTAAGACTCGATTACCCGCCGGACTTTTAGGATCGTTTTCTTTCGGTCGGTGGGACCCGCTTGCCCTATAGGACCCTCGCCCATTTGTCCACCCCGGGAGGTCGAAATACGGGTGGAATACGAGGGCTTATAGACGTAGTGACGGGGCCCACTGATCCGAGAATCGAGTAGTTTGCGAAAAAGAAGAGCAATCTTTTCCAACCGATTAGGTTAATAAAACATGTTTTAAGTAAACGTGAACAAATAAGCGCATGTTGCATGAGCCTAAAGCCCAAACACCTACCCTCCTTCCATTCCCGGACATCTGAACCTTCGTGTCCTTTCCCCCGGCTCCTCACAAAGCTTGGTTTCGGGCACCGGGTCACCGTTTGATCGGTTGGGAAGAGTCAAGCGCATCGTCGGCTTCACCATTTGTTCCGACTCCGGGTTTGAATGTCTGCATCGGCCGGTAATGATGGGGATAACGTCACTCCGCCTCCCGGGACCCCTCGGACGAGCAACGGTGGAATCGGTTAGCGAACGAGATGAGGTTACGACAGGAAGCACGGCTAAATAGCCTTATGGAGGCTATTAAGAGTCACGGTTTGGCCGCCGGCCTCAATCCCGATGGCACCTTCACCGTGGAAGAAGACGAGGATGCCAACCCCACTCTCGGTCGCCCGATTACACCGGGATGCCACCGCCACCTCCTATGGTGCCACCACGAGAACCCATGCTCCTCGATTTTCGGGTCGGCCGGCTCCCAACCACGAGACCACCGGATCCATGCGGCCGACGGCACAAATCGGTGGGGGCAAAATCGGATACGGAATGTCTTCTCATGGTTGGGGCTATCTCGGAATGCCACGGCTAATCGGGATCCCGCCTCGGTTCGGAACCGATCAATCCGGACCTTCACGGCAACGGCCACGGTTCGGAATGCCGCCACAACTTGGTTACGGGCCACGGTCGGGAGCCCCTCCTCGAGAACATACTAGTTCAACTCCTCACACAAATCCATTCCTCATTCGAGACTTCTATGGGTTACCAAGCCTCCATCCCGGTGTCATCCGAATCACCAGACCGCAATACCCCCGGGCTACACACCTTCACCACGAGCGGCCATGCAATTCAACAATCCGGACGGCGGCCGCACTCAAGCCTACTTACGGGCCCCACTCTGGAAATCAAGTTATCCGGCCACATCGGGGCTGCCCCACCTACTTTGCCGGTTGAAAATCAACGGCAAGCCGCAAGAGTTCTATCCTTTTGCTCGAGGCTCCTACTCATGCTCCCCAGGGTAACTCGGCCCCGGGACGGGTTTTCACCTACGTCCCCGGATCGGCCGTTCCCTCCACCGATGCGCCTCCGGTGGTAGCTCCTCTCTCTAGCTCGGCCACTAGCTTGAATGCCATGGTTCCGCCACAAGACCCTCATCGGCCTGGTTCGTGGAACAACACAAGGAAATGAAAGCGCAGATCGGCGAACCGATCGCTAAGAAGTCCGCCTTCCGGCCTACGAGATCCCGGACTCCATTGTTCCTCTGCCCCACAAATTCGTGATGCCTAATCTGGATCTCTTTGATGGGACCGCATGTCCGAAAACCCATTTGGACACATATACCTTGGCGATGAAAGCCAAAGGATGTACCAATCAGCGGTTGGGCGACTATTTCAGATCTATCCTTGAAGTCCAAAGTGCCTTAAAGTGGTTCTTCCGTTTGAAACACAGAAGCCGGGGCTACATGGGACCAGATTACCAATGCCTTCACGAGAAAAATATAAGGCCAACTTGGAATGGGAAACAAATAGAGTTGACCTACAAAACAACAAAGCAACGCCCCGATGAGAATGTTGGGGACTTTTACAAGCGGTGGAATGCGAAACTCGGTGAAATGGCCATCCCCCTTCCGAAGAGGAACAAGCTGGACATCTTTCCGGTCATGCTTGAAACCACATCGAGAGCCTCCCTCGGTCACTTCCCATACTCGAGACTTACGGGCCATGGTTAACTCTGCGGCTAAGTTTGAAAAGGCCTGACAATCGGCAGAACCGGCTGCACACGCCTACGAGATATCGGGCTCCTCCACTGCAAACACTTGCCCCTGCTCCTGCCAAAGGCAAAGAAATGATTAACTACGCGGGACAGGAATGCAATAACACAACTCCTTTTGCTCCCAGAAAAACAGCCGAGCCCAGACCACGGGTCATGAATCTCGATAACTTTGAAATGCCTCTGAATGACATCTTTAGGGGACGGTGAAAGAAGGCTTGCTGCGGCCTTTGGAGAATTTCCAACCCGGGAATCCGAATGCTCCCGTGGATACTACAAAGTATTGTGCTTTTCATCAAGCTCACGGACATCGGCGACAAGCGCTTTACTACGAAAAAGGCAATCCGGGGGCTAATAGAGCAAGGAAAGTTGGAAGGCCCCGAAGGGCCTAACACGATCAAAAATCCGCTGCCAAGGAACCATTAATCAGAGTGAATATGATTGAATGCGGAGAATCTTCGCATGCCCGGGAAGATGCTTGATGAAGGTCCCCAAATACCCGTGGCCAACCTTGTCGAGGATCACGAATTCGGATTCCCCTCGGCCTTGAGGATATTGAACGAATCAACCCATCTTGGTCTAATGTCGGAGACTCCTTGCAAGAATACGAGGCCCGCTATTTCTCGGATAAAGGGAAAACCGATACCGAAGAAGCTGGGGTACATTCCGCTCGAGAACATGAAAGAACCATTTACGCAAGATGGTTAGAACAATCGAGAAGAATCGAACAAGAAAGCTTCCGGCGGGCGCTGTCTTGGGGCTTATCGGCAAAGAGGCCGAAGAGCATGCGGAGCTAGTACACTTCTGCAAATTGGCTTTGGGAGAGCCCGAATATGATCCGAGAACAGTGAAGAATCGGAAGAGGAGGATTCCTTCTATATCCTACTGGTGTCAAATACGTGCCACCCTCTCACTCTTCCCCCGCAATTTACGGGAGGAGAAGGCTGAGTCACAATTGCCACTTCCGGGAATGGGAACATATGACAATTTTTGCGGCTGCACGCACCCATATTCCCCCAACGGGTTTGATCAGCGTTCCCTCTCAGCCGAAATCCCGGTAGTATGGGAAGAAGATTCCGTTGACATCGATGATGATGATGATGACGAGAGTGAAGAGTCAAGCGAGGCCCCGATCCGGAAACAATGCGGAACAATCATGCCGAGAAATGAGCCCGTGGGAGCCGGGCACAATGGTTGGTTGTCAGCAAGTGACGACGAAGGACCGCCAGGAAATGCGGATCAGATACCAATGGAGACAGACCCCTACGAGGTGTCACTTGTAAGATGCATTTGTGGCCAATGCCCGGATACTCCAGAGGATGAGGGACAGCAAAGCCCGCGCCCAGATCCGTACATATCCGAAATCCTAGAACACAACGTTCCTTATAAGAACTTTTGGTGAATGGAAAGGGTTTATTGAAGCACTGGTCAGGAATGGAGGGTTTCAGCCACCAGAAGATGAAGAATTCGTAAACGTCATCGGATCTTTTTCTTCTTTCCCGAGAGCGGATGGCATAACAACCGTAAGGGTCACAGCCGGGCCGCTCGAGCGCAGCGAGTGCCTGCAATCACTGAAAAGGGTTATCGATCTGAACGTCTCCCCAGTGGCCTTCATACCCATGAATCCACATGACGCCTTCCTAGTTGCTCCAGTGCCCGACAATGGACCCCGGGTGCTCCTTATTTGGACACAGATCTATCGAGCTGCTGCATCAAACTCCGAAGGGGAACGTTGCCTATCCTTCACTTGTGGCTGCCCTACTTGCAAGATTGAAAGAAAAAGGATATACGATGAAATGGAGGCTGATAGCCATAACTCTGTGGGCCATCCAGGGGATGAGATCGAAAAGCCGCCGAGCCCCGACAATAGCGACTCTTGTTGCATGATAACAATGAGCAAGGCCGGCCATGAGAGTGAATCGGAGGACGCCCTAGCTCTGTGGGCCATCCAAGGGGCAACAACACAACCCCAAACCCAAAAGCCTGTGACTTGGGAAGCAGTTATAAGGGCCGCCCAGGAAGGAGCCGATGCAGCTCGGCCCCTCACTGTCACTAGACTCCGTCGGGAACCGGTGGCCAATAGCCAAAAGGGCTCCCAGATTGACCTTAGCGGCATTGAAGAAATCCAGTCAAGAGACGGCCGATGAGGAAGTTAATCTGTTGACCCGCTCAGGCGAGATCTTCCAAGGAAATCCCAAGACGAGATAAGAAGGCCACAGATCAAGCACCGAAAGAAGATCGCCGCCCTATGCTAAGGCAGTGAAACTCCGGATCCCGAAAAGAGGATCCCGTGCTCACCCAGTTGAAGCAAACACGAGGCCAACATTTCCCTCTGGTCTCTACTCACTTCGTCCTATCCCCATAAGCCGAAGCCGGAAGAAAGCACAGCTCGCACTCTCGTGCCTATTGATGCTACTCCCGATGATGTGGTACAGCTAATTGGAAACATCCATTACGGGAATATAATCACTTTCACGGATCTCGACCTCCCTCAATTTGGGGCTGATCATAACGAACCTCTCTTCATCACAGTCCAGTTGGATGAACGATGCCTCCCTCGGGTCTGGTTGATAATGGGTCCGGAATGAACATTCTTCCGGCAAAGATCATGAGCTTGCTTGATATCAAGACTACGAGACTTGAAGCCTTCTTCCCTCACGGTCAAAGCTTACGACTCAACATCTCGAGCAGGTCCTTGGAGTCGCCACTTTAGACCTCTGGTTCGGACGAAATTGATACTGTGGAATTCCAGGTTATCGACATCCCGATTACTTTCAATGCCTTATTGGGAAGACCTTGGCTGCACCGGGTCAAAGGGGTCGCCTCAAGCCTCCACCGGTGTGTGAAATTCATCTCAAATGGGGACTGACAACCATTTATGGGGATTTAGTCACTTTAGAGGGCACGGATACGGGCGGAATACCTATTCTAGAAATCAAACATGATGAGGAAGGTCTCATGCTAACGGGCTTCACGGTCGAGCCTCCCAAGCCCAAGTGTGCAACGTAGATCGACGATCACTCGGGATAAAATCCCACCGGTCTTGAAAATGATGAGAAAAATGAGCTATCTACCTGGCCTCGATGCAGGGAAGCACCAACAAGGAACTCACAAACTCATCGAGGTGAAAGGACAGAATACTCGCCACGGCACAGGATATGAGGCCTCCCGGTGGACACCGCAAAGGAAAAAGATTTGAAGGCTGCCACAGAAAGGTCCGGTCGACAACCCTAAATCTCTCCTTCAGTCCTAATTTAGGCGACTACTTTGTAAAGGGTCCCACACAACCAGGAAACATCACAGCCCACTCCTACGGCGGGATGGCTAAAGCTACAGGATAGCCTCAACAAGTTTAGAGGAACCAAGGCTAACCCGGTCCGTAGAATGTTCCTGGACCTACCCAAGATACACTGGGGCTACCACTACCATGAAGAGTGAGTATACCTTCGGAGCGTGCGACACAGTGGAACAGTTCGAGAAGCTCACAACCACTATTCCTGCCCGGGAAGACCCGAAACACAATTCGAATTGACAAAGTGCCAAAAGCTAAGGCCACGGAATTTCCCTCGAGATGATTGGGATGGTGCAGTTTATGCAAAGCAATTGTTCGAAGAAGAGATACGGGTGCCGGATCTGATTGATCTCGGCTCGGTCCAAGAGATGATAGCGGCAATTGAGAAAGGAAAACAAAAACGGCCACAGTTCCCGAGTCATGAGGCCACCAAGCAAAGCCGCTAAAGAATTGGGAAAACCTCTCGAGGCCGTCCGCGACCAAGGAAGAAATGATCACCAAGCTTGGATTGGTCCCCGTCCCTTTGTGTCAATCTAGGACAAGTCCTCCCGGCTTCTCTTTGTTAAGATCGAGTCTCTAGGGTCGTCCGATGGCCTCACGCCTGAAGACTACGAGTCTGTAGCAAGCGCCGTATTCCTTTTCGTTTTCAATGAAATGACGAACCTTTCCGAGTATCCCTTGATTGCCACTTTAACTAATGATGAATTAGATAAAAAAAAACATTTAATAATAATTCATTAGATAAAGAAGCAGACACATTAAACGAAAAAAAAATCAAACAACAAAAAAATCTTTAAGCAAGTTGTCCGGGAAGAGGAAAATCGAGCCCAAGCTGCCGAAGAGATTTTGACAAGTGTGAATTTGGGAGCTGGCGGAAGAGCCTAAAGAGACGCAGATTGGTGATTTCTTCGAAGGAATCGGAAAGGATGCTCTGCAAAGTCCTACAAAATCCTCAATTCAAAGAAAGTTGCCCTCTTCATCAAAGAAAACATCATGTGCGGATACGGGTTGCCAGAAATCATCTCGTATAATGGATCCCACTTCGAAGGGAATGTGAAAAACTGGGCGGAATTCCGAATAACCTGGCGTCACAAGTCATCTCCCTACAGTGCCCCAAACCAACTGAGCCGTCGAGGCAAAGAAACAAGACTCGAAAATATCATCCGGAAAATGGCCGTCCAAGGCGAGATTGGCCCGAGAAGTTACACTTGGCACTCTGGGGCTACGTAACACCGCCGAACGGCAATCGGGGAAACACCTTTTGCCCTCACATACGGAATGGAAGCCGTACTCCCAATCGAGCCGGAAATCCCCTCGCTCCGTATACCGCCTGGAAAGCCGGTATCAACGAGGTCGAATGGCTCCGGAGTCGCCATGATGAATTGGCCCTACTAGACGAACGCCGACCGAAGGCCATGGAACACATCCGAGCCTACCAAGGAAGAATGGCTAGAGCCTTCGACAAGAAAGTAAAGCATCGGGAGATCCGAGAAGGTGATCTCGTTTTGAAAGAAAAGCCCCCAAATTCCGTATCAACCCCTCGGCAAATGGGAGCCTCGTATGGGTCGGGCCATATGTAGTCCCGTAAGATCTTCTCCTGAGGAGCTATGCAACTTGCAGACCTCGACGGAATCCCTTTGTACACCCAAAGTGAATGGTGACAAGCCGCGCAGATACTACGCGTAAAAAAAAAACAAAAAAAAAAAAAAAAAAAAAAAAAAAAAAAAAAACAAAAAAAGAGTGCTAAAAGAGTAATACCCAACTAGGTTGAAAACCCGAGAAGGGCGGCCTAGGTAAAAACAGGTTGCACCAAAAAAAAAAAAAAAAACAAAAAAAAAAAAAAAAAACAACAAAAAAAAAAACAAAAAAAACAACAAAAAAATCAAAGTTGAACTACGAAGACCCGAGCTCCTCAAAATGAGGGGAACGTAGGCAAATGAAACGGTTCGGTCTAAAGCACAAATAAAAGCCATACTTTGGCATCAATACAATTGATCGACCATGAAAGCGTCTCGAAAACTCTAAAGCAATTCAAATATTCATTACAAGTTAAAAGCTCTTTGATGAGTCTAAGCCCGATTCATTCCTACAACCGGTAACCCGCTAAAAGAAAACTAAGATACATAATCTAACTAATGTGTCTCGCCATGACAAGAAAGGGATACTCGGAAACCTCGAGTCACTCCAAGCCACTCGCATCGGCCTCTCCCTTCTTCTTCCCCTCCGAGTCTTCTCTTCGAACCGGAAAGATGTCTGCATTCTCCTACCAAGCTCCGTATAGGAACAAGGGTCTATCAAAACCAGCCTCCGTCAGGGCCTTAGTAGCCCTAGCGTCATCCCTCATCTCCCGTAACCTAGCCGGTAGCATAGGAGCCCTCCTCTCCCGTCTCTTGACGTAAGCCTCATAATCGGCCGCGCCGTCTCCGCTCTGTCATGAGGGTTGGCCTCGCCTCGCCTCCTCCTCTCGTAAACAGCCGGTCCTCCGCACCCACAATGGCCTCACGCCGTCTCAAAATAGCCACCCGAAGTCTCTCCTGCATGCCTCTCATACCAATCCAGTACCAAGTGGTCAGAACACCGGTCTCGGACGCCGAGAATGACCCGAGGAGGAAAGGCATCATACCTCCATGCTCGGGAAAGAAATGGAAACACCGAGGGATCATCCATGGAAACAGGAGCCACCACCCCGGTGGCTATATCATCAAAACCCTCCAAAGGAACTCCGCTTCCAAGCCAAACTGTCTCAGACCAGGCCGGAATGTAGAAACCGGACTGAGAAAGCCCCTAAGCATAACCACATGGGACCCGTCCCGAAGCACTCTGCGAGTCTCCACCCGCCAACAAGGCACCAACCATCTGATGTCTTCAGTCCGGGCGACCCGCCATCCAACGCGCCCACGAGCCCCGATCATCAAAATCTACCGACGACCCTCTCCCGGCAAATGTCCAAGGCTTGATCATATCGTAGGTTTCCCGAAGAACCCCCAAACGCTCCATCGCCCACAAAGGTCAAGAGAACGGGCCGCCCGTGCATATACCGTCTTCCGGTAGCTAACTATCGAGAGCATGAAAAAGTCTCCCCGTAATCAAAGGAACGACATCTCTCGCCTGTGCGACAGCCAACGACAACGTCCAAGAAAGACCGATGGCAGATCCCAAAGGAATAGACCATGAACAGGTGCCAAACATACAAAGTGCAAAGGCATCCCAATAGGCATCATCCACCAAACCTAGGCCCCTAAATCTGTCGGGAAGACCGGAAATATCGAAATGATCGGGACCGCGGATCATACCTTGCGCTTCCTCCTCCGGGGAAAGATGAAGGAGGACGACAACTGTCGCCAACAAAAGAAGCCCCTCCTGGCAAAGGGACCGCTATCTCTTCCACCTCCGACCTCCAAGTAAGGCCCGAAATTCTTCGACAATGGAACAATCTCGTTGAAGGACAGGCAAAAGACATGCCTTCTAGTATCCCAAAACGAAGAAGAAGCTCGTAAGAGGTCATAATCCGGAACCAATTCCTTGAGAGACCACAAGCATCGTATCTTGTACCTTTCTTCAAAGAATGATCTTCTCTCATGCATGATCTCTCTACACCACTCCTTGTACTTTTCAAAGAACAACATTTGCCTTTCTTTGGACAATTTTGATGGAGCTTTTGGCCATTTCCATGGTTTTTCTCTCTTTCTCCCCGAAAATGGCCAAGTTTGGACCGGAGGTTGAAGAGGATATTTGAATTTGAAATAAAGCAAGACCAGGTCTGGACCAAAATTAAAGGACACCGTCGATGCGTGATTCCTCCGCGCGATGAGATTGTTTTCCACCGTAAAAATCTCGCAATACCAAGCCGTTACGCCAAAAGAGGAATATTCCGTCCCGTTGCTCAAAAACCGTGCAAAACCCGCCCCAAACCTGTCCATACACCAAACACCCTTGCAAAAAAAAAAAACCAAGGCTCATGCAACACTGCATTCATATTGCATTGCATTCCTAAAATAAAATCCTAAATTGTTACATTCCAAAAAAAAAAGGAGTGTGCATAAAAAAAAAAAAAAACAAGCAAACATAAAATAAAATCCTAAATTATTACATCCAAAAAAAAATGTGCATAATCTGTACAAATCTAAATCTCAATCTCAAATTAAAAAAAAAAAAAAATCAATCGGAGTCTCCAGCGCCCGATGTCTCCCCCGCCCTCTTGCGACTCGGGCCCGCCTCCTCAGAGCCCCGAAAATCTCGGGCTCGTAATCGTCCTCGTCTCCGAGAGAGGCTCGTCAGACCAACCGGCACGCTTCCGATAGGGCAAGCCGAGATCCGCGAAAAATCTTACCCGAAGGTGAAGGCGTCTGACTCCCGCACGTACGAAGACGACCCGCCATGCCGCCAAACGTGTCCCCGCCCGTGTGGATCCCCGAGAATGACGTGATCCGAAGGCGCACCGCGCTGGGATCAAGGAGAGGAGACAAAGGAGTCTCTCAAGAAGTCTCTCGAGCGAATAGGGAAGCCTCCCCGTCCGACTGTGCGCCGCCGTGGTCGCCTCGCTCTAGCTCGAGGAGCCCCGCAAGCGACCATCCTCCTGATGAACCTCTTGGCTCCGATCACTTGCTTCATCAGCTTCTCGACGACCACCTCCGAAAACTGCACAAAAGCAAAAGCGTCAAAAAAGGAAGTGATGCTAAAGATGATGAAACAAAAGAAAGAAAAGAAGGGGAAAAGGTGAGACCATACCCTCATACCCGGACGAGGCCGGAAAGCTTGTGGAAGTCGCTGGCCGAGGGATCCGCACCCTCAATCGGACCCCATCCCGGATATAGGAAAATCCGTCCGAGGGTACCGCGGATCCCAAGCCCCTCCCTATCCAAAACCCGAGGCATCCTCGCCTCCTCAAAACGAATGTCGCATATGGCTCAATCGCCACGAAGTCCGAGGAAGTGCCGGCCGGCTTCTAATCATCCCAGTCACGGACCGATCGCCGGTGCATCATATCGGCGGGAGGCTCCACCGGTGTCCTCAAAGACGAGTTCACGCCATGCCGGCGCGTCACCCTCTCTCCTGCATAATAGGCATCGCAGTCGACCTCTCAAAATCCTCCGCCGCACCGCCCGTATCTCAAAGACCCTTCAACCGCGCCACCTCGAAGCGATCCTGTGGGAAGAATATCATCCCCTCATCCGTCTCGGCCTCCGTCAAAGGAAGTCAATCTGCGTACTCGAGAGTCGTACGCCCCGGAGCTTATCTTCTCCCGGGCATGCTTGGACCAAGATCGCATGGCCGGATACGCCCGACGTACTCCGCCGGCCGCCGCCACACCGTGACGTGAAAAACTCCAACGCCCATACCGCGAAAGGTAAAAATCCAATTAATCCAAAGGCAAAAGAAAAGTGCGTGCTCAAAAAAAAGAGAGGGAAAGCAAAAAGAGAGCTTATACCTCCAGTGGCAAACTCAAAGCAAGATAAGGAGCTCACAGCTCTTCCGCCGTACCTATCAAGAGCAAAATAAAGCTCGCCACTCGGCCTCTCCCCACGAGACATCTCCGCCGTCTCCATGTCCTCCAAGGACCTCAAGAAGAAGGCAAAGACCGCCGTCCTCAAGATGTCCAAAGAGCGTGCTCGAGAAAGCAAACCACAAGAAGGCCCCGGCAACCGACGGCGCCTATCCTCTCCTCCCCACCTCATAGCTCGCTATGGTCTCCACAATCTTGCCGTAGACCACGGCATACTCCATCCTCATCCCCTTTTGGGAATAGGGGAAAATCCCGTAAGAGCCTCGCAGACGCATCGCCGTAGCCATCCCGCCACTCAATGCTGCGTCCATTAAAGGACAGGCCCGTAATCGCAGCGTAGTCGGAGGGCGTAACCGTAGCCTCGCCCCAGAAGAAGTGGAAGGTGTGGGTCGCTGTGAATGTGTGCCCAAAATTTTTGTTTTATTGGAATTCACGCGAGTTTGAAGACATCCGAGTTATTTGAAAAACGGAGTCGCCACGCCATTTTGATTACCTCAAAACTTTGAAAAAAAGGTTTTATGGGTTCGGAGGTTAAGTTACCCCTTGGGAAGAACGTTTGGCGTTCACCCAAAGTGCCTTGCCGGAGCAAATCTCCCGAGATTTCATTAATCGTGTTTGCTTGCGTGCTTTCTTTGTGTGCATGTGTTTGAAAATAAAAAGGGGGAATGTCCCAAGTTGTCTTCCGGACGTACAAACCATTTGTTGGTTGTCGCTCGAGATTTCTTGGAATTTATGTATTTGGGATTATGATCCCGTCCTCATCTTATGACTTGTGATCATCGCATTTTTAACCTCGGGACCCTCGGGACTTGCGTGATCGAGAGAATGACTCTCTTTTGGTCAAAGATGAGGTTCTTTAGGAAGGTATGTCCTTAGCCCATCAATCCTACGCTTTAAGACGGTCGAGCTCGTATAGAGGCTTCATACTCATTCTTAAGCGATAATCGGAGATATAGGGTTCAAGGTTATCCTTTTCCTAAAGAAATCATGAACCTTAATGGAAGGAACGATGCAAAGATGAGAACTTTTACACCGGTCCGTTCCAAGGTTGGGGAAAGGGGAATGCATGATGAAAATGACTCTTTAATGAAAAGATGACATTTTTTTGGTTTTAGCAAATGATGCTTTTTGATTGAAAGAAATGATCTTTATGCAAATGATGCATAAAGATAGGATTTTTATGCAAATGATGCATTGAAAAAAGGGTTTTGATGCAAAGGATGCATTTTTATTGAAAGATTTGATCTTTATATGCAAATGATGCATAAAGATAACATTTTTATTGGAAAATAAAGATTTTAGGTGCAAAGGATGCACCTTTATGAAAAAGACTACATTTTTATGACAAATGAGGTCTTAATGCATGCAAAGGGGAAGGGGGTGATAAAGAAATGATCTTTATGAATAAATGCCAAGTCCCAAGCAAGATATATGAATGCAATGAGCAAGTATATCAATTAAAATGCAAGGTTAGGGCGTGCGAGGTTACCAATCGTTTTCTTCGCTTCTTCGAACGGAGCTAGGAGGAGAGGTCGATCTTTGGTCTTCAAGGAGGAGGGATGTAGCTTCTTGGCCTTCCTTCTTCTTCTTCTTGAATTCCCAAGGGTGTTTCTTCACGTATTTCAGAGCGTATTGTGTGTTTTTCTCATATATTGTGTGTGTTGAAATGGGTAGAGGAGGGCTCTATTTATAGGCACCGGATAAGGCTAATGAAGCCGTGCGGCCGCAGCCCTTTGCAAATGAGGCCGTGCGGTCTTATCCATTTGTGACTCAAAGATTCTAGAACCATGCAAGGTGGCATTATTCTAGAAGCTTCTCCCTAATTAAGAAAAACGTGTTTCTTAATTAGGAAGGCTCCCTTCAGCCCTTAATTTTAATTTGGGACTGCTCCAGGACATTTCCGGAACACTAGGAAGGTCCGGGGAATTACCGGGAAACTTACCGAAATGTCGGGAAAATTAACCGGAAGGCATGAGCCAGATTTGGGTACTTACAGAAGCCCTGGCAACGTCACTTGCAAGGCGAGCGGGTTGTCGATAGAAAAGGATCCGATCTCGGCGAATGCCGAGACGGATTAGGAGACCAAGGCGGTCGAGTGGCCGAACCTTTTGGAAGGCTACCTACGTATCCCTGAGGAATCAAGCCAGCCGTAGTTCGGAATTAAGATCCGCCTGGGAAGGAAGAAGAGAAACTCGGTCTCTCACTGGGAAAAAGAAGAGAAAATGACCTAGGAGGTCAAGCAATTGATCCTACCGGGGATATGCTAGGAGTGACCTGTGGTCGGATATCCGAACTTTTATGAGGGGGCGCTTTATCACCGAGGAGTGACAAAGAAACAGGTGACCAAAGTGGTCGAATGGCCGGACCTTTTATAAAAGGCTACCTACGTATCCCGGAGGAATCAAGCCTTGATCGTAGTTCAAGCATCACTAGACAGTTAGGAACGATGTCTAGGATCCTTGAGATTTTGACAATTCGGAGGTCACACCCGAGGAAGCTAGAGCTTATGGCGCTATCTCTTTATGACGGAGATAAAGATAACTTAAGTTGGGAAACTTGAGCGTACGTCACTATTCGCGGATAGAGGTAGCACAAGTTGAAATGACTTGGGCATACTTCACTATTCGCGGATAGAGGTAGCACAAGTTGGAATGACTTGGGCATACTTCACTATTCGCGGATAGAAGTAGCACAAGTTGAAATGACTTGGGCATACGTCACTATTCGCTGATAGAGGTAGCACAAGTTGGAATGACTCGGGGCATACGTCACTATTCGCGGATAGAGGTAGCACAAATTGGAAATGACTTGGGCATACGTCACTATTCGCGGATAGAGGTAGCACAAGTTGGAATGACTTGGGCATACGTCACTATTCGCGGATAGAGGTAGCACAAGTTGGAATGACTTGGGCATACGTCACTATTCGCGGATAGAGGTAGCACAAGTTGAAATGACTTGGGCATACGTCACTATTCGCGGATAGAGGTAGCACAAGTTGGAATGACTCTGGGCATACTTCACTATTCGCGGGTAGAGGTAGCACAAGTTGGAATGACTCGGGCATACTTCACTATTCGCGGATAGAGGTAGCACAAGTTGGAATGACTTGGGCATACGTCACTATTCGCGGATAGAGGTAGCACAAGTTGAAATGACTTGGGCATACGTCACTATTCGCGGATAGAGGTAGCACAAGTTGGAATGACTTGGGCATACTTCACTATTCGCGGATAGAGGTAGCACAAGTTGGAATGACTTGGGCATACTTCACTATTCGCGGATAGAGGTAGCACAAGTTGGAATGACTTGGGCATACTTCACTATTCGCGGATGAGGTAGCACAAGTTGGAATGACTTGGACATACTTCACTATTCGCGGATAGAGGTAGCACAAGTTTAGAGTTCCGACAATTCGTGAGGTTGTCACTCTAGTGTTATCCCGTTATAACGGAATTAACTGAGGCGACCGGGAATAAAGCTTGATTGCTTCATAGATAAGGGATATTTTCTCGAAAAGATGTTATCTTGGTTAAAAGATAACGGAAATTGCATGCCCAAGTGGAAGGTCCAAAGGGCAGATTGTAATTTCGCCGTAGCGAATGAAGCCGCCCGCATGAGATGGAGAAAAGAAGCCGTACGGCTAGAGACCTCGTTTTTTCCAGATTATTTAAAATCAGATTTGAACGGGACCGGCATCATTGCCGCCCACTTCAGCCGAGAGAGAGAGAAGAGAGAGAGAATTTCGAAATTCTTCAACCCCTTTTGCTTCCCTTTGATTTGAGATGGATCCGGAGGGCAATCCCATACCGAGGCAAGCAAGAAGAAACATCTCGGCGGCCGCGAGAAGGAGGAGAAAGGAGCTCGTTCGGAC
This sequence comes from Adenophora triphylla var. japonica, assembly GCA_022495995.1. Lineage (NCBI taxonomy): Eukaryota > Viridiplantae > Streptophyta > Magnoliopsida > Asterales > Campanulaceae > Adenophora > Adenophora triphylla. The sequence goes on from JAFEMH010000074.1 coordinate 414,380, forward strand.
GGAGAGGAAGTATGACTTCCTTACGCCTCCATCGGAGCTTTACCCGGGAAGAAGGGAGCATAAATCAACGAACCCGCGATCGGTTGGGGTAAGCATTCTCATTTTGCTCAAATCCGATGATTTTGCTTGAATTTTGAATGATTTAGGGCTTGACCCGAATTTTAGGATTTTGAATGATTTTTTGAATGATTTTGAGATGCATGAACAACCTATGAGGCTAAGAATATGCATGTGCAATTTTATTTTGATGAAAAATATGAGAATGACTCACTTTTTTCTCGCAAAATGAAGTAAGAATGAGAATTTTTCAAAATATGAGACGGAGTTCTTGCCTTGTGCTAGAACTAGGTCAAAATTCTGATTTTCAATGAGAAAACATGATTTTGGAAGATGAAAATGATTCATGCATGCCATTTTTGAAAGAATAATGCTTATGTGCGAAAAATTGTGATTTTGTGCTTTAGGAAAGCAATGACGCGTTTCAAGTGATGAAAGACACGTTTTTGATGCAAAAGATATGCTAGAAAAACTTTTGTGAATGCTTTTCTTTTGAAAATATGTGCACTTTTGAATATATGCATGCTTTTGAAATGATATGAAGGACTGACGCTTCTTTTTGATGTGCTTGTCTACAGGAGAACAAGTCTAGAGGACCATCCGAGATTGCAAGCTGCTGCAGAGGATGCCGGATTTTGAGAAGAATGGGGTAAATCCCAAGCAAATGCGAGGGCTACCGGCCCGGATGCATTTGTAGAGGCCATCTAGGGGTGTTCACATCACCTCTAAGAGCAAGGGCTTGGTCCAGCCCTTTCGAGTTCCTCGTGGGACAAGACACATAGCTTTCACCCGAGCCGGGAGAGCCGACAGTGACTCCCGCCGATTTCACAGCCTATTACCGGCCTACGCTCACCGGGAGGCCCGTGACTTGAGAGACCATATTACAGCCGAGGAGTTCCGTGCTTTGGTAGGGTTTGAGCCGATTCCCAAGGGGCCGGGATGGAGACACGGAACGCCGAGGTGGCGCTCGTACTTGCATGCGTAACTTTGCCGCTAATGATGTGGATCGCCCAAAGAATTCGGCTAGAGCATTCATATGGTTGATGCTATCGGGCCACCATCTTTGCCAATTCTCGGGACGATAGCTATGACTTGCCTCCTCGACTCTCCTGGAGGATGTGGATGGGATAGGGACGGTCTCTCGGGGAGAGGCCGGATTGGCGGAGCTTTACTTCTTGGACATGTACAATGGAACAAAGCCGCTTCCATGGATCGCTTCTCATTTGCCCTCGAGGTAGTCTCCTTTCTTTTCTTTTCTCTTTTCCGTCTTGAGACTTTTATAAGAGAGAGAATGACCTTTTGATGTTTTGAACATGCAGCCTGGTTTTGCGAGGTGATCGGGTTCTTCCCTTGGAACCAAAGAGCGATGTCACCATCTTCCCCGCTATGGTTCGCCGGAGGGGAGATGCGAGAGATAAATTCACTGGGAAGACCCGGATTACCTTCGACTACAAAATGGTGAGGCCTGGTCATCAACCGTGGATGGGCACGATGGAGTGGACTTCTACCCCCGGGGCGTATCCTGAGATCTTGGCCGGGAGATGCCATCGAGGTGACGAGGCGCAGGAGGTGGCTCACCGGGCCGACATGTGATGTCATCTACTGGGACCGCTTCTCGAGGCAAAGATGGCCATGTTCCCCCACTAGATGCCATTACTCCTCAGATCCTCCAAAGACGGATGCCGCAGCCTGTGGATTGGGCCGCAGGATGAGATTGCTAGGTACTGTGCAGTATGGCCGCAGAGGAGTACTTTGACATGGACACCCCTACGCCGTGTTTGTGGAGTGCCGCCCGAGGACGCCACGTAAGCTAGTGAAGCCGGCGGTCACTGTGTGGATACGGGGAGGATGAGCCCATCGACCCGCCGATCCCTCCCGCGCATCCGTCCTATGTGGTCCATGGAGTGCCGAGGAGGATGAGGATACCGTCTCGATGCTAGGGAGCCCCAAGACACCTTGCCGCCCGATAGCACCGTAAGTGTACTCTTAGTGGTCTTATTCCCTTTTTAGCTTTCGCATTTTCTCGCTTTTTGCAATTTTCTCGAGATTTTCTCGAGATTTTTCTTCTTTTTTTTTCTCCAAATTTCCAGCTCGCACTTACGATAGGCCGGTCAGCAGAATTGTGGGCCGGAAGGACATGTGCCTGCCTCTTCGAGGAAGCCGGCTCGCGCTTCGAAGGCGGCAGCTGATGCACAGGAGCCTCGGGGCGCAAGAGACGGCACGTCTGGGGCACAGCTGCCTACCTCATCGGCCTCGGAGTACTCTTCCAAAGGCTATGCCTCGGGGCGGGGACCCAACGCCGACATTCGAGCAACTGGCCGAGTACGGCACGATAATGTCCATTTGTCTCGACTTGAGCGACTGTGGAGGACTTGATGAGGGAGGCTAGCATTTATGAGCTGAGTAGCGATGAGGAGGAAGAAGAATCGGAGGCCTAGGAGGTCTCTAGAATAGATTTGGAACAAAAACAAACAATTTACAATTTTTATGCACACTTCGTTTATTTTTTGCTTTATTTGGGCGCCGATGGGGCGAAAACATTGTATTTACATTTTATTTACTTTTCTAATTCATGCTTTTTTAATTTTCATATTATCTGAGCCTCGGGGCAACTTTTCTGCTTGGAATTGGGGCTGAGACTGGGCCAAAATGATTTATAATGGTATATAAATGCTTGAATGGCTTCTGGATATGTTTTTGTACAGGTTTTGGTTGAAAAAGTGGGGTGAAAACTCCCTTGGGCAGCAATCTTGGTTGCCGCAGAATTTTTTTCTCGCAGAGGGCTAATGTAGCCGTGCGGCATGGCCTTGAGGGCAAATGAAGCCGTGCGGCTACAGCCTGTCTCGAGCCGGTTATTTTCTCGAATAAAAGCAAGGCTTGGCCATTTCATTTCATTTTCACTCTAGACTTGTCCCAATTGTTCCCAGAGCATATTTTGGACCTAAAAGCACCATCTTTGATCACTTTGCGATGGAGAAGCTCGCTCAGATTGCAAAGGGGGAAGCGAGACCATTTTCTATCCGGTCTTCAATCTTGGGCGAGACATAACTTCCAAAATCACAAGGGACTCGCTTGATTCTTCCTTCAAGATCAAGTCTTTATGGCATTTGAGGGATCTCCCGCCCGATTGGGACTCCGTTGAGAGCCGCAAAGAAAGTTCGGGACGTCCGAGACATGTTTATCGCTTTTCTTACAACGAAATTGTCCCAACGCACGAAGACTTCGTAGCCTTGATTGGGGGTCCCGAGACCGAGGCTATATCTATTCCGCTGATCGGAGACGTGCCGGTGACGGTAAAGCTTGCATCTTTTCTCAGCATTCCTTTGGGAGAGGCCGAGAGGATGATGGTAGCCCCTGATAGGATTGACCTTTCCGATATCCCGGCAGTTTGGGTCTCCGTATATGGCCGCGACCACGGTGGCTATGGATGCTTTCATTCTCTCGCGTATTCTCTATTTTCTGTTCACCGCCGAGTCCGTGGGATCTGTCATAGTGGCCTCTTGGACATGGTCGAGATCGCAGGCCGGGAAGGATATTGTCCCGCCGGTTTTGGGAGAGACATTTCATGGGATCGATAGGATGGCTCGGGAGACCGTTTCATGAGGTCCGGAGTCCGGCTATGTTGACTCGTGGGCCGCAGGAGAGGCTCTGGCTTTGCCCGGGGCTTTGCCGACTGCCCTCGGGTGATTTCTGAGAGGTGCACCTAGGCAGCAGGAATGGTGGTAGCCGGGAGCCGATGATGGCTAGGCTATCCACTTCGGACATCCGTTGGTGGATACCACACCGGAGGCTGCGCACTCAGAGGATATTTCTCAGAGTCTTATGCCGCGAGGGTTCCAGGATTCTCGCCGGTCGTCCTTCTACATACCCCGCTTGGTATCCAGCAGCTTGGGGCTTTACAGAGCCATTGAGTGATCGGGAGGACATCCGACCATGGAGGTGGTGTCATTGGACATGAGAGATCCAAACAGCCTTCTCTTTCTTCTCGAGGGCTTGGACACATACCGTTTCCCACCTGTGGCTATCTTCAGAGCAGAAGAGCACCATCTTGACCACCGTCTACTTGACCGGGTACGAGAGGGAGACGTGGAGCGACTCAAAGTTATCTTGGAGGATAGACGCCGAGCTTTATTGGGAGCCGATCGTGACTCGAGTAGGACTCGAGGGAGACCGAGGCTAAGGCGAGTTGCCATAACCAATCGTGTGACTTGGTCGAGATATGGAGGCTCTGCACAAGAGATTGTCCGAGGTCGCTCCTTCGACCGAGGCTCGAGGGAGGAGGTGCGGACTCGTGCTCGTATAGAGAGAGCACTCATTGACACGGGGTTGGTAGAGGCTCCAAGTGAGGATACCGCAGGTCGGGATGAGGGATACCGACATTATTGAGAAGAAAAGGAAGAAGACTCGACGAGGCCGAGGAAAAGGGAAGAAGACCAAGAAGACTCGCCGAATGACGATCGACAAGTCTTTTCTCAAGATCCTCTTATTGCCATTTGCAAACACATTAGTTTATTTAGGCATTTTATTGTATTTTAGATCTTTTTAGCAAAGGTTAGCAGAGTTAAGAGGTAGACCGTGCTTGAACTCATCAAGAAGTTTTTAACTTGTAATGAACAAGGCATATTATCTTTAAAATTAATCAAGACACATTTCATGGAAATTCAAATGTCTTTTTTTTATTGATCGTGACATATTTCATGGAAACTTAATCGTCCTTTTTATTGTTTAGACCGAACCATATATGGCCGCCTACGTTCCCTTTTACAAGAAAGGCTAAGGGGCTCAGTCTACGTAGTTCATTCCGGTGAACCAATATTTTTATGTGCAAAGCCTCGTTTTTTGCCTAGACCGCCCTTTTTGGGGTTTTCACTTAGCCGGGCATTACTCTTTTTGCACTAAGATTTTTTTTTCTTTTTTTTTTTTTTTTTTTTTTTTTTTTTTTTATATGTGCAACCCCGTCTTTTGCCTAGACCGCCCTTTTTGGGGTTTTCAAATTTAGCCGGGTATTACTCTTTTTGCACTTTTTTTTTTTTTTTTTTTTTTCTTTTTTTTTTTTTTTATCGACATAGTATCTTCTGAGTTTATCACCGTTGACCGGGTGGACAAAGGGATTGCCATCCAAGTCTCGCAAGCTTCATTGCTCCTCCCGACGCATCTTCTCGCACCACATAAGGGCCGATCCAGACGGGTTCCCATTTTCCTGTGGGGTTGTCTCTCGGGTAGGGGGCTTTACTTTCAAAGACTAAGTCGCCTCTTTGATGTCTCCGGCCTTGACCTTTTATCAAACGCTCCGCCATTCGCCTCGGTAGGCTCGGGTGTGTTCCATGGCTTTTAGCCTTCTCTCGTCAAGGTGGCTAACTCATCATGCCGGCCGCGCAACCATTCCACTTCATTGACATCTGTTTTCCAGAGGACCCTTAATGACGGGATTTCCAACTCCACCGGTAACACCGCTTCCATCCCGTAAGTTAGGGCAAAAGGAGTTTCTCCCGTGGCCGTTTCCGACAGACGTTCAGAGCCCCAGAGTGCTAGGTGCAGCTTTTCGGGCCAATCACGACCACGGATGGCCATCTTCCTGATGATCCGCTCGAGTGTCTTATTAGCAGCCTTCCACGGCTCCATTGGTCCGAGGTCTCGTACGGGGACGACTTGTGGCGAGTAACTCGAACTCGACAGCAGCCTATCGCAGCCTTCCTTCGAAGTGTGACCCATTATCGAAATGATCTCGCTGGGCACCCCATATCTCGCACATTATGTTTTCTTTGATGAACCGGGCCACTTTTCTCGGAAGTGAGGACCTTGTAGGACTTGGCCTCTACCCACTTGGTGAAGTAGTCGATGGCTACCAACACGAACTCGTGCCCATTGCTTCCTCGCCGGATATTTTCCCTATCACGTCAATGCCCCAAGTTGCAAACGGCCAAGGAGTCGTCATGCAAGACATGTGTCATGAGGCGGGAGATGGTTGAGGTTGGCAAACCGCCGGCATTTGTCGCAGTTCGGACGTGCCGAACGCAGCCGCTTTCCATGGAGATCCAAGAGTAACCCATTCCGAGGATCACTTGCATCGTGGCTCGGCATTCATGTGAGGACCGCAGTGGACCATCAGGACTTCGGCCATCAACTCTTTCCGGCTCTTTCTTGAGTGACACATAAGAGGAGTGGTCCTTGATACCGCTTCTTGTATAGGTTGCCTCCTAGAATGACATAATGAGAAGCCAACCTTTTCAGTGGCTTGTAAGCTCTTGGCTCGACACCTTCTTTCGGTCTACCTTCTTCGTCTCTCGAAAGCCGACTCTCCGTCTTTGAGGAATTGGTAACTGATTGTACCAAGGTTCCTTTATAGGCTCGGGTCCTGTGTCCACTTCACAAATGTAAGCCGGGGCTTCTCTTCTACCCACTCAAGGGCTTTATGGCTTTTCCCTCGGGGATCTCTACCAATGAGGCTAGAGTAGCTAGGCATCTCGCGAACTGTTCTTTTCCTCGGCAAGTAGTGGAAAGTCACTTCCGAACCGTCCCAATAACTCCTCCATACGGGCATGATACCGTTGTAGATTAGGGTCCACAGCCTTCCACTTGTTGGAGACTTGGTTGATGATCGTGGCCGAGTCTCCGTAAACTTCGAGCTCCTTGACATTTCTTTCTAAGGCAGCCTCCAAACCAAAGAATGCAGCTTCATACTCGGCGACATTGTTCGTGGCAGAAAGTTCAACTTGAGGGCTATGGGGGTATGCTCATCTTTCGGATCGACCAATAGCATTCCTACACCATTTCCTCTTTGTTAGCGGCTCCGTCAAAGAACAATTGCCATCTATTTTCGTGCTCAACCGCAAAGATCCCTTCATCTCGGAAATTGGGGTTCGTGCCCTCTCGTCTTCATTATCGGGAAATTCGCCAGATGATCCGACAATGCTTGACCCTTGATGGCCTTTCTGGTCACATAGTTGATGTCGTATTCTCGCCAAGAAGAAGGACCACTTCGCTAGACGCATCGAGAGGGAAGGCTTGTCAAAGATGTACTTGATGGGGTCCATTTTCGAGACCAAGTTCACAGGTGGGCTTCGTATATAATGCTTCAACTTGCCGACTACCTGCACTAGCCTCCCGCACAAGTCTTTTCACATGCCGAGTAATTGAGCTCACTCCCCGTAGCTTCCGCCGACAAAGTAAATGGCATTTTCTACCCGAGAGTCTTTCTTCTCCCGAGCAAGCATAGCCCCAACCGCCGTGTTCAGGATAAAGAGATAGAGCAAGAGGCTTCGTCTATGTGGGGGCATAGTACCGGGGATGTACTAAGTATGCCTTGATCTGGTCAAAGGCATCTTGGCATTCTTCGGTCCATTCTGTGTCCACATTCTTCTTCATGAGCTTGAAGATGGGCTCGCACATAGTGGTCAACCGATTGACGAAACGGCCGATGTACCGCAATTTACCCATGAAGCTCTTGACTTCGTCCTGGTTTGAGGTGGCCTCATATCCATGATGGCTTTGATCTTTCTGGGGTCAACTTCTATACCTCGCTCCGTGACCATATACCCAAGCACTTTTCCCCTTGTCACTCCGAAGGTGCATTTGGCAGTGGTTTAGTCTCATGGAATGCCGTCTCACCTCTCAAAGAATTTTCGTAGGTCAACAAAGTGCCGCCCACCTTCTCCTTTGGAGTGGATTATCATGTCATCTACGTAGACCTCAATCTCCTTGTGGATCATGTCATGAAAAAGCGCGGTCGCCGCCTTTCGTAAGTAGCCCCGGCATTCTTGAGCCCGAATGGCATTACCGTATAACAAGAGGTTCCCCACGGTGTGGTGAAGGCCGTCTTTTCTTGGTCTTCCTCGGCCATCTTGATCTCGGTCAGTAGCTCGCAAACCATCAACGAAGGATTTGACTTCGTAGTTGGCAAAGTGGAGTCCACCAGATGTCTATGTTTGCGTAGGGTAGTCGTCTTTGGGCCGGCCTTGTTCGTATCTCGGAAATCCACACAGAAGCCGCACCTTCCCATTGGCCTTGGTTACGGTCACGATGTTGGACAACCATGTCGGGTATTCAATAACTCGATGAACCCTACCCGCAAAGAGCTTCTCAATTTCTTCTTTGACCGTAGAGACCATTCCGGCTTGATCTTTCTCGCTCGCTTTACCGGCTTAGCATCTCGGTGCTAGAGGGATTCTCGTGCTCTACTATCGAACCTGTCTAGCCCCGGCATATCCTTGTATGACCATGCAAACACGTCGACGTATTCTCTCGAGCACTCGATCAATCCGTCCCTTTCAACCCCCGGAAGAAGCTTCCAATCTCGTGTCTCTTTAGGTTCCTCAATAGTACCCAAGTTCACACTTATCAAAACCTCCTCGGCAGCTTGGGCCCGGTTTTCCTTTTTCCGAAACCCGCTTAAAGATTTCTTTAATGTATTGTTCGTTTAGTGTGTTTGCATCTTGTTCAAATGATTCATTATTAACTCGTTGTTAAGTTTTGAGTTAATTTATCATTTGTTAAGTTGGCAATAAGAGGATAATCGTAAAGATTTGTCATTTCATTCAAGATAAGGGGAAAGATGACATCGATTACATTTTCATAATCCTCAGCGTGAGGCCTTCTGGATGACTTCCGAGGACTCGGAATTCGAAGATTCCCGACTCGACCGAATAGACAACAGGTGTTTGACACGACCGGGTTGAGGAGGACGGGGTACCAATCCAAGCTCCGTGATCATTTGCCGTCGATCGCTATCGGTCCCGAGAATGTCTCCCAATTCTTCAATGGCATTTCTGTCTTAGTTACCAAAGTGCGAGGATCAAAATGACTTTCACCATCGTCTCCAATAACGGCAACTATCTCATCATCTCGAATCGAAGTCGATCAAGTCTCGGGATTTGTGCTTCTTCGTCAAACAACTCTTGCAAACCCCACCGATCGTCTTCACCGCCGCGCCGTCTATCCGCTGATCTTTGGAAGAGCTAACTCAAAGGCGGAGAAGTCCATTGTCCCGAATGCCGACTTTTGACACCGGCCGGATTTCCTTTGAAGACGTACTCATTCTCGAACGGTAGTGGTGGCCCTGTGGATATCTCGGCAAATCAAGGAACATTCTTCGAACGGGATTGGCCGGCTTTCCCCTAACTTTCTCAAGGTTCTCTAGAAGGGTTTTCGCAAGGAGATCTCGCGATCACTTTCATCATATTGTGTCCCTCCTTTTATAAAGTAATGGGTCGAGACAGATCCGTAAGGATGGAGCCGGACCCCTTCACCTTTCGTGCCTTTAGCTTTTCTAGCATCCCGAGAGTTCGGTTTGTACCCCAAGCCATATCTCGGTAGTCTCGCTCCTTCACATCAATGATGGTGTTACGACCTTGAAGTCTTCTACCCAATCCAAGTCCCTAAGATAGCTCATTTTTCGCATCATTCTCATGGCAGGAGGGATTTTATCTAAGTAGTGGTGAGGTCAAGTGCAACACACTTGTGCCTTGGAAGAAGCTACGGAGAATCCGGCCAATGCTAACCCTTCATCATCATGCTTGATCTCCAATATCGGGATATCCCCTTGCCGGTTCCTTCTACCGTGACACTGTCCCCATAAATGGTGGTGATAGTTCCATCACTCGACCGAAATTTGACGCACCGATGCAAAGTAGAGGCTACCCCGTTTATCCGGTGGATCCAAGGCCGTCCCAAAGAAGGCAAGAAATGAAATCGGAATGTCAATAACTTGAAAATCAACATCCATGACCTTTTTTCCGAACCACATCTTGAGAGTGGCGATCCCCAAAACCGATCGTGCAAAGGGAGTCATAGGCCTTAATAGTCTCGACTAGAAGGCTTTAAGTCCGTTGGCTTCGCATCCAATAAATCCATCATCTTAGCCGGCAAGACATTCATTGCACTCCGTCGACTAGTACTCGTGGCAATCGACGCTCTTCTAACCGGACTGTGATGTAAAGAGGTTCGTTGTGACTAGCCCCATACTTTGGCAGTCCAATTCGGAAGGTAATGATGTTTCCGTAGTGGATATTTCCAATCATTCGACGACCTCATCCGGGGTGACATCTATGGGCACCATGGTCTTGGCCAAACTTTCTTCTAGCTTCAACTTATGAGGGTATGAGGAGGTTAACAGAGACCATAAGGAGATATTGGCTTGGGTACACTTCAACCGAGTTAGGACTGATCCTCCTTATCGTAGTCGCTTTTCTCGCTTCGGCTTATAAGGTCTTTTATCTCGTCTTTGGTTCCGAGACGGCATTCCTTTTGTCACCCTTAGGCCGCTCAATACTATCTCGTCTGCATCGAGTCATCACATAGACATTGGATTTTCCTTGGTCATTATTCCTACCGGAGGATTCTCACAATTCTTTCAAAGTCGAGGCGGATTTTTACCGGCGTATGGCCAATTTCGCCGATTGATCTCGATTGACGTGCCGTCCGAAGCATAGGCGGCTTCCCGAATCTGGGTCCTGTGTTACCGGCTTTTTGACCTTTTCACATTCTCCGTTTAAAGCTTTCACAAGCCTCATTCAAACTTTTCAAAGTCGCATGCAACAAGAATTATCACTTCCGGAGTTTGGAGCTTGGCAAATGGCTTTCTCATCCGAACCTAGCAACTTCTTTAACAGAGTAGGATCACATTCCTCATCACCGTCAAGCATGTCTTTTCTTTCCCCTGGGGTCAACCTTTTGACGGCATCTTCGACGTTGGCCAAACATTTTCTCGAAATGGGAAATTCCATCATCAATAAGGATTTCATGGGGTCAAACCTCATGGCGGGTTCCTTTTCCTTACCGTCGAGATATTTTCCGGGCTTTTTGGCTTCCGGGCTAACCACTCCTCTATTGTCCCTTCCGGCACTTCGACCGTGTCTTCATCGTTGTCACTACGTAGCTCTCGTGGGAACTTTCGTCTTGGCTCTTATGACCAATGAGGGCAAAAGCAGTCGGGATACTTGACGCCATATGAGGGGTATCTCGTACTCTTCCTCGGGCTTAGTGGATTACCAGAAGACATCATTATCATCGTAGGACATAAAGGGACTGGGTCGCTCTAAACTCGTGACTCTTTCCAAGGCATCCATACATTCTTCTTCGCACCAAGTTTCAGGAGTGACTACTAACACCGTGATAGAGTCTACCCTTCCCGATGAGAGTTTGGCTTCGGCGACGCTTACATGTTCTAGATCGGTGGGAGGAGCCCACTTCCCTCTTTTGGCTAAAGCTTCGATCAAGTCTCTCCATTCACCTACCAAGTCCTTGTACGGAGTATTGAACTCTAGGATATAGGACTCATACACTACCTCATCCTTCTCCGAGCCTTTGCATAGGCCGCAGCACACTTTGAAGTGATTTCATCCCCTATTCCAGTCTCGTGGCTTTCCGCTCATCTTGCCCTTCGGGTTTCACTTCCGTTGGCTCCAAGTCCATTCCTTCTACCGAACCGTCATCATCACCGTAAATCCACCCATTCCTATTCTCATTCCCGATCGACTCTTCGCCGTAGCCGTCCGAGAGGTAGGCAAATTCACATAGTGCGTTGACAAAATTGGAAAGGTCAAACCTGCACCGGGATTCCAAGATAGGGAAATTTGGCTCAGCCGAAAGGAGGAAAAGGGTCCCATGGGGGATGCAGAGGAAGCGAGGGTGTGGGACCCTAACAATTGGGGTATTGGAGAAGACCGAGAAAGGACAGCCTTTTGGCAATGGGTTATATGAAGATGGGGGAGGGCATTGGTTATAGGCTAGCTCTTCTTCCCCGGTCATCTCGGTTACCCAAACCAAGACTGCTCTCTGTCAAATCGGTCATTCTCGACTCTCGAACCGATGAAACCGAGGATTCTCGCGAACTGCTCCGAGGATTCTGCGCTAACAAGTCGCCGACCCGGTGTTCTCACCCACTTCTTTCTCGCCGTGGAAAGGGATAGGAAAGGTTTAGACTCGGTAGGTGTTTAGTCGAAGGCTCGTGCAATATGCAAATTAGAATCTTCAAGTTTACTTAAAATGTTGTCTTTTATTAATATCTATTTGGTTGGAAAAGGGGTTTCGCCCTTCTTTTTCGTAACTACACTAGATCCTGGATCGCCGGGTTCCGTCACTACGTCTATAAGCCCCTCGTATTCCACCCGTATTTCGACCTCCCAGGTGGATGCCCCGGCGAGGGTCCTATAGGGCACGCGGATCCCACCGACCGAGAGTAAAGAACGCTCCTATCGGGTCTAGCGGGTCATAGGACCTTTCAACGCACGAGCGATGCGGATTATAGTCAAGGCAATACCGGAAAGTCTCGTCTCTCTCGCCTCGACGGATCTTTGACAGAGTTTCGCTTGAGCGAATGACGGTTTTTGACTTTCGGTAATGTCCGAGAATATAATAGGCATGGGTCGGGCGGCAAAAGCCGGATGACACAAAGGTCACATTGAACTTCGTTGCATACGCAAAGGCGCGTGAGTCGGAATCGAAGTCAATGCCGGTCAAGATCTTGCCAATTTTTCCTTGTCGGAATTTTGGCGTAGCTTCGCTTGAGCGAAAGATCTTTTGATTTTTGGCAAAGACTCGGTCTTGACTCTTACGCATTCCGTGCGGGTCAAGGTCAATAGTCAATGTCGGAGTCAAGATCCCACCGATTTTTCCTTGTCGGAATTTCGCGTAATTTCGCTTGAGCGAAAATCTTGGCTTCCGTTATGAGCTAAGGCTTGACCTTTACGTGGGTATGCAACCGGGCTATATGACACGGACTAGACCAAAACCAACCAAAAGTCACGGTTTTTGAAACGTGTGACACGGACCGTGCATTGGTCGACACCGGCCGCCACGGGAGGTTGGGATGATTCCGTGCGCGCCCGGAGCATCGTAAGGCTGTCCGTGATCTGCACTGGAACCACCCTCGGCTCAAGGACGTGCGTGCAAAAGTGTACAGGATATATCAAAGTGCGCGTAGTGTGCGGTCTCCTAAAAATGTTCCTTTTTGAGTTAAAACAGAGATTTTCATAAATGTGTTTTAAAGGAATGATTTTCGGGACGGGGAAAATGCAACACATAAGCACGTAAATTTTCTCGGGAGCCCTGGCCGCCATGGAGCCGAATAGCCCCAAGCCGCTAGGACCGCGCATTAACCATGATTTTTCCCGGTGGAATTGCCACTGAGGTCGTATGGTCAGAATCCTATGAGGATTAGCCGTACGACTGCATGGATCAATTTTCCAGGTTCCACTCCTTTTGCTATTTTGCGGGTTGTTTCCCGTTTCAAAGTATGCACAGATTCCAAGATGCAAATGATGCAATGCATGGTAAAGAAAGCAAACACGATTAATGAAATCGGCGATGGGAGTCTAACCCGCTCAAAGGGAAAAGCTTTCTTCTATATTTTTTCAAAATTATTTTTTTTTTTTCGAAAAAAAGGGATACTGGTACGTGGGATTGTTAAACCACCTTGTTATCCCAAGCCCCGGGTTAGGGAGCGATACAGGAAGGGTAAGTGGGGTCCACCTATATACCAAGTATCGACTTTTGTTTTGAAAATAAAGCTTTTCTCCTTTGGGATTTCCCCAGCGGAGTCGCCAAACTGTGAATGTGTGCCCAAAATTTTTGTTTTATTGGAATTCACGCGAGTTTGAAGACATCCGAGTTATTTGAAAAACGGAGTCGCCACGCCATTTTTATTACCTCAAAACTTTGAAAAAAAGGTTTTATGGGTTCGGAGGTTAAGTTACCCCTTGGGAAGAACGTTTGGCGTTCACCCAAAGTGCCTTGCCGGAGCAAGTCTCCCGAGATTTCATTAATGTGTTTGCTTGCGGTGCTTTCTTTGTGTGCATGTGTTTGAAAATAAAAGGGGGAATGTCCCAAGTTGTCTTCCGGACGTACAAACCATTTGTTGGTTGTCGCTCGGGATTTCTTGGAATTTATGTATTTGGGATTATGATCCCGTCCTCATCTTATGACTTGTGATCATCGCATTTTTAACCTCGGGACCCTCGGGACTTGCGTGATCGAGAGAATGACTCTCTTTTGGTCAAAGATGAGGTTCTTTAGGAAGGAATGTCCTTAGCCCATCAATCCTACGCTTTAAGACGGTCGAGCTCGTATAGAGGCTTCATACTCATTCTTAAGCGATAATCGGAGATATAGGGTTCAAGGTTATCCTTTTCCTAAAGAAATCATGAACCTTTAATGGAAGGAACGATGCAAAGATGAGAACTTTTACACCGGTCCGTTCCAAGGTTGGGGGAAAGGGGAATGCATGATGAAAATGACTCTTTAATGAAAAGATGACATTTTTGGTTTTAGCAAATGATGCTTTTTGATTGAAAGAAATGATCTTTATGCAAATGATGCATAAAGATAGGATTTTTATGCAAATGATGCATTGAAAAAAGGGTTTTGATGCAAAGGATGCATTTTTATTGGAAAAGATTTGATCTTTATATGCAAATGATGCATAAAGATAACATTTTTATTGGAAAATAAAGATTTTAGGTGCAAAGGATGCACCTTTATGAAAAAGACTACATTTTTATGACAAATGAGGTCTTAATGCATGCAAAGGGGAAGGGGGTGATAAAGAAATGATCTTTATGAATAAATGCCAAGTCCCAAGCAAGATATATGAATGCAATGAGCAAGTATATCAATTAAAATGCAAGGTTAGGGCGTGCGAGGTTACCAATCGTTTTCTTCGCTTCTTCGGACGGAGCTAGGAGGAGAGGTCGATCTTTGGTCTTCAAGGAGGAGGGATGTAGCTTCTTGGCCTTCCTTCTTCTTCTTCTTGAATTCCCAGCAGTTTCTTCACGTATTTCAGAGTGTATTGTGTGTTTTTCTCATATATTGTGTGTGTTGAAATGGGTAGAGGAGGGCTCTATTTATAGGCGATCGGATAAGGCTAATGAAGCCGTGCGGCCGCAGCCCTTTCGCAAATGAGGCCGTGCGGTCTTATCCATTGTGACTCAGCATTCTAGAACCATGCAAGGTGGCATTATTCTAGAACCTTCTCCCTAATTAAGAAAAACGTGTTTCTTAATTAGGAAGGCTCCCTTCAGCCCTTAATTTTAATTTGGGACTGCTCCAGGACATTTCCGGAACACTAGGAAGGTCCGGGGAATTACCGGGAAACTTACCGAAATGTCGGGAAAATTAACCGGAAGGCATGAGCCAGATTTGGGTACTTACAGTCGCGTCCCACCAGTGCTGCGCCAGAGCAAACATCAAGCCCTTGCTCTTAGGGAACTTGACCAGTCCCCTCAAGCACTCGACGAACTCCCAGAGCCCCGTCTCGACAACAATCTGTCTCGGACTCGGCAAAGCTCCTCGGCCCGCATCCGGAAGCCGGTCCCACAAGTCAATCACAGACTCCACCGATCCTCGAGTCTTCATCTTGTTCAGCTGCTCCGTCACAAAACGGTTTCCGCCCTGTAATAAAAAAAAAGAGAGAAAGAGAAAATGTCAAAAAGATTGCATTTGCATTTACATAAAAAAAAAAGAAATTTCGACAGCATAACAGCATACAATGAGCATAGCCCCATTTTTCTCGCATGAAAGAAAACAGTTTTCAGCAAGTCCCAATGCATTCATCAAAAAAAAAAGATGCATTCCTACGGAAGTAAAAACTCCGTCCCATTTTCATAAAATAACATGCGTACATGCATATCATCCATCTTACATGCAACGGGAGAAAAAATCCGTCCCACTTTTCAAAAAAAAAAAATCCTAAACATACATACATCTCATATTGGCAAAATGCCCATTCTTTCCAAACAAAATGCATGCATTGCGTCATCATTCATCAATATCAAAATTCAATTTCAAAAAAAAAAAATAATATATCATCATCATCATCAACATGCAATATTCAATTTCAAAAAAAAAAATCACAATTCTTCGAATTTTCACATGTAATTTTCGAATTGAAAAAAAAAAAAAAATGTGGCAAAAATGCCAATTCTTTTTCCCAAGCAAAATGCACATTTTGGGTTACTCATATACTCATTACAACATGCAAAGCATCAAAATCAAGATTCAAAGCCTAGAACATCAATCATTCGAATTTTCAAAAAAAAAATTCAAAAATCACCCAAAATTTTCAAACAAGAAATCAACAAAGGGATCAAAGGGTTTCAAAGTATACCGTTCGGAGATGCGGATCCGAAGCCCAATGTTGCCAAGCATCGGGGTAATGCTCCTCCTCAATCGATTGCGAAAGATTGTAATGCCTCCTCATTCGGACGAGCTCCAATCGCCTTTCCGCTACCGGGCCACGTCCTTGACCTTGAAAAGCGCCTTCCCCGTGTTCCATTGCTCGAAAATCAAAGAAAATCGGAAGATTTCGAAGCTTTTTTGGACAACAATGGCGGATTTGCGATTTCTCTCTCTCGTAATTTTTACGTAAACCGAATGGGAAGAAGAAAAGGGCGTTGGCCCTAATTAATACCCCTGACTTTACATCCCTATCCGCGCGGATAGGATTGCAAGGGTCAAAATGACCCTTTTGCCCCTTAAAATTCCAGGACTCTGCAATTCAGTCCCCAACTTGACAGAGTTAACCAAAGTTAACCAGAGTCAGCTCGTCAAGAAAATCACCCCGACAAGCCAAACGTAAGACCGAGTGCCCCGAGAAAGATAACAGATCCCGTATCTTTCATCAAAATCTTCCCTAGCCAAACGTAAGACCGAGTGTCAGAGAAAGATAACGAGATCCCGTATCTTTCATCAAAATTACCCCGGGCGAAAAAACGTAAGACCGATCTCCTCGAGAAAGATAACGAGATCCTGTATCTTTCATCAAAATCTTCCCCGGCAGTCAAACGTAAGACCGAGTGCCCTGAGAAAGATAACGGATCCCGTATCTTTCATCAAAATCATTCCCTAAGTGAGAAACGTAAGACCGAGTGCCCCGAGAAAGATAACGAGATCCCGTATCTTTCATCAAAATCTTCCCCGGCAGTCAAACGTAAGACCGAGTGCCCTGAGAAAGATAACGAGATCCCGTATCTTTCATCAAAATTACCCCCGGCAGTCAAACGTAAGACCGATTTCCCAGACAAATACGTCTGATTTTCCCCAGCAAAGGCTAACGAAATCCCCAGCAAAGTTAACGAAATCCCCAGCAAAGTTAACGGAATCCCAAAAGCCAACGGAATCTCGAGTAGTACTCGAACTACGAAAGGGCTTGATTCCCACTAGGGATACGTAGGTAGCCTATCATTGGAATCCCGGCCCCTCGACCAAAGCGGTCACCCTCTCCTTCGGCAGCAGACGAAGTCCACCGAAAGGCCATTTCAAATTAAGGTCCGAGGCGCCTAAAAGGCCATCATCATCAAGGTCCGAGGCGCCTAAAAAGCCATCTTCAAGGTTCGAGGCACCTAAAACGCCATCTCCAAGGTTCGAGGCACCTAAAACGCCATCTCCAAGGTTCGAGGCACCTAAAACGCCATCTCCAAGGTTCGAGGCACCTAAAACGCCATCTTCAAGGTTTGAGGCACCTAAGACGCTATCACTAGAAAGCGATAAATCGCAGCTATCCCCAAAGAGACCGAAAATGGTCATTCCTATCCCCAGCAGAGCGGATAGCCATCAGGCAACCGAAAATGGTCATCTCTTATCCCAGCAGTTTCTTTCCAAAGAACGATTGTAGAACTCGCTCATCGGGTTCGAGGCACCTAAAACGCCATCGCGCCGAGGGTCAAAGACCCGAACTACGATCGGCTTGATTCCCATTCGGGATACGTAGGTAGCCTATCGCTAGGTTCACCACCCGATCACTCGATCATCCCCGCCAAATATGGAGCCTTACTCTTATCGACGACCCCGCTTCCTTCGAAAGCGCCGTCGCCGAGGGGCTACTGTAAGTGCTCCAATTTGAGCTTGTTAGAATTTTCGTTAGAAAATTAACGAAAGTTATAACATTTCTAACAATTCCTAACTATCCTAACATTTCTAACAAAGTGAGGGTAAAATGGGCATTGTTATTTAAGGTTAAACCTTAAAAAGAATCTCAAAAAGCAAAACAAAAGAAGAAAACCAAAAATGGCAATGGCTGGAAACACAAAACCGGGCCGTTAATTTGAATTTTGAAAAGAAATATTCTTCTTGTCCAAAGCTGAAGCTGCATTTAATGAACAGTGCACGCTGCCTGGATCCATCCGCGCGGATGAGTTTGCATTTTCAGGAGGGCTATAAATTGAGCCCTCCAGTCACAAAAATAAAAAGGAAGAACACATTTTGCACCGAACCTCTGGCGAAATATAGAGAGAAAACAGTGAGAATTCACTTGAATTGTCACCTTTTTCTCTCCAATCTTTCCCAACTCATACTCATCCACTCACTCTCATATTAAAGCCCTAAACACTCATACATTCAAGCCAAACACTCAAAAACACAAGGAAGATTGGTAAACCCTCCTCTTCCTAACCCTAAATCTCAACCATGCATGCATCTTCAAACTACAAAATGTAGTTCCTTCATCTTCTTGCTTTAGATCTAAGAAGATCACCATGGAAGACCATCTCCATGGATGATCTTCTACAAAGATCAACATTATTTTTAAGCTTTATTACTTTCTTGCAAAGAAAACTCATTTTCAAAACCCTAAAAACCATTTTCAAGCATAAAATCTTGATTTCAAAGGATAAAATTCCCCTTCCCAAGCAAATGAAATGCTTAGTCCTAATGTACCCCAAGGATGGTTTGGTATAGTTGATTCACCACTAAAATGTATAGTGATCACTAAACAAAACCTAGGGAAATGGGGACAAGCATGGATGCAAAACCCCCCTTAAAATCATATTTTCTTTCTTGAGAAGTTGCTGTCCAGTAGCAATTTTCTCAGACCTCAGTCCATGGTCTTGATTTTTGGACACAGATGAACTTGGAATTTGGTGTTGACTACAAAACACTTTTTGTAGCCAACATCCAGAGCTTTCCAGACATATTTTTATTTTATTTTTTGGGTGAGTAAAACTCCTCTTTTCAAATTTTCTTTCAGAGGCTAGTTCATCAGCTTCTGGGAATCCAGATCTCATATCTGAGGTTTCCAGAAGGTTTTGACCCCTCAAATCTTCTCCAAAATGGAAAATTCCTTCGCATAAACTTTATTTAAGGTGTCTAGAACAACTTTCATTCTCTGAGTTTATCCATATTATGAAGTTTTAAGACCCTTGAATCCATTTCAAAATCAAAGGTCCACTGCCTTTTTCATTCTGGCAGAAATGGCTCTCAACTTCAAAAGGTCTTTTGAGTACCAAATCTCAACCCAAAAATCTTCCAAAAATCATGGGATCAGTTTAAAGTCTTAAAAAGATATCCCAATTTTTACTTTTCTGAGTTTCAACTTATTTTGGCCAAAACACACACACACACACACACACACACACACACAAATGATTTTCAGCTTGGAAGACTCGTTTTACGAGGCGCGTCGGGTGCACACTAACGTCCTTCCCGACGCGTAACATGACCTCCGAACCTAAATCTCTGATCTCGGGCTTTTTTCAAAGTTTTGGCCCTCAAAATTAAAATGGCGTGGCGACTCCGTTTTCGTTGATTTTTTCAAACACAAAAAATGGGAAAATTTTCGGACACACATCATCACAGCTGTCACCTGAGGAGCCCCCTCGAACTCATCAGCCTCATACCGAGCCCAAGGGAACAAAACAAACCCCTCCGGGCTACCTCTCTCCAGACGCTCCTGCACATCCCCGTAGGCGATGGTGAGCTTCCCCCTGCTGGTCCTCCTCCTCCTCGCCGAACGAGCCCAGCCTAACATCGCGGGATAGGCCGCTACGGCCCCAGGATCTCTATCCCACGGGAAGCACTGGAAAATCTCATAGAACCACACCTGCGACAAAAGCAGAAAAAGGTTCAGTGCAAAAGAAAACGGAGAAACGACAAGTTGCTAAATCAAAAACAGCAATAAACTCATACCTCCAGAGCAAAGTCAAAACAGGCCAAAGAGCTGGCCACACCCCGGCTAAACCGGTCCAAAGAGAAGTAGAGCTCGGCCAAGCCTGCCTCGCCCCAAGCAATATCACAAACCCTCTCCAGATCAATCAAGCTCTCCAACAGAGCAAAAGGAGCCGTGGTCGAGTGGTTCGAGAACAAAGTCTCGGAAAGTGCAAACCACAAAAAAGGAGCGCGCCAACTGCTCCGCAGTCACCTGGTCGGTACCCCGAACATAGGCCCCAATGCTGTCCGTGATCCTCATCTCAACATCACTGTACAACATGCCGAGACCCCTGCGAGGAACAGGCGCAAAGCCCAGCAGCTCAGTCAACACGTCCTCAGCTGTCCTATCTCTCCACCGCACGGGCCCTCCTTTGAAGGAAAGCCCGGTAATCGCAGCAAAGTCGGTAGGCGTCACCGTCACCTCTCCCCAGCTCAGATGGAAGGTGTGGGTGGTATCCCACCAATACTCAGAAAGGCCAAGGAAGATGCTCTTGTTCTTCCTCGTGTCAGAAACCCCGGCCAGGTTCTCCGCGAACACGCCCAGGCCAGAAGCATAGACCAGCCTACTGGGGCTCGGCCTGCCATCCACAGAAACGTCCGGCATCTGCTGCCATAGCTCAACAACAGACTCGAGCGATCCCCGAGTCTTCATCTTCTTGGCCTTCCCAACCAAGAGCCCCTCATCCTGCAGGTAAACACAACAAAGGTACGTCAATCACAAGTACCAAAAGAAAAGCAAAGCACATATAACCCGTCACAAAACACGGCACATATTGCACATAATTTTCACATACATTATACATATAATTTTCCCCATGCAGTCCGTCAAAAAAACACGGCACACACTGTACACATTTTCTCAAAAGAGGGATTAAGCCCTACACGACACATTTTCAAAATAACCCGTCACAAAACACGGCACATATTGCACATATTTTCCCCACAGAATCCGTCACCCAAAAACACGGCACACACTGCATAGCACATTTTCAAAAGAAAAGTCCGTCCCTACACGGCACACATAATTTCAGACAAAACCCGTCACAAAACACGGCACATGTCACATTTTTTCACAAAATTTGTCACTACACGACAATTTTTCTCACAATGTACATACAAAGATAGCATTAGGTACAAAACACCAAAGCATGCATTTCATTAGAGAGGCACTTTATTTTCACAAATAAGAGCTAATCTACACATTTCTGCACAAAATACACGTACCCACAATTTTTACATGTCCATTTTCAACAATTCATCAAGAATTTCACAAAAGGCATGAAAAATAACAAAAGCCCAAATATGCAAAAAACTAAAATCTAGTTTTAGCATTCAAAACCTCAAGCAAGGAATCAAAACGAGACGGATTTCTTACCTCCCCGACGTTCCTAGATCGACGGTTGTGCACCTCCGAATTCGGATACAATACATCCGGATTCTTCGAAGATGGAACAAAAGAGATCCAATTTCTTTGGAGCTCCATCCGTTGCTCGATCACTTCATGACTGCGTTGTCGACGACTCCTCCGAGATCCTTCCGCCATTGCGAGCAATTCAAGCAAAAAATGGAAGATTTTGGTTAACAATGGAGGTTTTTTCCTCTCTCTCTCTCTCGGCTAGTTCGTGAACTGGAAATGGGAAATGAAGGGGATGCCTCGGCTTTTTAACCCAGTCAAAATCTGGGAACTGTAAAAAATCAACTTGGTCCGTACGGACCTCTTTGCATCCCAGGTTGGTCCGTACGGACCTTCTTGCAAGGGAGGGCCAAATTACTTTCCTGCCCTTATAATCTTTGCCCCTGGCTGTCCTAAGGCCTATTTCAGCAAATTCAAGTGCAGTATGGTCCTTAACCCATCAATTCAACCACCGGCCGTCAATGTAAGCCCGGACCTTGCCCACTCAACGGCAATTCAACCACCGGCCGTCAGTGTAAGCCCGGACCTTGCCCACTCAACGGCAATTCAACCACCGGCCGTCAGTGTAAGCCCGGACTTTGCCCACTCAACGGCAATTCAACCACCGGCCGTCAGTGTAAGCCCGGACCTTGCCCACTCAACGGCAATTCAACCACCGGCCGTCAGTGTAAGCCCGGACCTTGCCTACTCAACGACAATTCAACCACCGGCCGTCAGTGTAAGCCCGGACCTTGCCCACTCAACGGAAATTCAACCACCGGCCGTCAGTGTAAGCCCGGACTTTCCCCACTCAACGGCAATTCAACCACCGGCCGTCAGTGTAAGCCCGGACTTTGCCCACTCAACGGTAATTCAACCACCGGCCGTCAGTGTAAGCCCGGACTTCGCCCACTCAACGGCAATTCAACCACCGGCCGTCATCGTAAGCCCGGACCTCGCCCACTAAACGGTGAAACAAGCGCAAGAAGGAGCCCGCACCTCCGAGTACAAATCTCAAGGCACAAGACGCCTCCAAAACGCTCAACGGAAACTCAAGCACCGGCCCTCAAAACAGGTCCGAAGACACTTTCTCAGCAGAAAAAGCCCATACAAGGCCACATATCCCCAGCAGATGAACACCGGCCATCAAAGTAAGCCCGAGCTCCTTCCCCAGCAAGTCAAGAAGGGAATCCTTGCAAGCCCCTACAAGGCCGCGATAATCCCCAAAGGATGAACACCGGCAGTCATCGTAAGTCCAACCTTCTCCCCAGCATACAAAGCAGGAGGCATCTACACCTCTCACAATCAAAGCACAAGGCAATCATGCCTCACAAAAGGCCTCGCCAGTCAGAGGACGACTCAAGTCCTCACGCATAACGCAAACCGCAGCCAGAAGACGATTCAAAGTCCTCATGCATGGCATCAACCGCAGTCAGAGGACGATTCAAAGTCCTCACGCATGACGCAAACCGCAGCCAGAAGATGATTCAAAGTCCTCATGCATGGCATCAACCGCAGTCATAGGACGACTCAAGTCCTCACGCATGACGCAAACCGCAGCCAGAAGACGATTCAAAGTCCTCACGCATGGCACCAACCGCAGCCAGAAGACGATTCAAAGTCCTCATGCATGGCATCAACCGCAGTCAGAGGACGACTCAAGTCCTCACGCATGACGCAAACCGCAGCCAGAAGACGATTCAAAGTCCTCACGCATGGCACCAACCGCAGCCAGAAGACGATTCAAAGTCCTCATGCATGGCGCAACCGCAATCAGAAGACGATTCAAGTCCTCATACCTATCTCCAGCCCGGAAGGCTTTAAACCACTCGGTCCGGAAGACCGTATAAACCTCCCACATCACTATCTCCAGCCCGGAAGGCTTTAAACCACTCGGTCCGGAAGAGGGTATAAACCTCCCACA
Organism: Adenophora triphylla var. japonica; assembly: GCA_022495995.1. Classification (NCBI taxonomy): domain Eukaryota; kingdom Viridiplantae; phylum Streptophyta; class Magnoliopsida; order Asterales; family Campanulaceae; genus Adenophora; species Adenophora triphylla. The sequence goes on from JAFEMH010000074.1 coordinate 437,668, forward strand.
TCACTATCTCCGGCCCGGAAGGCCTTAAACCACCCGATTAGGAAAATCGTAAAATTTCCATCCTAGGACACCACCACGTCCTCACAATTGACCTCGGCGGTCACCACATCTTAGGACACCACCACGTCCTTATCATTTACCTTGGCGGTCACACGACACCTCAGGGCACCACCACGCCCACATACACTCACAAATTCACCACCTCTGAACTACGACCAGGTTTGATTCCCGCCAGGGATACGTAGGAATCCTATCACAGGGTCCAGCCATCGACCTATGCGGTCACCCAGGATGCCTCCATGTCCTTACCACCAACCTATGCGGTCACCCAGGACACTACCACATCCACACACACAGTTTCAGTCAGAGGACTTCTTCCGTCCTCGTGCACTACAAATACTCACCTCATATTTGAACTACGACCAGACTTGATTCCCGCCAGGGATACGTAGGAATCCTATCACAGGGTCCAGCCAACTGACCTAAACGGTCACACAATAGGACACCGCCACGTCCTCATACTGACCTCCACGGTCACTTCCTCTCCCAGCACGCGATCCAGATTAGGACCCTTATCTTATCGACGACCCCACTTCTTTCATAAGTGACGTCGTCGAGGGGCTTCTGTAAGTACCCCAATCTGGATCACCCTCTTCCGAGCACATGGGAAACACCGCAGACTCATCAACGCAGTCTCGAAGACCTCTGGCACTCAAAACCCTCTCAAAACCCTCAGCCAAACCAAGGAAGGAGCCTTCCTGGGATAAAAAGGGACAAAAGGACCTTTTGGGAATTTTCAGGAAATTGGAAAAGCAAAAGTGGTCCGTACGGACCTCTTTGTTTTAATAATTACTGAATCCCCTTAAAGTCCACAATATTCCCTCAAATCCCGGAGAAAATGATTACCCTCATGCATGGTTGGTCCGTACGGACCTCTTTGCATGTCAAGATGGTCCGTACGGACCTTATTTCACAGGGGACATCATAATTCCAGAATATTCACCATCATCACATATTCCCTCAAATCGAGGAAAAACAAAATTCTGGTTTACCTAGAAGGTCCGTACGGACCTTCTTGCACCAAATCTGGCACTATAAATAGAGGGCTCCCCCTCCTCATTTTCACACACCATCCTTCTTCTACTCTCTCCCTAGGCCTTCTGGCTTCCCTTCTAAGTCCTTCCGAGGCATTCCCGGCCCCTTTCAGATCCTTCCGAGGCCTTCCGAGCTCCCTTGCGGTGCTCCGAAGCCTCCCCGAGCGCTCCCACGACGCTCCCGCGCTGCCTCGAGGCACTCTCGAGGTACTCTGAGGCCCCTCGTGGTACTCCGAGGCCTTGCCTGGTCTTTCCCAAGGCGTCCCGGCTCTTTCCGAGTCAAATCGGCAATCCCAAACCACACCGAACCTCTGCCCGAATCCAACCAACGATTCCAATGCACGCCGAACCTCTGCCCGAGTGATCCCTGCGATCCCAACGCATGCCGAACCTCTGCCCAAACGCAACCTACAAACTCAACTCACGCCAAAACTCTGTCCGCAGACAACCGGCCCCTCCCGAAGCAATCCCGGTCCGTCCCGGAGCACTATTCCACCCTCAAACACTATTCCCCTGCGGAAGACAGACACGAACCAACATTGGTAAGGCTTCCTTCCTACACTATTTCAATATATTTCAATACATAATATACAATGTAGACATCCGATACAACATGCATTTTTAAAAGCACACACACACACACACAATATTTTAAAGGATATTAGGGGTATCCGAAAGACTCGTTTTACGAGGCGACTCGGGTGAGCTCTAATATTCTAATATTCTCTTCCCGAGGAGTCATCTGACCTCCGAACTCAAAATCTCATCACACAAAAACAGTTTATTATCATTTTTAAACTGATGCCCTTTTTCAATGTTTTGGGCTTAATAATAAAAACGGCGTGGCGACTCTACAAATGCGAAAACAAAACGGCGAGACACCCTCCAACGCGAAAGATGCCAGATGCCGGGGCGCGACCGCGCTGCCTCTCGGATCCGGGTAATTTCACCTCCACAAAAGACCAAGCCGCTGCTACTATACTTAACAGTCAATGACAACTCTCTAGGAGATATGCTGGCTCAAGAACAAGTTGACTCACGCAAGGAAAATGGCATATACTTTGTCAGCCGAAGGTTCCAAGAGAGTGAGCACAACTACTCTGCACTCGAAAAATCATGCACAACATTAGTTTGGGTTGCGCAACGACTTAAGCCATATATGGAGGCTTACCTAGTCCGACTCATAGCAATAATGGACTCCATCAAGTATATCTTTGAGAAATCCAACATGTCCTCATGAGTTGCCAAATGGTACTTCATGCTCGTGGGATATGATATCACTTATGTCACACAAAAATTCATCAAGAGGAGAGTATTCGCAGATCAGTTAGCCGAATTTCCATGTGATGGAGGGGGAAGATCCGCGATTTCCTGATGAAGACATCATGCATATAAAGATTGAAAATAAGTGGCAATTATTTTTCGATGGTACAACCAATAAGAAAGGATATGGTATTGGCATTCTACTATTTGATCCAACTGATGTATATACTCCACTCGCCATCCGTCTCAACTTTGGGGCTACAAACAATACTACATAATACAAAGCTTGCATAGCGGGGCTCAAAGCAGTCTTAGAAAGTAATGTGGCCGAACTCGAAGTATTTAGGGACTCACAATTAATCATCAACCAGACACTGAAAAGGTGGAAGATCCAAGACCCCACACTACAGAAATGCAATGCCCATCTACAAGACTTTGTGCAACAGTTCAAAGAAGTCACTTTTTTAGTCGAGATCCCCGAACGAAAAGCAGTTAAGCCATTTAAAGTAACTCGACGAACAATTCCCGCCTACTACTTAGTTATTGACCTGCATGATCTTAGGGATAATTGGTCTCTCATATACGCAACAATATACTAGGCTACCAAGACAAATAGCCATGGTATTATAACATTTGGCATTTTTTCTGAATGTATACTCCCACCCGACACTGAAAAGAAGGTTCATGTGGAATTAAAAAGGTTGGTTGTGCAATTCGTCATCATAGGGGACCGTCTTTACAAGAAACATTATAAGAACGACCTCTTTTGTGCCAATGACGAAGAAGCACAAGAGGTTATGGATCAAGTCCACCAAGGAGTTTGTGGCACCCACATGAATGGCAACATGCTCGCTAAAAAAATGCATTTGATTAGGGTATTTTTGGATGACAATAGAAGCTAATTGTACAGCTCTGGTCAAGAGATGCCATAAGTTCCAAATTCATGCTAATCTACAACACACACCACTGTCTGTGTTATACCCCATGACTTCACCATGGCCCTTCTCGACATAAGGAATAGACATCGGCAAAGTCGCACCAGCCGGCACTAACGGATACACCTTCGTCATAGTAGTCATTGATTATTTCACAAAATGGATCGAATCTGCATCCTAAAAAGTTCTCAACGCCAGAAAAGTTGCAGATTTTATCAAACATAACAACATCTGCCGATATGGTGTTCCATATGAGTTCATATCTGACAATGGCTCTCACTTTGAGAATGAGATTGACTAACTCATGAAAGAATTCAAAATACAGAGGCATAAGTCATCACCTTACCAACCTCAGACCAACGGAGTAGTTGAGGCCGCCAAAGATTGGCCGGATAAACTACTTTTTGCACTTGGAGGCTATCGCACCTCTGTTCGAACAGCCACTGGAGAAACTCTGTACGCCCCATCTTATGGGATGATAGCAGTGTTACCAATCGTAATTGAAGTTCCTTCACTAAGGGTTCTCCTTGAAAACCAAGTAAATGAAGTTGAACAGTTGATAAATAGATACGAAGAATCGGCTATTCTAGATGAGAGAAGGCTCAAAGCTGCCAATCATACCAACGAAGGATGGCTAGGGCATTAAAAAAGAATGTCAATCCAAGAAACATCAAGTTAGGAGACCTCTTGCTACACGAACATCGTCCCGGACCTTTCAACCCCTAAGGGAATGGGGACCTAAATGGGTCAGACCCTACGTTGTCAAGAAGATATTTTCGGAGGAGCGGTTCAACTAGCAGACTTAGATGGAGATCAGATGCCGAAGCTCGTCAATATGGACAAGCTCAAGAGATATTATGCATGACATCGGCCTTCTTCCTACAAATATATAGCACAAGAAAAGAAGTCCGCTAGATTGAAAACCTGAAAGGGAGATCTAGGCAAAAAAAAAGGGTATACATTAAAAAAAAGGATTAGGCTGGAGTCTCGTGCGAGACGCCTTGTCTTGAACGAGACTTTCCTTTTGATGAATACAATCTTTTTCTATTTTTACCAACATGAACTACGGTGACCTTAGCCTCTAATTTAATTGTTTTAAAAGGGGAACGTAGACAGCCTTCGGGTTCGGTCTAATCAATATATAAAATCCTATCATATCCTTGAACTAATTGAACGCATTTTTTATAACAAAAGGAAAATTCTAAACATTACGACATACTTGCTAATGCTAAAACTCTTGAAATAAAAGGCATAAATAAATAAAACTATTGATCTATCTAAAGCAATCTCATGATACTAGCGAAGATCTAGTCTTTCTTTAGCTTAGTAGGGGGACACTTGACTTTGTCTTTGGCTTCTCTAGATCTCTTGCGTGAAGGACCCTTTGAACCAGAAGACTCACCAAGACGGGTGAATACAAACTTGGATAGTCTATTGAACATATTGGGCCTATCTTGAGCTTGCATACGATCGGCAAGGCTTCTTTCCCTTTTCCCTTACCAATAATTGTCAATGAGATCTTGGAACGGATCTGAACGGATATTCGTTGTGGCGACATCAGCTTTTGTTTCCCTTAAGATATGACTCTTCTCGAAACGCTCCCCGAGCAAAGGGCACCTCACTTCATCAATCTTCACCACATTCGGATGACCATACTTAAAGAACCACTCCAAGTATTTATCTGGAAGATAAATACTTCAATCACTTTGATGAAGGTTGCTCCAACGATCCCTATTGGTACCTTCTCCCCAAGCTCTAGCCAAGGCATCGGCAAATTTCGGGCCAATATAAGAAACTTCAAGGGTCACCCAGCCATCAATAAAGGTATCTTGTTGTTGACCAAACTGGCGAATGACCCACTTGAGAAAATAGAAAGAGGAATCTTAAGCCCAAAAGCACAACCCAATTGAATTCGTCTGTATTGGCAATGTACTTATTTACCCTCCAAAAGTGCGGGCACCAAGCAATATCGATTGTAGTAGTCCCCTCTAGCATGCAAGCCCATTCCTCAATCGAGAGATCCTTGACCAAGAGCTTCTCCTATGAAGAGTATAAGTAGAATAACGAGTAGGACCATCCACCAACTTAAAGTGTTCTCTAAGCCAATATTATAGGCGCGTACCATTTCCAAATCAAGAGAGAAATCATCGACGATTATGGAAGAAGGAACAACTTCTTGGGAAGCCATAGAAGAAAGAGAGGAAGAGAATCTCAAAATTTGATCTAATGAAGGTTTCCCTAAATGACTTAAGAGGCTGAATAAAGGTCTAGGATGGACTAGATATGTTTATATAGGGTTTATTCACCAAATCCTACAAAGATAAAGAAAAAAAATTGCAATGAGTCAGAAGACTTTCTCGTCCGAGACACGATGTCTCGTGCGAGAAAATCTCCCAGATTACAACAACATTCTGCAGAAAATTTGTTCAGTCCCAACTTGTCAAAACAAGTCTCAAAACCTGAAACAGATCACCATGTAGTTCATATATCTCATACATATATACACCTAATATACACGAATCCATCACAAAAAGAAAATCGTCTGAATTAGCCAATGTCATATAGTTTGTGGACACCACCACAATGAGTGAAACTAAAGATTAAAACTAGAAAATTGTTGTGGAAAATTATGTGCTCACATGTACAAAATAAAAGAAAAGAAGCAGAAAAGTTGTTTGGGCCGACCCGAGGCCAGTAATTACAAACTCTCAAAAGTAAAAAGGGAGTAGGGGGATTCTAAGCCAGAGTGCCTCCAGAGCCACTTGCACCGCCCTCGCCGTGCTCATCATTGTCATCACCCTGAGTTTGGGTACTTTTTGAGCCGCGGGTAGGCATCACGAAAGTTGTCGTCATAGCTGCCACAGAAGTCGCCATGTTGAACATCTGCTCTGAAAGATGTCGGACAGAAGCCATCAGACCCGCCATCCGACTAGCATCCCGACAGTAATCCTCAATAGACACATGCAAGTGAAAACATTAAAAATGCTCATAAAATTATATGTGGAGATGAAGGGTACTGGCTAAAAATATAAAAAAGAGCATACCACTGTAGCACCAGGAGGAGGAAGAAGCCCTTGAGGTATCGGCTCATGCTCGCTAATATAGCCAGTCATCATCGTGTTACTCATTATATATGTATAGCTCGGAGGCCTATAATCCGGATTGAAAGGAACAAGACCCAACGACTGAGATGAGGAAGTCGAAGCAGAGGAACTAGTAGTAGAAGCATGTAAACGCGATTGACGAGGACCCACTACAAAAGGATCCATCGGGATAGGCAAGAAATCCTTGTGACTATCACCCTGACGTATGAACCCTGAAACAGGGATACCCTCTACAAGCTCATCATAATAATAGTCTAAGAGGTCAGTGATTAAATGCATGTTTACTGAAGGGTCCTGGGGCACCACCCACACAAGAGAACTTGCGTTATGCTGAGGGAAGACTCTCTCTCCCAGATAAAAGGCATTGCCAATCTGAGAAACAAGAATTATCCTCATGTTGGTCACCGCCCACATACCACTGACATGCTCTGAAATTACCCGAATTTGGAAAAGGGGAACGCGTAGCCCGGATCCGCTTTAGTTTATGAAATCGCGAGGAACATGACACGAATGGGTTTTCCAAAAAAGGAGAGTCGCCACGCCATTTTTATTATAAGCCAAAACTTTGAAAAAGGCTAAAAGAGATTTTAGGTCCGGAGGTCACGTTACGCTTCGGGAAGAGGAAAATGCGAGCTCACCCAAAAGTCGAAACGCCTCGTATTTGACGAGTCTTTCTACTTTCCTAGAAAATTGTATGTGTGTGTGTTACATGTCACTTGTTTGAAAATGAGTTTGAATGGCGGATTGGAAATGTTGGATGTTTTGATTGAACAAAATATATAGCTTTTGAAATGAAAGCATATATAGCAGTTGATAATAATGACAATCAACGAATCACCAACGATTCAGACAGTGTAAGCAGTTTGTATTGACAATCAACGGATCCTGACAATCTGGACGATAAAAGCAGTTATATTTGACAATCAATGAATCACCGACGATTCGGACGGTAAATGACAATCGGCAAACCAAACAGTTCGGACGGTAAAGAAGGTATATTGACAGTATCAACGGATCCTGACAAACTGGACGGTAGAAGCAGTTATATTGACAGTATCAACGGATCCTGACAATCCGGATGGCAAAACAATTATATATTGGCAATCAACGAATCCTAACAATCCGGACGGTAAATGACAATCGACGAACCAAACGGTTCGGACGGTAAAGCAGTTATATATTTGACAGTTAATATGTCAAGGTCTCCTATTTTAACCCTACATTACTCTTTTTGAAAGAGAAAAGTAATATAGGGGGGATCACTTCTTGACCCGTAATAAACGTAATATCTACATTTTTAGATAGTTACGCGGACAGAAATGGCTAAAAAGGGTATGAAAAGAGGGGAGTTAAGAAGGAGAGTTTTACCAATATTTGGTGTTGACTCTATCTTCTGAGGGGTCGTAAGTTGGATACGAAAACTATTTAGAATATGGTTTTTTTTTGGGAAAAACGAGGTTTTCATGCAAAACGAGGCAGTTTTCGGGATTTTCGGGGAGATTTTGGGTTTTGAAACACGAAAATGGAGAGTTTTTGTATTTTTGGTAAATTTGTGTGGGTTTTTGAGTGGGATAAATACTGATTTTGAGGCTGATATTTATAGGCCAAAAATTTGGCAAAACAGGTCGGCCGGCCTGTTCTTCCATCAGGGGTATTTTGGTCATTTTGCCTTGAATTTGACATGATTTGACATTTTGAAAGCTTATCCGTTAAGCTTAGGGGCATTTTGGTCATTTGGCCATTTTTGGCTTCTTTTTTTTTTAAATAACTGTCCGAATAAATGTCGAAAACAGTCCCGAAAAGTCCCGAAAATTGCCCGAAAACGCGTATTTTTGAAAAGTGATTTTTTTCACGTATTCGAACGTATTTTTAATACACTTTATTTTTTGGAGGGTCGGGATAGTTCCGGAAAGTCACGTTAACTCTGAAAGTTGGGATTTAACGGATTCTAACGATCCAGATTTGGGCACTTACATGATCCTCAATCAAACTCCACGGGTAGAGACCCTAACGGTTGAAGTCAAAGTTGTCAAGCATTGCCTGAGCCTGCTCGACAGTAATCGTCCACTCCTCCTCCTCACCAAGAGTCCTATTGGGACAAGCCCATCTCCGGATATCTGGATACTGGACTTAACGCTGATCGAGCTCAAAGTTGAAAAGCCCGAAAACTGCATATCCCTATATCTGCCAAAGGATTGAATCATGGAAAAAGCTTTAGTACAAAATAAATAAAGACTACATGAAATGAAAACGAAGCGGTAATATGACAAAAGCTTACCTCCCATGCCAAGCTGTAACCTGACATGTTTTCCTTGGTATTGCGACAGGCTTCGTCCATAGCCTCGTAGCAACACGCCAAGCCGGCCGAGCCTAAATCATACTCCGCCACCCTGCCGAGATCCATCAACAGGTCGAGTAGAGAGAAGGGGGTTGTAGAAAAATGATTGACAAAAATGGTCTCAAATAGACCATACCAAATGAAACCCCGAACAGCTTTGCCGATATTCGCAGCGTTCCAGACATCCAGGTTACCAACATAATCCTTTAGTTTGGTTCGAAGAGGTAGAAGCTCCACACCGTTGCCCTCGACCTTAGGTCTAAAACCAACCAGCTGGGTCATATCCGTTGCAAAGGGCTTATACCTCGGATTCACATGCAAGATCGTACATGCTCACTCCAGTACAGTGCTAGCCATAAAATTGATAGGGGTCATGGTAGCCTCTCCAAAAGACAAGTGGATAGTATGGGTGGTATCCCACCATCTCTCACTGATGGCCTGCAAAACTTGAGGAGATTGCCTCATTCCTTGAACATTTTCAAAGAAGGTATAAAGTCCCGCGACTCTAACCCTCTCCTTAACCTCATTGGGGAGAATACCACAGATTCTTGCCACCTCCTTCGAACTTCCTCGACAGTTCTGGATTGGCTTATACAAATGCAAAACAAAGAAGATAACTTTAGGCATACATAACCAAATCATGCCAATAGGCATCCCAAGCATGCTAATACATAGATTTGCATTTCATATACTCATATTAGTGCATTAGAAAGCATTCATGAAAGGAAATTCAAGAAAAGAAAGAAAATTTTCATTGAGACATCTCATCAAAGACCTAACATGCATACTAGGAAATCAAGCACAAACTTGCATTTTGCCACCCAAATCAAGCCTACCTACAATCCTAAACAACTAGAACATTCATATATGAACACAAGCATCATCAGACATAACAAAAAACCAAAAAAATCGAGCATACGTTGCATAAACACTAACATTGAACAAAAGGGGGGGGGAATCCTAATTTTGATGGAATTGACGGATCAAATCATGAAATCAATGGATTTCAAACATGGAATTGAGCTAAAGAAGGAGTTCTTACCAATTCGTGACAAATAAAATGAAAGATAAGGCTCTCTCTCAAGATAAGTAGGTCGTCAAAATGATATGACTTCCCTTTAAGAAAACCATTCATTTGATAAGTTCTTCCTTGATTTTCCATGGAGTTGATGTTTAGATAGGGTTTAGAATTGATTGGAATGAAGAAATCAACAAAAACTTGAGAATTTTTTTGCCAAAAGTCGCCTAGGATTCGAACTTGGGAGAGAAAAGTTTGAATGACATGAAAAAAGAAGAAAGAGGAGCCTGAAATACAACCTCTAGAGAGGTTGTCTCGCGCGAGACAATGTGTCTCATAATTATATGAGACAAGCCCTCAGATTCCTCACATTTCGGGCATTGACCAGAAAAGTCAGCGACAACCCTAAAATTCAGAAAATTTATGTTTTTTTACCACGACAATTTGAATCAGGTTCAGAATAAGCTTGGGATCAACAAAACCAACGACGGAGGTCGTCATATTTCAAAAAAAAGGAGAGAAGAAACTACTACACGACTTGATTGAAAATAGCAAGTTGTACCAGGATTTAATCGAAGATAGCAAATCCCTCCAGTGATTCAGAACCCAGATAGGCGAATCATTCACCCATATTGATCAAATATAACAAGTTGTTCCAGAATTTGATCGAAGATAGAAAATTCACGCCAAAGATAGAACCCAAATATGGGAATCATTCATTCAACATGATCGAAGATAGCATGTTGGCCAAAGGATTTGATCTAGAGATCGAAATCTTTCTATGATTCGAAAGCCAGATAGGTGAATCATGATCGAATATAGAAAGCTAAACAAAAGATTTGATTCAGAGATCAAATTCTTTCCAACGGTTCGCAACCCTGCAGGCGAATCATCAGCAACAAAAACCTGTTCAGAGCCCAAACAGGCGAATCGTCAGAATCTAAAGGCTAGACAGATAAATCTTTCTTTTCTAACATTTCCACATATTCGGAGCCAAAATAGGCGAACCACCAAACAGACAGGTATATTCAGAATTGGGTCACAATTTGATTCCTCAATATGAGTTAATCTTTACAAGAATTGATTTTTCAAAATACCTGAAATAGCCTTTTTTTTAGTTTCTGTAGTCGATCTACGTTTTGGTTTGATTCTCCGATGGAGATACGTAGGTAGCCATGCGACACGACAATCCCAAAGTTTTGAATGGATGTCGTTACTATCGACGACATTACTTTTTTCATAAGTTATGTCACCGAGGGGCTTTGTAGACACCCCATTCTGAATGCATTATTTAGGATTACACTTCTCTAGTCTCGCCTTTTGATTTTAGGAATGAGACCTGCGATTTAGTCATCTTTTGTTAAGTTCCTGACTGATTCTGTTAGTTTGGACTTAACTGACTAACAAATGACCAAAAATGGACAAAATAGTCAAAAGTGAGTAGTTGTCTCGCACGAGACAACGTGTCTCGCACGAGACAACGTGTCTCGCACGAGACAACGTGTCTCGCACGAGAAATCTCCCTCAGAAATGTTGATTTTGTTTCCTTTTCGAAGATGATTTCTTCCTTGATTATGACTCTCTCTCATATCCAGGATTTCCATTGATTATGAATCATTCTACACTGATATCTTTCAATCGAAAGTGATTGATTCCTTCCCACCTTGTGAAACCTAAACTTGGTGACTAAGTATTTCCCCCTATAAATACAAGATGGTTTCTTGGTATTGAACACAAGGTTTTGATCCCCAAAAAACACGTTTTTCAATGTTGTCTCCTTGACGGAACTAGCAAAACAACTCTTAAATCTCTCTCAATTTCGTTCATAAACTTTAATTATCAACTTGTCTTCTTCCTCATTTTGTTGAATACTTGGATTTTGATGATCAAAATCATCGTTGGGGAGGAAGAACCAACAACGAACTTGCCTAAATTGCTTCTTCTTTGATTTCCAGCCATTTGTGTAAGATAAAATGAAGTTTGGAAATGAAACGGAGCTTAAAAATGGATGAAAATGGAGAAAAGCACTAATTTCGTTAGAAAACTAACTGAAAATGGGACAATATTTAACTGAAAATTGGATGAGAGTGAGAGTATATGTGAATATTTGAGAGTAGAAGAGAAAGAGTAGAGAGAAATAATGTGGAAATAAAATGGGAGGAGGGAGGTGATATTTATAGTTAGTAAAATAGGAAAAAAAATATTTTTTTTTAATTTTTGACTGCCCCAAGTTAAAGTTATGACGGACATAACGGCTAGTTTGAAAAAGTAGCCGTTGGAATTGGTTCTGGCGTTCTGTTCGGCCGAGCAACTCATATGACTCGGCCGAGCATGACCGTTATTGGAAATTTACACACTGGAATGAACCCCTCGGCCGAGCAACTCATAAACCGGCGATTAACCGGTGGTTAACCGGTTTTTCAAAAAGACAAACCTTAACCGAACCGGCCATTTACCGGTTTCGGTTAGCCGGTTCCGATTAATCGGCGTTGACCGGTTTTTCCCGATTTTGACCGGTTGAAAACCGCCCGGTTGGCCGATTCGGATTATAAAATGGACACGTCTATTTCTGTTGGTGTAATGCCCTAGGTGTTTAGTTATGTTTGACGTATAACTGAAACCGCTATGTAATCGTCTTTGTCATTTATTATAGAGAAAGTTTATTTGGTTCATTATATGTTTACATGTTTATTATATTGAACTGGGTCCCTAGTTATTGTGAATAACTAGTATAAGTTGGTAATGGATAAGATTGGAGATGATTATATGCATGGAAATACACATTACACTTATGGGTACTTGCTAGAGAACAAGTACTGGACATGACCTACCAATGAGATTTATGACATGGTCAATAGTCATATGAGTCATGATTAAATCTCATGATAGTCGTGTTATTGAATCCTTTGTATATGAGATTATCATCGTCTTCCACTTAATAAATGTTGTGTTTGATGTAGTCTAACACTATCTTTAATAGGATAGCAATAAGGGCTATGTTGGCACGAGTGGATTCTTGTAGGGAAGAATGATAAGTCAAGATGGGATTTGTCCCTCTCGTTGAGAGAGATATTTGCTTGGGCCCCTCGATGAATAGTGTTGATGAAATGTGTGGCCACACTCAAGTGATTTGATAGAGATCAAATGCATTTGGATAATCAATATATTCAGAATCAAGAAAGCATTGAACAATATGTGTTGACGTGAACCATGACTCATGTTCAATTTGACATCGTGGATAAAGGGATTGTGACATTGATCTATCAAGGAATCAAGCTTTGATGTTATATTTAATTGGGTGGACATAATGACTTGCTATAGATCACTTATGTCTTGTGAGGTTGATGTTTCAACTCACTACCAACATAAAATATAATTCCTAAAGGGTCACACACAAAAGAATGGATTGAAAATGGCTGAAATATGGTTTTCTGGGGTCAGGGGATGACTCGTCCCCAACTGGCTCAATTTGTCCCTTGTGAAGGGACGGCTGATTTTGAAGGCTGCATATTGGGGACGACTTGTACCCTATGGGACGACTCGTCCTCACGACTCGTGCCCTGGGGGAAGACTCTTCCCGGCTGTGTTGGAAGTCCATTTTTGCTTGGAAAAAGGACTCTTCTCCCTAAGGGTTAGGGATTTATAACAAGTATAAATAAGATCCTTTTGTCCCAGCTTTAACATACGAAAATTAGAGTTTGAGAAACACTAATTGATTGATTTTGATTACGAATCAAAGATCAAAACTCCATAGATTCATTCCATAAATATCCATTGATTATTGAAAGGTGTTTCAATAATCGGAGGATCATCTAGCAATCCTACAAGAAGTGTTCTTGGTTCGTTCGCGTGTGGATCACCATTAGAGAGAGGTTCCTTTATCTCCTAAAGCTTGAAGATCTCAATTGTTGATTCATCACCAAGGTAGAACAATGAAGAAGAAGAAGATCCAAGTTTCATCAACAAATTCAAAGGTTGAATTTTGAGATTCATTTTGAACAAACATAATCGCATTCAAGGTATGTAAATTTATTTCATATGTTTCTAATCTCTTCATGCTAGACGGATTCAAGGCTAAGGTTTTGTTGTTTTTCAAAGTTCTTTTGCTTGCTGCGTTTGTAACCCCAAAACCCAACAGTGGTATCAGAGCCGTGTTTATCATGATTAGGATTGAAATTGGCATGCTAGATTTAATTTGATTAAATGCTTTACATGCTATATGAAATATATCTATGATTTTATGTGTATTGTTTTGAGAAAACAAGTATATGTTATATGCCATGGTCATGATTAATAATTGATTGATATGATTAGTCTTTTACATAGGTTATTGATCTGTTTAATATGATTAAAGTAGATTGGTAAATTCTCAAAATTGAAACCAAATTGTTTGTTTGATATTTTGTGAAGTCCTATGTTCATGATTATATACACATAAGTTTCATGTTACAACCATGCGATGTTTGTTAATAGGTGTAAAGCCTTCTGAATGTTTAAGTTTTATGCCACCCCTTGATTAAAACACTTGTGAAATTTTAGGATATTTTGATGTAGTTTTGTCTTAGTTAGGTGCATCATTATATCTTAATTTTTTATCAAGATGAGATAATGGTTGATGTAGTTTTGACTCAGTTAGGTGCATCATTCCATGTCTCATATGTTTGAAAAAGGTTTTGACTTAATTGGTGCTTTCAAATGAGATTTGACCCAAGGCATAGATGAGATTTAAAACATGTTTTTGACACATGATGTCTAAGGAAATCTCATAAAAGATCTAAGAGTCATATATGATATGATTGATGTTATCTACCTAAATAGTTTGATTTCGGGCATTGACTCAGTTAAACAAAAATCAAGTGAAATATGGATCTTAGCCTACTTTGATTATATGATACATGCTTGTATTTGAAGGTGTATAATTGAGTGGGAGTATTTATGAAATACATTATTTGCTCTTAGATGATAAATGTGTTGATACTTATGTGTTTTATTGTTTGCATATTTTATTGTAGTAATGGCAACTCACAATAATCAACCCCTGTCACTGCGATCAGTCCTTGAGAAGGACAAGCTCGAAGAGAACGGTACAAACTATTCTGATTTGATCAGAAGCCTAAGAATTGTTCTAAGGCAAGAGAAGAAAATGTACGTTCTTGACGAACCCCTACTACCACCACCTGTTGCCAATGCTTCTAGGGCAGATAAGGATGCTCACAAGAAACATACTGATGATTCTAATGATGTGACATGCCTTATGCTCGCCACCATGTGCAAGGCTCTTCAGAAGGACCTAGAGCACATGGAAGCTGATTTTGATCTAGCCGAGCGCTTAAAGGAAATGTTCCAAGTGCAGGCTAGACAAGAGAGGTATGACGTGGTGAAAGCCCTAAATGCATGCAAGATGCAAGAGGGGCAGTCGGTTGGTGCTCATGTCCTTAAGAAGAAGGGTTACATTGAGCATCTGGAAAGGCTTGGAAATCCGATGAGTTTGGAACTCGCCACGGATACGATATTAAATTCACTGCCTGAAAGTTTTGGTCATTTTATAATGCACTATCATATGAGTGGCATGGATAAAAATCTCTCGAAATTGCATGTGATGCTTAAAACCGCAGAGAAGAATATCAAGAAGCCCCGAACCGACACTGTGTTAATGGTTAACAAAGGTAAAGGGTTCAAGAAAGATGGCAAAGGTAAAGCAAGTGTTGCTAAACCTAAGTCAAAGGTTGCCGTTGCCGGAGAGGCTCCCAAAGTTTCTCAAAAGGATGCGATTTGCTACCATTGCCAAGAGGTTGGTCATTGGAAGAGTAATTGCAAGGCTTATAAGGAAGGCCTAAAGGCGAAGAAGGGCAATACGATTGCTTCTGATTTAGGTATCTATATGATAGATATTTTCCTTTCTATTTCTAGTTCATGGGTATTGGATACCGGATGTGGATCTCACATTTGTTTAAATGTGCAGGGACTAAGGAATAGGAAGCTACTCAAACATGGTGAAGTTGACCTACGTGTCGGAAATGGAGCAAGAGTTACTGCATTAGCCGTAGGGACATGTGATGTAACTTTACCTAGTGGCTTAGTATTTGTTTTGAACAATTGTTACTATGTTCCAGATTTGAGTAGAAATATTATTTTTGTTTCTTGTTTGGATAATGAGGGGTATAATTTTCTTATTGAGAATAAGAAGTTTTATATTTATTTAAATGATATGCTCTATGGTATTGCAAATTCATTTAATAGCCTTTATGTTCTTGATGTTGATGAGAAATAAAATAATGCTGAAAATATTTATCACATGGATAAGAAGTCTAAGCCGAATGACGTGAACAACACGTTCATGTGGCATTGCCGGCTTGGTCATATAAACGAGAAATGCATCTCTAAACTCCATAAGGATGGTATGTTAGACTCACATGATTATGAATCATATGAGATATGCGAATCTTGTTTATTGGGAAAAATGACCAAACCACCCTACACTAAGAGTAGTGAAAGGGCTAGTGACTTATTGGACCTAATACATACCGATGTATGTGGACCAATGAGCATCATTGCTAGGGGAGGATTTCAGTATTTTATTACGTTCACTGATGACTTATCTAGATATGGCTCTATCTGATGAAGTTCAAAAGTGAGTCGTTTGAGATGTTTAGAACATTTCAAAACGAAGTACAAAATCAACTTGACAAAACTATTAAAAGCACTTCGATCAGATCGTGGTGGAGAATATTTGAGCCAAGAGTTTGACAATCATCTCAAAAACTGTGGAATTGTTTCAGAGTTGACTCCACCTGAAACTCCACAATGGAATGGTGTTTCCGAGAGGAGGAATAAAACCTTATTAGATATGGTTCGTTCGATGATGAGTCAAGTAGACCTTTCTGTTTCCTTTTGGGGATATGCATTAGATACTGCTGCGTTCACACTGAACAGAGTCCTTACTAAATCGGTTCCTAAGACCCCACATGAGATGTGGCATGGAAGAAAACCTAGTTTGTCTTTCATGAAGATTTGGGGCTACGAAACTTATGTAAAGAAACTTGTTTCTGATAAGTTAGCACCAAAATCTGACAAGGTTATTTTCGTTGGTTATCCTAAGGAAACTAAAGGATATTACTTTTACAACCACAATGAGAACAAATTGTTTGTTGCTCAGTATGGTACTTTTCTTGAGAAACAGTTTCTCAATAAAGCATCTAGTGGGAGTAAAATTGATCTTAAAGAAGTTCAAGAACCTAAAAATAACATGGAACCATTAGTAGAGATGAAACCAAGTTCACAAGGAGTTGTGGAACCGGTTCAAGATGTACAAGTCCATCGTAGATCGGATAGGTTACGATCCGAGCCCGAGAGATATGGATTTCTCGTATCGAAAAGTAATGAAGTGGAAGTCATTGAGAATAACGAACCTACTTCCTATCAAGAGGCGATGTCCACTCCTGATTCGGATAAATGGTTGGAGGCCATGGAATCCGAATTGCAATCCATGTCGGATAATCAAGTTTGAAACTTGATTGAGCCACCCGAAGGTGTAAAAACCATAGGGTGCAAGTGGGTCTACAAGAAGAAGACTGACATGGATGGGAAGGTGCATACTTACAAGGCTAGGCTTGTAGCAAAGGGATATAGGCAGATTCATGGTGTTGACTATGATGAAACCTTTTCGCCTGTTGCCATGCTTAAGTCTGTTAGAATTTTAATTGCCATAGCCGCATATTATGACTATGAGATATGGTAAATGGATGTCAGAACGGCTTTCCTAAATGGGAAGTTACTTGAGGATGTGTATATGATACAACCCGAAGGTTTTGCCGATCCAAGAAATTCTAACAAAGTGTGCAAGTTGCAGAGATCCATATATGGATTGAAGCAAGCTTCTAGGAGTTGGAATCTTCATTTTGACGAAAAGATCAAAGAGTTTGGTTTTGTCAAGAATGAAGATGAACCTTGTGTATACATAAAATTTAGTGGGAGCGTAGTGTTATTTCTCTTATTGTATGTCGATGATATCTTACTCATTGGAAACGATGTTCCTGCACTTCAGACTGTCAAGTCTTGGTTATGGAAATGTTTTTCAATGAAAGATATGGGCAAAGCCGCTTACATCCTTGGCATCAAGATCTATAGAGATAGATCTAAGAGGATGATTGGTTTGAGTCAAAGTACTTACATTGACAAGGTTCTTAGAAGATTCAAGATGGAAAATTCTAAGAGAGGCAACTTGCCAATGGGTCATGGTGTTACTCTTAGCAAGACTCAGTGTCCTAAGACAACAGGTGAGCGAAAGAGGATGAATGAGATTCCATGTGGTTCGGCTATTAGATCTATCATGTACGCCATGATTTGTACTAGACCCGACGTCTCGTATGCTCTAAGCATGACGAGTCGATACCAATCTGATTCGGGTGAGAACCATTGTATGGCAGTTAAGACGATCCTTAAGTACTTACGAAGGACTAAGGATACGTTCTTGG
Source organism: Adenophora triphylla var. japonica (assembly GCA_022495995.1). Classification (NCBI taxonomy): domain Eukaryota; kingdom Viridiplantae; phylum Streptophyta; class Magnoliopsida; order Asterales; family Campanulaceae; genus Adenophora; species Adenophora triphylla. The sequence continues at coordinate 455,894 of JAFEMH010000074.1, forward strand.
TCTTTGGTGGGATGGAAGATGATCTTGTTGTAAAGGGTTACACAGATGCAAGCTTCCAAACCGACAAAGATGATTTACGATTGCAATGGGGATTTGTGTTTATGCTTAACAGAGGTGCAATATGCTGGAAGAGTTCCAAGCAGAGTACCATAGCCGATTCTATAACCGAGGCCGAATATATAGCGGCATCCGATGCAGCTAAGGAGGCAGTTTGGATCAAAAAGTTCATTAGTGACTTGGAAGTTGTTCCAAGTATCACTAATCCGGTGGAACTTTATTGTGACAATAATGGTGCCGTTGCACAAGCAAAGGACCCGAGGTCACATCAGCGATCCAAACATATACTTAGACGTTTCCATCTCATTCGAGAGTTCATTGAGAGGGGAGACATTAAGATATGCAAAGTATCAACCGATGATAACATTGGGGATCCGCTTACAAAGCCCCTCGCACAAGCAAAGCATGATGGTTAGGGATGGCAATCGGATCGGATCGGCTCGGATCAGGCCTGATCCGAATCTGATCCGAATACTAAAAAGTCATATCCGAATCCGATCCGATCCGAACTTACTTGATCCGAGCCCCGATCCGAGCCCCGATCCGATCCGAAGCTGGAACATTTTTTTTGTTACTAATCTGATCCGATCCGAAACAGTACATGTGAAAAAAAAAGCCATAAAATACAATCCAATAATGAAAACAGTACCTTGATTACATGACATTTTTACCTTTTCAAATATTACAAGTCTTTACTACAAGTCTTCAATCCAATCCAATAGGCCATAACAATCCAAACTACAATCCCATAAAAAAAAAAAAACAGAGTAGTCAAACACTAATTCAACATCACATATTACATTTCCAATAAATAAATTTTCAAATCCATAAACTTGAGTTTCCAAATACTTCATTCTTCAAACTTCAATCCAACACTTGACTTCAAGCAAAAAAAATCACAAACCTACATAAATACAAATAGTTGGGAAAGTAAGTTTTATTACACAAGTAAAGGTGCATAAAATTAATACTCAAGCAAAAGAAGAGGTACATTTTATAGAGGACAATATTCCATAAAAAAAAAATAAAAAAGGATCATGGAAATGCTATTCTATTCTATCAAGTAACCTCTCACACTTTATCGATGCATGGGCATAACATGGCCCGTGAATAAAGATCTATCAATACGTGCCTAACACAAATGAGCCGGAAAGTAATAATTGCTTAGGGTAGAAAAAATAGAAAGCTTATCGAGAAGGCACTTCTTATATCACGGAAGGTTAATGTCACCATCGAGAGAGTTAAAGCATTTGCTACCCAAACATAATCATATTCTTTGGCTCAACGGGGCTTAAATTCACTTATTAACATTATTCTTAGGTTCTAAGAGTCTCTGGCGGATGGAATGAGCTATATCGGGTTGACCACAATTCAAATGAGCTATCGGATTTGGGATGAGATTTGGACAACAACGGTTTCATCAAAGATGCATCTAATTCAAATTCCAATTGAACCCGAGAATAATGCGGCAAAAAATCGGCTCATACTCTATCTATTCACCAATTAAGAGCATAGACAAGTAAGTTGGTCCGAGTTTAAACAAACGGTAATAACATGATACCGAGAGGAAATATTCATTGTTCTATGCTTTAAGAGTTTGGTAGAGGGCATAGTTTCTATTGCTTGTCAAAGTGAAAATAGATAGAGGATAGTACCCTCTAATGCCCTTAGCGAAACTACCAAGGTAAATCTTATAACCTTAAAGCTGTAACATGTGACCACTATATTTACAAAATTTCATTGGCAAAAAGCGAAAAATTCTCTTTTGAAACTTACTCAAATTTCGGGAAATTCGAAATCAACAAACCTAAGTATACATCTCGATTTCAAGGGTGAAAAAAATACAATAATCATTGTTCAACTATGAAATTAATTAGTAAACTGAATTAAAAAGGTAAATTCATCTAGTATAGTACCTAATATCACAAGCGGAATCAAATCAACTCCTTGAACGAAATTAAAAGTTTTAGAATGGTTTAAGAATGAAATTGAGGATTATAAAATGAAATTAAAAGTTTTAAATGGAAAAAATCAGAGAAAGTACCTTGAGAGTTCGTCGATCGGAGGAGCTTGAGGTTCGCCACGATCGAAGGAGCGCGGCGGATAGAAAGCTCGGTGCGTTCAACGGTGGACGAGAGAGAGAGAGAAACTTGAGAGTTCGTCGATCGGAGGAGCGGCGGCGGATAGAGAGAGTCGGTAGCGTTCAAGTTTCAACGGTGGAGAGAGAGAGAAACGACGGAAGGATAGAGAGAGAGAAGAGAAGACGCCGCTTGGAATTGGAATCGGAAATAAGAAAGAAAACCTAGAATTTTGACATTTTTCTTTATATACCAAAGATTAAAAGTGTATATGTAACAAACATGAGGGGGTATTATAGAAAATTAAAACCCTAATAAAAACGGATCGGATCGGATCGGATCTCGGGGCGAATCAATTTCGGATCGGATCGGATCGGGTTCGGATCGGATCAGACCAAATACCGAACTCGATCCGAAATCTGATCGGATCGGGAAAATTTCTGCCAAATCCGAATTTTTCGGATCGGATCACCTTCGAAACGGATCGGGTTCGATTAAATTGCCATCCCTAATGATGGTCATGTTAGGTCCATAGGTATACGATACATAGATAGAGCCTAGTGCAAGTGGGAGATTGTTGGTGTAATGCCCTAGGTGTTTAGTTATGTTTGACTTATAACTGAAACCGCTATGTAATCGTATTTGTCATTTATTATAGAGAAAGTTTATTTGGTTCATTATATGTTTACATGTTTATTATATTAAAGTGTGTCCCTAGTTATTGTGAATAACTAGTATAAGTTGGTACTGGATAATCATGGAGATGATTATATGCATAGAGATGCACATTACACTTATGGGTACTTGCTAGAGAACAAGTACTGGACATGACCTACCGATGAGATTTATGACATGGTCAATAGTCATATGTGTCATGATTAAATCTCATGATAGTCGTGTTATTGAATCCTTTATACCTGAGATTATCATCGTCTTCCACTTGATAAACGTTGTGTTTGATGTAGTCTAACACTATCTTCAATAGGATAGCAATAAGGGCTATGTTGGCATGATTGGATTCTTGTAGGAAAGAATGATAAGTCAAGATGGGATTTGTCCCTCTCATTGAGAGAGATGTTTGCTTAGGCCCCTCGATGAATAGTGTTGATGAAATGTGTGGACACACTCAAGTGATTTGATAGAGATAAAATGCATTTGGATAATAAATATATTGGGAATCGAGAAAGCATTGAACAATATGAGTTGACGTGGACCATGACTCATGTTCAATTTGACATCGTGGATAAAGAGATTGTGACATTGATCTATCAAGGAATCAAGCTTTGATGTTATATTTAATTGGGTGGACATAATAACTTGCTAGAGATCACTTATATCTTGTGAGATTGATGTTTCAACTCACTACCAACATAAAATATAATTCCTAAAGGATCTCACACAAAAGAACGGATTGAAAATGGCTGAAATATGGTTTTCTGGGGTCAGGGGACGACTCGTCCCCAACTGACCCAATTTGTCCCTTGTGAAGGGACGACTGATTCTGAAGGTTGCATATTGGGGACGACTCATGTCCTATGGGACGACTCATCCTCACGACTCGTGCCCTGGGGGACGACTCGTCCCGAATGCGCTGGAAGTCCGTTTTTGCTTGGAAAAAGGACTCTTCTCCCTAAGGGTTAGGATTTATGATGGATGTGTTTTTACACACCCATTTTACATGTTTACGAACCTATTTTATGCTAAAAAATCTCAGTGTTTATGTTGTTTTAATGTGGTTGTTGAGTATTTTATGAGTACAGGGTAAAGAGATGATTAAGTGTGAGTTTTATGGCTAAAAAGTGCAAGGAGTAAAGTTGGAGTGGAGCGGAGCAAAGAAATAATGAAACAGATTCGAGCTCCAGAAACTGCACACCAGCGCGGACGCGCTAACCTCAGGGCGGCCGCGCTCAAGAGACGAAACTCAAGCCAAAATTATCTGCCACTCAGAGCGGTCGCGCTCATACTCAGAGCGGCCGCGCTGAGACCGTCATCAGCATACGTTTTCACGATTTAATGAAGGGCGTTCTTGACTTTTCCTAGCTTTTGTCTACAGATTTTGCCCTAGTCTTTATATATTCACAGCCCACTTTTAGTTTTAGGGATCGGATGTTTATGATTTTCTTTAACAACTCTTTGAGAGAGACGAAGAATTCATCATATTCCAGGTTTTTATTATTGTAAATTATGAGTAGCTAATTTCTTAGATTTGTAGATTGGTTTGATCTTTGCCGAATTTCTATGCAATGAAGTTTTAATTCTTTCAATTTGATTCCTTCTAGTTCAATAATAGTTTGTAATTCCAGGTTCTTAGATTTGAGATGTATGTTAAGATAAGAACTCATCTTTGAATAATTGGGTATTTATCGAGCCATTAATTTGGGCGATTTATACATAGATCACTATTTATTGAATAACTTGGTATGTGCCGTAATAGAATCAGATCAATGTTAGGTTCTTTTATTCTTATGTGCTTAATGTATTCTTGGCATATTGTGGTACCGTAATAGAATCCATAATATTAAGAGAGTATTTAGGATTGTAATTCGGCCACCTAACCGTGCCGATCCTAGCTAAAGTGAATGAATCCTAGAAGTTGAGTTGATGTTTTATAAGTAAAATTATGCATAGAATGATGGTAAAGTGAAATCCAATCTACGAATCTCTGCTCATAATCTGTTTTCTAGTTTAGTTAGTTTTTGTTATTTAATTTATGCTTTTAGTTTTAAATCAAATCTATAAACTGTGGTTACTAAATTCACTGCTTTTACTTTATTTGTTTACCAACGAGTCTCTGTGGATTCGACCCCTGCTCGTGCATACTGCTACACCGGTAGTGAGTACACTTGCTCGGTTTTTATTACAAGAGGGAGATTTCCTCCATCATGTTTTTGGCGCCGTTGCCGGGGACTTGTTGCAAGTAAACAAGTAGGTTAGGTAGTGAATGCAAGGTCGTCGTTCTTTGAAGCCTACATTGGTGCCATTGAACGACAACATAAACAAACTTAATAAAGCTAAAGACACTAAGCTTCTTGAGGAAGTATTTGAGGGTGATCCCCTCTTTAATCCCCTTTTCTCAGATTCGGACACCGAATCAGAACCCTCCACCACCGAGGTAGAGGAAGAGAAAGCCGAGATGGCAGAACCACCGGCACAAACTATGAATGATTTCCTTAGACCTCGGGTAGACACATCTATCTCTTGCATAGTGCTGTCCGATGCAGCAAAAAATCTAGAGGTCAAAGGACAATACTTTGCCATGTTGCCAAGTTTTCAAGGATTGCCTGGTGAGGATGCACTCACGTTCCTTAAAGAGTATATTATTGTTGTTGCTCAATTTTTGTTAAGACAGGGAGTGACTGAGGAGCAAATTAGACCGAAGTGTTTTCCTTACACCCTTAAGGGAGTGGCTAAAACATGGTTGATGATGCTTGCACCGGGCAGCATTAGTACTTGGGTAGAATTGCAAGATGTGTTCCTTAAAAGATATTACCCACATCACCTGTTGGCTGGTTTTAGACAGAAATTGATGACATTTTCCCAAGATGTGGGGGAGCCCTTTCATGAGGCGTGGGAAAGATTTAATATGATGTTAATGCAATGTCCCCAACACAATTTCACACTACCTTCACTAAACCAAGCCTTTTATGATGGCTTGAATGAAAATGGTCAATCAATAGTTGACAATGCTGCTGGAGGCTCGATAGGAGCCAAGACCCCGGACGAGACTAAAGCTTTATACGAGATGTTGAGTGCTAATTCTCAACAAAAGAGTTCGAGGGGTAAATCAAGGGGGGGTACTTGAATTGAATGCTAGTGATAATATTTCAAAGCAGATTGCACTTTTAAATAATAAATTTGATAAATTTAATGCTTGTGGCACTTCTGCTGGTGCCAATGTTATTACTGATTATTGTGCAAATTGTGGTTTATCATCTCATGTGACTAATATGTGTCCAAGTGCAGCAAATTTCTCTTATCATCCTGAACAGGCACATGCTTTCAACGGATATGTACAAAGGCCACCACCCCAAGGCAACCAATATGGAAACTACAATCCATGGGGTGGCCATTAGAATCAGCAAGTAAAACCCCTTCATGTGCCACCACCTGGACAACATGGTAGTGAGCCTTGGGAGCTGGCAGTTCAGCAGTTAAGGATGGAGGTGCAGCAAAATAATAGAAATACGGAAGCTGCAATTGAAAAGATGGGCACACAAGTAGAGCAACTTGTGAAGGTTGCCCAAGAACTAATGAAAGAGAAACACCCACCTGAGCAAGCAAAGTCAATCACAATAGTGTGGGATGAAAATGAGGAAATTGAGAAGGTATTTCTATCTTCTCTTGATAATATTGATTGTTGTGATAATAATGATGATGTTAATGAGGATGAAAAGGTTAAACATGTTCAAAAAGACCCCGGATGCTTCACTGTCCCAATTTCTTTAGGGGGTCAAAATTTTAAAGGATTTTTGGATCTTGGGGCAAGTGTCAATGTAATGCCCTTTCATGTTTTTAGAAGTTTGGGGGTATGTGAGTTGAAACCACCCATGAGAGACTTGCAATTGGCGGATCTCTCAATCAAAAGACCTTTAGGGGTTATTGAAGGGGTGTTGGTTAAAATTGATAAAATCATTATCTCCATTGATTTTTATGTGATGTGCATGGAGGGATCAAGTGAGGATCAACTGAAAACTCCCATTCTGCTTGGGAGGCCATTTATGTTTGACACTAAGGCCACCATTGATGTGTGTCAAGGGGTTGTGTCCTTGATAGGTATGGGGGAGGAATACAAGTTTGATATGTTTAAAAATGATAAGAAACCCTCCACCAAAGATGGTTTTGTAGGAGCCATAACCGATTTTCCAATTTTAAAAGATGATGTGAATGGATGTGAGAAAAGTGGGGATAATGCGGACGTGTGCCCCTTGGCTAGTAACATTAAAGCCGACCAATACTCTAGGAGTAACGGGTCGTATCACTCCCCACACGACTCCCATAAAGAGTCGAATCCATCATATTTACCACAGGGCCTTCAAAAATCTAAAACTGCTGAGGAGAGTTATAGTAATTTATCTGATTCTATATTTGCTACTATTTTTGTTCACGATAACTCTCTTGATCTTGGTTGTGAGGATGGTGTTTCGTAGGTTGCGGAAAAGGTTGAGTTTGGGGGTGGGCACCCCAATAAAAAGAAAATAAAGAGGGGTAAGCACAAGCAAAAAGATTCGAAAATAAATGTGGCTTTACCCCTAGAGCTGAATTGGAGAGAGAAGGGCATTTGTGCCCGTGAGGAAAAGAGATGGTCCAAAGGCCGCAAAGCTAAAGCCAAGTAAGCTTGGGACCATAGTCGGGCTAACGACGTTAACCAAATGCGCTGCTTGGGAGGCAACCCAATGAGGTATGTTTTATTTTTATGTTAATTACTGTTTAGTCATGTCATGTCGTCCGTTGAGCCCAAGGCACGCTTTTGTTCTCTTTGCTCTGAGGACATAGCATGTTTTGAGTTTGGGGGTAGACATCTCTCCGAGTTTGTGGGTTTATAGGGGAGTGTATATAGTGTCACCCTCCAAAAAAAAAATAGAAAAATTTAAAAATTTTGTTCTTTTCATAGTTGGGATGTTGGCCAAAGTCTGTGATGATTAAAGTGTTCTTTAATTTTAAAAATCACTTGTGCTATTATAAGTGTGGTGATTGGGATTGCATTGAAACATATAAGTTATGATTGCACCACCTCTCACTTCCGTATCATATTTTTGGTCATTGTCATCAACTTAGGTGCCTTTTATGGGATCACTTTGTGTATTCTCGGGGTCCCTAGAACATGTTTGCATGATTGTAATAACACGTCAATAGGTTACTTGATATATGGATATTCTTTGAATCCCTTTTTGTGAGCCTTAAACTTTCTAGTCACTAAATATTTTTTTTCCGCTAGAACCCTTTTTGAGCTTAACTAAGAATGGAATCTCATAAAGTGAGATAATTTCAAAGACCACCATTCGCCTTCATTTGTACCCATATTATCCTACCTTCTACACTTATACACTATTTTCTCACCTTTCAAAAGGAAAGTGAAACTAGGGAATGAATGAGAATTTGTTGTGGTTAAAAATGTGAAAAAGATGAAAAGGGGAGTGTAAAGTATTGAAGAGGGGCAAGTAAAAAAAAATAAAAAATAAAAAAATATGAAAGCGCATCATTCTTCATGAGTCGTATCAATGTAAAGCTTCAAAAGAAAAGTGAGACAAAAAGGCTTAAAAAGAGCGCTCACTTGAAAAGAAAAAGGAAGACTTGCCCTTATCAAAGTGGAAATTATATTTCAAGGTGACCAAAGAAAGTAAAGGAATGTGCTCAACCCCATGTCGATGTATGAAAAAGTTTTAGTTTGTGGGTTGGCACATTGGGAAGTAATAAGGGTGAGCGGAGGAATTATCATCAAAGTGAGGATGTATTGTTAAAAGAAGACTTTCTAGTTTCACTTTCTTATTTTCGTATGTCCTTACCTTCATTTGTAACCATGAACCTAGCCCTCGCGAATTGTCGCACTTAACTTTTAAGCCATATTATTCTTTCAATATTGAGTAACCGGGTTGACAATCGTGTAAATATGCATATGAGTATCCTTTTTGGGTTGTACTGTCTCTGACATATTGATTTAGAGCATCGCTTAGTGAATCCATAAACAATCTTAGGTTGTTGGCAGTGACCTCCCATAATGCATTCATCATTCATTCCGCGGTGGAAAATTGTGAGTTTTATGCATCAATGTGATTGTAATCCCTTAACTGTTGTGGCACTTGTTGATTATGTATGTTGGTGAGAATCTGAGACTTGTATGGCCAATGATTCATCTGTGATAGAACATCCCAAAAATAATTATTTTGTTTTAATGTTTTATTATTAGTATTTAGAGTAGCTGTATTTTACTTCTTTTAGTTTTGTTTTACTCGGGACGAGCAAAATGTTAGTTTGTGGGTGTTTGATGGATGTGTTTTTACACACCCATTTTACATGTTTATGAACCTATTTTATGCTAAAAAATCCCGGGGTTTATGTTGTTTTAATGTGGTTGTTGAGTATTTTATGAGTACAAGGTAAAGAGATGATTAAGTGTGAGTTTTATGGCTAAAAAGTGCAAGGAGTAAAGTTGGAGTGGAGCGGAGCAAAGAAATAATGAAACAGATTCGAGCTCCAGAAACTGCACACCAGCGCGGACGCGCCAACCTCAGGGTGGCCGCGCTCAAGAGACGAAACTCAAGCCAAAATTCTCTGCCACTCAGAGCGGTCGCGCTCATACACAGAGCGGCCGCGCTGAGACCGTCATCAGCATACATTTTCAAGATTTAATGAAGGGCGTTCTTGACTTTTCCTAGCTTTTGTCTACAAATTTTTCCCTAGTCTTTATATATTCACAGCCCACTTTTAGTTTTAGGGATCGGATGTTTATGATTTTCTTTAACAACTCTTTGAGAGAGACGAAGAATTCATCATATTCCAGGTTTTTATTATTGTAAATTATGAGTAGCTAATTTCTTAGATTTGTAGATTGGTTTGATCTTCGCCGGATTTCTATGCAATGAAGTTTTAATTCTTTCAATTTGATTCCTTCTAGTTCAATAATAGTTTGTAATTCCATGTTCTTAGATTTGAGATGTATGTTAAGATACGAACTCATCTTTGAATAATTGGGTATTTATCGAGCCATTAATTTGGGCGATTTATACATAGATCACTATTTATTGAATAACTTGGTCTGTGCCGTAATAGAATCGGATCAATGTTAGGTTCTTTTATTCTTATGTGCTTAATGTATTCTTGGCATATTGCGGTACCGTAATAGAATCCATAATATTAAGAGAGTATTTAGGATTTTAATCCGGCCACCTAACCGTGCCGATCCTAGCTAAAGTGAATGAATCCTAGAAGTTGAGTTGATGTTTTATAAGTAAAATTATGCATAGAAAGATGGTAAAGTGAAATCCAATCTACGAATCTTTGCTCATAATCTGTTTTCTAGTTTAGTTAGTTTTTGTTATTTAATTTATGCTTTTAGTTTTAAATCAAATCTATAAACTGTGGTTACTAAATTCACTGCTTTTACTTTATTTGTTTACCAACGAGTCTCTGTGGATTCGACCCCTGCTCGTGCATACTGCTACACCGGTAGTGAGTACACTTGCTCGGTTTTTATTACAAGAGGGAGATTTCCTCCATCAATTTATAACAAGTATAAATAAGATCCTTTTGTCCCAACTTTAACATACGAAAATTAGAGTTTCAGAAACACTAATTGATTGATTTTGATTACGAATCAAAGATCAAAACTCCATAGATTCATTCCATAAACAGACATTGATTATTGAAAGATGTTTCAATAATCAGAGGATCATCTAGCAATCCTACAAGAAGTGTTCTTGGTTTGTTCGCGTGTGGATCACCATTAGAGAGAGGTTTCTTTATCTCCTAAAGATTGAAGATCTCCATTGTTGATTCATCACCAAGGTAGAACAAGGAAGAAGAAGATCCAAGTTTCATCAACAAATTCAAAGGTTGAATTTTGAGATTCGTTTTGAACAAACATAATTGCATTCAAGGTATGTAAATTTATTTCATATTTTTCTAATATCTTCATGCTAGACGGATTCAAGGCTAGGGTTTTGTTGTTTTTCAAAGTTCTTTCGCTGCGTTTGTAACCCCAAAACCCAACAGTTTCTTCTCAATTGGGTGGGCTGAGTAATTTGCAGTTGTATGTGGTCGCCAAATTGATCGAAAATCAAAGTTATTAAGAGTTTGAAACAAGTAATACGGAGACCTTTTATGTGAATTCATCAATTTAAAATTGTGATGCAAGGGTTTGTACATGTACACATACACTTGTATCAGCCCAAACATCAAATTATGATGATGGTGCATGCCAAAATGATCCTATTAATGATGAGAATTCGGAAGATGATGAAGATTATGAAAATGAAGACACAGATGTAAATGCATTACTATATGATGTTGATGATGGATATCAAGAGCATAGTAGTGATTCTGATATAGATTTAGGGGAGGGTGATGATGGTCCGATTGATGATGACGTGGAAACACATTTAGTTTATTATGAAGCGCCAGAAAATCGAAGGTTTGAGAGAGGAGATTATCTTGTTTACAGTGATATTGGTGATATTAGTCGACAAAAAGAAGGCTTGATTGATTCTCATATTCAACCAAGTTTTCCAGTTATGGATCCAAAGAAAGATGAAATTGCTAAATGGATACATTTTTATAACAAGAACGAGATGTAATTTGAAATAAAGAGTTACCACATTAATTTTAATCAGCGGTTTAGGGTAAGAAAGAGTACAACTCATTACTGGGAAAACAAAAGGGTATTGCAGAAGTTTTTGGAGATTGAGAGAAATCGTAACGTTTAATTAAAATGTTATAGCATATCTGCAAGATATTCAGAAGTCCACAACACTGGCTAGTTTCGAGGTGAGTAGCACAATAAATTTCCCGATATAAAAAGGCTAAACACGCACTACCCCAGGTGTATCCTCTCAACATCTCTAAGCAACGGGAGATAAAACAACTTCACCTTGCTGTTGGTATGATCAGGCAACACAGTAGCCCCAAGGGCTAACAAAATGTAGGCACGCGTATGCCTATCTATCAGGTCTGGGGAGGGGGGAAGCATCGGGGAGGCTACCCAACTCAAAAAATTGTGTCTTAAGCCACCTAAGCTTTAGACTGCTTCCATCAAATGCTGCATTAGGTGGGACAACACCTAAAATCTCCCCACATAAACTCTGCCAATCCGGAAGTAAAGGAAAATCTGAATCAGTAACAGGTGATCCATCAATCGGCAACCCGAAAAGCATGCCGATATCCTGTAAGGTGATAGTTATCTCACCGACAGGGAGGTAAAATATATGGGTTTTCGGATGCCATCTCTCAATCAACGCCTCAAACAAAGGCCAATCCGATAAATTTGTGTAACTCTGATCAAACGAGTGTCTTAACAACTTCATACTTACACGACAGAAAATAAACGCAGCGGAATAACTTAGATCATTTAAACACTTCAACAAAAATAACTTGCTTTAAAACCTTTCAAAACACAACCTTGTTGAGAATAAGTTGTACAGAAAACTTACAATGAAAGAAAGAAAAAGAATACTAAAAGATCAAACGGTTCTAAGTGAACAACGAGAGAAACATAAAACAATCTTGAAGTTTAATCTTACAAACTTCAAGAACAACTTTAGGACTCTTGTAAACTTGAGAGCACATAATAAATTTAAGGAATTCGTAGAAGACAATGAGGAGTGGCTCTCTATTTTATAGGCGATGATCATAATCATTCTCCAATAAGGATTCTTCTCGGCCATTTCTTTTATTATCAACAAAGAGTGCACCTACCTTATATACAAGATAATCACTAAAAATAAATATTAGTGTTAGTCAAAATAAAATCAAACCTAAAATAAACAAATCATAAGACGTACACAAATATTTTCTAATTTAGTTTTAAATTAATTATGAACAAAATACAAACCATAATTACAAAAATCAAAACGATATTTCAACATTATTTTATACTCTTTTACAATCGTACTGCACTCTTTCGATCAAATAAACCCCCAAAAACCCGGCCATTGATAATATCTGCTGAATCAAGGGAGCTAAGACATCTGCTAGAGTCGCACCAAGGCGAAATGATAAACTCGAAACCTAATGCCCTGCCCAAATATATCGAGATTGGTGGGTGTGATGTGAAGTCAATACGGCATCATCTAAAGGCCTATGGTCAAGAAAAGTATCCACGTGTTAATCAAAACAACGCAAGTATTATTTTTAGTAAATATAAATAATGATTTATACTCTAATTTGAACAACAACAATGTTTCACACACTAACTTCAATAAACAAATTCAACAAAACTAAAACTATTATCAAATCAAACAATAACCAACTTTTTGTTCAAATTTTGTTCATCAATGAAATCAATGGAAAAATAAACAAAACAAAAATTCCCAAATTTTGATAAAAAATAACCCTATTTTGTTCAAATAAATCCTAAATCAATAAAATTCAACATAAACCCTAAATTCGTTCAAATAAATCCTAAATCAATGGAAAAAATTAGCAAAAAAATCCTCAAAATTCGTTCAAACAAATTCTAAATCAACCAAGTTCGAACTAAGCTAAAATCTGGGGAGAAACGCGTTTCTCCATAACTTATGGAGAAACGGGGCCCGACTTGTCGCGCGACAATGCAGGCCAAGGCTTCTGGATATCCAGAAGCTTATGAAAGTGATATCCAGAAACCTTCAAAATGAATATTCAGAAACTTTCAAAATATTTCTGGATATTCATTTGATGATTTCTGGATATACATTTGAAGGTTTCTGGATATCCAGAAACCTTCAATAAGCAATTTCTGGTCTTGGCCTTGGATTTGGCTTCAAATCTATTTTTTCTGGATATCCGTCCCAAAGGCTTCTGGATATCCGTTCCAAAGCTTCTGGATATCCAGAACCCTTTGAGACTGATATCCAGATTTTTTTTTCTGATTATCAAACGCATAGCTTCTGGCTATTAAAAACACGTTTCTCCGTAGTTATGGAGAAACGCATTTCTCAGCAGACCTACTCTCGAACTAAACCCTAATATGTCAAATTTACAAAGCATAACTAATCCAAAACTTTTAAAAATGAAAAAATAGAGAAGAGATCAAACACTTACATGTCAATTTTGAAAAATCAACCGGATGGAGGATTTTTTGAAGTGAGTTGCTCTGCTCTCCCTAGCTCTTGTCGTCCTCTCTACAACTTTTTTTTTTCTTCAAGTCTATGTTATGTCGAGCTGAATTAGGGATTCAAAGTTCGTTTAAACTCACTAAAATGATATATCGAGTTTATTAATGCATAATTTTTAATTTAATTCCCAAATAATTACTGTAAATACCAAAAAATAAAAATAAACTTGCTATATGGTGTATCGAGTCCAAGCGAATAAAAACTAAACTCGACATATGAAATAGCGAGTTTAAAAAAAATGGATATTTTGGCAAATAGTTTGAAAGAGTTGTTATTTTGAAAAATATTTATTTAAAAATGAATTATTTGAGAAAAAATTCTTTGCCTTTTTCAGTTTTAATAAACCGATCCTTGAAACTTTTCTCAAATAAATCCTTTTAAAATTAATAAATACAAAAATGACAAATCTTTTAAACTACTACCCAAAATGACCATTTTTATGAAACTCGCTACACTAAAAATTTAATCTCGCTACTTGAAGTAGCGAGTTCAAATTCTTAAAAAACCTTTCCAAAGCTTCGTTTCAAACCCCCCAACCCCAAACAAAAGTACTTTTTCGTCTCACTTTAAATTGCAAAATAATGATACAAAAAATTTGTCTTAATAGAGGACACTAAAAGGGAATATTATTTTTTTCGTCTCAAATAAATACTTTAAAAATGTACTTATATAAAAATATTATTTTCTTCATTTCAAAAATGAATATTACTTTCGACTCAATATAAATAACAAAAAAATAATACTAATTTTTTGTCCAGAAAATGAATATTACTTCCTTTATCCCAATGAATATTTTGGAAAATAATATTACTTCATTCATCTAAAAAATTAGTGTATTATTTTGATTCGAAGGCATTATCATTACAAACATTAATTTTTGGGGCGAATGAATGAAGTATATTATTTTTAAAATATTCATTGGGATAAAGGAAGTAATGTTTATTTTTTCGGACAAAAAATTTAGTATTATTTTTTGGTTATTCGTTTTGAGTCGAAAGTAATATTCATTTTTGAAATGATTTTTTTTTATAAAAGTATTTATTTGAGACAAAAAAAATAATATTACCTTTTATCATTATTTTGCGACGGAGAATTATTTTGCAACGGAGAAGTAGTATTGTTTGGGTTTGGTCGTTTGGGGGTTGTGGAGACGAATCTTTGGAAGGAACCTTAGGAAGGTCTTTTAAGAATTTGAATTTGAACTCGCTAGTTTATATATATTTTTTAATATATATTTTTTTAATATCATAAATGTTAAAATAAAATTGAGCAAATTTAAATTTGCTAGACTGTGTAGCGAGTTTAACCAGACAAAATTATAAACTCGATATACCGTGTAGCGAATTTCATAAAAATGATCAATCTGGACAATAGTTTGAAAGATTTGTCATTTTTATTTTTATTACTTTTGAAAGGAATTATTTAGGAAAAGTTTTCCGATTCTTATTGGTTTTTTTTTTCTGGTTCGAGAAACGAAAAAAAAAAAGAAAAAGAAAGGAAAAAGTCTCACAGGAGGAAGCCTAGCGTCATTTGTGGCTTTTGTTTTTTTTTAAGCGTTAAGTGCTGATATCTGATTTCACTTCTGAAATCTGATTAAGTGTTAAGAGGCGACATCTCGAAGGCGAATTACGAATTAGGCATTCTTTGTTTTTCCATCTGAATTCGTTTTACGAAATGTGTATTATATAATATATATATATATATATATATATATATATATATATATATATTATATACATTAGTATATATATTATATATATATAGTATATATTATATTATATTTATTTATATATTATATTTATTTTTATATATTATATTTATTTTTATATATAATTATAATATATATATATATATATATTTTTATATATATATATATATATATATATATATATATATATATATATATATATATTTATATATATTATATTATATTTATATTATATATACTATATATATAATATACTATATATATAATATATGTTATATATATTTATATATATACTATATATATATATATATATTATATAAATACTATATATATAATATATAATATATATATAAATATATACAATATATATTTATATATATATATTATATACAATATATATAATATATATATATTATATTATATATATTATATATATTTATATATATATATATTATATTATATATATTTATATATACAATATATATATTATATTATATATATTTATATATACTATATATATTATATATACTATATACTATATATATAATATATAATATAATATATATTATATATTTATTTTTATATTTATATATATACTATATATATTATTTTATATTATATATTTAAATATATATTATATATATAATTTATATATTATATTATATTATTTATACATATACTATATATTTATATATATATATATATATATATATATATATTATATATATTATATTATATAGTATATATATTATAATATATTATATATTTTTATATATATTATATATATTATATATAGTATATTATATATTTATATATATATTATATATATAATTTATATATTATATTATATTATATTATATTATTTATATATATAATATATATATATTTATATTATATATATTATATTATATATATATATATAAATATATATAGTATAAGAGGCAATAAGAGGCAAATGAGAGACAAATCTATCATTTAAAAATAAGAGGCAAATAAGAGACAGTTAACTCTTAATCGTAAAAAAAACCAAACGAACTTAATTACTCCACCTCTGAATGAATAAGCATTCAGAATTCAGAGGCAAATAGGAGGAAAACCAAAAAACAAAAGCGACTTAACCTTGGCCAAATGAGAATGAAATGAAAGTAGGAGGGCTCAATTTATAATTTACCTGGGTCGATCGGATTGCCTTTCCTCTCTACAGAACAGAAAGTCTTCGTCTCTACAGAACAGAAAGTCTTCGGAGCACGAACCAGAAAATTCAAAATTGAGCAGAAGAAGAAGCCTGAGAGGGAGAGAGAGAGGGAGAGAGAGAGAAATGTTGTTAAGAGGTTCTAATGTAGCACCACAGGCACAAATAGCAGCTCTTTCGGCTCTCAGGTTGTCATCATCCCTAATTCCATTTCTCAATCTCCATTGCTCATCTTCCAAACTGCCGACCCGAAACCTCCTCATAATACCACCTCCAAATTCCTCCTCCTATTCCTATTCCTATCCTTCGTACGGTTCGAGGCTCGTCTCAGCCATGTCGTCGGGACGTCTGTCTCCCAAAGCCACAGGTTTCTACAATCAATTACACTATACTGTTTTCTATTTACCCACTATTGCCATTCAAATCATTGACTTTTTAAATCTGCTTCTTTTTAACTATTAAATCCGCTCATTATCCACTCCTATTGCTTGTATGACATCTCTTCATGTATGTAGGAAGTAGGACACCCCTTCATGGTATTTCAGTTTTTGCATCATTTACTTACAAGGCATGGATAGTGGATAAGTGATAAGATGATGAGGGGTAGGAGAAGGCCTAAAACATGGATAAGGGTGATTGAAAGCCTTGTACGTTTACTTGGAATCGAATATAAAATGGTGTTAGAGAGGGCATATTAGTGGAGGAAAAAATGTTCGTGGATGATAAGATTTAACTTTTTTCTTAAACGTGAATCTCTTATTTTTGTTATCTCTCCAAATATTTGTTATTCATGTTTCTCTTGATTTTTATTCACAGTTATTTTTTTATTTTACAATCTCTCCACATTGGGTGCCAAGTGCCAACTAATCCCGTTCGAGGCGGGTAGGACCAAAGTGGTGGCAAAGCTTTCTGTACTAAGTCTTAAAGTTGCTGTGTTCTCAGGGGTCTAATCTCAGGTCTCTAGTTAAGCTAGAACACCGCCTTACTGGGTGATCTAGGCACTTTAGGCACTTGTTGTTGTATACTTGCAATATTATAAGTCATAAGGGGTGTATAAAAGGGGTACCTATGTAAATATGCTACTAAAATTGCTTATAGTTTTAAAATTTTTAACTGTCCCTTAAAGTAAATTTGGACCCTCACTTAACGAAGGATGGAGTTTTTGCGTTCACCCTCTAAATATGTTCATATTTTCAGCATCATTTAGCGCAGAAAGCAGCTCTGAAGTTGATAGGGAAATATTGGTGCAACATTTGCTCGTTAAAGAAGATGACCAGAAGCTTTTGCTGGAGCTGCTGAAAAGGATCGCACAAGGTTAATGTTCAATTTCTTGATATGGGATTAGTGTTATGTTGACATTGTCTTTTGTTATATTAAGAATGAGCTAAATTTATAATTTGGTGTTTTTTTTTTTTTTTTTTTTCATTTTTAAGAATCATGAAAATATTGCTTTAAGCAACAAGTCACAGGGGGATATCCCAACCAAGAGGCTAATGTTGACAGATAGTTGAAGTTGTAGAACGTGACTGTGCACTCTTGTAGAATGGCTTCTTGAAACTTGTTTATGGTGAATAGGCAAGTAACGGGAAAGAAATTTGTAAGACTGCTAAGGGTAAAACTAATTTTCTAGGAAACCCAACAAGGCCTACTGCAACTAAGTTCACATTTCTCAGTTCTCTCAAGAACAAGGGGAAAGCAAGGAAGATAGAGAAAATGAATGTTGAAGTTTAAGGAATAGATAGATAACTAAGAAATAGAAGTAGAAAAGCATTCAAGAGAAAATAAGTAGCAGACAATAACCTAAAGCTCACACTTAATATTTTAATCTTAACTCTGAAATTCAAGAGCTTACATGAATATCAGACCAACTTCGATGGTTGAAGACTAAGAGTCTATGACCGACTCTGATAGTTATGAATGCCAACTCTTAATGCCAGTTTGAGGATCAACTTTAACTCTAGTGCAGGTGTGGTGATGATAAGTTGTGGTTGGTGGTTGAATAAGAAACACCATAGATGAGATAGTGGGGAGGGAGAGAGGTTGGGGACTTAGGGTGTGTTATAGGGAGAGAGCGCGCGCATTGGTTTATATTTGGGCCATGGGCATTTTTGGCATTTCCAAATATAATAAAACTAATTAGGAGTTTAAAAGAATTTAATTTTCCCTAGTATATTAGACATGAATAAATCAAAATACTTATCCTTTGTAAGCATCAAAGAGTATATGAGGGACCCAAGAGGAATAAACCCATATTTGAACTAAAATTCCTAATAATACTAGGAAAAGGAGACAAATTTAAAAGAAACTGGAAATAGAAAACACTAATTATATAAAGACCAAAAAAAAATAATACTAAATACGTTAAGAATTAGAAAACTACTTAATTTAGGAAAAATAGCTTCTTAACCATCACATTAATTTGGAAGATCAAACTGACTCAAATTGTTCACGACCATTTAAACTTAATGAAATTGATCATGGACGCTTGACAATGGGTGTTTAAAACCTAACGAAGGCTCACCAACACTTTTTTTGAACATATAATTTCTTATGAAAATCTAGAAATAATGCAGAATTAAGACTACTGCCAATAACAATTTTTGAAATTTTATGAAGATTATTAAATGTTCATATATATATATATATATATATATATATATATATATATATATATGTATATATATATAGTTCAATCATGCTAACCTAAAACGTCAAAGTGAGACTATCTTTCCGGTAAAATATTTCACCCATCTAAATAGCAAGAAAAATAAAACGAAAGGTCATTAATTAGCCTATGTTTTATACAGCATTTCTTGAATTTACCCGATGTACAACACTACTTTTTGAGTCACAAAATATGAAAAGTCAGATACCTCATGAGGGTCATAGTAGGAAACCAAAATAATTAAGTGCTCCATTTTTAGAAAGTCGACAAATATAAAAGGTAATCAAGACTACCTTTTTGCAATGAAGGGAGTAGTTAATAACATTTTGATTGCCCTTCTTTCTTAAAATTTAGAGCACCAAAATTATTTATTATCCATGTCTATTTTATATGTTTTTTTTATAAATTCCTCCGTCCCACCTCAAATTGCAAATTTCTCGTGTCCCATTAGGAATTGCAAAATTCAAAAATGGAAAGCTTTTAATACTTTTAAATTAGTGGGACCCACCTGTGACCTTGTCATACTCACATCAACTAACCCACTTACTATTCTCTACCCCACTGATAATCCCTATCCCATTATCTATACTCACACCAACATAATATTATATTCATCTCCTTAATTCCCGTGCGTAGACGGTTTCTTGCAATTTGAGATGGGACGGAGGGAGTATATAATTGACCTTAAACTCAATTAAATCTTGAGATCTGTTTGTGAAGTTAACTAGTTGAGCTCGAATCAATTTTCATGTCTCTAGTCAAGCTTGACTTTAGGCCTTTGGCTTGACCTCCATTAAATAAAGTATTGGAAGAACGCCAGTGATCTTAGGGTTGTTGTATTCCCTTCTCTCCTCTAACAGAGAGGTTAGGGGTTTGAAATTCCGTTAGGGACAACATTATGGAGAAACCGAGAAACTATTATTTTGTTGAAGATTTCTCCTTAGCCTATTCATAGACCCCCATTTGTGTACAACCTTCAAGGCATAACCGGATCGAGGCAAGGTTCTATGTCCTCCCCATCCACCTTTAATGTAATAAAAACTCAATTAAAGAAAGCGTGCCAAGAACAAACACCCAAAACTTGAGATTGCAAACATCTTATTGAACAATTATTTGTGGAAGTTGGAAGGTGAACCTGTAAGCTTCAAAGCATTACAACAACACTATCATATAGTAGGGAAATATTGTATAGTTTCCAATCCTTCTGCATTTAAATAACTTGGTTATTGAAACCGTCTTCTGACATTAATCAGTGTATTGCCTTGTTACATGCAGGAGAAGATTTAAGTGACTTGGCCGTGAAACATTCTATTTGTCCGTCAAAGGAAGATGGTGGAATGCTCGGGTGGGTGAGAAAAGGACAGATGGTATGCTACTGATTTTCTTTTATTTGTCAAATAGTTTCATTCTATTAGTCTTCTGATATACATTAAGTTCTCGATCATTTGTTCAATGATTGTCAGTAAAGTTTCTAGTATCTAATTTTAGTTTGCATGTTAATCTGTTGATGCATTTCATTGTTCATGAACGTTGCATTTAATTTTTTAGATCTTTCTTTTATGAGGCACTTTTTGAAAATTAATGTGTTCCATCATTAGATTCTGTAATGTCCTGTCACATAACATGTAGAGAATATTGTATACATGCCTAACCAGTCAGGTAAGGCTTCTTCCATGCTTCCTCTCCATCTATCCACTTGCTCCTTTCAATCAACATGATATCAGAGCTAGGATGTTCCTAGGTTCATGTCCTTACTACTGCTCTAATGTTGTCCCTTATTTCTTTCTATGGTGGTTTGGGTATCCAAGGATCTTCAATTGTTCAATCAAGCCTTGTTAAGTAAGTGTTTGTTGAGATTCTCTTGAGATCAACACGAGTTATGGAAACAGGTTGTCATTAGCAGATTCGCATATGATCATGGGTGGACCATGGACGACCTAAGAGTGGTGCTTTCCCTGCAGACTTGGAATGTGGAAATGTATAGCTTAAGGGTGATACAACTTTCGAAAGTGTGTCCAGTTCAAGGTTGGTCATGGACGCAACATTAGTTTGACAAATTTTTGTGTAGAGACTCTGCTCATAGTGCAACCTTCCTGGAGTTGTACCAAATCTCTTTGGACAAAGCTGTTGCGGTGGCTGGTTCTGCGACTATCATGAATGGGCGTTTTGAATCCCTATTTTCGTACACAACGATTGGGAATTGAAGCAGGTAGACAATATTTTTTGGGTGTTTTGGCAGTCGCTACTGAGCCTAGTGAAGTAGTCGATTACTTATGTTGGACCAACGAGCTCTAACAGGAAGTTTTCATTCAAGTTTTTCTGTAACTATCTTGTTGAGGATCCACCTTCCTTTTGGTGAAATCGTATTTGGAGGTCAGTAGCCCCGCCAAAAGTCTCATTCTTTCTTTGGTTAGCATCCTGGGAGAGAATTCTTACTGGGGATAATATGAGATAAAGAGTAATAATTTTGGTAAATCACTGTTGTATGTTTATGAAGAGCGACGAGTCAGTCAACCATCTATTCCTGGATTGTGATATTTATAGGGGTTTATGGAGTATTGTTCTCTCCTTGTATGGGATCTCGTGGACTATGCCCAATTCAGTGAAGAGTTTTTTAGATGCTTGGTATGGGGTTCACATTCCAAAGGGAAAACGAAAACTTTGGGCAGCTGTTCCCTATTGTGTTATGTGGTTTCTTTGGTGAGAGAGGAATAGGAGAAGCTCCCAATGAATCACGAATCCATAAGCTCTCCTTTTTGTGCTTAGCTCTTTTGTTTTTTTGCTTGACTGAGTTTTTATCCGGTACACTGATCCCTTTGGGGATGGTTACTTGGATATTCTTTGGGTTATGAAGTGTGCATTCTTTTGATATTTAAGCTCTTGGTCTCTTTTTATCTTGTAGACCTTTTGCTTCTTTTGCAAGGGTTCGCCCTCTTGGCGAATATTCAATGCACATATTTGCTTATCAAAATAAATAAAATTAAATTGGTATTTTCTTGGGATTACATCTTTGAAATATATCACGTTATGTTGAAAAGAAATCAAAAATAGAAATAAAATAGTGCAATTTGCTCGTGTTTTAAGAGAGAAAAGATATCCAGCAGGCTGGTTAAAAATGTCACTTTGTGGCTTTTAGTAATAAAGTGCAAGATTATTTCAGGGGGCAATATAGTGAAATACTTTCCTCCGATTTGACTTTTTTTTGATAGGTAAAGAGGTATATACAAACAAAGCGTCAAATCAGGTGACACAATCTTTGTACACTAGAAGTATACTCAAAACTAAAGCACCTAGCCAACCACAAAACTATCCACAAACTCTACAAAAAATTATAAGAAGTCAGCACCGACACCTTACACCAAAAATATAACATATGGAGAAGGGATTCTTTCAATCTAAAAATAGACAACTCGGCTTTCTCTAAATCTGGAGTTTGATGTTTTCTAATTGTCAATGTGAGTGATGGCCCTATGTTTCTTAAATCCCTTAGGTACCAGAGTTTGAGCAAGCGGCATTTACTGCCCCTTTAAATAAAGTTGTAAGATGTAAATCTAAATTCGGATGGCATTTACTGCAAGTTCTATCCGAGAGGTATGCCATGAATTCTTGTGGCCTCTTATAGTTTGCTTCTTTTCTTTAGCCTAAAAGCTAACTGAAGTTGCTGTTCTAACCTTTTATTTATGTCGATGCCAGAGAAGAATCACTACTTACAGAGATTCAGCCTGATGAGCTTCATGTAAAAATGCAAGATCCCTCTTTCTCTTCAGATGCCCAATTGATTGATGTTCGAGAACCACATGAAGTGTACGCTCACTTTTTTGTACTGCTTCTGAGTACAACCTGTACAACTCTTATATACGTGCTTCTTTTTGATTATTTTAAGTGACTTTGATAGGCTTGTATAGTTCAACTATATAGACCTTGTGTGGTGTCATGTTTGTCAGCTGTTCGAGATGTGTGCTTACATTACAGGAGTAATATATAATCAAGATAATTGGGGAAATGAACCTTACTAGCTATAGTAGCTTATAAACAACTATGGAAAATGCCATTGAATATTCTTGCACTAGAACAATAGTGACAGGAGATACTCTTGGAGTTTTGAAAGGATCAGCTCATATTTTCTGCTTATTTACTTTCTACTGATGCCTTGAACATGTAATCAATTACTTGCAAATCGTCTGTGTGACAGGGAGAAGGCTTCTCTGCCGGGATTTCAAATTCTTCCTCTCCGTCAGTTTGGAAGCTGGGGACCTGAAGTTGCGACCAAGTTTGATTTGGAGAAGGAAACATATGTTCTGGTTAGTACCTTTCTCTTAATTCAAGAAAACTTCAGGTTATATGCCATTGAATTTGACATTCATTTGTGGTTGGGTAAACTTCTTCTGTTTCCCTTTTGTTGCGGCCATTGTTTACAGATTGTCATTCTCCTGAGTTGTCTTATTAGATCTTCCTATTGTAGAGTTCCATTTTTTAAATCTTCCTAATTGACTGCTGATTCTCGTTATAGAACAGAAAAAAAAAAGAAAAAAATAGGCGTGGCCCCCACCTAGGCAACTGTAGGCATCAAACCTAGGTTCTTGAGTGCATCCAATGGATTTGAATCACGATTCAACACAATAAAGCTGTGTATTGCTGGATGTTTTTGTATTCTTAAAACACTGACTAATCTGAACGTCTTACAAGACCTGTATAGACTCCTAATAATTCCTAAACCACAAGGAAACAAATTCTAAAAGCAAAAGGAAACTTAACTCCTAAATCAAAGAGGAAACTAACTCTTAGACTTCAACTAACATATAAATCCTTTAAGAATTTGGACTCATAAAAGAGCAAGTTTTGGGAGAAACTAGTTTCTCCATAAATTATAAAAAGTCCACTTTTTTTCTACTTGCAAGTAGTTAGTGAATATTTAGGAACAGTTTATAAAACAGGACTTTCTATAACTTAAGGAGAAACTAGTTTCCCCCAAAATCTTGTGCTCATAAAATAAAGGTTTAATTTCATCTTCAACCACTGTACTTTACCCCGACTTTCACTTCAACCACTATACTTTGTTTTTAGCACGAAAACCACAAAATTTTTGGAAAACTATCATTTTAGCCACAAATTCGCGAATCAAGGCGCGAATTAACCACGGATTAGGCACGAATTTGTGGCTAAAGTGATAGTTTTCCGAAACTTTTGTGGTTTTCGTGCTAAAAACAAAGTATAGTGGTTGAAGTGAATGTTGGAGTTAAGTACAATGCTTGAAAATGAAATTAAACCTAAATTACAACAGTGAAAGGGTTGATTTTTTTTCTTTTGGGGGGGGGGAGGGGAGATGTATGATGTTGCAGGTTTATGCGGAGATCTGTGGTGTGTAGGTGGTGACTTTAATGTAATTTGAGTGGGAAGAAAAAAGGCGGATCTGGGGTCACGACTAATATGCGGAAGTTTTATGGGTGTATTAGAGATTTCGATCTTCTCGATATTCCTTTGTCAAATGTGCAGTTCACTTGGTCTGTATCTATCTGGAGAATGATCTAGCGCGACCAAAATTGATAGATTCCTTTTCACTAATGCTTGGGAGGAGACTTTTCCGGGTCTTGTCAGAATGTTCTTCCAAGATTTGTTTCAAATCATTTCCCCATAGTTCTCGAATCTAATCTTATTGAGAAAGGCCGTATCCATTTTAGGTTTGAGAATATGTCAGGTTTTGTGGAGAGAGTGCTCGAGGTGGGCTGAGGGTCAAGTAGAGGAGCGCCTTAGAGAGTGGAATAAAGATGTTTTTGGGGGGATATTCGAGTTAGAAAGTTTGAGATAGTTCGGGAAACTGAAATGATAGATAAAATGGAGGAAGGGTCGATGTCAGATGATTTGAGATGTAAGAGATGTTCCTTATGAAATGAGTTTGAGAAAGTTCTTTTGGAGGAGGATGTTGGTTGGAGGCAGAAGGCAAAGGTGAAGTGGGTGAGGGAAGGGGATTGTAATTCTAAATACTTTTACATGGTAGCTAATGGTAAGAGGAGACATAGCTTAATAACATAAATAGAAAAGGGAGTAAAAAGAGAATGATGATGGGATTATTGGTTTTATCGTGAGTTATATAGTGAGGGTGAGTTGGATAGAGGCCTCGTTTAGAGGGGATTAGAGTAGGACCCGAATGAGAGGATTTTTTAATAGGTAAAAAGGTATACTCCCTCGGTCCCATTACAAAAGGCACAAAAGCCCAATTTTTTGTGTCCCATTACAAAAAATAAAGTTTTTAATATTTATTTATTCATAGGACCCACTTGTCATACTCACCTCATCTATCTACTAACTACCCTACCCTATTATCTCTCTCCTACCTCACTTTTCATACCCACAATACTTACTGCACTATACACTTTTCTTAATTTTTGTGTAAAACTCATTTTTTGCCTTTTGTAATGGGACAGAGGGAGTATATAAACAAAAAGGGTCAAATCAGGTGACACATCCTTTGTACACTTGAAGTATACTCAACTATCCACACTCTGCAAGAGAATTATAAGAAGTCAGCACCAACTTCTTACACAAAAAAATAACATATGGAGAAGGGAATCTCTCAAACTAGAAATAGGCAACTCACGAAAACCCTACGGTTCCTTTCCATCCATATTATCCAACACACTCCCGGGGGGCAGCCACCCAGCTACAATTTCTTTTCCGTCGCTTGTATAGAGACCAACTAAAAAAGAGCTCCTTCACAGAGTTGGGCATAACCCACGATAGGTGGAACAATCTGAGAAGGAAAATTTCAAAGCTCCCTCGCAACCGGGCATTACATCAAAAGATGATTTACACTTTCTGCACCCCTTTTACACACAAAGCACCAGTTGACATAAATCTTCTTGCAAAGCCGCATATTATCATCTGTTAGGATAGTTGCATTTGTCCTCCCAAACAAAAAAGGCGACTCTTACCGGGGCCTTCGATTTCCAAACTGCTTTCCATGGAAAAATAGGCCTAATGTAGTTTGTCAAAATATGATAGGACGATTAAATAGAGAAGCAATTGCCTTTAACCCCCTTCCAAATAACTCTGTGTTCTCTATTGACAAAAAATCTGTTGTGAACATAGTTATTAAAAGCGCGCCTAGGCGCGCGCCTAGGCGCGGGGCGCAGCGAGGCTCACCTTTGGCGCCTGGGTAGTGCAAGGCGAGGCGATGTTGCCCAGGCGAGGGATTAGGCGCGCCTTTCCGTGAAGCGCGAGCTTTGATTTGTTGCGCCTAGGCTCCAGAAAGAGTTTGAACGTCAATTCCGTCAATCGCCTAGGCTCCGAATGAAATTGACCGTCAATCGCGTCAATTGCGTCGATTGACAGAAGGAAATTGAACGTCGATCATGCGTCAATTGCGTCGACATTGAAATCAACGTCAATCGATCAATCCGTCAATTACAAAGTGATTAACCCTAAACGAGATGTATAAATAAGAGCGTTGGAACACTTCAAACTACTCATCGACCTCCGGCGACCTCCGGCGACCTCAGGCAACCTCCGGCGAACATCCGGCGACCTCCGGAAACCTCCGGCGAGACTCCGGCGAGTACTAACGAGCCCGGCAGGTGTTTTTTTTTTTTTTAATGTGAAGCTCTTCATTTTTTTTCCAAACAGTGGTTTTTTCATTATTAATTTTTTTACAATGTGCAAAAGCAAAAGGTGTTTTTTGTGTTTTTAATTAATTTGGAATTTTGATGTTTAGATTTCAGTAATGTAGATTATTTAGGGTAATGTAGATTATTTAGGGTGTAATTATTCTTTATCTTTTTCTCTTTGTCAATATGCTTTTGTAATTGTTGTTTAGAATCTTTAGATAAGCTTTTTGAATATATTAATTTAATTAGTTCATACTGATTGGCTGATTGATGAAAATCTATTTATTCTTATTTGAACATCTATTTATGCTTATTTCTTTTATGTTTGTTTCTTTTTTGACTTATAATGTATATTTTAGTATTTTTAGCCAATTTTTTGGGCTTCGTCACTCGGGCGCGCGCCCGCCTTGCGCCTTGCGCCTAGGCTCCGGGCTCACCTCTTGCGCCTTGGTGCGCCTTGAGCCTTAAATAACTATGGTTGTGAATAAAAATTATCAAAAAGTGTGAAAAGAGAATCTAACTCCCAATCTTGAAGATGCCTTCTCAAAATTGGACTCCAAGTAATTGTACCTTCGTGTACATGCAAAACAAAACTAACTCTTCCTTATTAAAAGCAATGCTATAGAGATAATGCTCTCCTCAACTCTATGTAGCCACACCACTTGTCATTCCAAAATTTGACTCGGGAGCCATTACCTATTTCAAAAAGAATATTTTGCTTAAATAAATCCTTTTCGAATCCCAATCCAAACACTAATCCCATAAGATGAAGACACCAAATTAGGAAACCACAAGTGCTCAATCAGACACCTATCTAACCCTTCTAAACAAAGTCTACTATGTCACTCCTCATGAAAGAGATTCTTTTAGTAGCTAGTGACAAGTGTCTGAAATCAAAACGGGATTCTGCACCAAATCCAGTATATGAAGATAAATTGCACCTCGATCGTTATTAGGAAACCTCATGTCTAATCAAGTAGATGATGCAGGTTGATGCCAAATAGTTGCGGAACAAAAAGCTATCTGACTGTTGATTATGGTTATAGAACAGAAAGAAATGAAAACAAAAGGCAACCGTAGGCGTCAAACCTAGGTTCTTGAGCGCTCACAAGGGATTTGAATCGCACGATTCAACGAAATAAAGCTGATATCGCTGGAAATTTTCTGTATTCTTAAACTCTAACTATTCTAACAGTCTTACAAAGACTTTAGACTCCTAACAATTCCTAAAAGCAAAAGGAAACTTAAGTACTAAATTAAAGAGGAAATTAACTCCTAGGCTTCAAATAACATATAAATCCTTTAAGTATTTAGACTCATAAAATAAATTACTCTCTCCGTCTCACAGAATAAATGTCACACTTTTTCTTATGTTAGTACGAAGGAACTTCAAACTATAATTATAGGTTAATTTAATTTCCCTAATAAAAATATAAAACTTGTTATTGATACACCATTATAAATACTACCAATAACAATTTTTAAATTTTCATTAAGATAATTAAATTAACCTAAAATTATTACTCAAATTTCGTTCTTACTAAAAGAAAAAAAGTGCGACATTTATTCTGGGACAAAGGGAGTATGAAACAGGACTCCTAATTATTTAAGAAAACTTTTCCGACAGTTACTCAAAATTGCCAAACTCAACTTTTCACAAAATGTTGATTCCGGGAATCTAAATGATAGAGAGTCTGATGATGTTGGTAATCTTCTTTTTTCTCTTTCTTTGGTTCGTTTTTCACAAAATGTTGATTCCCGGGTAGGAGGCTTAAAGGATTCCAATAATTATTCTTGTAAATCTTTCCTTAGCTTCTTGACTCGGAGCCATTCTACATGTTTTTCTCCTCTCACTTCGTTTGTGTGGAAGTCAAAGTTTCCTTTCAAGATTCGGGCATTTATGCTTTTAGTACTTAATAAACTCAATACCACCGACAAATTGCAGATTCGTAGGCCTATTAAATGTATATCACCTAATTGGTGTGTGAACTGCAGGATGTCAGATGAGTCACATGATCATCTCTTTCTTCATTGTAGCATCACACAGTATCTTTGGTATCGTTTGTTTGAGGTAGCCGGAGAAGTGTAGGTGAGTCCCGGTTCCATTTCTTCGTTTCTTCAAATTCACTTCAGAGATTTTGGTAAAAATGGAGATGCGAGGTGTTTGTGGGAGTGTTTTTTTTTTTTTTTTTTTTTTTTTTGCAGTTTGTTGGTGCCTTTGGATGGAGAGAAATGCTAGGATTTATTTCTAATGGTGATGTCTATTGGAATCATACCCCTAAATTGCTACTTACCAAAACATCTTTTGTGGGAAAAAGTGATGTCTTTAGCTTCTCTTTAGACATATGCTAATGGTGATCTCAAAGGTTTATCGTTGAATGACTTGAAGAGAGTTGAATGACTCGAAGAGAGACTGGGTTGCTGTAAGGTTTCATGTATTTCCCCCTTTTTCCATTATTGATGGACACCCTGTCCATCCTTTTGTACGTTGAGTTTATTTTAATACAATCATCTTTTCTTATAAAAAATATAATCATCGACATCAACATATTCTAGTAATATTGTCACTCCTTGATTAGACGAATGTTTGATAAACAATGTTTGGTCCCCTTGATTTTGCTTGTATTCCATGGCTAACATGACTCTCGCAAGTCTCCCAAACTTGCCCTGCGGAGATTATTTTAATCCATACAAATCTTATCCAATTTACTTACATTATTGGGGGTCACATTTGTTCCATAGCCTGGTGGAACCTCTATGTAAATTTCCCCCTCAAGATCCCTATGCAGAAATGCATTCTTCACATCAAATTGTTGTAGTTCCGAACCAAGGTTAGTAGCTATAGATAAAAGACTGTATTCATCTTAGCCACAAGGAAACTCCACCGAACTCCATGTTTAATTCTTTTCCAGTGCTTCTGTCTCTACATCCATGGCATGTTTCCATAATTTCTTAAGACAATGCCTTAGATACAGTTGTAGGAATGGTTGTGGTATTGAGGTTTACAAGGAGGCTTTGAAGGTTGGTGAGAAGTTTTGAGAGGACATGTGGTGTAGTGGGTATAATGTTTTTTTATGCATGTTCTGGTTCATTTTCTAATGGAAATTGGTAGGTCTTGGTCTCATTCGCTAATCTGTACCTCAATTTCACTCTGCAAAGTTGGGAAATCAGAAACTGATACCTCATTTGAATGAGAAAGGTCTGACTTTTGTTTGCACCCATATTCAGGATTAGCCTCTATCCCCATTGATTATACCAGATTTTTGCTAAAACGAGCATATTCATGAGCAGATTCAGGAAGATTTCCAGAAGCAGATCCATAAGCGGATTCAGACCATTGGACTCAATGCTAAATTTTTATTCTGGTTGAGCTGAAGGTATGTAATTGGGTTTATTAGATGGAAGTATAAGATCAAATTCAGACTTCCATACTCTCCTCCTGAATATGAGATTGGATGAAATACGCTTCTAGTTTGCTGAAGGTTACATCTCGGGAGCCATATGATTTCATGGATGGAGGATAATAGCAATTATAGGCTTTTGATTTGAGTAATGCCCCACAAAGATACACATTATTGCTCTAGGAATTAAGATGTTGGCACCCAAAAATGCCTTCTACAGTTCTACTCATGGGGAATCGTGGATTACTCCAAAGCTGCAACAAAATTAAAATTGATGGGAGTGCATCAGAGCGAATTCAGTTTGCATAAAGAGGGGTGGGATGATAACCTTGCACTTCTAGCATTTGGTTTACAATTTAATTCCTCAATAACACCTCTTCAAACTTATTTCTCATCTGGTCACATGTACATTGGTCCATTGAGATTTTATCTTCCTCCTCTTATCTATCAAGGGTACTATGTTACCCGGACTCTTCAAATATGTTGAAGTACCCGTGTCCGACACGTATCGTGTCCGACAAGACACCCCGACACCCGCATTTTCATTTGGATACGACAAGAAAAATGAAAAAGAAAAAAAGGAGTGAGTTGACTTCATTTATAAAAAATTTACAAGTTTTAATGTTGTTTTACTTAATTATACATTATATCTTAGTAAAAAAAGAGTGAGTTGACTTCATTTATAAGTAAAGTATATAAATAGACTCAATATATTTTGTTATTAACGTATACCCGTACCCGTATCCTAATTTTAGGACAGTGTCCCCGTGTCCAATTTTTTGAGGAAAAGTGAATCCGACACTAGGATCCGTACCCGTGTCAGATACCCGATCCCGAGTCCAGGTAACATAGCAAGGGTATAACTTATGCACTTACAATACAAGCGGGATGAGTCAAACTCATGACCTTGCCTAATGAAAGCTCTAATACCATGTTAAGCTACCAACTCGTCTAAAAGCTTAAGCTGTTAGATTAAGACTCAACTATGTATATCAAGCCTTAAATGACCTAAAGAGGCTAATGATTCACTCGGGCGGTGGCCCAGAGTCTAGTTTGATATTGACTTGGTCTCTATTTTTTTTTATTCTCTAATTGAAGACCGCATGAACAACTTCTAGATCCTATTTCATTTAGTGTTATAGATTCCTTGTTGTATCCTATAAGAAAACTGCTTGCCTTATGGAACTATGTTAAAGATGTCCAATGACCTCGGGTTCAATAAATCTATTATTTTATTGATATTTCATATATAAATTCGGATCATTCCTCTGAATAATTTGTTACCTAATCTAAAAGAGGGAAAAAATATCATTGGAAAGTTGCGCTTTTTGGTACATAAAAAGCTTTTACCGGCAGTTCCTCCTTTTGTTTTCTATGTACTTTCTTCACGAGTCTTTTCTATGCAGTTCACATTGTTGTCATTGTTACTAACAATGGATGTCTGTTGTGTAGTGTCACCATGGAGTGCGGTCTTTACAAGTTGCCAAGTGGTTGCATTTGCAGGTAAACTATTACTCCGTATATTTGTTGTCTAGTAACTGTGAAACTGAGAATGTGTTAAGTGTAATCATTATGTATACCAAATGTAATGCAAGCTTTCGTACAATCGTACCTTAACTTGAATAGATTTGACCACGGATGTTTCCTATAAGAAATGATATAGATATAAGCCCATGTGGTCCCATTCCTGGACCCCATACCTTTATATTTAACAATCAACAATCATCAATCTGCCAATATATTGATTAAAATAATATTATAAACAATGGAAATGAGTCTGACAAGTTGTGAAGCCTGTTGTCAGCGCTAAGGGTGGCTTCGTTTTTGAGCTGAATCCATGTAGGGATTGTACACTTTGTAGAACTGAGGATGCATATAGGAATGCTGATGAAAATAAGGCTGATCATATACAAATATCTCAGCTTTTCAAATGATCAGTTTAATTATTTTTATTTTTTTTCACGATGACATATGAGGATTCATGTTAGCCGACCCCAAATTATTTTGGGACTAAGGCTTTGTTGTTGTTGTTGTCTGAGATATTTCTAAAAAAACTAGTTAAGAAACAAGGTGAGTTAAGAACTTGGGTCTGCTATATTCCACTTCAAGTTTTCTTTCAGCGATTCACCTTCTTTAGTAATGATGGCAAATTGTCCGAATCCGACCTGTATCCGGGGGCAATCCACCCCGCACGGGGCGGGTATGATAAGCAATTTTCAAAACCCGCCTGCCTGTTAGTCTTTCAAACCCACACTTCCCTGACCCGCATATTGATAAATAGTTGTATCTTACTACCTCCGTCCCATAAAGATAATCCCAGTTTTTTAGATATCTTAGATTGAACTTTGACCAATATATTTTTGTTAATTTATTTATTCTAATGAAAATCTAAAAATTGTTATTAATAGTACTTTTGATGTTGTATCCATAACAAGATCTAAATTTCATTTGGATAACCAAATTAACATAAAATTATTGTTCAAAGATCAATCAAAGTTATCTAAAAAAAGTGAGACTATTTTTATTGGACAAATGGAGTATATTATTTCCTAAAGTGTCCATCCTTTTTGCCAATTGCACATCCTACCCCCATATCTAGGTTCTACGGTTTTCTGACAGAATAGGATTTCAAACAACATCAGCGGCCCACGGTTCCTCTGATGGCTGTTCTTCTTCTTCCACTTTTCTTCACTATTTCCCACCTCAGTCTGTAAGCCATTCTCTCTCTTAAATTTGAAAATTCCCTTTATTCCCGCTCCATCTTTTCTATGAAAATGGGCAATGGAGGGAGTGTTGGTGTTGGTCTCTGGTCCCTCATAACACATACTCTCTCTCTCTCTCTCTCTCTCTCTCAATCCTTGTCTTTCATTCTTGATTTGAAGAAGGATCCGACTGAAATCAGTGATCGTTCAAGAAATGCACGGTCGGAAGTGAGGCGTGACGGAGCCATGGATGGAGTGGGGGGGGGTCATTGAAATCAGTTGTGTTTCGTGGTTGTAAGGTGGGACTATTAATTGGGAAGATAAGCTAGAAATTGACGAGAATGAGAGAGAGGAGGGAGATGGGTTATGACAAAGGAACCTAATTGAGTTGATGTTTTTTTATGGCAACAAAAGGATACAATAAATCCATGTTCTGTACTATACCAGTTTAGTTTTTGATCTGGCAAAATGAGAAGACAAAGGGGATTTCAGCTCTTGTTCAATGAGAACTTAATTTCTGTTGTTAACTAACTTTTGGCGCGGGTCGAATCAAATCTGGGTTTACATAATTACAAGTCAGAGCGGGTTCGGATTACCAGTGTGTATACGCACATACTGGTTCGGTAAAACTCAAACTGCCCCATATTATTGTTGAACTTTCCAGGCAGTTGACTAGATTTTGAATGTGCAGGGGTTTAAGAAAGTGTTCAATGTTGCCGGAGGAATAAATGCATATGCTGTGAAGGCCGACCCCTCAATTCCCATTTACTGACAAGGCTCAGACTCTCCCTTCACTTCCATCTACAGCATTTTGAAGATGCCACAACTTTGATGAGTCACTGTAGATAACTGGGTGGGATTAATATTCATTTTTGGGACTCATGTTTGTTTTTTCCAATGGGGCAATTACTATATTGTCCCTCATTCTAATCAAAACAACCTTTGGTCATTTTTGGACAAGCCTGCCCTTTCCACTGAAAAACACTCTACTACTTTTTTGTTTTGTTTTATATTTTTTCCTCAATTTTAAAATTAAATATTTCAAAAAATAATTTTTATCATCGTTGTTGTGTTTGTATTGTTAAGACTAATAAAATAAATATTTATGAACAACTTTAAAAAATTCAGGACAGGACAGAGAAATTTTAAGTTGTCTTAGTTGTGAGCAATTGAAGTTACAATTTTTCTTTTATGATGATATATGAGAATTTATTTTAGCTAATTTCAAATTATTTTGAGAAAAAAAACGTTATTATTGTTTTAGTTGTGAGCAATTGAGAATTTTTTAATTGTTCACAAGTCACAACTACTAAGAAATTATCAATTGTCTTAAACTGTGAACGACATTCTCAGTTATTTTTTTTACGTAAAACAAATAATAATTCTCATTTGTAGTCACTCTTTCAAACTCACAAATTAATAACTCATTGTGAAACAACTGAGAATTCTCATTTGTACTATGTATATTTCCTAGTATATTAGAATGATTTTTTATGTCGTAAGTAACAAGATTCACAAACTTTAAGATATAAGTTAGTGTGTTACATACATAATTTCACATTTATAGATATTTGTTTATAAAATTCCGTCAAAACAAAACGATCATTTAAGACGTGATATTTTTTCAAAACAACCTTAAGGTCCTTGGACATTTTGGGACAAGCCTGCCCTTTCCCCTAAAAAACACTCTTACTATTGGTCCATGCAGAGGATGTTGGGTCATCAGAGACTGCTGCGGTTCGTGATCCGTTTGATTTGATAGACTTCTCATCGGGGCATGATTTTGTGGCCATGATTGAATTCAGTTCAGAGAAGGAGATAGATCCGAGGACCTTCGTGCCAGTTTCAGAAATGCCGATAAAGAATTGGAAGACAGTCAGGGGACCTGTTGCTGATAGAGAGACGCTGCTCAAGCTCGGATTGAAGCCTCGCCCGGTCTCTTCTGAGTCAAAATTTAAACCTTCTGTTTTGAGTCAGTCCTCAGAGTCGTTAGTCATTGAATTTGAGTCTAGTGATAGGTCTGATGTCCTTACGACTGACGACCAATGTCGTGTCATCGAAACTGTATTCCCTTTTTCTTTGAATAAATTGGTTGATCTTTCCTCGTATCCCCTCATAGCCACTTTAACAAATGATAAATTAACTAACAACGAACATAATGACTTAAAATTGGTTAATAATGATTCATTTGAAGAAGAAGCGGACACATTAAATGAACAAGACATAAAAGACTTTTCAAAGAAGGTTATTAATCGAGGGGAAAGCCGAGTCCAAGCTGCCGATGAGGTATTGACTACGGTGAATTTGGGGACAGCTGAAGACCCTAAAGAGACGCAAATCGGTGAATTCTTCACTGGGGCTAAACGGGAAGCTCTGATTGACCTACTCAAAGAATATGTCGACGTATTTGCTTGGTCCTACAAAGATATGCCGGGGTTGGATGCCAGCATTGTGGAGCACAGAATCCCATTGGAGGCCGATGCGAAGCCGATCAAACAGAAACTGCGCAGAATCAAGCCTGAGTGGTCCCTGCGGGTTAAGGAAGAGATCGAGAAGTTGTTGCGAGTCGGGTTCATCAGGGTGATCGAGTATCCGAAATGGCTTGCCAACATTGTCACAGTCTCTAAATCTAATGGGTAAGTACGAGTTTGTGTGGATTTTTGGGATCTCAACAAAGCCAGCCCGAAGGACGACTTCCCTTTGCCTAACATCGATATGCTAGTGGATGCGACTGCCAATTATGATGTGAAGTCATTTGTTGATGGATTTGCCGATTATAACCAGATTAAGATGGATGAGGCGGATCAAGAGAAGACAACATTCACGTCTCCGTGGGGTACATTCTGCTATACAGTGATGCCGTTTGGGCTGAAGAACGCAGGGGCAACTTATCAACGAGCAGTCACGGCTTTATTTCACGACATGATCCACAAGGAGATAGAGGTGTACGTCGACGATATGATTATCCACTTTAAGGGGTCAGATGGGCAACACTTGATTGACTTACGAAAGTTCTTCAATAGACTGCAAGAGACTTCTATGCGATTGAATCCGGCCAAATGCACTTTTGGAGTCATCCGTGGCAAAGTCCTGGGTTACATGGTCACTGAACGGGGGATTGAAGTTGACCCGAGAAAGATTAAGGCGATTATAGAGATGAAGCCGCCTAGCACTGTTTCAGAGGTGAAGGGATTTATGGGCCGCCTACAGTACATCAGTCGGTTTGTGAATCAGTTGACCACTATCTGCGAGCCAATTTTCCGTCTGCTCAAGAAGAACAAGGAAGCAGTGTGGGATGAAGAATGTCAAGCTGCCTTCGAGAAGATTAAAGCTTACCTGGTTAATCCGCCCATCCTATGCCCACCACACGGGGAGAAACCACTACTGTTGTACCTGACTGTGACTGATACGGTAGTTGGGGCTATGCTCGCACAAGAGAAGAAAGATTCAAAGATCGAGAATGGCATCTACTTCGTTAGTCGGAAGCTTCAGGGTAGTGAGCTCAATTATTCAGCATTGGAGAAAACCTGCACATCTCTTGTTTGGGTGGTCAGTAAGTTGAAGCACTACATGATAGCTCACACTGTGTACTTGGTCTCAAAGATGGATCCGATAAAATATCTGTTCGACAAGCCATCCCTGTCCACTAGGCTTGCGAAATGTTCCTTCTTTCTGGCTGAATTTGATATAAAGTACATGACTCGAAAGGCGATTAAGGGTCAAGCATTAGCCGATCAGTTGGCTGACTCTCCTAGTTCGGAAGATGGCGGGCCCGAGCCCCAATTCCCGGACGATGGGATCTTCATGATGGAGAATGGAGGGAATTGTTGGCAGTTATTCTTCGACGGTGCATCTAATAAGAGAGGAAATGGGATAGGCATGGTTTTGATCGACCCATCTGACGCTCACACCCCCATCGCTATCAAGCTAAACTTTTCTGTTACCATTTACCCAAAATAATATGAGGGTAAAAAAAAAATAGTTTACTCAGATCCACGTCGCCGGAATAAATAAAGTGGTCCACAAAATCTTTTCAATAATGGTTAGCAGCCTTGATTCATTGTTCGTACCTAAAATAGTAAGAGCTCTCACGAGTCACAATATAGGGTTATTTAGAATTTGAATTCTATTTATTCAGATTTATAATGTTATTTTTAAGAGTTTAATTTAATTAATTGATATAATATTTATATTTATTTAATATATAACGAATTGTTATATTTTCAACGGAAAAAAGTTCATGTGAATTGGGCAAAAAACTCTAAAATCAATATCTCATATTAACTAATATCTCAACCAAATCCATACATGTCTTATACCACACCAAACAAGTTTTATATCACCCACGCAGTTCTTATATCAATAGGTATTTCACTATATTTTTTTTCATACTTTTTCACTTCTTTAAAAAAAAATTAAAAATATCTCATATTTTATTAAACAATTCACTCATTCATATAGTCAAATATATAAGATTAAAAATACTCTTATACCTGGATATAAGAGTATATTTTTTCATTATTTTTCCCATTTTCCTTAAAAAGTAAAATAAAATTTGGGCTTATACCTAAAGGTATTGTCTCTCTTTATTTATGTTTTGAGGCCATCTTTATGTTTTGAGGCAAACTGGGCTTTAACCTTATTGGGCTTTAATTTAACTTTATTGGTCTCTGGAAAAGCCTTGAGATTTGTCCGTACCTATAATATTTTATGAAGTAAGAAAAACTAAATGTTCATAATAATGTATAAAAATGAAACATTTTCATAAATTCCATTAAATTGTATAGTAAGAGGAATATTCATATTGTGAAAGCGTGAGTTTTTAGGGAACAATGTGTTTCCTTATTCGAATCAATATCTCACATTTGTGTAAGTACCCAAATCTGGCTCATGCCTTCCGGTTAAGTTTTCTGGCAATTCCCCGGACTTTCCTAAAGTTCAGGAGCAATTTCGGAACTGTTCCGAACCTTTCGAGGGATGAAGGGACTACTTTAAATTAAAATAGCACATTTTCCTTGTATATGGTCTCCTTCTAGAAATGCCACCTTGCATGATTCTAGAAAGATGCTGAGTCATACAGGATAATGCCGCACGACTGCATTAGGAGGAAACTCCTGGCCGCACGGCTTCATTGGCGATTTCCAGACTGCCTATAAATAGAGGCCTCCTCTACCCATTTTGATATACCAACATTCAGCATCAAAAACTCTCCCAAAACATCTCCACGAAAATCCAGGAAACTGAGGAGTGCCAAGAGCCACCTCCCTCTTCCTTGAAGCTTCCAAAAGTTGGTCCTTCCACTAGGCAAACTCCAAGAAGAAGAGGTCACCACCATTTATTTATTTAAAAAATCACTATTATAAGCGGCGACCTCAATTTTCACCGCCACTCCTTTCCCACCGCTCTCTTTATCTATCATATCTTTCAAGGCCGACTCCTCCGTAAAGCTCCTTCAATATTTTACTCTCAACCCCTCCATCAACACCACACACCTCCTACCGCCTCACCAATGTCATTGTAATTTTTCTAATCAAGACCTTACCCTACAAGTATCCTTCTATTCCGTTAATTTTCTCCTCGTCCCTTATGAATTCAGCAGATCCCAAACTCCAATTTTGAGTTTCAGCAGAAATTTGTCAACACACTTTTTTTTTCGATTTATGCTTACATTTATTGAATAGATTGGGTAAGTGTTTTAATCCAGTTGAATTGGTGTAGATCTAGTTTTTTTTTTATTATTATTTGTTTGAACTTGTATTATTTGAGGATATTATTGTTTTTTGATGGAGTGAGGAAATGGTGCCATTTTGTGTTGTAATATGTGGTGGTGGGTTAATGGCGGTGTTGATGACGGTGGTTAGAAGGAGTTGACGTTTGTAAATGGTAGGGTGTTGAAATGAGACGTTAAAAAATAAAATTGAAAATAAATTATTATCATGTCTTAGTAAAATCAATAGAAAAATAAATGATAAATGAACTCCAATATATAAATTTAATTACTAATCCTATAATTTAAATTAATTTTTTATTTTTTTGTCCCTCTTTTGTTATTACTCTATTCTAATCCAATATTTTTAATTTATTTCTATTTATTAGAATAAAATTTTGGGCTGTGAAGTTTTAAATGAAATGAAGGCAAAATAAAAAAATATTGAATTTTATGGGTTGGAAGTGTAATTTTCAAAAAAAAACTCAAATGCCGACTTAAAATCAATAATAATAATGAGCCGGCCAAATAGAAATTAATAAAAGACAGGTGGAATACGAGGGGCTTATAGACGTAGTGATGGAACCCACTGATCCATGATCTAGAGTAGTTGCGAAAAAGAAGGGAAGAACCCCTTTTCCGACCAAATAGAAATTAATAAAAGACATTGTTTTAAGTAAACTGAAAGATTCTTAATTTGCATATTGCTTGAGCCTTCAGCCTAAACACCTACCCCAAGTCTAAACCTCTCCTATCCCTTTCCCGCAGCGAGAAAGAAGTGGGTGAGAACACCGGGTCAGCGACTTGTTAGCGCAGAATTCTCAGACGGTTCGCCAGAATCCTCAGTTTTGTCAGTCCAAAGAGTCAGAATGGCCGATTTGACGGAAAACAGCAGTGGTTTGGGTAATCAGATGACTAGGGAAGAAGAGCTAGCCTTAGCCTTGGAAAATAGTCGTAAGGCCCATGAGGAACAGCAAGCCATGCTCATTGATGCGCTCCGTCGTCATGGGGTTCAGATAGTGGTTGAGTCCAATGGTTCCCTGGTTATGGTAGAAGATGAGACTCCAGAAGTAGCCATCTCAGCTCCCCCAGCCTATAACCAATGGCCTCCTCCATCCACATATGATCCCTTACCAAGGACTACCCCTTTCCAGTCCGTTCCAGTATCCCAAGCCGTCAGGGTCCCGACACCCTCCCCTCCTCAGATGAGACCCAGCTTTGTTCCCTTCCAACAGAGAGCAAACGTCGCAGCTATCCCGATTCTGCAGCCTCTGCATTCCCCCATGGGACTCTTTCCCTCCTTTCAGCCTGATCCAAATCTCCTTACCCTGTAATTCCAATACCAGCCTGACCTTTCTAACTTTGTCAACGCCTGTGAATTTGCCCATCTCATTTGTACTATGTATATTTCCTAGTATATTAGAATGATTTTTTATGTCGTAAGTAACAAGATTCACAAACTTTAAGATATAAGTTAGTGTGTTACATACATAATTTCACATTTATAGATATTTGTTTATAAAATTCCGTCAAAACAAAACGATCATTTAAGACGTGATATTTTTTCAAAACAACCTTAAGGTCCTTGGACATTTTGGGACAAGCCTGCCCTTTCCCCTAAAAAACACTCTTACTATTGGTCCATGCAGAGGATGTTGGGTCATCAGAGACTGCTGCGGTTCGTGATCCGTTTGATTTGATAGACTTCTCATCGGGGCATGATTTTGTGGCCATGATTGAATTCAGTTCAGAGAAGGAGATAGATCCGAGGACCTTCGTGCCAGTTTCAGAAATGCCGATAAAGAATTGGAAGACGATCGGGGGACTGTTGGCGATAGAGAGACTTGCTCAAGCTCGGATTGAAGCCTCGCCCGGTCTCTTCTGAGTCAAAATTTAAACCTTCTGTTTTGAGTCAGTCCT
Source organism: Adenophora triphylla var. japonica (assembly GCA_022495995.1). Classification (NCBI taxonomy): domain Eukaryota; kingdom Viridiplantae; phylum Streptophyta; class Magnoliopsida; order Asterales; family Campanulaceae; genus Adenophora; species Adenophora triphylla. Next base: position 496,732 of record JAFEMH010000074.1, read on the forward strand.
CAGAGTCGTTAGTCATTGAATTTGAGTCTAGTGATAGGTCTGATGTCCTTACGACTGACGACCAATGTCGTGTCATCGAAACTGTATTCCCTTTTTCTTTGAATAAATTGGTTGATCTTTCCTCGTATCCCCTCATAGCCACTTTAACAAATGATAAATTAACTAACAACGAACATAATGACTTAAAATTGGTTAATAATGATTCATTTGAAGAAGAAGCGGACACATTAAATGAACAAGACATAAAAGACTTTTCAAAGAAGGTTATTAATCGAGGGAAAATCCGAGTCCAAGCTGCCGATGAGGTATTGACTACGGTGAATTTGGGGACAGCTGAAGACCCTAAAGAGACGCAAATCGGTGAATTCTTCACTGGGGCTAAACGGGAAGCTCTGATTGACCTACTCAAAGAATATGTCGACGTATTTGCTTGGTCCTACAAAGATATCTTAGGGGTTGGATGCCCGGCATTGTGGAGCACGAGAATCCCATTGGAGGCCGATGCGAAGCCGATCAAACAGAAACTGCGCAGAATCAAGCCTGAGTGGTCCCTGCGGGTTAAGGAAGAGATCGAGAAGTTGTTGCGAGTCGGGTTCATCAGGGTGATCGAGTATCCGAAATGGCTTGCCAACATTGTCACAGTCTCTAAATCTAATGGGTAAGTACGAGTTTGTGTGGATTTTTGGGATCTCAACAAAGCCAGCCCGAAGGACGACTTCCCTTTGCCTAACATCGATATGCTAGTGGATGCGACTGCCAATTATGATGTGAAGTCATTTGTTGATGGATTTGCCGATTATAAACAGATTAAGATGGATGAGGCGGATCAAGAGAAGACAACATTCACGTCTCCGTGGGGTACATTCTGCTATACAGTGATGCCGTTTGGGCTGAAGAACGCAGGGGCAACTTATCAACGAGCAGTCACGGCTTTATTTCACGACATGATCCACAAGGAGATAGAGGTGTACGTCGACGATATGATTATCCACTTTAAGGGGTCAGATGGGCAACACTTGATTGACTTACGAAAGTTCTTCAATAGACTGCAAGAGACTTCTATGCGATTGAATCCGGCCAAATGCACTTTTGGAGTCATCCGTGGCAAAGTCCTGGGTTACATGGTCACTGAACGGGGGATTGAAGTTGACCCGAGAAAGATTAAGGCGATTATAGAGATGAAGCCGCCTAGCACTGTTTCAGAGGTGAAGGGATTTATGGGCCGCCTACAGTACATCAGTCGGTTTGTGAATCAGTTGACCACTATCTGCGAGCCAATTTTCCGTCTGCTCAAGAAGAACAAGGAAGCAGTGTGGGATGAAGAATGTCAAGCTGCCTTCGAGAAGATTAAAGCTTACCTGGTTAATCCGCCCATCCTATGCCCACCACACGGGGAGAAACCACTACTGTTGTACCTGACTGTGACTGATACGGTAGTTGGGGCTATGCTCGCACAAGAGAAGAAAGATTCAAAGATCGAGAATGGCATCTACTTCGTTAGTCGGAAGCTTCAGGGTAGTGAGCTCAATTATTCAGCATTGGAGAAAACACTCGCACATCTCTTGTTGGGGTGGTCAGTAAGTTGAAGCACTACATGATAGCTCACACTGTGTACTTGGTCTCAAAGATGGATCCGATAAAATATCTGTTCGACAAGCCATCCCTGTCCACTAGGCTTGCGAAATGTTCCTTCTTTCTGGCTGAATTTGATATAAAGTACATGACTCGAAAGGCGATTAAGGGTCAAGCATTAGCCGATCAGTTGGCTGACTCTCCTAGTTCGGAAGATGGCGGGCCCGAGCCCCAATTCCCGGACGATGGGATCTTCATGATGGAGAATGGAGGGAATTGTTGGCAGTTATTCTTCGACGGTGCATCTAATAAGAGAGGAAATGGGATAGGCATGGTTTTGATCGACCCATCTGACGCTCACACCCCCATCGCTATCAAGCTAAACTTTTCTGTTACCATTTACCCAAAATAATATGAGGGTAAAAAAAAAAATAGTTTACTCAGATCCACGTCGCCGGAATAAATAAAGTGGTCCACAAAATCTTTTCAATAATGGTTAGCAGCCTTGATTCATTGTTCGTACCTAAAATAGTAAGAGCTCTCACGAGTCACAATATAGGGTTATTTAGAATTTGAATTCTATTTATTCAGATTTATAATGTTATTTTTAAGAGTTTAATTTAATTAATTGATATAATATTTATATTTATTTAATATATAACGAATTGTTATATTTTCAACGGAAAAAAGTTCATGTGAATTGGGCAAAAAACTCTAAAATCAATATCTCATATTAACTAATATCTCAACCAAATCCATACATGTCTTATACCACACCAAACAAGTTTTATATCACCCACGCAGTTCTTATATCAATAGGTATTTCACTATATTTTTTTTCATACTTTTTCACTTCTTTAAAAAAAATTAAAAATATCTCATATTTTATTAAACAATTCACTCATTCATATAGTCAAATATATAAGATTAAAAATACTCTTATACCTGGATATAAGAGTATATTTTTTCATTATTTTTCCCATTTTCCTTAAAAAGTAAAATAAAATTTGGGCTTATACCTAAAGGTATTGTCTCTCTTTATTTATGTTTTGAGGCCATCTTTATGTTTTGAGGCAAACTGGGCTTTAACCTTATTGGGCTTTAATTTAACTTTATTGGTCTCTGGAAAAGCCTTGAGATTTGTCCGTACCTATAATATTTTATGAAGTAAGAAAAACTAAATGTTCATAATAATGTATAAAAATGAAACATTTTCATAAATTCCATTAAATTGTATAGTAAGAGGAATATTCATATTGTGAAAGCGTGAGTTTTTAGGGAACAATGTTTTCCTTATTCGAATCAATATCTCACATTTGTGTAAGTACCCAAATCTGGCTCATGCCTTCCGGTTAAGTTTTCCGGCAATTCCCCGGACTTTCCTAAAATTCAGGAGCAATTTCGGAACTGTTCCGAACCTTTCGAGGGATGAAGGGACTGCTTTAAATTAAAAGAGCACATTTTCCTTGTATATGGTCTCCTTCTAGAAATGCCACCTTGCATGATTCTAGAAAGATGCTGAGTCATACAGGATAATGCCGCACGACTGCATTAGGAGGAAACTCCTGGCCGCACGGCTTCATTGGCGATTTCCAGACTGCCTATAAATAGAGGCCTCCTCTACCCATTTTGATATACCAACATTCAGCATCAAAAACTCTCCCAAAACATCTCCACGAAAATCCAGGAAACTGAAGAGTGCCAAGAGCCACCTCCCTCTTCCTTGAAGCTTCCAAAAGTTGGTCCTTCCACTAGGCAAACTCCAAGAAGAAGAGGTCACCACCATTGGTAACCTCTCACCCCCTTTCCTTGCATTATACCTATTTCATGTGATATACTTGCTCCTTGCATTTACATATTGCTATATATTGCTTGGTACTTGGTAGATTATTGTTAAAGATCATATCTTTATTCATGTAAATCATACCCCCATCCCCTTTGCATCCTTTGCATGAAATATCATCATTTGCTCATAAAAATGTAATCTTTGCATCAAAGGTGCATCCTTTGCACCTAAAAATCTATTTTTGACATAGAAAATGCATCATTTGCATATAAAAATTATGTCTTTACATTAAAAGTGCATCCTTTGCACCTAAAATCCATTTTTCACTTAAAAATGCATCCTTTGCATTAAAAATCATCTCTTTACCATCAAAGTAGCATCCTTTGCTTTCAAAAAGACATCTTTATGCATCTTTTGCGTATAAAATGCTATTTTTCCATATAAAAATGCATCCTTTGCATAAAAATCATTTCTTTACATTAAAAAGCATCATTTGCAATAAAAAGCATCATTTGCACCCAAAAATGTCATCTTTTCACTAAAAATGTCATTTTTATCTTAAAACATGCATTTCCCCCATGTCTCCATTGGTATCCTCCGGAATGGACCGGTGTAAAAATCCTATCTTTACATCGTTTCTTCCATTAAAGGTGCCATAATCTCTTTAGAAAGGGATAAACCTTGAATCCGATATCTCCGATTATCACTTAAGACGAGCATGAAAGCCCCTATATAAGCTCAATCGTCTTAAGGTGTAGGATTGATGGGCTAAGGACACTCCTTTTCTAAAGAACCTCATTTTGGACTATAAAAGAGAGTCTTTCTCTCGATCACGTAAGACCCAAGGTCACAAAAAGCGATGATCACAAGTCCAAGATGAGGACGGGATCAAAATCCCGAACACATAAAAAATCAAAGGAATCCCGAACGACAACCAACTAAATGGTTTGTACGTCCGAAAGACAACTTGGGACATTCCCCCCTCTCTTTTCAAACACATGCACACAAGAAAGCACGCAAGCAAGCACGAAAAATGGAATCTAGGGAGACTTGCTACGGCAAGGCACCTTGGGTGAACGACGATCCGTTCTTCCCAAGGGGTAACTTAACCTCCGAACCCTAAAAACCTTTTTTCAAAGTTTTGAGGAAATCAAAATGGCGTGGCGACTCCGTTTTTCAAATTAAACCGGATGTTTTCAAACTCAAGTGAATCCAATTTAAAAACACAAAAAATTAAATTTGGGCACACATTCACAGTTTGGCGACTCCGCTGTGGATAACCCAAAGGAGAAAAGCTTTTATTTTTAAAATAAATGATACCCGGTATATAGGTGGAAACCACTAACCTTCCTGTATCGCTTCCTAACCCGGGGCTTGGGATAAAAGGTGGTCTAACAATTCCACGTACCGGTGTCTCTTTTCGAAATAAAATAAAAAGAAAGCTTTTTCCTTTGAGCAGGTTAGCCTCCCGTCGCGGATTCCGTTTATCGTGCTTGCTTTCTTTCCTTGCATTGCATTGCATTTTGCATATTGGGAGTTGTGCATACTCTGTAAACTGAACAGAACAAAGAAAGGTGCCTAAAGTATTCGGGGAACAACCTGAAACTGCAAAGGAGTGGAACCTGGAAAATTGATCCATGCAGTCGTACGGCTTAATCCTCCCTGAATTCTGACCGGGCGGCCTCATTGGCAATTCCACAAGGACAAAATTGAGGTTAATCTGGCAGCCTTGGCAGCTTGGGGCTATTCAGCTCCGAGGCCAGGGCTCCCGAGAAAAATTTACGTGCCTTAACTGTTGCATTTTCCCCCGTCCCGAAAAATCATTCCTTTTAAAACACATTTCTGAAAATCTATGTTTTAACTCAAAAAGGAACATTTTTTAGGAGACCGCACACTACGCGCACCTTATATATCCTGTACACTTTGCACGCACGTCCCTTTAAACCCGAGGTGGTTGTTCAGTTGCAGTCACGGACAGCCTTACGATGCTCCCAGGCGCGCACGGAATCACCCCAAACTCCCCATGGCAGCCAGTGTCGACCAATGCACAGTCCGTGTCACACGTTTCAAAAAACCGTGACTTTTGGTTGGTTTTTGGTCTAGTCCGTGTCATATAGCCCAGTTGCATATCCCCGTAAAGGTCAAGCCTTAGTCCATAACGGAAGTCAAGGTCCTTCACGCAAGCGAAACTCTGCCCAAATTCCGACAAGGAAAAATTGGTAGAATCTTGACTCCGACATTGACTTTGACCTTGACCCGCACGGAATGCGTAAGAGTCAAGACCAAATCTTTGCCAAAAATCCAAAGATCTTTCGCTCAAGCGAAGCTCTGCCAAAATTCCGACAAGGAATAATTGGCAAGATCTTGACCCGGCATTGACTTCGATTTTGACTCATGCACTGCGTAAGCAACAAAGTTCAATGTGACACTGTGTCATCCGGCTTTTACCGCCCGACCCATGCCTATTATCTTCTCAGACATTACCGAAAAGTCAAAACGTCATTCGCGCAAGCGAAATTCTGCCTAAATTCCGTTAAGGCTGAAAGACAAGACTTTCCCGGTATTGCCTTGACTATAATCCACATCGCTCGTGCGTTAAAAGTTCCCATGACCCGCTAGACCCATTAGGAGCGTTCTTCTCTCTCGGTCGGTGGGATCCGCGTGCCCTATAGGACCCTCGCCCGGGGCTGTCCACCCTGGGAGGTCGAAATACAGGTGGAATACGAGGGGCTTATAGACGTAGTGATGGAACCCACTGATCCATGATCTAGAGTAGTTGCGAAAAAGAAGGGAAGAACCCCTTTTCCGACCAAATAGAAATTAATAAAAGACATTGTTTTAAGTAAACTGAAAGATTCTTAATTTGCATATTGCTTGAGCCTTCAGCCTAAACACCTACCCCAAGTCTAAACCTCTCCTATCCCTTTCCCGCAGCGAGAAAGAAGTGGGTGAGAACACCGGGTCAGCGACTTGTTAGCGCAGAATTCTCAGACGGTTCGCCAGAATCCTCAGTTTTGTCAGTCCAAAGAGTCAGAATGGCCGATTTGACGGAAAACAGCAGTGGTTTGGGTAATCAGATGACTAGGGAAGAAGAGCTAGCCTTAGCCTTGGAAAATAGTCGTAAGGCCCATGAGGAACAGCAAGCCATGCTCATTGATGCGCTCCGTCGTCATGGGGTTCAGATAGTGGTTGAGTCCAATGGTTCCCTGGTTATGGTAGAAGATGAGACTCCAGAAGTAGCCATCTCAGCTCCCCCAGCCTATAACCAATGGCCTCCTCCATCCACATATGATCCCTTACCAAGGACTACCCCTTTCCAGTCCGTTCCAGTATCCCAAGCCGTCAGGGTCCCGACACCCTCCCCTCCTCAGATGAGACCCAGCTTTGTTCCCTTCCAACAGAGAGCAAACGTCGCAGCTATCCCAGTTACGCAGCCTCTGCATTCCCCCATGGGACTCTTTCCCTCCTTTCAGCCTGATCCAAATCTCCTTACCCTGTAATTCCAATACCAGCCTGACCTTTCTAACTTTGTCAACGCCTGTGAATTTGCCCATCTCTCAGACAGCGACAGTGAAGAGTCAGTCGGAAATGAGAATAGGAATGGATGGATTTATAGTGATGATGACAGTTCAGTAGAAGGAATGAACTTGGAGTCAGCGGAAGTGAAACCCAGAGGGCAAGATGAAGTAGAAAACTACAGACCTGGAATGGGAGATGGAATCACTTCAAAATGTGTCTGTAGCCTGTGTGAAGGCTCAGAAGAGAAAAAGGATGCTAGCTCAGATGAGGGAGCGTATGAATTCTACATCCTAGAATTCAATACTCCTTATAAAGACTTGGTCGGTGAATGGAGGAACTTAATCGAAGCTTTAGCTGAAAGAGGGAAGTGGGCTCCACCCGCCGATCTAGAACACGTAAGCGTCATTGAGGCTAAACCCCCGTCGGGAAGAGTAGACTCCATCGCAGTGCTAAGAGTCACCCCTGAGACCTTGTCTGAAGAAGAGTATATGGATGCCCTGGAAATAGTCTTAAAGTTTGAAGCGACCCCGGTCCCCTTCATATCCTATGATGACAGTGATGTTTTCTTGGTGATTCCCAAGTCAGAGGAAGAGTCCAAGACACCTCTTATATGGTGTCAAGTATCCCGACCTGCTTTTGCCCTCATTGGTCATCAGAGTCAAGATGAAAGTTCTCACGGGAGTTACTGTAGTGATACTGAGGAAGACACAGTCGAAATGCCAGAAGGAACAGTAGAGGAGTGGTTAGCCCAGAAGCCGAAAAGCCCAGAAAACCTTCCCGACAGTAAATAACAGGAACCCGCCATGAGGTTTGACCCCGCAAAAATCCTTCTCGATGATGGAATTTCCCACTTCAGAAAATGCTTGGCCAATGTCAAAGATGCCGTCAGAATGCTAACCCCTAGAGAAAGAAGGGATATGCTTGACAGTGATGAGGAATGTGATCCCACTCTGCTGAAAAAATTGCTAGGTCCGGGTGAGAAAGCCAGTCGCCAGGCTCCAAACCCTGAAAGTGATAATTCCTGTTGCATGCTGACCTTGAAAAGCTTGAATGAGACTGTCAAGGCTCTGAGTGGAGAGGATGAAGCTGAAATCAGCCAATCGCTAAGCCAACTAGGGAGTCAAAACACCGAAAAGGCCAGAAAGCCATTAACCTGGGATCAGATTCGGGAAGCTGCCTATGCCCCGGATCGTGCTGTCAATCAGATTAATCAGCAGAGTTGGCCATACGCCAGCAAGAGCCCGCCTCTAACCTTGAAAGAGCTGACAGAATCCTCCAGTAGGAATGATGACCCAGAAAATCTAATGTCTATGTGATGACTCGGTCTGGACAGATGAGTGTTGAGCAGCCTAAGGGTGACAAAAGAAATGCCGTTTCTGAGCCGAAAATAGACAAAAGACCTTATAAACCAGAAGCAAAAAAGCCAGACTCTGAAAAAGAGGATCCGGTGCTGACTCAGTTGAAGTGTACTCAGGCCAATATCTCCTTGTGGTCCCTGTTAACCTCTTCATACCCTCATAAGCTGAAGCTAGAAGAAAGTTTGGCCAAGACCATGGTGCCCATAGATGTCACCCCAGATGAGGTCGTCCAGATGATTGGAAGTATCCATTAATGAAACATCATTACCTTCACTGACTTGGATCTGCCAAAGTATGGGGCTAGTCATAACGAACCCCTTTACATCACAGTCCAGTTGGAAGAACGTCGGTTGCCACGGGTATTAGTTGATGGAGGGTCCGCAATGAACGTCCTGCCAGCAAAGATGATGGACTTATTGGATTTGAAGCCCACGGATTTGAAGCCTTCTAGTCAGACTATTAAGGCCTACGACTCCACTGCACGATCAGTTTTGGGGATTGCTACTCTCAAGTTGTGGTTCGGGAAAAAGGTCATGGATATTGACTTCCAAGTAATTGACATTCCAATCTCGTTTACCGCTCTGCTGGGACGGCCTTGGATCCACCAGATAAACGGGGTAGCCTCTAATCTGCACCAGTGCGTCAAATTTCAGTCAAGTGATGGTACTATCACCACTATTTATGGAGACAATGTCACGATGGAAGGAACCAGCACTGGAGGTATCCCGATACTGGAAATCAAGCATGATGATGAAGGGTTGGCATTGACTGGATTCTCTGTAGCTTCTTCCAAGGCACAAGTGTGTTACACTGACCTCACTGCTACCTCCGATAAAATCCCTCCTGCCATGCGAATGATGAGAAAAATGGGTTACCTTCTTGGGCTTGGATTGGGTAAAAGACTCCAGGGTCACAATGGTCTCATTGATGTAAATGAACAGACTACCAGACATGGCTTGGGATACAAACCGAACTCTCGGGATGACAGAAAAGTTAAAGGCACAGTTCCAGGAAAACTAAGTGAAGGGGTCCAGCTCTATCCCTATAGTTTGTCTCTGACCCATTACTTTGCGAAAGGTGGGACCCAATACGGTGAAAATGATCGCCAAATCTCCTTGAGAAAAACCCTTCTGGAAAACCTTGAGAAAGTTAGGGGAAAGCCAGCAAATCCCGTTCGGAGGATGTTCCTTGACTTGCCGGACATTCCTGGAGCTACCACTACCGTTCAGAACGAGTATGTCTTCAAAGGAAACCCAGACAGTGTCAAAGAATCAGCACTCTTCTCATCCGGGATAATGGACTTCTCTGCCTTCGAGTTAGCTCTTCCGAAGATCAGCCAGATAGAAGCTGCCAGTAGTGAAGACCGTGAATTGGATTTGCAAGGGTTGTTTGATGAAGAAGCACAGATCCCTGATTTGATCGACTTCAGCTCAGATGATGAGGCGGTTGTCGTAATTGGAGACGGTGGTGAAGATCCTTTTGATCCCCGCACTTTGGTGACTAAGACAGAGATGCCGTTGAAGAATTGGGAGACATTCTCAGGGCCGATAGCCAGCCGACAGCAAATGATCACGGAGCTTGGATTGGTACCCCGTCCTTCTCAACCCAGTCGTGTCAAACACCCTGTTGTCTATACAGTTGAGTCAGGAATCTTTGAATTCCAGTCCTCCGAGTCATCCGAAGGCCTCACGCCTGAGGATTATGAATATGTAACCAATGTCATCTTTCCTCTTGCTTTGAATGAAATGACAGATCTTTCTGAGTATCCTCTTATTGCCAACTTAAAAAATGATAAATTAACTCAAAACTTAACAACAGTTAATAATGAATCATTTGAACAAGATGCAAACACACTAAATGAACAATACATTAAAGAAATCTTTAAGCAGGTTGCAGAAAAAGAGGAAAACCGGGCCCAAGCTGCCGAGGAGGTTTTGACAAGTGTTAACTTGGGTACTATCGAGGAACCTAAAGAGACACAGATTGGAAACTTCTTCCAGGGGGTTGAATGGGACAGACTGATCGATCTGCTCAGAGAATACATGGACGTGTTTGCATGATCATACAGGGATATGCCGGGGCTAGACAGTTCAATAGTAGAGCACATAATCCCTCTAGCACCAGATGCTAAGCCAGTAAAGCAGAAACTGAGGAAGATCAAGCCAGAATGGTCTCTACGGGTCAAAGAAGAGATTGAGAAGCTACTGCGGGTAGGATTCATCAGAGTCATCGAATATCCGACATGATTGTCCAACATTGTGACCGTAACCAAGGCCAATGGGAAGGTGCGCTGCTGTGTAGATTTCCGAGATCTGAATAAGGCCAGTCCCAAAGATGACTATCCCTTGCCAAACATAGACATTCTGGTGGACTCCACTGCCAACTACGAAGTCAAATCCTTCGTTGATGGCTTTGCAGGCTACAACCAGATCAAGATGGCCGAGGAAGACCAAGAAAAGATAGCCTTCACCACACCGTGGGGAACTTACTGCTATACAGTGATGCCATTTGGGCTTAAGAATGTCGGGGCTACTTATCAGAGGGCAGCGACCGCACTTTTTCATGATATGATCCACAAGGAGATTGAGGTCTACGTAGACGGGATGATAATCCACTCCAAAGGCGAGAATGGACAGCACTTTGTTAACCTGCGAAAGTTTTTCGAGAGGCTGAGACAGCATTCCATGAGACTAAATCCTGCCAAATGCACCTTCGGAGTGACAAGGGGAAAAGTTCTTGGGTATATGGTCACAGAGCGAGGTATCGAAGTCGACCCCCAAAAGATCAAAGCCATTATGGACATGAGGCCACCTCGAACCCAGACAGAAGTCAAGAGCTTTATGGGCAAGTTGCAGTACATCAGCCGCTTCGTCAATCAGTTGACCACTATGTGCGAGCCCATCTTCAAGCTCATGAAGAAGAATGTAGACACAGAATGGACCGAGGAATGCCAGGATGCTTTTGACCAGATCAAGGCATACTTAGTACATCCTCCGGTGTTGTGCCCCCCACATAGACAGAAACCTCTTCTGCTCTGTCTCACTGTCACTGATACGGCAGTTGGGGCTATGCTTGCTCAGGAGAAGAAAGACTCTCGGGTGGAGAATGCCATTTACTTTGTCAGCCGGAAGCTACAAGGAAGTGAGCTCAATTACTCAGCATGTGAAAAGACTTGTGCAGGACTAGTCTGGGTAGTCGATAAGCTGAAGCATTATATGCAAGCCCACCCTGTGAACTTGGTCTCAAAAATGGACCCCATCAAGTACATCTTCGATAAACCTTCCCTCTCGATGCATCTAGCAAAGTGGTCCTTCTTCTTAGCAGAGTACGACATCAACTATGTGACCAGAAAGGCCATCAAGGGTCAAGCATTGTCAGACCATCTGGCCAACTTCCCCAGTAATGAGGACCGAGGGCCTGAACCCCAATTCCCAGATGAAGGGATCTTCATAGTTGAGCCTGAGAACCGATGGCAGCTATTCTTTGATGGAGCTGCTAACAAAAGAGGAAATGGCGTAGGGATGCTACTGGTCGATCCGAAAGATGAGCACACGCCCATAGCCCTCAAGTTGAACTTTTCTGCCACGAACAATGTCGCCGAGTACGAAGCCTGCATTGTTGGTTTAGAAGCTGCCTTAGAAAGGAATGTCAAGGAGCTCAAAGTTTATGGAGACTCAGCCCTGATCATCAACCAGGTCTCCAACAAATGGAAGACTGTGGACCCTAATCTTCAGCGGTATCATGCCTATATGGAGGAGTTGACTGGACAGTTCAGAGAAGTGACTTTCCACTACCTGCCAAGGGAAAAGAACAGATTCGCAGATGCCATAGCTACCCTAGCCTCACTGGTAGAGATTCCTGAGGGAAAAGCCATAAAACCCTTTAGAGTGGGTAGGAGAGAAGCCCCGGCTTTCTGTTGTGAAATAGATTTGGGACCCGAGCCTATCAAGGAACCGTGGTACAATCAAATTTACCAGTTCCTCAAAGATGGAGAGTTAGCTTTCAGAGACGAAGAAGGTAGACCAAAAGAAGGTGTCAAAGCCAAGAGCTTGCAAGCCCTCAAAAGGTTGGCCTCCCATTATGTCATTTTAGGAGGCGCCCTATACAAGAAGCGATACCAAGGACCACTCCTCTTGTGTGTCACTCAAGAAAGGGTCAGAGAGTTGATAACTGAAGTCCACAATGGTCCCTGCGGTCCTCATATGAATGCTAGGGCCCTGATGCAAGTGATCCTCAGAATGGGTTACTACTGGATTTCCATGGAGACAGACTGTGTCCAGTATGTCCGAGCGTGCGACAAATGCCAGCGGTTTGCCAACCTCAACCATCTCCCGCCTCATGACCTGTACTGCATGACGACTCCTTGGCCGTTCGCAAATTGGGGTATTGATGTGATAGGGAAGATAGCCCCGGCAGGAAGCAATGGGCATGAATTTGTGTTGGTAGCAGTCGACTACTTCACCAAGTGGGTAGAGGCCAAGTCCTACAAGGTCCTCACTTCCAAGAAGGTGGCCCAGTTTGTCAAAGAAAACATAATGTGCAGATACGGGGTGCCCAATGAGATCATTTCTGATAACGGGTCACACTTTGAAGGGGACTGCGGTAGATTGCTATCTGAATTCAGGATCACTCGCCACAAGTCGTCCCCATACAGACATCAGACCAATGGAGCCGTGGAAGCTGCCAATAAGACGCTCGAACAGATTATCCGGAAAATGGCCACCCGTGGTCATGACTGGCCCGAAAAGCTACACCTGGCACTCTGGGGCTACCGAACGTCTGTCAGAACAGCTACGGGAGAAACTCCCTTTGCCCTAACCTACGGAATGGAAGCAGTGTTACCAGTGGAGTTGGAAATCCCGTCACTAAGGGTCCTCCTGGAAAACAGTGTCAACGAAGTAGAATGGCTGCGTAGCCGGCATGATGAGTTGGCCCTGCTCGACGAAAGAAGGCTCAAAGCCATGGAGCACACCCGAGCCTATCAAAGGCGAATGGCCAGAGAATTTGACAAGAAAGTCAGAGCCAGAGACATCAAAGAGGGTGACTTAGTGTTGAAAGTGAAGCCCCCTACCAGAGACAACCCCCTGGGAAAGTGGGAACCCGTTTGGATCGGCCCGTATGTGGTGCAGAAGATACTATCGGGAGGAGCCATGAAGCTTGCAGACCTGGACGGCAATCCCTTTGCCCACCCAGTCAACGGCGACAAGCTCCGAAGGTACTATGTCTAAAAAAAAAACAGAAATAAAAAAAAGAAAAAAATCTTAGTGCAAAAAGAGTAATACCCAGCTAGGCTGAAAAATCCAAAAAGGGCGGTCTAGGCAAAAGACAGGGTTGCACATAAAAAAAAAAGAGAAAAAAATCTTAGTGCAAAAAGAGTAATACCCAGCTAGACTGAAAAACCCAAAAGGGGCAGTCTAGGCAAAAAACAGGGTTGCACATAAAAAAAAAGAAGAGAAAAAGGCCAAAAGACCTAATCCTGAAAGTTTACCAGAATGAACTACGAAGACCTGAGCCCCTTAGTCTTTCTTGTAAAAGGGGAACGTAGGCAGCCATATATGGTTCGGTCTAACTAAACAAAGGGCACTCAAGTTTTCATAAAACGGGTCCTAATCAATAAGACATCTGAAATTTCCATGAAATTATGTCTTGATTAATTTCTAAGATAATATCTCTTGTTCATTACAAGTTAAAAACTTCTTGATGAGTTCAAGCATGGTCTACTCTTGACTCTGCTAACCTGCTACAAGGATCTAAAATACAATAAAATGCCTAATAAACTACTGTGTTTGCAAAATGGCAATAACGGAATCCTAAGAAAAGATCTGTCAGTCGTCATTCACTGCATCTTCTTTGGTCTTCTTCCCTTTACCTCGACCCCGTCGAGTGTTCTTTCTCTTCTTCTCCATAATGTCGGTCTCCCTCATTCCGATCTCAGGTATCCTCACTGGAGCCTCCATCAAACCCGTGTCAATAAGTGCCTTCTCTACCCGGGCACGAGTCCGCACTTCCTCCCTCTGAGCCTCAGTCAAGGGAGCGACCTCAGATAGTCTCTTGTATCGAGCTCCCATATCCCTGATAAGGTCACCCGACTGGTTATGGTGACTCGCCTTAGCTTCAGTCTCCCTCAGAGTCCTACTCGAGTCGCAGTCAGCCCCCAATAAAGCCTGAAGTCTCTCTCCCAAAATGACCTGAGTCTCCCCCATCTCCCTCTCATACCAGTCCAAGTATGACGTAGTCAAGATGGTACTCTTCCTGCTCTTGAGAATGGCCCTGGGTGGGAAAGCAGTATATGTCCAAGCCCTCGAGAAGAATGAGAAGCTGGCTGGATCCCTCATGTCCAAAGACACCACCTCCATGGTGCGGATGTCCTCCCAATCACCCAACGACTCCTGTAAGGCCCCGAACTGCCTGGATACCAAGCAAGGTATGTAGAAGGATGACCAGCAAAGCCCTGGAACCCTCACCACATGGGACTCCTGAAATGTCCTTCGGGTCTGCAACCTCCAGTGAGGTACCCACAAGCGAATGTCCGAAGTGGATAACCTAGCCATCATCAGCTCCCAGTCACCTTGGTTCTGCCGCCTAGGCGAACCCCTCTGAGAAATCACCCAAGGGCACTGAGTCGGCAAAGCCCCTGGCAAAGCCCCTGGCAAAGCCCCAAGCCTCTCCTGCAGCCATAAAGTCAACACAGCCGGGCTCCCAGACCTCATGAAATGGTCTCCCCTAGCCATCCTGTCAATGCCATGCAATGTCTCCCCCAAAACCAATGGGACAATGTCCTTCCCAGCCCTGCAATCCCTGACCATGTCCAAGAGGCCACCATGACAGATCCCCACGGACTCAGCAGTGAACAACAATGAGAATATGCAGAGAATAAAGGCATCCATAGCCACCGTGGTCGTAGCTATATCCGAGGACCCAAATCTGCCCGGGATATCAGAAAGGTCAATCCTGTCCGGAGCTATCATTATCCCCTCAGCCTCTCCCAGAGAGATCTGCAGAAAAGATGCCAACTTTGCCGCCACCGGCACGTCTTCGATCAAGGGAATCGATATAGCCTCAATTTCTGAACCCCCAATCAAGGCTCGGAAGTCTTCATAGGTTGGGACAATCTGATTGTAAGAAAAGCAGTAAACGTGTCTCCGGACGTCCCAAAACCTTGCTGCTGCTCTCAAAAGGTCCCAATCGGGCGGGAGATCCTTCAAATGCCATAAAGAATTGATCTTGAAAGAAGAATCAAACAGCCCCTTGTGAGATTGAATGTTACATCTCACCCAAGATTGAAGATCGGACAGAAAATGGTCTCTTTTCCCCCTTTGCAATCTGACGGGTTTCTCCATTGCAAAATGATCAAAGGTGATGTCTTTAGGTCAAATATATGCTCTGGGAATAGTTGGGACAAGTCTAGGGTAAAAATGAAGTGAAATGGCCAAGCCTTGGTTTTATTTCGAAAAAAACCAGTTCAGACAAGACTTCTGGCCGTACGGCCTCTTTTGCTCCCAAGACCTAACCGCACGGCCTCATTTGCCTGATGTGGAAAACAATCTGCAGCAACCAAAGTTGCTGCCCAAGAGGAGTTCTCACCCCACTTTTTCAATAAAACCTGAAGACCATCCAAGCAGTTATATATCATTATAAATCATTTTGGCCCAGTTTCAGCCCCAATTCCAAGCAAAAAACTGCCCCGAGGCTCAAGTAATATGCAAATTCATAAAACATAAATTAGAAAAGTAAATAAAATAGTAGTACATTGTTTTCGCCCCATCGGCGCCCAAATAAAGCAAAAAATAAACAAAATGTGCATAAAACTTGTTCATTGTTTGTTTTCTTCCTAGATCAATTCTAAAGACCTCCTAGGCCTCCGATCCCTCCTCGTCGCTACTCAGCTCATAGAAGCTCGTCTCTCTCATCAAGTCCTCGCTGTCGCTCACATCAGAAAGATGGACATTCTCGTGCTCATACTCAGCTAGATGCTCCAGGATGCCGGCATTGGGTCCCTGTCCCCGAGGCATGGCGCTAGAGGAGTACTCTGAGGCTGATGAAGTGGATGTTGTGCCCCCGACGTGCCTTCTTTTGCGCACGGGCTCCTGCACATTCGCTGCAGCCTTTGAAGCGCAAGCCAGCTTCTTCACAAGGGACCGACATACATCCTTCCCGCCCCTGTTCTGCCTGACCAAGCCGTCATAAGTACGAGCTGGAACCTGAGAAAAAGAGAAGAAAATCTCAGAAAAATCTCGGAATTGCAAAAAAAGCAAAGAAATCTGAAAAAGAAAGGGAAAAGACCCTAAAAGTGTACTCACAGTGCTGTCAGGCGGCAGAGTATACTGGGGCTCCCTCGTGTCGGGGACAGGTATCCTGAACCTCCTCGGTACCCCGTTGACCACATATGAGAGATGAGCAGGAGGCATCGGCGGGTCAGTAGGCTCGGCTTCCCCATACCCCTGAGTGACAGCCAGCTTTACTAGCTTCTGTGGCGTCCTCAACCGCTGCTCCACAAAGGTAGCATACGGGGTAGCCAAGTCAAAGTACTCCTCAGCTGCTATGCCTGCCTGATACCTCTCTATGTCATCCGCCGACCAGCCCCTGGGCTGCAGCATCCGTGCTGGAGGATCGAGAGGAGTAATGGCATCCAATGGAGGGACATGGCCATGCTGCCTAGAAAAGCGGTCCCCCAGATAGATGATATCGCAAGTAAGCCCGGTCAACCACCGCCTCTGTCTAGTCGCCTCCACGGCCTCCCCTAGCAGAATCTCTGGGTACCTCCCCCAAGGGTAGAAGTCCACTCCATCGTGCCCATTCCTGTTGATGATTGGCCTCACCATCTTGTAGTCAAAGGTGATCCGGGTCTTCCCAGTGAACTTGTCCCTAGCATCTCCCCTCCAGCGGATCATAGCGGGAAAGATGGTAGCATCACTCTGCTGGTTCCACGGAAAGAACCTGATCACCTCGCAAAACCAGACCTGCATGTTCAAAACATAAAAGGGTCATTTTCTCTCATAAAAGTCTCAAGACAGAAAGGAAAAGAGAAAAGAAAGAAGGTGAAACTACCTCAAGAGCGAAGGAGAAGCAGTCCATCGAGGCAGCCTTGTTTCGACTATACATATCCAGGGAGAAGTAAAGCTCCGCCAATCCGGCCTCACCCCAAGAGACCGTCCCAATCCCATCCACATCCTCCAGGGAGTCCAGAAGGCACAGCATAGCCAAAGTCCCAGAGTTGGCGAAGATGGTGACTGACAACAGCAGCCACAGA
This sequence comes from Adenophora triphylla var. japonica, assembly GCA_022495995.1. NCBI lineage: Eukaryota > Viridiplantae > Streptophyta > Magnoliopsida > Asterales > Campanulaceae > Adenophora > Adenophora triphylla. The sequence continues at coordinate 514,217 of JAFEMH010000074.1, forward strand.
AAAGCCCTCGCGAGCTGGTAGGCGGTCACCTCATTGGCGGCAAATCCCTGCATGCAGTTCAGGACTGCCACCTCGACGTTCCTCGTCTCCATCCCCAGCCCCTTAGGCTGAAGGTCAAACCCAACCAAAGCTCTGAACTCCTCAGCCGTGATATGGTCTCTCCAGGTCACAGGCCTCCCGGTGAAATGTAAGCCTGTGATAGCAGTAAAGTCTGCAGGCGTCACTGTCGGCTCCCCCCAGCTAAGGTGAAAGCTGTGGGTGCTGTCCCACCAGAACTCCGAGAGGGCCTGGATCAAGCCCTTGCTCTTCGAGGTAATGTGAATACCTCTGCCGATGGCCTCAATGAACAGATCAAGGCCGGTAGCCCTCACTAGCTGCTTGGGGTTCACCCCATTCTTCTCAAAATCAGGCATCCTCTCCCATAGCCTCACTGCAATCTCGGAAGGCCCCCTAGATTTGTTCTCCTGTAGGAAGAACACAAAAGAAATGTGTCAGTCCTTCATCTCATTTCAAAAGCATGCATATATTCAAAAGTGCGCATATTTCAAAAGAAAAGCACTCATAAAAAATTTCTAGCATCCTTTGCATAGATAGCATGTCTTTCATCACTTGAAACATATCATGTCAAGCACATTGCTCTCCTAAGCACAAAATCACAATTTTCGAAATTATTTGCACATAAGCATTAATTTTTCAAAAAATGGCATGCATGAATCCTTGTCATCGTCCAAAATCCCGTTTCCTCATTCATGATCAGAAATTGACCTAGTTCTAGCACATGCAAGGACTCCGTCACATTTTAGACGATTATTTTCTCACTTTATTTTCGAAAAAATGGGTCATTCTCATTGTTTTTTTTCAAATAAATTGCACATGCATATTCATTTATCTTCTTAGCCTCATAGGTTAATCATCAAAATTTCAAAAATCCTAGGAAAATTCGAGAAAATTCCTAAAACTCGGGTCAAGCCCTAAAATCAATCAAAATTCAATCAAAATCGACGGAATTGAGCAAATTAAGAATGCTTACCCCAACCGATTGAGGGTTCGTCGACTTCTGCTCCCTTTTGCCGGGATAGAGCTCCGATGGAGGTGTAAGGAAGACATATTTCCTCTCCGTTCGGACGAGCTCTCTCCTCCTCCTTCGAGCGGCCTCGGAGATGTTCCTCCTTGCTTGCCTTGGCATAAGATTCCCCTCCGGATCCATCTAGATCAGTAGAAGCAAGGGATTGAAGGATTTTTGAAAAAAAATCTCTCCCTCCTATCTCTCTTCCTCGACAACAGAAGGCGGCAACAATGCCCAATGCCCGTTCAAATCTGATTTTAAATAATCTGGAAAAATCAGACTTCTGGCCGTACGGCCTCTTTTGCCCCCGTCTCATGCCGGGCGGCTTCTTTTGCCCTGAGCAGAAATTACAGCTTTGCCCCTGGACTTTCCACTTGGGCATATAATTCCTGTTATCCTTTAACTAGGATAACATCATTTCCCAAAAGATATCCGTTATCTCCTAAGAAAATAGACTTTCTTCCCCAGTCGCCTCCGTTACTTCCGTTATAACAGGAATAACGCTAGGTGACATCCTCCGAATTGTCGAAATCCAAACTTAAGCTACCTCTATCACAGATAGTGAAGTACGCTCAAGTTCTCTAAAACTTTAGCTACCTCTCTCACAGATTGAGAAGTACGCTCAAGTTATTCAAACTTTAGCTACCTCTATCACAAATAGTGAAGTATGCTCAAGTTTTCCAAACTTAAGCTACCTCTATCTCACAGATTGAGAAGTACGCTCAAGTTCTCCAAACTTTAGCTGCCTCTATCACAGATTGAGAAGTACGCTCAAGTTCTCCTAACTTTAGCTACTTCTATCACAGATAGTGAAGTACGCTCAAGTTCTCCTAACTTTAGCTACCTCTATCTCACAGATTGAGAAGTATGCTCAAGTTCTCCAAACTTTAGCTACCTCTATCACAGATTGAGAAGTACGCTCAAGTTTTCCTAACTTTAGCTACCTCTATCCACTCGATAGTGACGTAAGCTTTAGTCTCCCCAGGTGACAACCTCCATTAATTGTCAATCAGGTGACAACCTCCATTAATTGTCAATCAGGTGATAACCTCCATTAATTGTCAATCAGGTGACAACCTCCATTAATTGTCAAAACCTCAAGGATCCTAGACATCGTTCCTAACTATCTAGCGAGGCTTGAACTACGATCAAGGCTTGATTCCTCCGGGATACGTAGGTAGCCTTTCATAAAAGGTCCAGCCATCCGACCGCAATGGTCACCCTGTTCCTTCGTCACTCCTCAGTGGTGAAGTAGCCCCTCATAGAGGTCCATATATCCGACCACCTCGGTCACTTCTAGCATATCCCCAGTAGGATCAATCGCCTGACCTCCTAGGTCGCTTCCTCTTCTATTTCCCCAGCAAGAGACCAGTTTCTCTTCGTCATTCCCCTGCGGATCCTATTCCGAACTACGGCCTGGCTTGATTCCCACTCGGGATACGTAGGTAGCCTTCCAAAGGTTCATCCACTCGACCACTTTGGTCACCTAATCCGTCTCGGCATTCGCCATATCGGATCCTTTTCTATCGACAACCCCACTCGCCCTGCAAGTGACGTTGCCGAGGGGCTTCTGTAAGTACCCAAATCTGGCTCATGCCTTCCGGTTAAGTTTTCCGACAATTCCTCGAACTTTCCTAAATTCAGGAGCAATTCCGGAACTGTTCCAAACCTTCCGATGGATGAAGGGACTGCTTTAAATTAAAAGAGCACGTTTTCCTTGTATATGGTATCCTTCTAGAAATGCCACCTTGCATGATTCTAGAAAGATGCTGAGTCATACAGGATAATGCCGCACGGCTGCATTAGGAGGGAACTCCTGGCCGCACGGCTTCATTTGCGATTTCCAGACTGCCTATAAATAGAGGCCTCCTCTACCCATTTTGATATACCAACATTCAGCACCAAAAACTCTCCCAAAACATCTCCACGAAAATCCAGGAAACTGAAGAGTGCCAAGAGCCACCTCCCTCCTCCTTGAAGCCTCCAAAAGTTGGTCCTTCCACTAGGCAAACTCCAAGAAGAAGAGGTCACCACCATTGGTAACCTCTCACCCCCTTTCCTTGCATTATACCTATTTCATGTGATATACTTGCTCCTTGCATTTACATATTGCTATATATTTCTTGGTACTTGGTAGATTATTGTTAAAGATCATATCTTTATTCATGTAAATCATATCCCCCTCCCCTTTGCATCCTTTGCATGAAATAGCATCCTTTGCTCATAAAAATGTAATCTTTGCATCAAAGGTGCATCCTTTGCACCTAAAAATCTATTTTTGAAATAGAAAATGCATCCTTTGCATATAAAAATCATGTCTTTACATTAAAAGTGCATCATTTGCACCTAAAATCCATTTTTCACTTAAAAATGCATCCTTTGCATTAAAAATCATCTCTTTACCATCAAAGTAGCATCCTTTGCTTTCAAAAAGACATCTTTATGCATCTTTTGCGTATAAAATGCTATTTTTCCATATAAAAAATGCATCCTTTGCATAAAAATCATTTCTTTACATTAAAAAGCATCCTTTGCACCCAAAAATGTCATCTTTTCACTAAAAATGTCATTTTTATCTTAAAACATGCATTTCCCCCATGTCCCCATTGGTATCCTCCGGAATGGACCGGTGTAAAAATCCTATCTTTACATCGTTTCTTCCATTAAAGGTGCCACAATCTCTTTAGAAAGGGATAAACCTTGAACCCGATATCTCCGATTATCACTTAAGACGAGCATGAACGCCCCTATATAAACTCAATCGTCTTAAGGTGTAGGATTGATGGGCTAAGGACACTCCTTTTCTAAAGAACCTCATTTTGGACTATAAAAGAGAGTCCTTCTCTCGATCACGTAAGACCCAAGGTCACAAAAAGCGATGATCACAAGTCCAAGATGAGGACGGGATCAAAATCCCGAACACATAAAAAATCTAAGGAATCCCGAACGACAACCAACTAAATGGTTTGTACGTCTGGAAGACAACTTGGGACATTCCCCCCTCTCTTTTCAAACACATACACACAAGAAAGCACGCAAGCAAGCATGAAAAATGGAATCTAGGGAGACTTGCTACGACAAGGCACCTTGGGTGAACGACGATCTGTTCTTCTCAAGGGGTAACTTAACCTCCGAACCCTAAAAACCTTTTTTTCAAAGTTTTAAGGAAATCAAAATGGCGTGGCGACTCCGTTTTTCAAATTAAACCGGATGTTTTCAAACTCAAGTGAATCCAATTTAAAAACACAAAAAATTAAATTTGGGCACACATTCACAATTTGTTAAGTTGATTTTGGGACTTTCATGGAAAGATTTATATTGTCCTATTGTGAAAAGGATTTTAGTTTAGGAAATAAGTTGTTTCCTATTTCGAATCAAAGAAGTATTTTAGGTAAGTTGATTTTATGCTTTCATGAAAAGATTCATAAGTATCCTACTTTGAAAAGGACTTTGTAAATAAAGTAAATATCTTTTATTTATGTACATAGTTTTATATTAGGACTAACCTACTAACAATCTATTCCTTTGTGAGTGTGCTTTATGTTTCCTTGTAGGAATTGGATTCTCACATATGGAAGAGTTTGGATTCGTGAAGATCTTCTCAATGGTGCATATAAATACAAGGGATCAGCACAAGAGAAGACAGAGCTTTAGAGATTTATTTGAGAGAATAATACTTTTATTCTTCACGGTTCAATATTGTGATTTTAGGTTGTGAGTGAAGGTTGTGACTTACATCCGTAACTCACATCTAGATTTTCATAGAGTTCTTTGTTTTACTTCTGACTAGAATAGGTCCTACTTGGGAAAGGGGAGTTGTTCTTGTCGTAGAAGGTGATTAGAGCTCGTTTAGTATTTTCATATTTTAGTTTTTCACTTATTTGTTTTTGTAAGAAACAAAAGTTTTTATAGTGAAAAGTTTTTGGGCGTAAGCCTAGTTTGCTGATCACACAGATCAGTAAGCGTAAATAATTCTTGAGTTATTTGTCTTTAATTGTTTTATTCCGCTGCATTATCTGTGGATGTGTGGACAGTTGTGAGACACATCTGTACTCACATCCGTTGTCTGTTGTGTGATTGAAGCTACCTAGCTACACGAAACTTTCAATTGGTATCAGAGCCAACTCTCGATATATTACTGAGTGTTGATCCAGAAAGTGTAGTCATTATGGAATGCCAAAATCACCAAAACAGGCCTCCTATCTTGGATGGTACGAACTATTTTCTTTGGAAGTCTAAAATTCGTAATTACATCAAAAGTATTGATGAAAGGGCTTGGATGTGTATCCTTGTTGCATGGCAACCTCCTACTGTGGAGAAGAAGCCTACCTCTGGTGTTGGTGAGTCTATTTTCGAAAGAAAACCTGAAGAGCAATGGACTCTTGAAGAAATTCAGGCTGCAAATTATAATTCAAAAGCTATGGGTGCTATTTCAAGCCATGTTTCTGGGAATATGTACAAGCTTATCACTAATGAGAGTGTAGCCAAAGCTGCTTGGGATATTTTGCAAAATCAATGTGAGGGAGCACCAAGTGTAAAAGCTACGAGGCTTAGAATTTTAATGGATAGGTTTGAGTTGCTTCGAATGGAAGAAACTGAGGACATTGTGTCATATGCTGCTAAGATACATGAGATTTCAAATGAGTGCACAAGTCTGGGAGAATCTATCTCCAATGCAAGACTTGTAAGTAAGATTTTGAGAACCTTACCTGAGAGGTTCAACATTAAAGTGGCTGTGATTGAGGAGACTAATGACACCAATACTGTAGGTCTAGACAAAATTGTAGGTATTTTGACTGTGTTTGAGCTAAACCTTGAAGCTCAGAAAAAGAACAAATCCCATAGTCTTGCTCTCAGAAGTGCTGCTGCATTACCAAAAGAGCTTGTGGAATTATCCTCTGAGATTAACAAGTCAAATCTTGAAGATGAGGATGTTGCTTTTATTTCAAAGAAATTCAGTTCTATACTGAAAAATAAAAGGATGAGTAAATTTCCAAATAGACCTACTTCCAGTGCTGCTGAAAAGCTAAAACCTAGCACTGATAATGGATTCAAGAAAACAAGCTTTGAAAATAACAAATCCTCTAAGTCTGTTCAATGTAGGGCATGTCGTGGCTTTGGTCATTATGCCAATGAGTGTGCTAACACACTTAAAAAGAAAGGTATGAGCTTAACTGCTACCCTTTGTGATAGTGAGGATGAAGATGAAGTGGCTATCATGTCTATTATCAATTGCCATTCTGTGTTTAATGCCTTCTGTGCAGATATAGAAGATGAAGGTTCTGAAAATTCCTTGGATGTGGTCTCAGATGTGTACACATCTAGTGACACATCTAACCTGGTGCTGAATTGTTTCACTGTAAAAAGAGATTATGATGATGAAGATAGGGACATCCCCTATGAGGAACTTTTTGCAACATACAAGGAGTTGTATACAGATTGGATGAAAAGATTGGACAAGATTGAGGTACTTATTAAGGTAAATAAATCTCTTTCTGATAAATTGGCTGCTTGTGAAGATGAAAAAGCTGTTCTTTCAAAGGAAAATGATGTTCAAAAAGATACTATTGCAAGACTTGAAGTCCTTGTGACCAAAAGAGAAGTTGACCTTGAAAAATTCAAGAATGAATGTGAAAAAGCTGACAATACTTTTACCAAGTTAAACAAAAGTAAAATGAAACTTGATGAAGCTATTTCTGTAGGTCAGCTTAACAAAACTGGTTTGGGATTTGAAAAACCTAATTTTGTAAAGGAGGGATGTGAGGCTTCTACTTCAAAAGGTGTGGAAAAACCAATTTTTAAAGAAAAAATCCTTTTGAGTGAGAAAAGACCTAGGAAGAGGCACTACATCTGCCATTATTGTCTTGCTCGTGGTCATATTAGACGCTTCTATTACAAACTGAAGGCTGATAAAAAATCTGGTCACTTCAATCAGCCTCAGATGTGTGAGAAGATGTATGCACATCCGAACACACATCCTAGCAATCTGAGACCTCTGCAATCCAAAAAGAAAGCTGTAAAGCAGTGGGTGGCCAAGCCAAGTGCCACCTGCAATGTTGTTTACTCTTCCCTCAAAAGTACTATCTCTGGCTCTTGGTATTTTGATAGTGGGTGCTCCAGGCACATGACTGGAAACCAAGCAGTCCTTCTTGACTATGAAGTGATTAGTGGAGGGAAAGTAAATTTTGGTGGAGGTGCTCAAGGAAAGATTGTTGGGAAAGGAACCCTAGATGTCAAGGGCCTCCCAAAATTGCACAATGTGTACCATGTGGAAGGCTTGAAAGCCAACCTAATAAGCATCAGTCAACTGTGTGATGATGACCTTTATGTAAAGTTTGATAAGCACTTATGTGAAGTGTTTGATAAGGATAATACCTGTGTGTTTACTGGTCCTAGATCTGCTGACAATTGTTACCAATTTGGTGACAATCTTTCTTGCCTAAGCTCAAAAGCTAATGATGTCAATCTATGGCACCAAAAATTAGGGCATGCTAGCTTGTGAATGTGTGCCCCAAATTTTTGTTTATTGGAATTCACGCGAGTTTGAAGACATCCGAGTTATTTGAAAAACGGAGTCGCCACGCCATTTTGATTACCTCAAAACTTTGAAAAAAAGGTTTTATGGGTTCGGAGGTTAAGTTACCCCTTGGGAAGAACGTTTGGCGTTCACCCAAAGTGCCTTGCCGGAGCAAGTCTCCCTAGATTTCATTAATCGTGTTTGCTTGCGTGCTTTCTTTGTGTGCATGTGTTTGAAAATAAGGGGGGGGGAATGTCCCAAGTTATCTTTCGGACGTACAAACCATTTGTTGGTTGTCGCTCGGGATTCCTTGGAATTTATGTATTTGGGATTATGATCCCGTCCTCATCTTATGACTTGTGATCATCGCATTTTAAACCTTGGGACCCTCGGGGCTTGCGTGATCGAGAGAATGACTCTCTTTGGGTCAAAGATGAGGTTCTTTAGGAAGGAATGTCCTTAGCCCATCAATCCTACGCTTTAAGACGGTCGAGCTCGTATAGAGGCTTCATACTCATTCTTAAGCGATAATTGGAGATATAGGGTTCAAGGTTATCCTTTTCCTAAAGAAATCATGAACCTTTAATGGAAGGAACGATGCAAAGATGAGAACTTTTACACCGGTCCGTTCCAAGGTTAGGGGAAAAGGGGAATGCATGATAAAAATGACTCTTTAATGAAAAGATGACATTTTGGTTATAGCAAATGATGCTTTTTGATTGAAAGAAATGATCTTTATGCAAATGATGCATAAAGATAGCATTTTTATGCAAATGATGCATTAGAAAAGGGGGTTTTGATGCAAAGGATGCATTTTTATTGAAAAAGATTTGATCTTTATATGCAAATGATGCATAAAGATAACATTTTTATTGGAAAATAGGGATTTTAGGTGCAAAGGATGCACCTTTATGAAAAAGACTACATTTTTATGACAAATGAGGTCTTAATGCATGCAAAAAAGGGGAAGGGGATGATAAAGATGTGATCTTTAAACTACCAAGTCCCAAGCAAGATATATGAATGCAATGAGCAAGTATATCAATTAAAATGCAAGGTTAGGGCGTGCGAGGTTACCAATGGCTTCTTTTGCTTCTCGGGACGGAGCTAGGAGGAGAGGTCGATCTTTGGTCTTCAAGGAGGAGGGGTGTAGCTTCTTGGCCTTCCTTCTTCTTCTTCTTGAATTCCCAAGCTTTCTTCACGTATTTGAGTGTATTGTGTATTTTTCTCATATATTGTGTGTGTTGAAATGGGTAGAGGAGGGCTCTATTTATAGGCACCTGGATAAGGCTAATGAAGCCGTGCGGCCGCAGCCCTTCGCAAATGAGGCCGTGCGGTCTTATCCATTATGACTCAGCATTCTAGAACCATACAAGGTGGCATTATTCTAGAACCTTCTCCCTAATTAAGAAAAACGTGTTTTCTTAATTAGGAAGGCTCCTTACAGTCCTAATTTTAATTTGGGACTGCTTCTGGGACATTTCCGAACACTAGGAAGGTCCGGGAATTACCGGGAAATTTACCGAAATGTCGGGAAAATTAACCTAAGGCATGAGCCAGATTTGGGTACTTACAGTAAGCCCTCGGCAACGTCACTTGCAAGGCGAGTGGGGTTGTCGATAGAAAAGGATCCGATCTCGGCGAATGCCGAGACGGATTGGGTGACCAAGGTGGTCGAGTGGCCGAACCTTTTGGAAGGCTACCTACGTATCCCTGAGGAATCAAGCCAGCCGTAGTTCGGGATTAGATCCACTGGGAAGGAAGAAGAGAAACCGGTCTCTTGTCGGGAAAAAGAAGAGAAAATGACCTAGGAGGTCAAGCAATTGATCCTACCGGGGATATGCTAGGAGTGACCTGTGGTCGAATATTTGAACTTTTATGAGGGGGCGCTTTATCACTGAGGAGTGACAAAGAAACAGGGTGACCAAAGTGGTCGAATGGCTGGACCTTTTATAAAAGGCTACCTACGTATCCCGGAGGAATCAAGCCTTGATCGTAGTTCAAGCATCACTAGATAGTTAGGAACGATGTCTAGGATCCTTGAGATTTTGACAATTCGGAGGTCACACCGATGAAGCTAGAGCTTATGGCGCTATCTCTTTATGACGGAGATAGAGGTAACTTAAGTTGGGAAACTTGAGCGTACGTCACTATTCGCGGATAGTGGTATCACAAGTTGAAATGATTTGGGCATACGTCACTATTCGCGGATAGTGGTAGCACAAGTTGGAATGACTTGGGCATACGTCACTATTCGCGGATAGAGGTAGCACAATTTGAAATGACTTGGGCATACGTCACTATTCGCGGATAGAGGTAGCACAAGTTGAAATGACTTGGGCATACGTCACTATTCGCGGATAGAGGTAGCACAAGTTGGAATGACTTGGGCATACGTCACTATTCGCGGATAGAGGTAGCACAATTTGAAATGACTTGGGCATACGTCACTATTCGCGGATAGAGGTAGCACAAGTTGAAATGACTTGGGCATACTTCACTATTCGCGGATAGAGGTAGCACAAGTTGGAATGACTTGGGCATACTTCACTATTCGCGGATAGAGGTAGCACAAGTTGGAATGACTTGGGCATACGTCACTATTCGCGGATAGAGGTAGCACAAGTTGGAATGACTTGGGCATACTTCACTATTCGCGGATAGAGGTAGCACAAGTTGGAATGACTTGGGCATACTTCACTATTCGCGGATAGAGGTAGCACAAGTTTAGAGTTCCGACACTCGAGGTTGTCACCTAGTGTTATCCCGTTATAACGGAATTAACGGAGGCGACTGGGAATAAAGCTTGATTGCTTCACAGATGAGAGATATTTTCTGAAAAGATGTTATCTTGGTTAAAAGATAACGGAAATTGCATGCCCAGGTGGAAGGTCCAGGGGCAGGATTGTAATTTATGCTCGTAGCGAATGAGGCCGCCCTAAGCATGAGATGGAGAAAAGAAGCCGTACGGCTAGAGAGCCCGTTTTTTCCAGATTATTTAAAATCGTTTTGAACGGGCATTGGGCACTTGTTGCCGCCCACTTCAGCCGAGAGAGAGAGAAGAGAGAGAGAATTTCGAAATTCTTCAACCCTTTTTGCTTCCCTATCATTTGGAATGGATCCGAGGGCAATCCCATACCGAGGCAAGCAAGGAGAAACATCTCGGCGGCCGCGAGAAGGAGGAGGAAGGAGCTCGTGCGGACGGAGAGGAAGTATGACTTCCTTACGCCTCCATCTGAGCTTTACCCGGGAGAAGGGAGCACAAATCGACGAACCCGCGATCGGTTGGGGTAAGCATTCTCATTTTGCTCAAATCCGATGATTTTGCTTGATTTTTGAATGATTTAGGGCTTGACCCGAATTATAGGATTTTGAATGATTTTTTGAATGATTTTGAGATGCATGAACAACCTATGAGGCTAAGAATGTGCAATGTGCAACTTGTTTGATGAAAATTATGAGAATGACTCACTTTTTTCTCGCAAAATGAAGTAAGAATGAGAATTTTTTCAAAATATGAGACGGAGTTTTTGCCTTGTGCTAGAACTAGGTCAAAATTCTGATTTTCAATGAGAAAACATGATTTTGAAAATGATTCATGCATGCCATTTTTTTTTTGAAAGAATAATGCTTATGTGCAAAAAATTGTGATTTTGTGCTTTAGGAAAGCAATGACGCGTTTCAAGTGATGAAAGACACGTTTTTGATGCAAAAGATATGCTAGAAAAACTTTTATGAATGCTTTTCTTTTGAAAATATGTGCACTTTTGAATATATGCATGCTTTTGAAATGATATGAAGGACTGACGCTTCTTTTGATGTGCTTGTCTACAGGAGAACAAGTCTAGAGGACCGTCGGAGATAGCGGTTAAGCTTTGCGCGCAGGATGCCGGATTTTGAGAAGAATGGGGCAAATCCCAAGCAAATGGGTGAGGGCTACCGGCTTGATGCATTTGTAGAGGCTATCGGGCAGGGGTGTCCACATCACCTCTAAGAGCAAGGGCTTGGTCCAGCCCTTTCGAGTTCCGTGGACAAGACACATAGCTTTCACCCGAGCCGGGGAGAGCCGACAAAGACTCGCCGATTTCACAGCCTATTACCGGCCTACAGCTCACCGGGAGGCCCGTGACTTGGAGAGACCATATTACCGCCGAGGAGTTCCGTGCTTTGGTAGGGTTTGAGCCGATTCCCAAGGGGCCGGGATGGAGACACGGAATGTCGAGGTGGCAGCCGTACTTGCATGCGTAACTTTGCCGCTAATGATGTGATCGCCCAAAGAACCGGCTAGAGCATTCATATGGTTGATGCTATCACCACCATTTTTGCTAATTCCTGGGACGATAGCCATGACTTGCCTCCTCGACTCTCGGGAGGATGTGGATGGGATAGGGACGGTCTCGGGAGAGGCCGGATTGGCGGAGTTGTACTTCTCGTTGGACATGTACAAATGGAACAAAGCCGCTCCATGGATCGCTTCTCATTTGCCCTCGAGGTAGTCTCCTTTTTTTTCTTTTTTCTTTTCCCGTCTTGAGACTTTTATAAGAGAGAAAATGACCTTTTGATGTTTTGAACATGCAGCCTGGTTTTGCGAGGTGATCGGGTTCTTCCCTTGGAACCAAATAGAGTGATGTCACCATCTTCCCCGCTATGGTTCGCCGGAGGGGAGATGCGAGAGATAAATTCACTGGGAAGACCCGGATTACCTTCGACTACAAAATGGTGAGGCCGGTCATCAACAGTGGACGGGCACGATGGAGCGGACTTCTACCCCCGGGCGTGTATCCGCAGATTTTGCCGGGAGATGCCATCGAGGTGACGAGGCGCAGGAGGTGGCTCACCGGGCCGACATGTGATGTCATTTACTGGGGGACCGCTTCTCGAGGCAAAGATGGCCATGTCCCTCCATCGACGCCATTACTCCTCAGATCCTCCAAAGACGGATGCCGCAGCCTGTGGATCGGCCGAGGATGAGATAGCGAGGTACCAGTGTGCGTGGCCGCGGAGGAGTATTTTGACATGGACACCCCTACGCCGTGTTTGTGGAGCAGCGCCGAGGACGCCACGTGCTAGTGAAGCCGGCGGTCACTCGTGGATATGGGGAGGATGAGCCTATCGACTCCGCCGATCCCTCCCCGCGCATCCGTCCTATGTGGTCCATGGAGTGCCGAGGAGGATGAGGATACCTGTCCCCGATGCTAGGGAGCCCCAAGACACCTTGCCACCCGATAGCACCGTAAGTGTACTCTTAGGGTCTTATTCCCTTTTAGCTTTCGCATTTTCTCGCTTTTTGCAATTTTCTCGAGATTTTCGAGATTTTTTCTTCTTTTTCTCGTGTTCCAAACTCGCACTTACGATAGGCCGGTCAAAGCGTAATAGGGGCCGGAAGGACATGTGCCGGCCTCTTCGAGGAAGCCGGCTCGCGCTTCGAAGGCGGCAATGATGCACAGGAGCTCGGGCGCAAGAGACGGCACGTCTGGGGCACAATGCCTACCTCATCGGCCTCGAGTACTCTTCCAGCTGCCATGCCTCGGGCGGGGACCCAACGCCGACATTCGGAGCACTGGCCGAGTACGGGCACGATAATGTCCATCTATCCGACGTGAGCGACTGTGAGGACTCGATGAGGGAGGCTAGCATTTATGAGCCGAGTAGCGATGAGGAGGAAGAAGAATCTGAGGCCTAGGAGGTCTCTAGAATAGATTTGGAACAAAACAAACAATTTACAATTTTTATGCACAACTTGTTTATTTTCTGCTTTATTTGGGCGCCGATGGGGCGAAAACATTGTATTTACATTTTATTTGCTTTTCTAATTCATGCTTTTTCAATTTGCATATTATCTGAGCCTTGGGGCGACTTTTTTGCTTGGAATTGGGGCTGAAACTGGGCCAAAATGATTTATAATGGTGTATAAATGCTTGAATGGCTTCTGGATATGTTTTTGTACATGTGTTTTGGTTGAAAAAGTGGGGTGAAAACTCCCTTGGGCAGCAATCTTTGGTTGCCGCAGAATTTTTTTCTCAAGCAGAGGGCTAATGTAGCCGTGCGGCATGGCCTCGATGGCAAATGAAGCCGTGCGGCTAACAGCCCGTCTCGAGCCGGTTATTTTCTCGAATAAAAGCAAGGCTTGGCCATTTCATTTCATTTTCACTCTAGACTTGTCCCAATTGTTCCTGCAGCATATTTTGGACCTAAAAGCACCATCTTTGATCATTTTGCGATGGAGAATCCCGTTAGATTGCAAAGGGGGAAACGAGACCATTTTCTATCCGGTCTTCAATCTTGGGCGAGATATAACTTCCAAAATCACAAGGGACTGCTTGATTCTTCCTTCAAGATCAAGTCTTTATGGCATTTGAGGGATCTCCCGCCCGATTGGGACTCGTTGAGAGCCGCAAAGAAAGTTCGGGACGTCCGGAGACATGTTTATCGCTTTTCTTACAACGAAATTGTCCCAACGCACGAAGACTTCAGAGCCTTGATTGGGGGTCCCGAGACCGAGGCTATATCTATTCCGCTGACGGAGACGCGCCGGTGACGGTAAAGCTTGCATCTTTTCTCGCATTCCTTTCGGGAGAGGCCGAGAGGATGATGGTAGCCCTGATAGGATTGACCTTCGATATCCCGGCAAGTTTGGGTCTCCAGATATGGCCGCGACCACGGTGGCTATGGATGCTTTCATTCTCTCGCGTATTCTCTGCTTTGTTCACCGCCGAGTCCGTGGGATCTGGCTATAGTGGCCTTCGGGACATGGTCGAGACCGTGTGGCCGGGAAGGATATTGTCCCGCCGGTTTTGGGAGAGACATTTCATGGGATCGATAGGATGGCTCGGGAGACCGCTTTCATGAGGTCCGGAGTCCGGCTATGTTGACTTCGTGGCCGCAGGAGAGGCTCTGGCTTTGCCTCGGGGCTTTGCCGACTCGCCCTGGGTGATTTCTCGGAGAGGTGCACCTAGGCAACAGGAACAGGTAGCCGGGAGCCGATGATGGCTAGGCTATCCACTTCGACATCCGTTGGTGGATACCACACCCGGAGGTTGCGCACTGTGAGGATATTTCAGGAGTCTTATGCCGCGAGGGTTCCGTGATTCTCGCCGGTCGCCCTTCTACATACCCCGCTTGGTATCCAGCGCTTGGGGCTTTACAGAGCCATTGAGTGATCGGGAGGACATCCGGACCATGGAGGTGGTGTCATTGGATATGAGAGATCCAACAGCCTTCTCTTTCTTCTCGAGGGCTTGGACACATACCGCTTTCCCACCTGTGGCTATCTTCAGAGCAGGAAGAGCACCATCTTGACCACCGTCTACTTGGACCGGTACGAGAGGGAGACGGGAGCGACTCAAAGTTATCTTGGAGGATAGACGTCGAGCTTTATCGGGAGCCGACCGTGACTCGAGTAGGACTCGAGGGAGACCGAGGCTAAGGCGAGTTGCCATAACCAATCGTGTGACTTGGTCGAGATATGGAGGCTCGGTACAAGAGATTGTCCGAGGTCGCTCCTTCGACCGAGGCTCGCAGGGAGGAGGTGCGGACTCGTGCTCGTATAGAGAGAGCGCTCATTGACACGGGGTTGGTAGAGGCTCCAGTGAGGATACCAGAGGTCGGGATGAGGGATACCGACATTATTGAGAAGAAAAGGAAGAAGACTCGACGAGGCCGAGGAAAAGGGAAGAAGACTGAAGAAGACTCAGCGAATGACGACTGACAAGTCTTTTCTCAAGATCCTCTTATTGCCGTTTGCAAACACATTAGTTTATTTAGGCATTTTATTGTATTTTAGATCTTTTTTAGCAGGTTAGCAGAGTTAAGAGGTAGACCGTGCTTGAACTCATCAAGAAGTTTTTAACTTGTAATGAACAAGGCATATTATTTTAGAAATTAATCAAGACACATTTCATGGAAATTCAAATGTCTTTATTGATTGGGACCCGTTTTATGAAAACTGAAATACCCTTTATTATTTAGGACGCACTTCATGGAAGCTTGATTATCCTTTTTTATTGTTTAGGACATATTTCATGGAAACTTAATCGTCCTTTTTATTATTTAGACCGAACCATATATGGCTGCCTACGTTCCCCTTTTACAAGAAAGGCTAAGGGGCTCAGGTCTACGTAGTTCATTCTCGTGAACCAATTTTTTATGTGCGCCCTCGTCTTTTGCCTAGACCGCCCTTTTTGGGGTTTTCACTTAGCCGGGCATTACTCTTTTTGCACTAAGATTTTTTTCTTTTTTTTTTTTTTTTTTTTTTTTTTTTTTTTTTTTTTTATATATGTGCAACCCCGTCTTTGCCTAGACCGCCCTTTTGGGGTTTTCACTTAGCCGGGTATTACTCTTTTTGCACTTTTTTTTTTTTTTTTTTTTTTTTTTTTTTTTTTATCGTACATAGTATCTTCTGAGTTTATCACCGTTGACCGGGTGGACAAAGGGATTGCCATCCAAGTCTCGCAAGCTTCATTGCTCCTCCCGACGCATTTTCTCGCACCACATAAGGGCCGATCCAGACGGGTTCCCATTTTCCTGTGGGGTCAGCTTCTCCGGTAGGGGCTTTACTTTCAAAGACTAAGTCGCCTCTTTGATATCTCCGGCCTTGACCTTTATCAAACGCCCGCCATTCGCCTCGGTAGGCTCGGGTGTGTTCCATGGCTTTTAGCCTTCTCTCGTCAAGGTGGCTAACTCATCATGCCGGCCGCGCAACCATTCCACTTCATTGACACTCGTTTTCCAGAGGACCCTTAATGACGGGATTTCCAACTCCACCGGTAACACCGCTTCCATCCCGTAAGTTAGGCAAAAGGAGTTTCTCCCGTGGTCGTTTCCGACAGACGTTCAGAGCCCCAGAGTGCTAGGTGCAGCCTTTTCGGGCCAATCACGACCACGGTGGCCATCTTCCTGATGATCCGCTCGAGTGTCTTATTAGCAGCCTTCCACGGCTCCATTGGTTCGAGGTCTCGTACGGACGACTTGTGGCGAGTAACTCAACTCGACAGCTAGCCTATCGCAGCCTTCCTTCGAAGTGTGACCCATTATCGTAAATGATCTCGCTGGGCACCCCATATCTCGCACATTATGTTTTCTTTGATGAATCGGGCCACTTTTCTCGGGAAGTGAGGACCTTGTAGGACTTGGCCTCTACCCACTTTGTGAAGTAGTCAATGGCTACCAACACGAACTCGTGCCCATTGCTTCCTCGCCGGATATTTTCCCTATCACGTCAATGCCCCAAGTTGCAAACGGCCAAGGAGTCGTCATGCAAAGACAGTGCCATGAGGTGGGAGATGGTTGAGGTTGGCAAACCGCCGGCATTTGTCGCAGTTCGGACGTGTTGAACGCAGCCTGCTTTCCATGGAGATCCAAGAGTAACCCATTCTCGAGGATCACTTGCATCGTGGCTCGCATTCATGTGAGGACCGCAGGACCATTGTGGACTTTGGCCATCAACTCTCCGGCTCTTTCTTGAGTGACACATAAGAGGAGTGGTCCTTGATACCGCTTCTTGTATAGGTTGCCTCCTAGAATGACATAATGAGAAGCCAACCTTTCGTGGCTTGTAAGCTCTTGGCTCGATACCTTCTTTCGGTCTACCTTCTTCGTCTCCGAAAGCCGACTCTCCGTCTTGAGGAATTGGTAAATCTGATTGTACCAAGGTTCCTTTATAGGCTCAGTCCTGTGTCCACTTCACAAATGTAAGCCGGGGCTTCTCTTCTACCCACTCAAGGGCTTTATGGCTTTTCCCTGTGGATCTCTACCAATGAGGCTAGAGTAGCTAGGGCATCTCGCGACCGTTTCTTTTCCCTGCAAGTAGTGGAAAGTCACTTCTCCGAACCGTCCAAATAACTCCTCCATACGGGCATGATACCGTTGTAGATTAGTGGTCCACAGCCTTCCACTTGTTGGAGACTTGGTTGATGATCGTGGCCGAGTCTCCGTAAACTTCGAGCTCCTTGACATTTCTTTCTAAGGCACTTCCAAACCAAAGAATGCAGTGCTTCATACTCGGCGGCATTGTTCGTGGCATGAAAGTTCAACTTGAGGGCTATGGGGTATGCTCATCTTTCGGATCGACCAATAGCATTCCTACACCATTTCCTCTTTTGTTAGCGGCTCCGTCAAAGAACAACCGCCATCTATTTTCGTGCTCAACCGCAAAGATCCCTTCATCTCGGAAATTGGGGTTCGTGCCCTCTGTCTTCATTACTCGGGAAATTCGCCAGTGATCTCGACAATGCTTGACCCTTCATGGCCTTTCTCGGTCACATAGTTGATGTCGTATTCTCGCCAAGAAGAAGGACCACTTCGCTAAACGCATCGAGAGGGAAGGCTTGTCAAAGATGTACTTGATGGGGTCCATTTTCGAGACCAAGTTCACAGGCGGGCTTCGCATATAATGCTTCAACTTGCCGACTACCTGCACTGTCCCGCACAAGTCTTTTCACATGCCGAGTAATTGAGCTCACTCCCCCGTAGCTTCCTACACAAAGTAAATGGCATTTTCTACCCGAGAGTCTTTCTTCTCGAGCAAGCATAGCCCCAACCGCCGTGTTCAGGATAAAGGAGATAGAGCAAGAGGCTTCGTCTATGCTGGGGGCATAGTACCGGGGATGTACTAAGTATGCCTTGATCTCGGTCAAAGGCATCTTGGCATTCTTCGGTCCATTCTCGTGTCCACATTCTTCTTCATGAGCTTGAAGATGGGCTCGCACATAGTGGTCAACCGATTGACGAAACGGCTAATGTACCGCAATTTACCCATGAAGCTTTTGACTTCGTCCTGGTTTGAGGTGGCCTCATATCCATGATGGCTTTGATCTTTCGGGGTCAACTTCTATACCTCGCTCCGTGACTACGTACCCGAGCACTTTTCCCCTTGTCACTCCGAAGGTGCATTTGGCAGTGGTTTAGTCTCATGGAATGCCGTCTCACCTCTCAAAGAATTTTCGTAGGTCAACAAAGTGTCGCCCACCTTCTCCTTTGGAGTGGATTATCATGTCGTCTACGTAGACCTCAATCTCCTTGTGGATCATGTCATGAAAAAGTGCGGTCGCCGCCCTTTCGTAAGTAGCCCCGCATTCTTGAGCCCGAATGGCATTACCGTATAACAAGAGGTTCCCACGGTGTGGTGAAGGCCGTCTTTTCTTGGTCTTCCTCGGCCATCTTGATCCGGTTGTAGCCCGCAAAACCATCAACGAAGGATTTGACTTCGTAGTTGGCAAGTGGAGTCCACCAGATGTCTATGTTTGGCGTAGGGTAGTCGTCTTTGGGGCCGGCCTTGTTCGATCTCGGAAATCCACACGAAATAAGCCGCACCTTCCCATCGGCCTTGGTTACGGTCACGATGTTGGACAACCATGCTCTGTATTCAATAACTCGATGAACCCTACCCGCAGAGCTTCTCAATTTCTTCTTTGACCTCAGAGACCATTCCGGCTTGATCTTTCTCGCTTTGCTTTATCGGCTTAGCATCTCGGTGCTAGAGGGATTCTCGTGCTCTACTATCGAACCTGCCTAGCCCCGCATATCCTCGTATGACCATGCAAACACGTCGACGTATTCTCTCGAGCAGCTCGATCAATCCGTCCCTTTCAACCCCCCGGAAGAAGCTTCCAACTGCGGTCTCTTTAGGTTCCTCAATAGTACCCAAGTTCACACTTATCAAAACCTCCTCGGCAAATGGGGCCCGGTTTTCCTCTTTTTCGAAACCCGCTTAAAGATTTCTTTAATGTATTGTTCGTTTAGTGTGTTTGCATCTTGTTCAAATGATTCATTATTAACTCGTTGTTAAGTTTTGAGTTAATTTATCATTTGTTAAGTTGGCAATAAGAGGATAATCGTAAAGATTTGTCATTTCATTCAAGATAAGGGGAAAGATGACATCGATTACATTTTTCATAATCCTCGTGCGTGAGGCCTTCTGATGACTCTCGAGGACCGGAATTCAAGATTCCCGACTCAACCGAATAGACAACAGGTGTTTGACACGACCGGGTTGAGGAGGACGGGGTACCAATCCAAGCTCCGTGATCATTTGCCGTCGATCGGCTATCGGCCCCGAGAATGTCTCCCAATTCTTCAATGGCATTTCGCCTTAGTCACCAAAGTGCGAGGATCAAAATGACTTTCACCATCGTCTCCAATAACGGCAACTATCTCATCATCTCGAATCAAGTCGATCAAGTCCGGGATTTGTGCTTCTTCGTCAAACAACTCTTGCAAACCCCACCGACCGTCTTCACCGCCGGGCACTTCTATCCGGCTGATCTTTGGAAGAGCTAACTCAAAGGCGGAGAAGTCCATTGTCCCGATGCCGACTCTTTGACACCGGCCGGATTTCCTTTGAAGACGTACTCATTCTGAACGGTAGTGGTAGCCCTGTGGATATCCGGCAAATCAAGGAACATTCTTCGAACGGGATTGGTTGGCTTTCCCCTAACTTTCTCAAGGTTCTCTAGAAGGGTTTTCGCAAGGAGATCCGGCGATCACTTTCATCATATTGTGTCCCTCCTTTTATAAAGTAATGGGTCGAGACAGATCGTAAGGATGGAGCCGGACCCCTTCACCTTTCGTGCCTTTAGCTTTTCTCTGGCATCCCGAGAGTTCAATTTGTACCCCAAGCCATATCTCGGTAGTCTCGTTCCTTCACATCAATGATGGTGTTACGACCTTGAAGTCTTCTACCCAATCCAAGTCCCTAAGATAACTCATTTTTCGCATCATTCTCACGGCAGGAGGGATTTTATCGGAAGTAGTGGTGAGGTCGCTGGCAACACACTTGTGCCTTGGAAGAAGCTACGAGAATCCGGTCAATGCTAACCCTTCATCATCGTGCTTGATCTCCAATATCGGGATATCCCCGTTGCCGGTTCCTTCTACCGTGACACTGTCTCCATAAATGGTGGTGATAGTTCCATCACTCGACCGAAATTTGACGCACCGATGCAAAGTAGAGGCTACCCCGTTTATCTCGGTGGATCCAAGGCCGCCCCAAAGAAGTGCAAGAATGAAATCGAATATCAATAACTTGAAAGTCAACGTCCATGACCTTTTTTCCGAACCACATCTTGAGAGTGGCGATCCCCAAAACTGATCGTGCAGTGGAGTCATAGGCCTTAATAGTCTGACTAGAAGGCTTTAAGTCCGTTCCTTTTACTGAACTGTCATCATCGCTGTAAATCCATCCATTCCTATTCTCGTTTCCGACTGACTCTTCACTGTAGCTGTCCGAGAGGTAGGCAAATTCACAAAGGCGTTGACAAAATTGGAAAGGTCAAATTGGCACCGGGATTCCAAGGTAGGCATTTGGCTCGGGCCGAAAGGAGGAAAAGGTCCCGTGGGGGATGCAGAGGAAGCGAGGGTGTCGGGACCCTAACAAAGGGTATTGGAGAAGACCGAGAAGGGACGGTCTTTGGCAATGGGTTATATGAAGATGGGGAGGGCATTGGTTATAGGCTAGCTCTTCTTCCCTAGTCATCCGGTTACCCAAACCAAAGACTGTTCTCTGTCAAATCGGCCATTCGACTCTCGAACCGAGGATTCTCGCGAACCTGTCTCGAGGATTCTGTGCTAACAAGTCGCCGACCCGGTGTTCTCACCCACTTCTTTCTCACCGCTTGGAAAGGGATAGGAAAGGTTTAGACTCGGGGTAGGTGTTTAGTGAAGGCTCGTGCAATATGCAAATTAGAATCTTCAAGTTTACTTAAAATAGTGTCTTTTATTAATATCTATTTGGTTGGAAAAGGGATTCTCGCCCTTCTTTTTCACAACTACTCTAGATCCTGGATCGCCGGGTTCCGTCACTACGTCTATAAGCCCCTCGTATTCCACCCGTATTTCGACCTCCCAGGTGGACAGCCTCGGCGAGGGTCCTATAGGGCACGCGGATCCCACCGACCGAGAGTAAAGAACGCTCCTATCGGGTCTAGCGGGTCATAGGACCTTTCAACGCACGAGCGATGCGGATTATAGTCAAGGCAATACCGAGAAAGTCTCGTCTCTCGCCTTGACGGATCTTGCGAGTTTCGCTTGAGCGAATGACGGTTTCGACTTTCGGTAATGTCCGAGAGAATAATAGGCATGGGTCGGGCGGTAAAAGCCGGATGACACGGGTGTCACATTGAACTTTGTTGCATACACGGTGCGTGGGTCGGAATCGAAGTCAATGCCGGCCAAGATCTTGCCAATTTTTCCTTGTCGGAATTTTGGCGAAGCTTCGCTTGAGCGAAAGATCTTTTGATTTTTTTTTGGCAAAGACTCGGTCTTGACTCTTACGCATTCCGTGCGGGTCAAGGTCAATAGTCAATGCCGGAGTCAAGATCCCACCGATTTTTCCTTGTCGGAATTTCTGCAATTTCGCTTGAGCGAAAATCTTGGCTTCCGTTATGAGCTAAGGCTTGACCTTTACGTGGGTATGCAATCGGCTATATGACACGGACTAGACCAAAACCAACCAAAAGTCACGGGTTTTTGAAACGTGTGACACCTGACCGTGCATTGTCGACACCGGGCCGCCATGGGGAGGTTGGGATGATTCCGTGCGCGCGCCTGGAGCATCGTAAGGTCGTTCGTGATCGCACTGAACCACCCTCGGGTTTGAAGGACGTGCGTGCAAAAGTGTACAGATATATCATGCGCGTAGTGTGCGATTTCCTAAAAATGTTCCTTTTGAGTTAAAACAGAGATTTTCATAATGTGTTTTTAAAGGAATGATTTTCGGGACGGGGAAAATGCAACACGTAAGCACGTAAATTTTCTGGAGCCCCGCTACCATGAAGCCGAGTAGCCCCAAGCCGCTAGGACTGCCCGGATTAACCATGATTTTTCCCGGTGGAATTGCCACCGAGGTCGCCGGGTCGAATCCAAGGAGGATTGAGCCGTACGACCGCATGGATCAATTTTCCAGTTCCACTCCTTTTGCTATTTTTCGGGTTGTTTCCCATTTCAAAGTATGCATGATTCCAAGATGCAAATGATGCAATGCATGGTAAAGAAAGCAAGCATGATTAATGAAATCGGCGATGGAGTCTAACCCGCTCAAAGGGGAAAAGCTTCTTTTATTTTTTTCAAAATTGTTTTTTCGAAAAGGGATACTGGTACGTGGATTGTTAAACCACCGGTTATCCCAACTCCCACGTCAGGGAGTGTACAGGAAGGGTAAGTGGTTTCCACCTATATACCGAGTATCGATTTTTTTTGTTTTGAAAATAAAAGCTTTTCTCCTTTGGGATTTTCCCCAGCGGAGTCGCCAAACTGTGAATGTGGTGCCCAAATTTTTGTTGGATTCACGCGAGTTTGAAGACATCCGGTTTAATTTGAAAAACGGAGTCGCCACGCCATTTTAATTACCTCAAAACTTTGAAAAAAAGGTTTTTACTTGGGATCGGAGGTTAAGTTACCCCTTGGGAAGAACGTTTGGTGTTCACCCAAAGTGCCTTGCCGGAGCAAGTCACCCAAGATTTCGAATCGTGCTTGCTTGCGTGCTTTCTTGTGTGCATGTGTTTGAGAAAAAGGGGGGGGGGAATGTCCCAAGTTGTCTTCCGGACGTACAAACCATTTGTTGGTTGTCGCTCGGGATTCCTTGGAATTTTATGTATTTGGGATTATGATCCCGTCCTCATCTTATGACTTGTGATCATCGCATTTTAACCTCGGGACCCTCGGGACTTGCGTGATCGAGAGAATGACTCTCTTTTGGTCAAAGATGAGGTTCTTTAAAAAAGGAGGGTCCTTAGCCCATCAATCCTACGCTTTAAGACGGCCGAGCTCATATAGATGCTTCATACTCTTTCTTAAGCGATAATCGGAGATATAGGGTTCAAGGTGTCCCTTTCTAAAGAGATATGGATCCTTTAATGGAAGGAACGATGTAAAGATAGGATCTTTTACACCGGTCCATTCCTAGGTTGTTAATGGGGGAATGGGGGAAATGTATGTAAAAATGAATCTTTAATGAAAAGATGACATTTTTGGGTTGCAAATGATGCACTTAGTTTAAAGAAATAATCTTTATCGCAAATGATGCATAAAGATTTGATTTTTATGCAAATGATGCATTTTTGTTGAAGAAATTGGCATTCATTATGCAAATGATGCATAAAGATTGCATTTTGAAAAGCATATGATGCTAGTTTATGGTAAAGACATGGTCTTTAAAGCAAATGATGCTTGAACAAGGGATTTTGGATGCAAATGATGCATTTTGATTGAAAAAGATTTGGTTTTTATATGCAAAGGATGCATGAAGATGACATTTTTATTTGAAAATGGGGGTTTTAGGTGCAAAGGATGCACCTTTATGGGAAAAGACTACATTTTTATGACAAATGATGTCTAATGCATGCCAAAGGGGAAGGGGAATATAAAGATAGGATCTTTAATCTACCAAGTCCCAAGCAATATAAAGACAATGCAATGAGCAAATTATAAAGCAATTAGGATGCAAAGGTAGGGCGTGCGAGGTTACCAATAGCTTCCTTCTTCTTTGGTCGGAGCTAGGAGGAGAGGTTGGTCTTGGATCTTCAAGGAGGAGGGAGGGAGCTTCTTGGCCTTCTTCTTCACCTTCTTGAGCTTCCAGCAGTATTCTTCACGTATTTGGAGTGTTTGTGGGTGACTTGCTATGGATTGTGTGTGTATTGTGTCTTGAAATGGGTAGAGGAGGGCTCTATTTATAGGCAGTCTGGATAAGGCTAATGAAGCCGTGCGGCTAGGGACAAATGAGCTAATGCACCGTGCGGCATTATCCATTGTGACTCAAAGCATTTCTAGAACCATGCAAGGTGGCAAATTCTAGAACCCTCTTCCTAATTAAGAAAAACGTGTTTCTTAATTAGGAAGGCTCCCTTCAGCCCTTAATTTAATTTGGGACTGTTCCAGAACATTTCCGGAACACTAGGAAGGTCCGGGGAATTACCGGGAAACTTACCGAAATTGCCGGGAAATTTAACCGGAAGGCATGAGCCAGATTTGGGTACTTACAGCAGCTACAGCTCTGTTCCATGACATGATCCACAAAGAAATCGAGGTCTATGTGGACGACATGATAATACACTCCAGAGGATCAGATGGCCAACACTTTGTTGATTTGAGAAAATTCTTCGGCCGCCTCCGAGACCACAGCATGAGACTAAATCCAGCCAAATGCACCTTCGGTGTAAGACGAGGCAAGGTGCTAGGATATATGGTGACAGAACGGGGAATCGAAGTAGACCCCGTAAAATCAAGGCCATAGTCGAAATGAAGCCACCCTGACACCGATGTAAGTGAAATCCTTCATGGGAAGACTGCAATACATAAGCCGCTTTGTAAATCAGCTGACCTCGATCCGCGAGCCGATCTTCAAGTTGATGAAGAAAAATGCCTACACGTAATGGACTCCGTAATGTCGGCTCGCTTTTGAACAGTATCAAGGCATACCTCGTGAATCCCCGATTCTTTGCCCACCACATCGCCAAAAGCCACTCTTGCTATATCTAACTGTCACGGATACAAAGAATTGGGGCTATGCTAGCTCAAGAGAAGAAAGATTCCAAGGTCGAAAACGCCATCTATTTCGTAAGCAGAAAGCTCCAAGGAAGCGAGCTCAATTACTCTGCTTGCGAAAAGACTTGCGCAGGTTTGGTCTGGGTAGTGGGAAAGTTGAAACACTACATGCAGTCTTATCCGATACATCTCGTCTCAAGGATAGACCCCATCAAATATCTGTTCGACAAGCCTTCCATCTCCATGAGGTTGGCAAAATGGTCATTCTTTTTGGCTGAATACGACATCACCTATGTTTCAAGGAAATCCGTAAAAGGACGCATAATGGCAGAACATTTGGCCGATTTCCCAAGTGATGAGTCCCGAGGACCTGAACCTCAATTTCCCGATGATGGAATCTTTGCTCTAGAAGGGGAAAATCGCTGGCAACTCTTCTTCGACGGGGCGTCAAAGAAAAGGGGGAACGGAATAGGAATGCTTCTGGTCGATCCTACTGACGAACACACCCCCATAGCAGTAAGGTTGAACTTCGAGGTCACCAACAACACTGCTGAATATGAAGCTTTCATAGCCGGGTTGGAAGCCGCCCTTGAAAGAAATATCAAGGAATTGGAGGTGTATGGCGACTCTGCCCTCATCATCAATCAGGTCTCTAACAAATGGAAGACCGTGGACCCGGGTCTACAGAAATATCACACTTATATGGAAGAGCTAATAACTCAATTCAAGGAGATCAGCTTTCATTACTTGCCCAGAGATCGCAACAGGTTTGCAGATGCCCTGGCAACACTAGCCTCCCTCGTTGAAATACCCGAAGGGAAGTCCGTCAAACCATTCAGAGTCGGGAGAAGAGAAAATCCCGCTTATTGCTTTGAAATCGCGTGCCGAACCGGCCGTGATCCCCGGTACACTCGCATCTACCAAGCACTGAAGGATGGCGAGGCCTCCTTCAAAAATGAAGATGGGGAATATAAAGAGGGAATCAAAGCAAAGAGCCTCTCAGCCCTGAAGCGACTCGCCTCCCACTATGTTCTTTTGGGAAATATGCTGTACAAGAAGCGTTATCAAGGCCCCCTCCTGCGATGTATCGGCAAACAAGAGGCTACAGAACTCATGAGAGAGATACACGGTGGTACTTGCGGCCCCCACATGAATGCTCGAGCCCTGATGCAAATCATACTGAGAATGGGGTACTTTTGGATCTCCATGGAAACCGACTGCATCCAGTTCGTCAAAAGCTGCGACAAATGCCAGCGATACTCAAATCTTAATCATTTGCCTCCTCACGAGTTATACTGCATGACAACCCCCTGGCCTTTCGTAACTTGGGGAATTGATGTCATAGGCAAAATCACACCACCAGGCAGCAACGGCCACGAATTCGTCCTGGTGGCAGTGGACTATTTCACCAAATGGGTTGAAGCCAAGTCCTACAAAATCCTCAATTCAAGGAAAGTGGCCCTCTTCATCAAAGAAAACATCATATGCCGATACGGGTTGCCAGCCGAAATCATCTCAGATAATGGATCCCACTTCGAAGGGGAATGCGAAAGGTCAGCCGCGTAATCTGGAATAACCCGTCACAAGTCATCTCCTTACAGGC
Organism: Adenophora triphylla var. japonica; assembly: GCA_022495995.1. Lineage (NCBI taxonomy): Eukaryota > Viridiplantae > Streptophyta > Magnoliopsida > Asterales > Campanulaceae > Adenophora > Adenophora triphylla. The sequence continues at coordinate 540,878 of JAFEMH010000074.1, forward strand.
CCCAAACCAACGGAGCCGTCGAAGCAGCAAACAAGACTCTGGAAAACATTATCCGGAAAATGGCTGTCCGAGGCAGAGATTGGCCCGAAAAGTTACACCTGGCACTCTGGGGCTACAGAACATCCGTCAGAACGGCAACAGGAGAAACACCGTTTGCCCTCACCTACGAAATGGAAGCCGTACTCCCAATCGAGCTAGAAATCCCCTCGCTCCGTGTGTTGCTGGAAAGCCAGATCAACGAGGTCGAATGGCTCCAGAGTCGCCATGATGAATTGGCCCTGCTAGATGAACGCCGATTGAAGGCCATGGAACACATCCGAGCCTACCAAGGGAGAATGGCCAGAGCCTTCGACAAGAAAGTGAAGCATCGGGAGATCCGAGAAGGTGATCACGTTTTGAAAGAGAAGCCCCCAGTCCGTATCAACCCCCTTGGCAAATGGGAGCCTCGTCCGGTCGGGCCATACGTCGTCCCGTAAGATCTTCTCCGGAGGAGCCATGCAACTTGCAGACCTCGACGGAAATCCCTTTGTACACCCAGTGAATGGTGACAAGCTGCGCAGATACTACGCGTAAAAAAAAATGCTGAGTCAAAAAAAAAAAGGGGAGAAACAAAGAAAAAGAGTGCTAAAAGAGTAATACCCAACTAGGTTGAAAACCCAAAAAAGGGCGGCCTAGGTAAAAAACAGGGTTGCACCAAAAAAAAAAAAAAACAAAAAACAAAAAAAACAACAAAATCGACCAGGTTGAACTACGAAGACCTGAGCTCCTCAAAATGAGGGGAACGTAGGCAGCCGGAAACGGTTCGGTCTAAAACACAAATAAAAGTCATACTCTGACATCAATACAATTGATTAGACCATGAAAGCGTCTCGAAAAACTCTGAAGCAATTCAAATATTCAATACAAGTTAAAAACTTTTTGATGAGTCTAAGCCCGATTCATTCCTACAACTGGCAACCTGCTAAAAGAAATTAAGATACATAATCAAACTAATGTGTCTGCTACGGCAAGAAAGTGATACTTAGAAAACTCAAGGTCACTCTAAACTGCTCGTACTGGCATCTCCCCTCTTCCTCCCCCTTCGAGTCTTCTTCTTTTGAACAGGAAAAATGTCGGTCTTCCTCCTACCAAGCTCTGGTATAGGAACAGGATCTATCAAACCAGCCTCTGTCAGGGCCTTGGTAGCCCTAGCGTCATCTCTCATCTCCTGTAGCCGGGCTGATAGCATAGGAGTCCTCCTCTCCTGCCTCTTGACATAGGCCTCATAGTCGGTCACAGCGTCTCCGCTCCTGTCATGAGGGTTGGCCCTCGCCTCGGCCCTCCTCCTCTCGAAAACTGTCAGGTCCTCCGCACCCACAATGGCCTCACGCCATCTCAAAAGTAGCCATCTGAGTCTCTCCAAAATGCCTCTCGTACCAATCCAGGTACCAAGTGGTCAAGAACACAGGTCTCGGACGCCTGAGGATAACCCGAGGAGGAAAGACGTCATACCTCCATGCTCGGGAAAGAAAGGAAAACACCGAAGGATCATCCATAGAAACAGGAGCCACCACCCTGGTGGCTATATCATCAAAGTCCTCCAAAGGAACCTGCTCTAAACCGAACTGTTTCAGAACCAAGGACGGAATATAGAATATGGACTGAGAAAGCCCCGGAAGCATAACCACAGGAAATCCGTCCTGAAGTACCCTCCGAGTCTCCACCTGCCAACAAGGCACTGACCATCTAATATCTTCTGTCTGGCGACCAGCCATCCAACGCTCCCATGAGCCCTGATCATCAAAATCTACAAAGAACCCCTCTCCCGGCGAATGTCCAAGGCTTGATCATATCGTGAGTTTCCCGAAGAATCCCCAAGCGCTCCATCGCCCACAGAGTCAAGAGGAACGGGCTGCCCCCGTGCATATACCGTCTCCCAAGCTGCCCTATCGAGAGCATGGAAAGTCTCCCCCAAGATCAAAGGTACAACATCTCTGCCCAAGCGACAATGAACGACTACATCCAGCAGGGACCGATGACAGATCCCAAAAGAATAGACCATGAACAAGGTCCCGAACATGCATAGTGCAAAGGCATCCCAATAGGCATCATCAAGCAAGCCTAAGCCCCTAAATCTATCAGGGAGACCGGAAATATCAAAATGATCGAGACCACAGATCATACCTTGTGCTTCCTCCGGGGAAAGATGAAGGAGGTTGCACAATCTATCAACAAAAGAGGCCCCTCCAGGCAAAGGAACTGCTATCTCCTCCACCTCCGGGCCACCAAGCAAAGCCCGAAATTCTTCGACGGTCGGGACCATTTCATTGTAAGAAAGGCAAAAAACATGCCTTCTAGTGTCCCAAAATGAGGAAGAAGCTCTCAAAAGCTCATAATTCGGAACCAATTCTTTGAGGGACCATAAACACTTCACCTTGTACCTTTCTTCAAAGAATGACCTCCTCTCATGCATAATCTCCCGGGACCAATCCTTGAATTTGTTGAAGAATGACATTTGGGATTCTTGGGACAATTTTGATGGAGTTTTTCTAAGGTTTTTCATGGATTTTCTCTCCTTCTCCCCGAAAATGGCTGTTTGAACTGGTGGTTGAAGAAGATATTTGAATTTGAAATAATGGGAGACCAGATCTGAAGAAAAATTAAAGGACAATGTCAGATGCAGGTCCTATCCGCGCGGACATGATTGTATCCCATCAGAAAAATCTTTGCAACAGTCCAAACTGCTGTACCAAAGGAATATTTTGTCCCGGCCAAAGCCTGTCCAAACCAGTCCATACACCAAACATCTACACCCTTACCAAAAAACCTAGGCTCATACAACATTGCATTCATAAAGCATTGCATTAAAAAAAAACATAATAAAATAACAATAATCCTAGATTATTACATTCCTAAAAAAAACAGGAGCAAAAAAAAAATGTGTGCACAAAAATAAACTGTATCTGTCTAAATACAATCTCAGTCTCAAAAAATCAATCTCAAAATATCAGTCTCGAAGGATCGTCAGTCAGAGTCCTCGGTGGCTGGGCCCTTCCCCCGGTCCCTCTTGCGGCTTGGGCCCGCCTCCTCTGTAGCCATGAAAATCTCAGGCTCAGAATCATCGTCCTCGTCCCCGGAAGAAGGCTCGTCAGGACCAACCGGCACGCTCTGATAGGGCAACCCAAGATCTGCAAAGAAATCATATCCGAAGGTGAAGGCGTCAGACTCCTGGACGTGCGAAGAAGATCCACCATGCCGCGCACGTGTCCCCGCCCGTAAGGATCCCCGAGAATGACGTGGTCCGAAGGTAGTATCACGCGAGGATCAAGGAGAGGAGAAAGAGGAGTCTCGTAAGAAGTCTACGAAGGAATAGGGGAAGCCTCCCGCCCGACAGCGCCGGCCGTGGTTGCCTCGCTCTAGCCTCGAGGAGACCCGCAAGCAACCATCCTCCCGATAAATCTCTTAGCCCCGATCACCTGCTTCGTCAGCCTCTCCACGACCACCTCCGAAAACTGCACAAAAGCAAAAGCGTCAGAAACAGTTGAAGCAAAAAAATGATGACAGGAAAGAAAAGAAAAGACAGAAGCAAGAAAAGAGGTGGGAAGGAAAAGCCATACCTTCATACCCGGACGAGGCCGGAAAGCTCGTGGAAGCCGCTCAGGCTGAGGGATCTGCACCCTCAATCGGACCCCATCCTGGACATATAAAAAGTCCGTCCGAGGGTACCGCGGGACCCCTAACCCCTCTCTATCCAGAACCTGGGGCGTCCTTAGCCTCCTCAAGACAAATACTGGATACGGCTCAATCGCCACAAATGCCGAGAAATGCTGGCCGGCTCGGTAATCATCCCAGGTCGCAGATCTATCACTCGGGTGCATCATATCGGCAGGAGGCTCCATCGGTGTCAACAAAGGCGAATTCACGCCATGCTGGCGCGTCACCCTCTCCCCCAAAGCAACACCTGCGGCGGATGCCACCTGAAAAAAGGTAAACTAACTTTGTTCTGGTTTTTTGATGGTATTACTGGGGTGGAATCCCTAAAGACAATTTTAATCTTTGTTTGGTTATGTAATAGGTCCATAAGGACCGAAGACAATTTCTTTTATGTGTTGGGTTGGTCCAACACTTTTGCATTTTAACTTTGGCAGTTTGGATGTTGTTTTTAACTTTTTAGGGATGTTCTTAGGGTAACTTTAGCTTAGTTGTGGTTTACTAATTTTCAAGCATGTCAAGGCTTGTTTTATTTTGGATGAAATTTTTCTTTGTATGGTTATTTGTTATGCTCGTAAGGTGACATGATAGTATGTCAAAGCTGTAGAGACTTAAGATGACACGTATATGTCACAACCATAAGAATAAAACATGAGATCAATCATTTAACTGAGTGGGAATGGGTAAGCTATATGAGTTTACCCATATAGGCCCACCCCACACCTCAATTAAAGAGATAACTTGCGCTCCAGGCGAAGGTGTGGTAACCTAACATCTTAATAAAGAGGTAATTAACTCTTTAAACCTTAGAAGGGATTATGTACCTTTACTTGAGAAGAGATGGCCAGTCTCTGACGGAGGTGAATTCGTTGTTCTTCTGACTTTGCGTACTTTCGATATGTCCCCATTTCCGTATGTCAACACCTCATAAGACAAAGACATGTTAAAAATGGACGTCAACTATGTTGACGCCTCTTCACAAGTTGTGTTAGCGACATCTTGATTTGTAATGAAGTAAGAAAATAGTAAATAGGAAAATGGAAGGTTACAAATAAATAAAGGATTGTCCATACCTGGGATGAGATGAGTTTAAGGGGAGCATTGTTTAGATGTAATACCTTTTAAGGTGAATGGCGTTCCAACTTCGTGGTATCATTTGGCCATCCAAGGTTGACAGACGATATTCTCCTTTCCCGGCCTGTACATCTATTAGGTAGGGTCCTTCCCACTTTGGGGCGAGCTTGCCTGCATTGAGCTCCTTTGTATTTTGGAATGCCTTTCGTAGGACTAAATCTCCTACTTGGAACCTTCTAACCCTTACGTTTTTGTTGTAAGATCTGGCTACCCTTTGTTGATATGCTGCCATCCGAACTTTGGCCATGTCCCTTAATTCGTCTACGGTATCCAAGTCATATGTCAAGATGTCTTTATTATGTTCAGATGTCAACAAACTGTATCTGGCCGTAGGTACAAGTACTTCTGCTGGAATAACTGATTCTGTCCCAAATACAAGTGAATAGGGAGTTTGACCAGTAGCGTTCTTAGATGTCCTCCTGTCAGCCCATATAACCATTGGCAACTCTTCTGCCCATCCTCCTTTCTTCTGGTTCAGTCTCTTTTTTAAGTTGCTTATGATTATTTTGTTGCTAGATTCTGCCTGTCCATTGGCTTGAGGGTGAACAGGTGAAGATGTCACCATCTTGACTCCCCAAGATGTCAAGAAATCTTGGGTTTTCTTACTAATGAATTGGGAGCTGTTATCACAAATTATCTCTGAAGGTATCCCAAATTGGCTGAATATATTTCTTTTGATGAAAGAGATTACTTCTCTGTCACGAACTTGTACGTACGCCTCAACTTCTACCCATTTAGGGAAATAGTCTGTCATAGCTAATAGAAATACTCTTCCTCCTGGTGCCTTGGGTAATTTTCCTACGATGTCCATTCCCCAAACCATAAATGGCCATGGCGACAGGATAGGATGCAATAGTTCAGCTGGCTGGTGCAGGATGTCCCCATGTCGTTGACAGGAGTCACATTTCTTTGCATAGTCTGCGGCGTCTCATCTCATTGTGGGCCAAAAATAGCCCATCCTCAGAGCCTTGGTATGCAGACTTCTGCCCCCGGTATGATTTCCACACTGTCCTTCATGCAGTTCCTTGAGAACCTGATGGGCTCGGTCTGCTTCTAGACATCTTAAGTAGTGACCTGCAGCAGATTTTCTAAACAAAAGGTTATCAATAAGTAAATACTTAGATACTCTTACCCTGAAGGCTCTAGAATTTTTCTCCTCGCCTGGGATTGTATCATCTAAGAGATACTTGATAATAGGAGCTGTCTAAGAAGTTGCTGCTGGAGGGGAAGGTACGTCGACATCTAGAACGAACAGCTCAAGATGATCAATTGCTGGGATGTCAACATGCACAATTGGGATACTTGTCTGTGAAATGCTTTTGAAGGCTGAACCTAAGTTTGCCAGAGCATCTGCTTGAGAATTTTCCTCTCGTGGAATCTGTTCCAAAGTAAATGTTTTGAATTTGGCCGCCAGAATTTTTACAATTTCCAAATATGTCGTCATCTTTGCATTTTTTGCTATGTAGGATCCCTTGTAATGGTTAACAATTAGCAAAGAATCCATAAACACCCAGATATGCTTGACATCTAGGTCCTGGGCCGCTGTTAAACCTGCAATTAATGCCTCATATTCTGCTTCATTATTAGTGGCTTTGAAACTGCAGCTGATGGATTGTGGTATTATGTCCCCTTGTGGCAATTTTAGTACAACACCAAGACCTGTACCTCTCATGTTAGAAGCACCATCTGTATAGAGAGTCCAGATCTTCAGGATGTCATCATTTAGAAGATGCTGAACCTCCAATTCCACCTCTGGTTGCATGGTTGGACTAAAGTCAGCCACAAAATCAGCTAGAGCTTGAGATTTTATTGCTGTTCTGGGCTCATATTTAATGTCGTATGTGCTTAATTGTACAGAACACTTCGCCATTCGACCTGACATCTCTGGTTTTCTCATAACATTCTTAATAGGATAGTTAGTGCGTACAATTATAGTATGTGTTTCAAAATAGTGCCTTAATTTAATAGAAGCAGTTATCAAAGCTAAAATTAACTTCTGTAAATGAGAATACCTGGTCTCTGCATCTAAAAGTGTCTTACTTATATAGTAGATGGGTTGCTGACTACCATCTCGTTTCGCCACCAAGACTGCACTAACAGCGCCTTCGATACCGCTAGATAGATGTAAAGATGTTCCTCCTCCTGAGGCTTGGCCAATAATGGAGGTATCGACAGGTAAGTTTTGAGCTCCTGAAAGGCTTCTTCATGTTGGTTCTCCCACTGGAACTTCTTGTTCTTCCTTAGGATGTCATAGAAAGGTTTGCATCGATCAGAGGATTTTGAAATGAACCTGGAGAGTGCAGCAATCTTTCCTGTCAATCTTTGGACGTCCTTGACAGATTGAGGTGACGACAGGTTAATAATAGCACGTATCTATTCTTGGGCAGCTTCAATGCCTCTTTTAGTAACAATGTAACCAAAAAACTTCCCTGCCTTCATTCCAAAGTTGCATTTAGCTGGATTAAGTTTCATATTGAAACAATCCAAGATGTCAAAGGCTTGAGATAAGTTGCTTATGTGATCTTCGGCTTTCTTGGATTTTACTACCATGTCGTCAATATATACTTCCATTGTGTCCCTAATCTGATCTTTGAACATTTTGTTGACGAGTCTCTGATATGTTGCACCTGCATTTTTTAGTCCAAAAGGCATAGCAATATAACAATAAATACCTGTTGGCGTTATGAAGGCGGTATCCTCCTGGTCAGATGGTTCAATTTGGATTTGCTGGAATCCTGAAGATGCATCTATGAAGGTGAGGAGCTCATGTCCGGATGTGGCATCAACTAACGAATCTATGTGAGGCAGAGGGAAAGGATCTTTTGGACAGGCTTTATTTAAGTCGGTGAAGTCAACACAGACTCGCCATTTCCCATTCTTCTTCTCAACTACAACCACGTTTGATAACCATCTTGGATAATCTACCTCTCGGATCATGTTGGCTTTGAGTAAGCGCTCTACCTCTTCCTTGATGATCTGGTTTCTTGTTTCTGCAAATTTTCTTCATTTCTGGTGCACTGGTTTAAAACTAGGATCGATGTTAAGCTTGTGAGTGATGACATCTTTGCTGATGCCGATCATGTCATCATGTCTCCAAGCAAAACTCTTTACTCTTCTTTTTAATAGGTCCACAAGCTTCTCTTCTATATCTGATGGGATGCCACTGCCAATAAGTACCTTGATGTCCGGGTTGGAAGGGTCTAGCAATACTTCTTTCACATCATCCTCCCTAGCTTCCAGGACTTCACGTACTTTCCTCTGTAATTGCTATGCTTGTTTTGGAGATGTTAACGCCTTCATTGAAGTTTTATAACATTCCTTGGCCACTTGTTGATCACTGTATATCTTAGCAACACCCCAAGGTGTTAGAAACTTCACACACTAATGGTAAGTGGAGGGTACAGCCTTCATTCCATGAATCCACGGTCTTCCAAGGATGACATTGTAGGATGTTGCACAATCAATTACACATAACCGTTTTATGGTGTTGAGGCCCTTTGAGTATATTGGTAGCTTTATCTCCCCCACCGTTTCTTTGACTTCACCACTGAAGCCTACCAATACTGAGGATTTCTTGATGATCTCCGATTCTGGGATGTTCATTTCCTTAAGGGTACCTAACATAATGAGATTGACAGAGCTACCCCCATTAACCAGGATGCGCCGGATTGTACAGTTGGCGATCTGCAAGGAAATAACTAGATTGTCGTGATGGGGTTCCAGCAAGTCATCTCGATCACTCTCATCAAAGGTGATTGGATCCTGGCGAAGTGTGCCGACATCCCGAAATGTCTTTCTAGCTTCTCCTCTTTTGACTCCTTAGCATGTCGTTTTGCGGCAGAATAGGATGTGCCACATATTTCTGAACCTCCACTAATGAAATTGATCACCTTTGTTGATGCCTGGGAGAAACCGGGTCTTTCGGCTTCATGAGGAGCTTCCGCACTTTCACCTTCTTCTTCTGGATCCCAGCAACTCCTTAAGATGTCCCTTCGAGAGCAAGTAACTGATCTCTTTTCTTAGTGCGATGCAATCTTCAGTAACATGTCCAAAGTCTTCATGGTAAGCGCACCATTTTGATTTGTCACGCCACCCCGTGGTCTTATCCGTCTTCTTTGGCCATCTGGCTTTGTCCCCAAGGTTGCCCATTGCACAGAGTACACCTGAAATGTCAACAGAAAAACAATAATCAGAAATGTTAGGCACATTATCGCTATCTTCATCCTCACCATCTATTGAATTAATTTTGCTAGTATCAATTCTCGGATAAGGATTGGAACGGTTGTTCCTGCGATGGGACGATTCAGTCTTTCTGTCAGGGTTGTCATATGTCGACAACTTGGATGAGGACTTCGATCTTCGCAGCTCATCTTCCTCCAGTCTTATGAATCTCACTGCCCTGCTCCTGACTTCTTCCAACCGCTTACAAGGAGTCATCACCAAATCTTGATAATACTGTGAATCTTTCCTCAGTCCCATTTTGAATGCTTCTGTGGCTGTCGACATGTCAAGATTGGGAATTTCTAGCACTTTCTTATTGAACCGGTGGACATAATCCTTCAGAGTTTCATTAGGCTGCTGGATCACATTGTAGAGATCACTTGTCAACCTCTCAAATTGTCGACTGCATGAGAATTGGTTATAGAACATGTTGATAAGATGGGCGTATGAACCAATTGAACCTAGGGGTTGCCTAATCAGCCATTTGAGAGCTGGTCCAGCCAATGTCGATCCAAATCCCCTGCATAACCAGGCCTCCCGGAATTGAAGCGGAATATGGATTATGTCCATCTTTTCTTGATAGTGAGCAACATGCTCCTCTGGGTCTGTGGTGCCGTCATACAACTTCGTAGATGGTACATTGAAACGCTTCGGGATGTCAACATTTGCAATTGCTGGGACAAACCGAGATTGATTATAGCAGTTCTGAGTCACTGGTTGGATTGGAGGAGTTATGCCCGGCACATTCATTATCAGCTCTCTGAGATCCTGCATCTGTTTGGCTAGTGGGTTTCCTGCAAAAGGGTCAGCCATAGGAATACGATTGAAATTATTATTATTGAAAAGATTATTTAGCAAACCAGAGTTGTCCGTAGTAGTTGTGACAGTGGTGTTGTCAATGAATGGGATGAACTGGGTGAATCCTGCGGAGGGTGGCATCATTAGGGTGTCCCCGGGCAAAGATGCTAACGTCATTAAGGATGTCGGTTGATGAGTTCGAGGCGGACTACCCATCGGGATAAATTCACTCTGAAGTGTAGATCCTTCGGTGTTGTCGAAGTTGAGGTTCCTTGCACGCAGTGGTGACATGTTGTCAAGCTGAGATGCGATGAGCTGTTGATCCTTCTGCATCATAATCATGGAATTGGTCAGCACCTTTGAATGGTTGTCTTGCTGGTCCAACCTCTGATTCAATCGGGTCAGGATACTCCGGATGTCGACATCTACATTGGAAGAGGAGGCTTCCTTTTGTGGAGTCTTTGTAGGTCGAGTTTGCTAATGTCCGATCTGAGGAGGTGGCGGCAACAAGCTGGTTCTACCTCCTGATGATGGAGCAACGGTGGGACTCTTGCCGGCGGCGGACACATTGGGAGGTGCAGACATAATGAATTCGCTTAGGAAATGATCCAAATAACCGATAAACCATGAGGCCCCTCGGTGGGCGCCAAATTGTTTTGGTAGAAAAAACAATTGTGTTGAATCTTAACTTTGACAAGTGTGTGGATTAAACAACAAGGAGGGGACTGTGGAATTCGACTAAATGGAACAAAGACATGAAAAGAAAGAATGACACCACGATTTGTTAACGAGGAAAATCTTAGAGGTGATAACCTCTTTGGAAAAAACCCCGGGAGTTAGGTCTCCAACCTTAAAAGTTTCACTATGATTATTATGAATACAACTGTGGAAGATGATGGAGAGAATTACAAGTAGAGTGTGCGTAGAGTGTGTGCATATGAGAGTGCGTGTGTTTTTTTTCGTCTCCATCTCCCCTTAAATATAAGTAAGTATGAATGGGTAAAAGTTGTTCCTACAATCTCGGGAATAATCTTATCCTCTTCAACGTCCGTGAGACCAAGTCATCCTTGCCGTTGAAGCTGTGTTGAACGTGCTAGAAAAATATCCCGTATTCTTCTCTCTTATTCACTGGAAAATAATAATAAAGATATTAGGAAAAATCAAATAAGTAAATATTGAAACGATACTTACAGTGGAGTAACATCTTGACATGCAGGAGTAACTGAAGATGTCACCATGCTGAAAAATACCCACAACATTAATGATAATAAAAAGAGATACAACTTGTGAGCCATTGAAATGGGGGCCACACCCTTACAATTGATGAACTTGAATTACAAGAAAGAGATGAGACAGTCTGTCCAGGGACCTTGGATGTCGTACGACACAGGACCTCCTCAGAAGGGGGTCAGTCATACGACACAGGACAGCATGGTCAGATCGTCTCTTACAAAGGGGGTGTAAAGGCCACCAACACTAGTCTAACACTAATATAAGGTTACTTTAACTATGGAAAAACATTGATTAGGGTCTGAAACCAATTTGGGTTGACTGGAGTTAATGAAGTCAAGATTGACTTCCTGTTATACGGATGTCGTATGACACAGGACGCTCAGGGCAGTCTATGTCATACGACAGAAGCCGCCACCATCAGCAGATTTCACCCAAATGGTCCAAGGCTTCCCAAACGATGAAACTAAGCTAAAATACTAACTTAGAACAGTAAAATGACAGTAATAAGTGAGTATTTTGGGAGGATCACATGGCTTTGATGGCCAAATGTGAATGATCACATATTTTTGACCAAGATCATGTGGCCATCACCTCCTAACTCAAGCAAGCTCAACTAAGATCCAAACTTTAATAAAGCTAACACTACTGAATGTCCAGATCTAAGATGAGGAGAAGTAAATATTGATGATTAACATCTCCACCATCTTTATCATGCAAAAATCCCAAATAATCACATATTATCAAATAGTATAAGCAAGCAAGGCAATGATTTGAACAAGCAAGATATAAACAGAGATAGGAGGGGTTTAGGGTCTACCTATTGTAGTCCACATGACAAAACACCAATAGTATGGTGTTTGTCTCTTCAAAACACCAACAAAGATGACCACCCTTAGATGTGTATGTGTTTTAGGAGGGAGGTGAGTGTGTGTGTTTCTCTCTCTTCTCTCAAATTTGGCAGTGTGACCTTACTCCAGAAAATCCTCTCCTAAAATGATCAGCAAAGCCCTGTATTTATAGGCTGCTGATGGGGAGCTTGCATGTCGTACGACATGGGGCATTAACCGCCTTAGGGTCGTCCTGTGTCGGACGACACCAGTTTATCCATAGGAAGAATGGGCCGAAGGGAGGCAGGCCCAAGAAAAACTAATGAATATATATAAATAAATAAGTTAGCCCAAAACTAAGGCACGTAAATAATTAGGCAAGCCTAACACTAAGGCAAGCAGTCCCAAAAACACGAGTTCGGGTCAGGGTACTCACAGAGCCCCTCGGCGATGTCGCTTCCACGAGAAGTGGGGTCTTCGACAAAACGAGAATCACGAGCCGGACAAAGACTGGCAAGAAAAAGAGATGAACAAGATGGTCGAGCGGCTGGACCCTTATGAAAAGGATTCCTACATATCCCATAAGGGAATCAAGCCAAATCGTAGTTCGAAAGGATGGACGTTTGTGTCCGGGGAAAAGCGACCGTAATGGTCAAACGGCTGGACCCTTATAAAAAGGATTCCTACGTATCCCATGAAGGAATCAAGCTAAATCGTAGTTCATCAAAGAGGTGGAAATAACAAGAGGCCACGAGCGTTTGTACCCAAGAGTGAGGTGATGGGCGTTTGTACCTGAAGAGTGATTGTTTAGGGGAGTCACCCGAAGATTGACTGTTTAGGGGAGTCACCCGAAGATTGACTGTTTAGGGGAGTCACCCGAAGATTGACTGTTTAGGGGAGTCACCCGAAGATTGACTGTTTAGGGGAGTCACCCGAAGATTGACTGTTTAGGGGAGTCACCCGAAGATTGACTGTTTAGGGGAGTCACCCGAAGATTGACTATTTAGGGGAGTCACCCGAAAAGATAAAGATAACAAGGATGGGCGATTGTACCCAAGGTTGACTGTTTAGGGGAGTCACCCCAAAATAAATGATAAATAATAATGATAAACAGCCGCGAGGGATGGACCAAAGGACCAGGGGCAAAAAAGGAAGAACACCTTTTTCTGGCCAACCGCTGTTGTACGACATGGGCATTCCCCACAACAGTTTTTAATTAAAACCTTCCAGTTCGTAAAAAGAAGAAGAGAAAAGAAAGCAGCGCCGAGCAGGAGAGAAAAGAGAGCAAATCGAGTTCCACCATCTTCAACCCAAACTCTCGAATCAAGATTAGCAAGAACAATGCCTCCGAGAGCGGAAGCGAGGAGATAAGTACAACAGGCTTTGTCCGCGAAGAGAAAGCTTGTGGAGCGGAACAAGCGCAAGAAATTCCCGAAGGGGAACGGATTTTATCCGAGCCTGGATTTCCATACTTCTACTGCGGAGCGAATGGGGGTAAGGATTTTAAACCGTCAATCCCTCCCCTTTAATTTTCGAAATTGGATTTCTATGGCTCATGATATCATTTGGGGAAAATCGCACCAAAAGGAATTGTATGTTTAAGATAAATTGCATAAACACTAAATTGAAAGCATAAAAGAGGATAATGATAAGATTTTTTTGAAAAAAGAACAAAAGGAATCATGAGATTCAAAATATAAAGCGAAAAAGGTTTTTCTTGATAAAGACGGGACAGACCCGAAAAATTGTAAATTGCTAGAAATTTGAAAAGAGATGGGATGACCCAAAGTAGTAATAAAGCAAATAAGAAAGATGCATGTAGAAGCTTTGTTTTGATTTGTAAATATGATACAAAAATGCACACGAATGATAGAATGCACAAATTATCATGATTATGCTCTGATACCTGTGTTGTGCTTACCTGCAGGTTCTGCGGACCAAGGGGTCCCCTGATATGATTGCTACCATCTGGGACATTCTTCCTGGCTCTGCTGACATCCTGGATAGTCCCAAGGGCTTAATCCATTCTACTGGCCTCGGTCCTTTTTTTATATATGTGGGTGAGATCAGAGATACGCCCAAGAGCGAAGCTAGTGAAGGCGTTTAGGCAATACTGGTGGGACAGCACCCACACATTTCACCTTTCTTGGGGGGAGTCCACCATCACCCCGTATGACTTCACTTCTATTATAGGGTTGCGGTTCACTGGCAGGTCCATTATTTCTGAGGATCCCGGGGTCTTGAGCCCAGACACGATCAGGGATTTGACCGGCTTGACCCTTCGACTGAAGGGTAATGGGGTTCTGCTAGGGGACCTGCACGCGGCATTGATGCAGCAGTGCCACCTTTATTCTCGAGGTGAGGCCGCAGTCACAGCTGAGCAGTTGGCTAGCGCATTTGCCTGGACAGGCTTTTCTGACACTTTGTTCTGCAATGCCTCTACTACGGCATTGACCCTTCTGCTGGAGCCTCTCTGAGATTGGAGCCAGGTCTCTACCTTTTTGTGGGGCGAGGCTGGTTTGGCTCAGATGTATCAGGCTTTGGATGAGGTGAGCAGAGGCACAGTGACCTTTTTTGATTGTTATCAGACGATCCTTGAGGTACGCCCTTTTATCATTCACATATTGGCTGCTGCACCGCACTTTCTGTCATCAATCCATCACTGCCTCTATATACTAAAAGCTTCTTATCTTTTATTTCAGGTATGGGCCTACGAGGTCTTTGGATGCTACGCCTGGATGGTAGCTGATGAGATTGCTGCAGATTTGTTTCCTGCCCTCCGCAGGTAGACTTTTGGGGCTCGGAAGAGCAAGAATGTGGACAAGGTGAAGCCCAGGAGGACAGCCTGCTACGGGGACACCATGGTTGCCCTGAGGGGTACCCCAGCCAGGTTAAACTTGTTCCCATAGCATGGTAGATATGTTGAGGATGCTGTCGGGGACGTTGCTTTGGTGACCCGTACTAGGAGGCTGCTGGTTGGCTTGGAGGGTGACGCTTTGTATTTGGGGGAGAGGGTTTGTAGACAGCACGAACATGATGCAGCCCCACGCATCCCTCATGACCCTCCTGAGGAGATTTGGTATCCCCGGGCTCTTCCCGACCTGGCGTGCTTATTGACGGGCATTGATGCTGATGAGCTATCATCTGAGGGGTACTACAGCCAGTTTGTGTTCACCCGATTATTGACTCCTCAGGTTATGGCTGCCAGGAGAGCGGCGGGAGCAGGGGCACAGATGCCGATCCCTCCTCACTTCTTTGAGTACGAGACTGGCGGCGTCATCCGTCGCTCATCCTTTGATATGTCTGAGACTCATCCCCACTTGCGGCTACCTCGCGGGACCACCTCTGTGAGCATCCTTTATTTTTCTGCTTTATTCAAGTCCTTTCACTGTAATACTGCCCATATATACTGCTTCTGACTGTATCTTTTGTTTCTATTCTAAAGGTTCCATCCAAGATCTTCAAGGTGGTGGCCAAGACATTTACAGGGGCCGTCAAGATGCTGCGCCAATTCCAGAAGAGCGCGGAGCACTGGAAGGGGAAGTGCAGTTCCCAGACTGGTGATGTCATTCCTCCCAAAAAGAGGCCGAGACCGACCCTGACTTCATCCAGTTCACAGGCGGGCGGCTCGGCCGGCAGCCCTAGCAGGATGATGATGATGATGATGAGGATGACCCCAACTAGCCCCCGTTTGCCGCAGTGACCCAATGGCATGGGTACTATGGCGAGCGCGAGCCTTGGGCCTTAGATGAAGAGGATGATGATTCTGACGGTGAAATCCACGAGGAGCAGGAAAGCGGGGGCGACGGCCAGGAGGAGAGTGATTTTGAGGAGCAGGGAGGAGACAACTAGGAGGATAGCAGTTCTGAGGAGAGCGGTGAGCACTCTGGTGATGACTCAGAGTCGGAGTGATTGTGGCAGCCCCCTTTTGCCTTTAGGACTTTTAGGGAGGGAGAGAGAGAAGAAACATTGCATGCACTATTCTATTGCTTTCAGTTTGTAAAACAATTATTTTTGTACTTTGTAGCTTAGCGACTAAAGTATTCTCTTGATGGTATCTAGCTTATTTATTGATATGCACTAGTCCGTCCCAAGAAAAGGCAAAAAAGAATGGCATTTGTTGGGGTTTGGCATTTTTGTGGTTTGTGATGTATTGGGTGTTATTTGTGTATCTGTGGGTGTGCCAAATCCTCTCCCATGCGTTTGGTGAGTAAGAGGGAGCAATATATGTATTGTTTTGGGATGCTTTTGAACAGGTTTGGACAGGTTGGGCAAGTATTGGGTCGCCAATGGGTTGCTGCAGATACAACAACTGCTGATATCTGATTGGAATTCCTATGTCCGATGACACAGGACATCTGGTGGGAATCCTGTGTCGGACGACACAGGACATGTCTGGTGGGATATCCTGTGTCGGACGACAAAGGACATCAATAGTCATCCCCCGTCGTACGACATGGATAGCCTCATTAACAAAATTTCTTGGACAGCAAGCCCCATCATTTATAAAAGGACATATTCGCAAAAAGGGAACTTCCAGCAGTCACAGCAGCCCCAAAATCGATCCTCAACTCCAAAATTAGCCTCAAAATCCAATTCTTGGCCCAAAATGGAATGTTATGATGAGAGCTCCAATGCAGTCCCATTACAGGAAGAATCATCATGTGGCCAAGGAGACACCCATCTTTTCATACCTTAGTCAATCAGTCATAAACTCGGAAATATATATGTGCAGGGGCACATCTTTCGAAAGGTGGGAATGGATCCCGAATTGGTGTAACACACTCGCTTTTGGGTTTGACTCTTTTGAGAGAGTATAAGCACAACAAGGTGTGGAAAAGTGTATGGAAGTCCCTGCTGACAGAAAGACAGTGTTTGGCTCTATTTTCCTCTAATGTAGAAAAGAAGACTCGTCGAGACATTTGAAAACTTGTCTTATTCGTGATGATCATAAGGCTGCTAAAAACCCTTTATTGATGTTCGAATTATTCAACCACCAAAGCTGATATGAACAAATATTATGATTAATCACGAGGAGAAAACCAACTGACATCGAGAATCAAACTCGGAATGATGGAAAGTGTATAGGAACGGTCCTTGATGAGACCAGATTTTCTGAGATTTGTTTGTGATTTCGACCGGACCAGTTATGGTTGCCTACGATACCCTCCTTGGGAGGAGCTCTGGTCGCCGTAGTTCGGGCTTATCCCGATTGAAAAGAGAACGGATTTTGAAATTTGAGGATATGAGGACCTTTGAGGATTTTGAGGATTTGGAGAATTGAAAAACATGTCCTCCTGTAGTGTCGATGAAAGACACGGATGTGAAGCCCCAGTGGGACATCCACGACAAGTGTTTGCGGAAGAGAAATGAAATATGCTCACATGAAGTGTCAAATGAATGGATTGCACAATCTTAGATCGATGATTTTGAACCAAGATGGATTAGATTCCAATTTAAGCAAGCAATGAAGCATTAATTTGATTTAGCTCTCAAAAATATTAGAATGAAACTGCTATCCGGTAGGAATTACGGCTGGGTTTCAGGGCTTCGATTGGCTATCGAGTGATTTAGGATATCATGACCTCTTACGATGAGAGGTCGGATGGGCTTTTTGCCGACTAAACCTCTAAAAATGAGAGGTTGGCTTTTGGGGATGTGTTTAGGATTTCTATGGCTAGGATATTGATTGCCTCCAAGAATGGGAGGTCCAAATTTGCTTCGGCCAAAGGTAAGGGTAACAGTAACGGGAATATCCTCTAAAATCAAGAGGATGGCTTGGGATTGGTTGGTAGATTGCTGACGAGAGAAGATCCAAGCTATCGAGAACTTTTGCGAACTTTCGAGAATTCGGGCTCCTTTTGAACATTGAAGAGCTTCTTGAGAAGTTAAAGACTTTTGCTGAATTGTTAGGATCCAAAGTCCTTCTTTTGAAAATCATCTTGAGGATTCTTGCTGAATTGTGAGGATTTAAAATCCTTCTTTTGATTACTTGGAAGGCCTCTTTGAGGAGTTGAGGATTATCTTTCCTTCCTTCATAACTTGAGTATTTTATGCGTCGCCGACTCTCGAAGCTAACTTCTTGGCATGACTTGGACTTCTCTCAGCAAGAAGCAAAGGTGATGGCTAAACAGGGTTTCAAAACATGCCGATCTTGAAATGAAAGGGTATTATTTAGTGAGGGTGAGGTAATGGCTTCCCTAGGGTGAAAGGCTTCAACCGCAATCCCTACCGGATGACCTAAACGAAATTAAGTCTTCATTGCTTGGTTAAGCTTTAATGAGAAAAGATTCATGCAAATTCATCGAGCAACGAGATGATGAGGATGATGAAAGGGATGTGAGCATATGAGATACAAGATGGGGAGTTGGTAAGCCCCAATTTGAGAAAGATATTAGTCGATTTTCTCACTCCAATCAATTTAAATATTAATCATTTCAAAGCGTTAGTGGTTGAGCAGCACAAGTGATCATCTAGGATAAAACCATTTCAATTAAATGTAACGTGGGTGTGCAAGTGATGTCTCGAGTCTAGCAAGAAGAGAAACAAAGATTTTTATCATTAAAAGAAAAGACTGGTCCATCTTGGACTTAACAGACTTGATGCTCGAAATTGACATTCTAGATCCTACGAAGACTGATTGACTTCTTCAACTTTGGATGGGTGAGAAACTCCAGACTTGGCTAGCCACCACGTTTTCTGCACCAGACATCTTGATCATAACTTCCCGGCTAGCAATCGGTCCCTTGAAAGAAGTCCAGTTCCGGAGCGGCATCTCTGAAGTGCTGAAGAAAGTGCGCAGATCAATTTCTTTGTCCCCATCGAACTCAATCACTGATACATAATCATCCCCAGTCAGCAGGTCAATCATACCAAAAGGATCTTTAGGTATAGCCCCAACCATCGGCGGTGCCTCCTCACATAGCTCGATCAACGGTGCTTTAGTCAACGGATCAGCCCCGACAGTTTCTGATAAATCTGCCTCCCCAAACAAGGCTGCGACATCTTCGCCCACAGCGAACTCAGTGGCTTCATCGACTTCCCCAACCATAGGCTCAACCATAGACAACTTCTCGAACTGACCGGTGAAATCGGGACTTCCCCAGAAATGATACTGGCTTTCAAAAGTGGTAACAGCCCCTCGGACGTTAGGCTTGTTGATGATAAACTCCTTGACAGGATCATCCTTCAAAGTAAGATCTTTGATAACTGCCAACCTCTCTTTCATCTTCTCGAACTGAGCTTCGGGGCACACAAAATCATCCCCCTTTTCTCTAACAAAGTATTTCTCCAAGGAGAGGCTGTAAGGATGGAGATTCAGTTTGACGTACAGCCTTCCAGCAGCAATAACCTTTCTCTTCTTTGCGGCTTCGATCCTGTCAGCCTCTCTGTCCTTGGGGGTCTCAACATATCCCAAACCCTTCCTATCTTTCTTCGGCTTTAGCTCCTCAAACTTGTGGGAACCTTGCTCACGTTTACCCAGACCAAGCCCCGGAATATAATTCATGCATCTCATCATCACCATAACTGGAGGAATCCTATCAGAGGAGGTTGTTAAGTCAATTGTACATATATGGGCTTTTGGGCTCTCGACCCTTAAACCGCTCAACATTAAATTGGCTTCGTCATGCTTAATCTCCATTACCGGCCTCCCCTCATCATCGGTGCCTTCAATAGTAACAATGTCGCCATAAATGATGGTTTACTCGCCGTCTTGGACAAACTTGATGCACTGATGCAGGGTTGAAGCGACCCCTCCGATTTGATGAAGCCACGACCTTCCTAGTAAGGCGGAGAATCTGACCGGAATGTCGATCACCTGAAACTCGACTACCATGGGCTTCTTGCCAAACTACAGATTCAACGGTATCACTCCCAAAACCTTCCTAGACGTGGAGTCATACGTCTTTATAGTCTGATTCGATGGTTTCAAATCGGTGGCCTTAATATCCAACAAAATCATCATTCTGGCAGGCAGTACGTTCATAGCCGAGCCATTGTCTACCATCACGTGGGGAAGTCGACGTCCATCTAACTGAACAGTGATGTGCAAAGACTCGTTGTGGTTGGCTCCAAACTTTGGCAAATCCAATTCCGTGAAGGTGATGATATTTCCATACTGGGCAGTACCTATCAGTTGGCAAGCTTCGTCTGGGCTAGAGTTCATAGACACCATTGTCCTAGATAAGGCTTCCTCCAACTTCAACTTGTGAGGAAAAGAAGAAGTCATGAGTGACCAGAGAGAAATGTTGGCTTGAGTTCGCTTCAACTGCGTGAGAATCGGATCCTCCACTGTCAAGTCCTCCTCAACTACCCCCTTGGTGTACGGATTTCTATTACCTCTAACCTCTGGAACAGCTGCTTCTTTGTCTTTTCCTGATAACCTAGCAACATCGGTCCCCAACATTTTACCCGACCTAGTGAGCAGATTGACCTCAGCCTCCTGGTCCCCGTCGGGACCTACACTGGCCGCCTTTAACTCGGACCAACTCAATGGAGATGCCTGCCTAGCATACGGCCAAGCCGCCTGTCTCAATTGATTAACAGTAATCGCTGAGCTTGAATTAGCGGCGCATTTAATCTCTTCCCAAGTGAGGGGAGTAGATAGATAATCGGGAGAAATAGCATTAATTGCAAGCTCACTATCACGCTCGACATCATTTGCCGATCTTGTTGCGGCCCGAATATCATCCCTAGACAACATATAACAGAAATCAACATTCATTTCATTAATAACCTCGGTTACATCATTGTTCATAGGCACAACCGCCTCAAATTCATTCACACCTTCATTACCAATGTCCTCTCCTACAACAAGCTTACTCTCATCACAAACTTCCTCACCAAACTCTATGACATTGACAAACTCATTCTTCTCAAACTCGATCATGTTGACCCTATTGTTGTTGTTGGGAAGAGGATTGTTGACGACGTTCGGCTTCTCAATCTTGCGCTGGTCGATCAAACTCTGAATGATCCTCTTGAGTATATAGCAATTGTTGGTGGTATGGCCCGGGCACTGGTGGTAACGGCACTTCAAACTGTGATCCAATCCCGGAGTGTTAGGAGTGGGATAGTTCTCCAAAGGCTTAACCATTCCTGTCTTCAACAAACCATCAAATACCTCCTCAACTGGCATCCCCAAATCATCGAATTTCTGTCGCTGAGGCTTTCCTCCACCACGGCCGGATAATTGACCCTTCTCCCCTTGAATATAGTTGACGGTGTTAGAGACAGCAGTTTCCTTACCCTTCGAAGCAACGGGGGTAGAGCTTGGAACTCGATAGCGAGGAGCTGGAGTATTACTATGGGCAGGAGTTGGAACGATGGAATAGGTGGAATTCTCGCTTTCGGCCCCCGCACTTACCATTTCTCGCAGATTCGGGTAGTACCCACACCCAATGGCTTCCCTAAAAGATGGCTTGACACATGAAAGGAAGATGGCCTTCTCATCGGATTGGGGAATTGGATGAATCAACTCACTTAGCTTCTTGTTCCACCTCTTATAGAAATCTGTTACGGACTCATCATGCTTCTGGATGGTGCCGATCAAATCACTACGAGTGGTGTAACACTCAACACTTCCCTTGTACTTCTAAAAAAAGCATTACTGATTTGGGTCCACGTAGCTCGTGCCTCCGGCTTGAGGCCTAGACACAATCTCAAAGGAGAATCATCGAGAGACAAATGAAAGTAGAGGGCTAGCATCTCCTCGGTGGCCCCTTTAGCACCCATAGACATGATATAGCTGTTCACGTGAGTTTTAGGGCATGTGGAGCCTTCAAACTTAGCTATAGGGGGTATCTTGAAGTTCTTCGGGAGAGCCCGAGAGTCTTTGAGCTCTACAGAATTGACCACACTCGACCCAAACGTCATCTTGTGCAAATTCTCTTTCACATATTTCAACTCTTCCTTCTAACTCAAAACCTCGGAAGATGGGGGTTGCCCTATGGTTGGAGCTACCGTAGAGGACGGAACAGGACCACTCGCCTGAATAGGCGCCACAAAAGGAGGAACCACAAACTGAGAAAACGACGGGTTAAGAGGCAAAGGAGCTGGTGGCAATGACACTGGAGCACTCGCATAAGACCCACTCGGACCTTGGATCTTTACCCCAAAAGCATCATACCCGTTAAACTGTGGCTGCACTACTGGTGGAGGAAATCTTTGGAGCTGGGACTGAGGATACTGTGGAATACTGTCTTGGCAAATCTGGCTTACCACGGCGATGCGGCCGTTCTGCTGGCGATTGGGTGACCATGAGAAATAACGGCCCGGCCGCAAAGGTTGGATTGAGCGGGCGACCCGCGCCGGTATCTTGACCACGACCTTGGAACCCATGCGGTGCGAGCCGACCCAAATTGATTACGAGCAAACCCATCTTGATCTTGGTTGACACCACTATCTTTGGATTCACGCCCAAACCGATTACGAGGAGAAAACCCAAACTGATCTTGAGAGAACCCAAACTGGTCTTGAGCACTAACCTTCGGGAAGAAGCTTGACTCGCCTCTCGGTCCGTATTGCCTGCCATAAGTAGACACTGGGATGGGGGGAGATCTTGCCACAATCCCATAAGTTGGCATAGGAAAGGAGCTAGGCACACCATAAGAGGTTGACGGGGGTACATTGTGATAGCCTTTCCTAGGTGAGGACGGGGGAACAAAACCAGTGTCGGTGATAGTAACATCGGGCTCCTCCCTAACCACTTCGTACGTCCCATCGGGATGACGGATTACTGCAATCTCTTGCATGCGCATCATTTCAACATAATGAGCACAACCGGCCTCCTCACGGGCACGAGAGGCTTCAAGAGCGGCACGGAGAGAAGCCTCCTGAGAGAAACTGAAACCTGGGTGAGGATTAACAAACGGACTTCCCGGGGGTGTCATTTGAGTACCCATACCATGACCGCCACTAGGAGCAACATTCAAACCCACATTCGGCCCTAAATTCTGACCTTGATTCGGCCCCAAATCTTGACTGACATTCTGACTCTGAGCTGGATCCATACCCGAATTCTGACCCAAACCTGCTGAAACTTGCGATTCTGCCATTTTTGAGACTGCTTGAAGCGAATCCTTGACTGGAAAGAAACTAATTAACCGACCACCCGGAACTCTGACCCAATACTTGCACGCTGAAAGGGGGAGAGAACTGTTTTAGGTACGGGAGAGGATAGGCTTACGACGGACTCATGCATATGCCTTATTAAAAGTTTTAAATAAAAATAATTTTTATTAAACCTAAGAATGGTTGGAAAAGGGGGACACCTTCTTTTTCACATTCTACACTATTCCTGGACTAGTGGGTTCCATCACTATGTCTATAGACCCCCTGTATTCTACCTGTATTGCACACTCGGGACGGACAATCCCGGCAGAGGTCCTATAGGGCACGTGGAACCCACCAATCAAAAAGCAAAACGGACCTAAGGGCATACAAGTCAAAACAAGTCAAACTCAAGATTTTCAAAACCAAGTTCAAGTCAACAACGTCTTGACTCGGGAGGAGAGAGGGTCGAAAGTACGTATGAATGTACGAGACCGCAATTCGTAGGTAAACTCTTGGAAAAAATTTGGCATGACCTCTCCTCACTTCGAGTCGAAAATTCGGCATGACCTCTCGTCGCTTCATGGCAAAATTTTGGCATGACCTCTCGTTAGTATGTGTCAAGAATTCGACATGATCTCGCGTTATCACATGTCAAAAACGCGTCATGACTTCTTGCGAAGCCAAGTCGAGAAATCGACATGTACCTATGTTAAGACATGTCAAGATTTTGACATGTACTCACGTTAAGTCATGTCGTGATTTCGATATGAAGAGGGAGGGTACGCCGAGACTTTGGAAATGAAGTATGACTCGAACTTTGTGAGAAAATTTTGAAAATCGAGTTTGAAAATGTTTTGAAAAGTATTTTTGCCAAAAACCAACCGGTCACGGTAAAAAGTGTGTCACGGACAAGGTGTGGCTCCTATAACTCTATAGGCCGGGAGGACTTTAGGCGCTCAAACGTAGGTGAGACATATCACCGTCCACGATGCCGTTCGAACACTCCAAGGGTTCTAACTCTATGTGCGGGTAGTGTGGGAGTAGTGTGAAGGTAATTTCTAAAAAACTTTTGTTTTTTGTAAAAAAAAAGTTTTCAAAAATGCAATAATTAAAAGTATGCAACAAGAAAAGAAAACGAACCAAAAGGGTAAATCCATAAGCATAGCAAAAGGGGACTGCCCCAAATCCCAGGGAAACACATAAGCAAAGCTATGACTCAGAATCACTTTGTCCAAGCTTCAAGCATCAGCTACCCAGCGCCTGTATTGCCTTCCTTTGTTGTCTGACACAGGACTTCCCCAGAAAAGGGATGTCGTCCGACACAGGACAACCCACCAGCAGAAACCAGACAAACAACCAGGGGGGAGGGAGGATAATTCCACCACCAAACATCAACATACCAAGGTATAAAAAGCAGGTAGGCATGGCAAAGCACATAGGAGCACACAATGACACGAATCATACACAAAAAGAATGAGAAAATTGTCCAAGTTGATTAAAGAAAGTTAGACCCTCTAACAAAATTGGTTTAGAAACTCAATTTTAAAAATGGTCCCCAGAGGAGTCGCCACTGAACATACCCCGATCCGCATGCCGCAAAACACATGGGAAGTTTGAAAAAGGTTTTAATTGATTATTTTGAAAATGAACGGGAATACGAACACGACTTTAATGAAATGGGAGTCGCCACTCCGTTTTAAGGAAAACGTTGACAAACCATAAACACTTAGTTGGGTCTGGGGTCAAGTTACGACGTGGGAAGAGAATATAGAGCTCACCCATGTTGCCTCTTTCGAGACTTTCAATCAAACAAGGGCAATGTAACTCATTCTAAGTGTGTGCAAATCGTGTCAACAAACAAGCATATAGAATTTGGATTTTATTAATGATAATAAAAAGAGATACAATTTGTGAGCCATTGAAATGGGGGCCACACCCTTACAATTGATGAACTTGAATTACAAGAAAGATATGAGACAGTCTATCCAGGGACCTTGGATGTCGTACGACACAGGACCTCCTCAGAAGGGGGTCAGTCGCACGATACAGGACAGCCTGGTCAGATTGTCTCTTACAAAGGGGATGTAAAGGCCACCAACACTAGTCTAACACTAATATAAGGTTACTTTAACTAAGGAAAAACACTGATTAGGGTCTGGAACCAATTTGGGGTTGACTGGAGTTAATGAAGTCAAGATTGACTTCCTATGATACGGATGTCGTATGACACAGGATGCCCAGGGCAGTCTATGTCATACGACAGAAGCCGCCTCCATCAGCAGATTTCACCCAAATGGTCCAAGGCTTCCCAAACGATGAAACTAAGCTAAAATACTAACTTAGAACAGTAAAATGACAGTAATAAGTGATTATTATGGGAGGATCACATGGCTTCGATGGCCAAATGTGAATGATCACATATTTTGGACCAAGATCATGGGGGCCATCACCTCCTAACTCAAGCAAGCTCAACCAAGATCCAAACTTTAATAAAGCTAACTCTACTGAATGTCCAGATCTAAGATGAGGAGATGTGAATATTGATGATTCACATCTCCACCATCTTTATCATGCAAAAATACCAAATAATCACATATTATCAAATAGTATAATCAAGCAAGGCAATGATTTGAACAAGCAAGATATAAACAGAGATAGGAGGGGTTTAGGGTCTACCTATTGTAGTCCACAAGACAAAACACCAATAGTATGGTGTTTGTCTCTTCAAAACACCAACAAAGATGACCACCATTGGATGTGTGTGTGTTTTAGGAGGGAGGTGAGTGTGTGTGTTTCTCTCTCTTCTCTCAAATTTGGCAGAGTGACCTTACTCCAGAAAATCCTCTCCTAAAATGATCAGCAAAGCACTGTATTTATAGGCTGTTGATGGGGAGCTTCCATGTCGTATGATATGGGGCATTAACCGCCTTAGGGTCGCCCTGTGTCGGATGATACCGGTCATTCCATAGGCAGAATGGGCCGAAGGGAGGCAGGCCCAAGAAAAACTAATGAATATATATAAATAAATAAGTTAACCTAAAACTAAGGCACATAAATAATTAGGCAAGCCCAACACTAAGGCAAGCATGCCCAATAACACGAGTTCGGGTTGGGGTACTCGGAGAGAGCATGAATCCCAAAAATTTGCCTGCAGCAACTCCAAAAACACATTTGGCCGGGTTGAGCACCATATTGTTTGCTCATAGGTTGGTGAAGGTTTGTTGAAGGTCGTCCATGTGTTTTCTCTTTTTGGACTTGACGACCATGTCGTCTATGTACGCTTCTAGGTTGTCACCGAGCTGACCTTTAAAAACTTTGTTGATCATATGCTGGTAAGTTTCCCCGACATTTTTTTAGCCCAAAAGGCATCTTCGTGTAGCAATAGATTCCCCCTGCAGCCTGGAAGGCCGTCTTTGGAATGTCTTCCTCGGCCATCTTAATTTGATGATAGCCGGAATAAGCATCCAGAAAGCTAAGAGTTGTATGACCAGCAACAGAATCAATGAGCTTATCAATTCTGGGTAGGGGGTAACTGTCTTTGGGGCAAGCTAAGTTCAGATCGGTGAAATCAACACATAACCTCCATTTTCCATTGGGCTTTTTTACTAGAACCACATTTGCCAACCACGTTGTGAATCCAACATCCACGATAATCCCAGCACTCAACAGCTTCTCAATTTATTGTTTTATTGCAACCTCCTTCTCAGTTGAAAAAATTATTAGCCTCTGATCCTTGAATTTCATTGTTGGGTTTACTCCGAGCCTGTGGACGACCACATCTTCCCTAATGCCCTTCATGTCCTCAACCCTCCAAGCAAAGACGTTGAGGTTTTGTTTAAGTAGGGAGATTATATCTTCCCTCTCCTTTGTAGATAACTGAGACCCCAGTTTAATCTTTTGCTCGGGATGGCTTGGGTTGATGACTAGCTTAGTTAGCTCGTCGGCAGGTTTTATTTCAGGAGCATTGTCTCAAAAATCCATAGACTCAATCACAATTTCTTTGATCTTTCTTTTCACTTCGGAGGTGAGGTCTGGAACCTCGTCTTCAATTAGCTTGTCTAGCTCGGTCCCCGATTCTTGGGCGACCAAAAGCTGTGGAACTGCAGGTTGATCGTCCAGGAATTTCTCAACAAAGGCTTCTGTCTCGTCCACGCATTTGATTGTGGAAATGTTGGAGTAGGAGGTCGTCGTCTTCTTAACTGACTTGGAAAGCTTCACAATTTGGTCAGGGTCATCTATTTCGAGCATCCGTTTCGACTTCAACACATTCTTTAAGAACTCTGGGGCCGTCCCCAACACACAACCGATTCCTGAGCGTATAGGAAATTTGATTCTTTGATGAGGGACGGAAGCGACGATCCCTAAAGCAGCTTGGCCAGGTTGGCCAAGAATTGCATGGTAGTCACTGATAACATCAATCACAACGAAAGTGACGGTCTGGATGGTTTTCAAAGGATGGTCCCCGATGTCGACGGGCAAGTCAATTTGTCCCTTGGTGTCTTCCCTATGATTGGTGAATCCTTCTAGACGACCTATGTAGGGACTTAGGCGACTATCAAGTAGACCCATCTTCTGATAGACATTGTAGAACAGAATATCTTTGGCTGCCCCAGTGTCAATCAATATCCACCTTGACTCACAATTGTCAATGAAACCAGGGACGATCAGTGTTTGTTGACGAGCCAAAGGATTGGCTGATAACTCGTAGGGGTAGAAACTTATCACGTCATTCGGAATCTCAGATTTTTGGGGAACATGGGGGGCTTTCTTCAGGTGGTAAATGGCACTCTTGATTTGATTCTTGCTTGTCTCCTCAGAGATGACGAGGACCATTCTTGGTTGCCTCTCAGGAGGGTCGTTGTTAGGGGCTCGGTTGTTGGCCGCTGGACGATCCCTCCTCACATTATGTTTAAGACGACCGCCATCAATCCACCTTTGAATTATTTTCTTCAAACTGAAACATTCTTCCGTGTCATGCCCCTTGTCTCTATGGTACTCACAATACTTGTTCATGTTCTTTTTCCCCTTGGCATTGGGGTTCATTTTTGGGGCCTACCTAAAATCTACATTACTCAGTATTTCTGCCCGCGAGACTGTCAAAGGAGTATACGAGTCTGGTACTTTCTCAGCCTTTCCTTGTTTGTTCTTGCCTTTATCTTCTGCCTTATCCTTTTTTGATTTTGCTGCGTCATCGTTGTCGACGGCCTTTCCTTCTCTCTGCAATTTTCTCTCCTCAGCCTCGGCTACAGTATATGCCTTGGCGTAGAGATCCTCTCTGAATTTAGTTGGTTGGACTTGGAGCTCGTAGTCCAAAGTGGAAGAAATGATACCATGTCTGAAGCAGTTAATAATTTCTCGATCTGTCAGATCCTCATCGATCTGATCCACCAACTTTTTGAACCTTCTGAAGTAATTCATGGAGCTTTCATTGGCTCCCTGAGAGATGTTACTCATGTCATTTACAGTCTTACGACGATCTCCGGCTGTTGCAAATCGGCCCAGAAACTTCTTCCTCATTTGTTTCCATGAATCTATGCTTCCTTTTGGAAGTCTTCTGAACCATCTTAGAGCAGCATCAGTCAACGTGCTCATAAGAGCTTTGCACATCACGTCATCATGTCCCGAAGTTCTGGAGAACACACACATTTGGGCCTCAAGATGTTGCATGTGATCTAACGCGCTCGTTGAGCCGTCATACTGTTTCAAATCAGGTAGTTTAAATCCTGGTTCGGGAGGTCCCAATTCCAACATCTATGGTGCCAATGGCTTCAGTGTGCCAACATCATCTTCAGAGTCGTCGCTATCGACGTTGTTCGTCTTGGCCATCAATTCCTCATCTTGACGTTTGAGTCTTAGAAATTCTCGCATATCAACATCGCCTGCAGGGCCGGCGGGAGGGATCCTATCTTGACGAGGCCCCGGGGTAACGGTGTTCGACCGTTGCCTCTCGGAGGGGGCAGGTCGTCGAGAGATAGTCCTCTCTCTCCTGTAGCTTGGGGGTGGAGACGACCTATAGGATCGCGACTGTTCCCGTCCAAGATGAGGAAGAGTGCGCGTCCTCTCCCTTTAGCTCGACGCTCGTTCATTTCTTAAAGAAGGGGTCGTTTGACGACCGCGAACAACTTGGTTTTGGTTCTATTCAGGATTTTCATTGGCTAGAGTTCTACGAGGCTCATCATCCGCTTCGTCCCGTCGTCGCTGCGATGGGAGTCCTTCACTTCGTTGTTGATTGAGGTGTTCTTTAAGATCAAGCTGTGGCACTATCCGTTCATTTCCGGCGGCGGTTACTTCACGACGACCATCGTTCCCTATCTTGTTCCTTCTTCTCCCCGACGAGACAGTATTGTGGGATGCCTGTAGGGGTTGGTCTTCAGCCATTTGTAAAGCTCATTCTGGATTCTCAGGAGTTCGTGAAGAGCATTCGTTCTCAACGAGGATGGCAGCTCTGTTGAGATGCAGGTTGGATGGGCCTCCCACATTCCGTACAGTAGCTCCCTCTGTCCTTCTCTCCAGTGGGGGTCGTCATTGTCACTCAGGTGCTTGCCTTTTGTCCCTCCTCCGTCCAGCAGGAAGGCCAGAGTCATCTACCACACCATGTGACCTGGTAACCCTTAGATTAGGGTTCCTAGGTTGTGGTGAGGGAGGTCTGGGGTCTTCTTGTTGGCACTGCTGAGGGGAAGGTGGCCGGCCTGCATCTCCGATGGATTTGCTAGCTGTGTGTCCGTCTGACACCATCTCCAGGTTTTCCGATTACTTTTCCTTTGTTGAAGATCACTGATGAACGATTCTCGGTAATGGAACCAATCTGATGATGCAGGAAAGCGTTCGGGCTCAGCTCTGGGTCCAGCTAATAATCAAAGCTAACTTTGGATCTGCACAACACAAGAGAAGAACCGGGAACTGCACCGGGGCTCTTCCGATAAGGCCCTCCGGCGTGAGAATCAGCGTATGGACAGGAGAAAGGTGGTAAAAATATGGTGGGTGTGTGTATACGTGAATATGCAAGTAAGCATTACCTTAGTCCATGATTTTGTTCTCATATTTATAGTGGGTGAAATGGTATTAGGGTTTTCATCTGAACCGTTGGATTGGGTTGTGGCCAACTGGTGGATCAGCTTTGCTCCCTAGGTGTACACGTGACATGTTGGGATTGCTCTGCCTAAGTAAGGACACTGCTGTGCCTGACATGGATAATCTGTTTGCCTTATAATGGAAAGTTAACCTGCACACCTTTTGGCGCTACTACTGGTTCCGTGATTGCACGCACAGAATGTCCTAGTGTTAGGTCTGACCTTATCCCAAAATAGCTTATTAACCAAGCTTATTGAGGAAGCTAAATGAAGGGACGACCTGGAGCTGTATGTCCAGTAAGGTCGTCGCCTTAGCAGGACTCACCGAGTAAGTGGACGAGTGAGTTACCTCGTTCTCTAGATGAGTTAGGTCGCTTAATGGCGACGACGGTGATTCTCCGTAAGACGGGCTCCGACCCGTGTGGTGAGAAGGCTCATCATTAGATGGGCTTGGTTGCTCATTGGCGACGACCGCCATCTATTGTACGACGGGCCATGGCCCAAACCTTGGTGGGCTTCATTAATCTTGATCCCTTATTGGGCTTGTTGGGCCATATCTCGTAGGGATGTAATGGCCCCGACCCATCACGAAATATTCCGTTCATCTAGCTTGTATATTATCATGGTTTATTTTCATAAATGTTTCAAAATTTAACTTCTGTTCGTACCATGTTCAGTTGCAGGTGTTCTAGACACCAAATGTACCACACTTAAAGATGCTTCTAAGATACTAAAAATTTTCTCAAATCACATTTGGGGTTCTCCAACTGTAAGCCATGTTTTTGGTGGCTAATATAATTTGCGAGGTCTGGATGTAAATAAAGTTTAGTTGTGCATAGTTTTCAACAAGCCATATAAACCAGATTTGTACTCTGAAATACAATTCCCAACTTCCCTCACCGTAATTGTCAACTTGAACTATTCGGCGCAGCATCTACACCAACCAGTTTTGCAATTCTCTTCTTCTGCCACCCATAACACATAATCATATATTCAATAAATTTAGACAAGCCATCCCATGCAACACTTCTTCAGAAGTTGGAGTTGGAGTTGGAGCTATGGATCCCCAGAAATCTTTGCAGGAACAGAGGTCATCTGTAAAATGATAAAACCTCAAGGAATCTCTCACAAAAATATGCACTCCAAAAATCTATGCTATAAACTTAACGACAGCATGACAATCACCACATATTTT
Organism: Adenophora triphylla var. japonica; assembly: GCA_022495995.1. Lineage (NCBI taxonomy): Eukaryota > Viridiplantae > Streptophyta > Magnoliopsida > Asterales > Campanulaceae > Adenophora > Adenophora triphylla. The sequence goes on from JAFEMH010000074.1 coordinate 572,101, forward strand.
TAAGTTCTTAAATGTTAAACTCTCATTTATCCCTCATCAACCTGGAGTTACTATATAAGATTGGATAATCTTTCTCATTAACAATGCCTTTTAATGGGATGACGACCCATTCTAATATGGTATCAAAGCTGGCGCTCTGTGTTTCTCCCTAAAATTTCCACTCAGCATGTTCTAAATCTTGGTCATCCACCTTGAGGTAACGTCTTGACTTACATCTTGGACTAACGCCTTGGAATTATTTGTTGTATATTTCCTATTTTTCATGAACAGAATTATGAATAAATATTATACTCTTGTGACCGTTTGGACTTGGTCAAACGACGACATAACAACTCCATTTATCAACCAAAGAGATAACGGCTGATCATCGTCAACAAATGGCGAGATCCTAGGCAAAATATCAGGAGGAGAATTCAAGTTGTTGTTTTCGGTTACATTCATGTATATATATTGTCTCTAGAAAGCACATATATTCACGTTACACACTGTCTTCTAATATCATACTGCACTTTGTATTCTCAAGATACTAAACTCAATAACATTTTTTGGTTAAGGTAGGCTTTTCCTAAAGCCTCCCGAGGTTTTTCCCCGCGAACATTTGTTCAAAGGTTTTCCTCATTACATCCTCGTGTTCATCTTGGCTTGTGAATTATATTCTATTTGTGCCCGAACATCCTTGATAGATAAATTTAATTGTTGAAATTTGTCCAAAACAATTTGGCGCCGTCTGTGGAAACTTTGATTTTTTAGATTCCAATCAAGATGAGCAATCCCATTTCAGCAATGTCTACCCCTATCATTACGACTGGGGCAAGGACCAATACATCAAACTTGCCTATGACATCAAGCATGCATTCACTTGTTGAATCTGGTGTTGTCACATCTCAAAGCCAAGGGCTCAACCTGGGAGGATCTTCATCCATGACGCTGCCTGGAATTTCGCTCGAAGTTATAACTGCCATGATGGCTATGATGCAACACTTGAAGGATCAGCTTGATGGGCAACAACAGTCCAATCAGACGATCTTCACTCACCTGGACAAGTTGCGGTGTGATCTATCGGATTCAGGGCACACCGTTCCAATAGTCAGTATGTCGGAGACCTCGCCTTTGCAGCCTAGGACACTTTTCTCGGATGCTGGGATGAGTGCAAGTGGTGGTCAAGGCAACGTGTCCATGTTCAGCATTGTTCAGACTGAAAGCACCACCGTTAGGTCCAATCCGATGCCACTGTCATCATGTTTTACCTTTGTGACCCCATCTCCAATGGGGCAAACATGAAGTCTTAATACGTTTAATACTCCTTTATATCCATTTGTTATGACTAACCCTGGTGCAGATACCAACCTTGCAAGGGAGTTGCAACAGATCAAGGGTATCCTCATGAAGGTTCCAGGAGTTACCTTGCCCTTCAACCAAGCATCTCCAACCAGCCATCATGATTCACGTTTCGTTCTTGCTATAGCAGGGGTAGAGATCCCTAAGAGATTCCAAGTACCTCCCATGAAGCAATATGATGGCACAACGGATCCTGCAGAGCATATAGCCCTGTACCAAGAGAAGATGGACATCATCAGCATTCCCCCGCACCTTAAAGAAGTTTGCTTGGGCAGAGGCTTTGGGTCCACCTTATCTGGTCCCGCCTTGATGTGGCTGACTAATCAGCCTATGAACTCTATCCAATCTTACTCTCAATTAATTAATATGTTTCTTAATCAATTCTCTTGCAATCGTGTGTTTGAGAAATTAACAAGTGATCTTTACAGGATTGTACAACAGCCTGACGAAACTCTAAAAGATTACGTGTTCAGGTTCAACAAGGAGGCTGTAAGCATTCATCACATAGACGTGTCGACTGCAAAAGAAGCTTTCAGGATGGGCCTGAAGAGAGAATCACCATTCTACCAAGACCTTGTCATGTTCCATTCTAGAAGCTTAGAAGAAGTCAGGACAAGGTTCGTTCGTTTCATCAGGCTGGAAGAAGACGAGATGATTCATGGCAAGGCGTCAAAGAAGACATCTACATATGAAAATCCTGACAGGAAGGTAGATTTGTCCCATCATAGATCTAATAGGGGAAAACCCTACTCTAAAACTGACACTTCTAAAATTAATATTGTAGAGGATGACGGTGTTGAAGATGATACAGCCTACCCCAGGATTAGTGACTATTGTTTTTCTGTTGACGTTTCAGGACTCCTACATGCAATGGACAACTTGGGTAGCAAGGCAAGATGGCCGAAGGCAGCTGACAGGTCATCATCTTGGAATGACAAATCAAAATGGTGTGCTTACCAGGAAGATTTTGGTCACACCACTGACAATTGCATCGCCTTGAGAAAGGAAATTAGCTACTTTCTTTCGAAAGGGCTCCTCAAAGATTTGCTTGGGAAAAGGAAAGGAGGGACTGAAACAAAGGAAGCCTTAACCGATACTCCACCTTCACCTCCTCCTGCAACTAAGGTGGTCAATTTTATCACGGGTGGTTCCGACATTTGTGGCACTACGTATTCCGCTGCGAAGCGCCATGCTAAAGAATCCAAGGAAGATAAGTCAGAATTACCAACATGACGTCCAGAAACCTCCCTGAGCCAGCAGATCATTTTTGATCAAGATGACAAAGAAAATATTTTTGATCCTCACCATGACGGGATAGTTATCACCTTACAGATTGCCAACTGTAAGGTCAAACGTATCTTGGTTGATAACAGGAGCTCAGTCAACTTAGTCATGAAAAGCACCTTAGAAGAAATGTCAATCCCCTTAAATGAAGTTGTGAAGAACTCCTCCGTTCTAGAAGGATTCAGTGTGGAGACCAAACAAACAATTGGGGAAATCAAATTGCCAGTCTATGTTGAAGGATTAAACTCCATGGAAAAGTTTTGTGTGATTGATTGTCCGTCAGCCTATAACTTCATCTTGGGGAGACCTTGGATCCATATCATGAAGGCAGTTCCATCGACGTACCATCAGTGCCTCAAGATGCCAACGCCTTGGGGTGTAATCAAAGTAAAAGGAGACCAACAAGCCGCCAAGGAGTGCCACTACTAGACACAACCCTATTACCGACGGAATTTTACCGACGGACAACGTCCGTCGGTAATACCGACGGACATAAAAGGGTTACCGATGGAAAAATAATTTTCATTTGCCGGGTTTTTTTTTAAATTTTCATTTTGTTCCATCGGTAACGCTATTATTTCCGTCGGTAAAAACTGCAGTCGGTAATAATACGTATAAATATATACCCTACGCCTTCTCCGGTCATTTAGGTGTAAATTAAAATCACTTCCAGCGCCGTTGCCTCCGTTCGTTCAACGCCATCATTCCGTCGTCGTCTCTCACCGGTGAGGTTAGTAATTCTCTCTCTCCCTCATTTTCTCTATCTCTCTCTCATTAAATCCTTAAAAATCACTTCCAGCGCCGTTGATTCGTCGTTGATTCGCCGTCGCCGTTGCCGTTGTCGTTGCCCTTCCAGCGCCGTTGCCGTCGCCGTCCGCCCTCCCTCCGTTCAACTTCCGCCGTTTAAAATCACTCACGGTAAATTCAATTGGGTGACTGAAGTTTTTTAACTATTTTCCTGTTTTAAATTAATTCAACACGATCATTGTTTTATAGATGAGTTTCTATTTTTTTTTTTTTTTGAAGAATACATAAGTTTCTTGGAATTAAACTTTTAAACAGTAATATTTCCTTCATTATGCGGTTCAATTTTTATTTGAATGATTTGCGATTTCCTTAAAGCATGATTATGCTGAATGTATTGTGGGTTCTAGCTAAAATGTTGTAAAATTGGGTTAAGATCACATTTAGTTGAAGCTGTAATGAGTAGTTGATATAATTAAATTTTTGGTAAATTTTTGCCTTTGTTTTGTGTATTTGTAGAATGTGATTTGTAAATTCTGGGAATTTAGTAGTAAATTTACACCGAGTTTATGAATTGGTGAACTGTTTGTTGGATAATTTACAAAGGGGAGGCTTGAAAATTCCTGAAGAAAGAAATGGGGGTTATGTCAAGGCGGGTTTTGCCCGCATGTAGTAACCCATTTGTAATAATTAAAATAATCAATCAGTTATTTCTTGAATGTGTGTCAGTGGGTATATTTGGGTGTGTGTGTGTATGTGTGTTTTAAGATTAAGGACACAATTTTCGGAAGTGGACTCTCTAAGGGAATACTGGATTCTTTATACTGAAATGGAATAATTAGCTTTCATTTGTTCTAAACCAACATCATATTCATGGAATTGATTATTTTCTCACTTTTCTTTCACGTACGTGTGCACTTGAGTGAGGTTAAATATAGAGAGATTAAAGATTAGATGGTGGACAAGACCGTAATTGTTATACTGTATTAGTATTTTTTTGATTCTTGTTTAGAAAGAGAAATGTTAAGATGAATAAGACGAAGTATAAAGTGAGTAGGAATTGGATTAAAGTTCTATACATAACATGCTTTTACCCTTTTGTTATACTGTATTAGTATTTTTTTGCTTCTGATTTTTTTAGTCCTTGATTTACTTCTGTTTTTTTTTTTGCCATCCCAAATAGACTATTTTTGGTAAATTTGGTAATCAGTGTTTTTGAAAGAAAATTAGTGTGCTTGATTTTAGTTGGTAAAAATTAACTGAGACTTGACTCTGTTATTCTCGAGTAGCTAATTATGGATGAATATTTGTGTGTAGTGAGTGTAAGAAAGTAATTAGGTAGGATGAAAATATTAAGATGGATGGTTTAGTTTGGGGAGAAATTAAATAGAGAAACTAGTGATAAACATAATAGCAAGATTTTCGGGATTCCAACAAGAAAAAAATAAAATAATAATACTGTACGTGATGGTTGGAGTTTAAGAAAATTAAATCTTTTTTAAAAGAAAAACAAAGTACCCGATTTCTCTCTCTCACTTTCTCTCTCTCTCATTTGTCACAGCCATTCGCCGCCGTTGCCGCCGTTTGCCGCCGTTGCGGCCGATTCTTTCCTAATTTCTGGTAAGGATTTCTCCTTTCTATTTCTCAAAGACCATCACAAGATTTCTCAAAGGACTTCAGATAGCATATTAATTTAGGCTCAGTTTTATGTTTGATTGTAATATAGATAATAGAATATGTGCTTATTGTTAGGAGCTATTTGGTCTGTTTGTCTCCTCTGTGTAAACTGTAATCATTGTTTATCTGGACAAGGATTTGTGATTGTTTTTATAAATGTTTATATGCTTCATGTCCATCTTTGTACTTAATTTGTATTAGATGGCTTGTGTAAAGTCAAAGGGGGAGTGAGGGGGTGAATGTCTAAAATTAATAAATAAAAAATAAAAAATAAAAAAAACAAAATAAAAAAAAAATAAAAAATAAATAAAAAAAAATGAAATAAAAAATAAATAAAATAAATAAAATAAATAAATAAATAAATAAATAGGTAAAAAAAATGAAATAAAAAATAATAAAAAAAACAAAATAAATAAAATAAATAAATAAGTAAAAAAAATGAAATAAAAAATAAATAAAATAAATAAAAAATAAAAAATAAAAATAAAAAAACAAAATAAATAAATAAAATTAATAATAATAATAATAATAATAATAATAATAATAATAATAATAATAATAATAATAATAATAATAATAATAAATAAATAAATAATAATAATAATAATAAATATAATAAGCGTTTGATGATCGGGTCAACAGAGAGGTTGAGAGGCGAGTGGAGCAGATCCAGAGCCAAGTGCAGGCCCAGATGCAGGCCCAGGTGGAGGCCCAGGTGCAGACCCAGATGCAGAACCATGTGGAGGCCCAGGTGCAGAGTATATTGGAGCAACAACTTGAGCAACGCATGCAACAATACTTGGCTACCATGAATTTGCAACCACAGCCACAACCACGTAATAGCGGTAATGCTTCTGATGAGTCAGTCGGTCAATACCTTAGGCGAAGTGGCGGTGGTAGCGGTAGCGGCAGCGCTCGTGGTCGGGGTCGTGGTAGTTAAACATTCATTTTATTTGGCATGTAATGTAAACAAATATATTTTGTTTCCCTTTCCCTTCCCTTTTCCCCAAGCGAAACAATTTCCTTTTCCCCTTTTCCCCTTTCCCTTTCCCTTTCCCCTTTCCCCTTTTCCCCTTTTCCCTTTCCCCTTTCCCCTTTCGCTTTAGGTTGTTTGATACAGTTTCACTTTATTTGATATTCAAACAAAACATTTTCCCTTTCCCCTTTTTCCCTTCCCCTTTTCCCTTTCCCATTACCCCTTATCCCTTTCCCATTACCCCTTTTCCCTTTGTTTGTAGATTGTTTGTGTTTCTTTTATGTTGGGATTTGTTTAAATCAGGTTTGACAGGTTTACAGGTGGTTTAATAATAAAATAGATTTTTTTTTTTAAATCTGGTCAAATTACCGACGGATATTTCCGTCGGTAAATAATTAAAAAACAAAAAATAAAATTAATTACCGACGGAAATTTCCGCCGGCAAAGTTCCAGCTTACCGACGGACATATCCGCCGGAAATGTTTAAAATTGCCGTCGGACATATCCGCCGGTAAATCTTAATGTTTCCGACGGATTTAACCGTCGGTAAGTGGTTTTAATATTTTATTATTTTAATATTTACCGACGAAAATGTCCGTCGGTAATCTTCGGCAATGGCTCCGGCAAACCGGCCGGCGTACCTGCTTTCCGACGGACAATTTTCGGCGGAATTTTCTGTTTACCGACGGACTATCCGCCGGTATCACCGACGAAAATGGTCCGTCGGTATTACCAACGAATTATTTCCGACGGAATCCGACGGACTATTTCCGTCGGTAATGTCCATTTACCGACGGATATGGAGAATTACCGACGGAAATTTCCGTCGGTAAGAGGCCTGATTCTAGTAGTGTGCTATAAGACAGATATGAAAGCCTGTTCTACTTCCCGTCCAGCATAGCAATTACAGAAGGGCGTTAGGGACATCTTGGAGGCTGCTGAATATGACGTAAGAAAAGTGCCTGTAGATGCCTCTGACCTTGAAGCCAATGTCCTAGTTGGAGCTGACTTACCTCCTGAAATTGAGAAAGAACTGACCGACTTTTTGAAGAGTAGGAAGTTGTGTTTCGCCTGGAAACATGAAGATATGATTGGGTTAGACAAAAGCATCACAACTCAAAAGTTGAATATCGACCCTACCGTCAAGCCGGTCCATCAAAAGAGGAGGAAATTTGCTCAAAAATGGAACCAAATCATCAAGGAGGAAGTAGAGAGACTGCTAATATCCAAGATGATCAGAGAGGTACAATACCCTAGGTGGCTCGCCAATGTGGTGGTCATCGAGAAGAAAAATGGGAAATAGCGTACGTGTATGCGTAGATTTCACTAACTTGAACAGAGAATGCCATAAGGATCCGTTCCCGTTGCCCCATATTTACTCCCTAATAGATGAGATGACTCGCCATGATGTGTTGACCTTCATGGACGCTTCTTCAGGTTATCAGCAAATCCAAATGGAGCCCTCGGACCAGGTTGACACTTTACCTCCAACATGTTAAAGCGCTAGCAGCGTATTTTGTTAGTTTCTCCTTGGAATAGGTACCACGCGAAGAAAATGCCGAAGCTGACGCTTTGGTCAACCTGGGATCAGTGTGTGGGGCTATGATAAATACAAACATCCCGATCATCTACGTCCAACATCTAACCATTGATCAAACCGAAGAATGTTTGTCCCTAAATCATTCGAAAACGTCTTTTCCAAGCCAAGGCGCGACATCAACATGGATCCAACCTGTTGTGCAATATCTGCAAGACGGAACCATTCCACCGGACGTCAAGAATCAAAGGTCGTTTAGGATGAAGGTATACAAATTCACCTTAATTAATAACAAATTGTTCAGGAGATCTGCGACAGGTCTGTACATGAGATGTTTAGAGCCAAGGGAAGTCGACGAGGTCCTACACGATCTACATGCTGGCGAATGCGGGAATCACTCTGGGGCAAGTCGTTATCCTCCAAAGCCCTCAAAACGGGATACTATTGGCCCACAATGAGACAAGACGCAATGAATTTTGCCTTAAAGTGAGACGTATGTCAACGGCACAGTAACATCTTGCATCAACCCGCGGAACCCCTGCATCATGTACTTTCATCCTGGCCTTTCATGCAATGGGGCATGGATATAGTCAGCAAGCTACCAAAAGCTCCAGGGGGAAGAGTGTTCATGTTAGCCATGACATACTACTTCTCCAAATGGATTGAAGCAGAGGCGTATGTACAAGTACGAGACAGGTAGGTCATCTCGTTCTTGAAGAAAAATATCTTGAGCAGATTTGGTGTCCCTTCGAAGATCATTTGTGACAATGGTTCTCAGTTTATCAGCAAAAAGACCAGGGATTTCTGTTCAAGATGGGGAATCAAATTGATAACATCAACCCCTGTGCTTCCTCAAGCCAATGGACAAGCTGAGTCAAGCAACAAGTTGATCATCAACAATTTGAAGAAGCGTCTGGATCATAAAAGGGGAAGATGGGCCGATGAACTACCACTTGTATTATGGGCTGACAGGACAACATCAAAAAAATGCCACGGGACAGACGCCATATTCTTTGGTATTTGGCATTAAAGTTGTACTCCCCATAGAGGTGACATTCCCAACCGCAAGATATGGATTGTTGACTCCTGGGGATAACAATTACCTTCTGGCTCATGATTTGGATATTGTAGACGAACTCAGGGACATAGCCAAGATAAGAATGGCTGCCTATCAACAAAGAATTGCCAGGTCATACAACAAGAATGTGAGATTAAGATGGTTCCAGGATGGAGACATGGTGCTGAGGAAGATGTTCCAAAATACTAGTGAGTTGCACGCGGGAAAGCTGGCCCCAACGTGGGCAGGTCCTTACCTCATTGATGCTGAAGCTGGAAAGGGGGCATATTGGCTATCTACCTTATATGGCATCAGAATACCTAGGAGCTGGAGCGCCATACACCTAAAGCGTTATTACATGTAAGTTGAAATTTATTACAATTTTCACGACAAGGTACGAACTTTTTCACCCCTATAACTTCTTCTAATTTTATTTCCTTTATATTTAAATCAAAACCCCTACTGACTTAAGCATCGGAGGGGTGTTAGCCAAGCTAACACCCAACCCTAACATGTTGTTATTTTTCAAGATGTCATTATAAAATGCGATAGACCAAGATGCATGGTCCACATGGGCAACTATTTAACATGTCCACACCTCCAAAGATGTAAGGTAAACACCTTCTACGACTTAAAAGATTAGACTTTTTCCTAAAAGTTTACTAATTATCGTAACCCTGCCTTATGCGCACGTAAAGGTATTCAACTCCTATGGTCTAAAAGATTTTACATTTTTTCTAAGTCTATTGGTTATCATAAAGGATCCTTTGCAAAGTTGCATTCTCCTCCTCCAAGTTCCAGTTCACATGCTCTCCTGCCCGGTATTCTTTGATCATTTGGATTCTTGCTTCAAAAACTGCTTTTGCAGTCTCATTCACCATGTCATCACGGAGTATCTCCATCTCCTTCGCATGCCTCTTACCGGCATTGGTAAGTATGGCAACCCATCTTGAAATTTCTTCATCCTTCGCCTTGACTTCTAACCTCTTCTCCCTCTGTATTTTGAAAGCATCCTTCAGATCCTTCTCATACTCAGCCCTACCCATGTCTAGAGTATCGCATTTTACTTTCCACATTCTAATTTCTTTGGACATCATCTTGGCAATCGTTACATCCTGTCATAAAAAGACAAGCGGTATTAACCAATACACAAAAGGATATTCAAGCAAAACTCAAAAAAAAACCATTACCTGATTCTCTAAAACCTCCTCACTCCGAGTTTCCCTCTCTGCATTCATATCTTGATCATCCCTCTTCCTTTTCAATGTGACCTTGTCATGCGCTTCAAGTAGACTCCCTTCCACCTTCTTCTTGCCCTTATACTTAGCCACAAAATCGTTCCCTGTGAAGCCAGATCAAATCACTGGAAGTAAAGACATATGATAGTATGGGATATGAATGAACTATTCGAGAAAAACTGATCTGATTGTGCGGTGAAGCAAACTCACTTATTGGAAAGAGATGATAAAGAACTTGCACTTTGAATTTGGGTGGAAAAACTGTGCCTTCTAGGGTAATCTTACCATGATATAGGGAAATACATCGGCGTTGAAGGGATTCGAAAAGATTTGTTGCTGTTATTAGAGCCATCCGAGAATGACGGTTATTGACTTCTATTATGACTCTACAACTTCCTTTCAACCGTCACACAAAGATATTCTTGATAAAATATTAAAACTTTCCATATTTCAGTATGGAAAAGCCTCAATATTTTGGGGGCAATTGTTTCACCCTAAAATTTCCACTCAGCATGTTCTACATCTTGGTCATCCACCTTGAGGTAACGTCTTGACTTACATCTTGGACTAACGCCTTGAAATTATTTGTTGTATATTTCCTATTTTTCAGGAACAGAATTATGAATAAATATTTTACTCTTCTGACCCTTTGGACTTGGTCAAACGACGACATAACAAATCCATTTATCAACCAAAGAGATAACGGCTGATCATCATCAACAAATGGCGAGATCCTAGGCGAAATATCAGGAGGAGCATTCAAGTTGTTATTTTCGATTACATTCATGTATATATATTGTATCTAGAAAGCACATGTATTCGTTACACACTCTCTTCTACTCTCATACTGCACTTTGTACTCTCAAGATACTAAACTCAATAACATTTTTTGGTTAAGGTAGGCTTTTCCTAAAGCCTCCCAAGGTTTTTCCCCGCGAACATTTGTTCAAAGATTTTCCTCGTTACATCCTCGTGTTCATCTTGGCTTGCGAATTATATTCCATTTGTGTCCGAACATCCTTGATAGATAAATTTAATTGTTGAAATTTGTCCAAAACACTCTGCACGTCCGAGCCCAAAAGAGGGATGTTCTAGACCCACGTAACTCAATTATATATCGATGCGTAAGCCCAAAAATTCTGCTACGCGTGAGGGAGCATGTTGGAGTAATTATCCCACATCGATAATAAATTATCCAAACATTGATTATATAAAGATCCTGGGTAATGGTCAGTTATAGGTCGGTTGTCATGCCGGCCTACACAAGGGGCTGTTGAAATCCAATTTATCCCACATTAACTTGGAGATAATATTGATCAACTATATAAAATTGGATAACCTCGCTCATTAACAACAAGGCTATTTAAAGGATGATGTCTCAATTCTAATATTAAATAACTTCACTATGATTGAACAAAGTATCGTCATTCTCTTCCTGACCCAGATATTGAAGAACAAAATCCGAGTCGGGAAAATACCCAACTAACCTCATCTTTTCACCAATTTCTTTCAACAACCTATAAATCTCGCCATTGTTGTTCTTATCACCAATAAATGTGTGAAATTTATTCTTGACCTGTACCCAACTATACTTCGGCACATTCCTGATCCATTTATCTCTCATCATTTTCCAAGTTTCTTATGCTTTTCCCATAATTTTGTAGAAACAAGGATGTTAGATAGTAATATGGAGTACATAGTTCCCAGGGTTGTGTGGTTCGATCTCAAATAGTCGCTTTTCTGCTATTCTTGCTAAATCTACGTTCGTCTACACTCTACATACACCTAACTAGGCTCCCCAAGCAGAAGCATTCACTTCCATCATCATTTCTTGAATGAATTGATATGCCTCTTCCAGGTGACCTGCACGGCCAAGAACATCGACAATGCATGAGTGATGCTCAGCATCAGGTTCGATCTCTTGATTCCTTTCATAGAATGGAAAATTAAGAGGACCTAATCTACTAGACGCAATTAGAAAGAAAACCAGTAAAATTTACATTGCTGGCCTTTATCCCTGAGTTAATGATTCTCTTGAAGAGCAATAAAGCTTCTTCGCCATTTCCATGTATCGATATGCAATAATCATTGTGTTCCACGCAACAGTATCCTTTCTGGGCATTGTGTTAAAAACTCTCCCATTCCATGTCGACCTCATTTAGCATACATAAAAAGTGAAGCAGTTGAGGCAGTTGAGGCAGTTGTGTCCTCCAAGAACTGATATTTTAGAATTTAACTGATGAGCACGGGCTCATCAGCGGCCCCTAGCTTTTAGCGAGGAATCATTCGTGGTCTAAGCGAGAAGCTACATATATGAAGCTCGGTCTGCGGTCAGATAGCTTTTGCGGTCACAAGTGTTGTGTATTTTTTATGGTCTGGCGTAGACTCCCTGGTTGCGACACACGTGAGGAGCACATGAGGGGAGTTTGGTAGAAGTTGGTGTAAGCTTTGGGCGCTTCCCGGATAAGATCCAAGAGCAGCAATGAATGTCATGTATATTTCTTTATCAGTTAACACTTTACCAAGAGATAAGAAAGCATTCACTACCTCAACATAGCGATCGTAGGTTCGATGTAGAGTTTCATTCGGACGTCTTGTAAAACTGCTATATATTCTTTCCAATTCAATATTCTTGCTTTCATTTCAAAGATCATCACCTTTGAGATAGCTTTCAATAGCGTCCCATGTTCACTTTGCGGTCGTACATTTGATGGCCTTTTGCTAGGTGGATACTGTTAAGGTTTCGGAAATGATGTGTCTGACTTTGCTATCCAATGCAACATATCTTCTTTCTTCGACAGCCCATTCCGACTTAAGCTTTTTAACTTCAGGAATTTCCGTATTGGTAGTTGCATCTGGATTGGCTTTCATTGGTACAAAAGGTCCATTGGTTACGTAATCAATCAGCATTTCATCTATAGACTCTAAATCAATCAGCATGCGAGCTTTCCAGATATCAAAGTGGTCTTCATCCAACATAGGAATGTGTGAATAGTTAATCGTTGCCATAGATTTTTAAGTTGCCATGACGAATCGACACCCAAGCTGTTAAGATTGAAAAATAAAAAATAGTTTTATAAAGGTGTTTTCTTTGATACCACATGTTGTTCCCAAAGTTGTAACAAAGGTATGAAAAGCAGCTAGAGCGGGGGTGAATAGCTGTATAAAAATTTTCTACCCCTTTTCAAAAATCAACCTTGGCTTACTATGCTGAAAGTGTGGTCAAGTAAAAACCAACTATCAAGATAGTAAAATGCACAGTGGAAGTTTCTAAATATAAAAGTGTTGTAGTGAAAGTGAGTGTGGTCGATCCCAAATGGGAAAGTGTGGTCAACCGCAAGGTTGAAAAATATGCGAAGGCAGATTTCTACTACAAACACAATTCACAGTGTGTTTGGATAACAATGAAGATCAAACACAAGTAGCAATAAGAAAACTTAAGAACAAATAATGTAAAGTGAAGAAAGTGTTTGACAAGGTATTTGGAAAGATTCAATCGTAAATGATATACGTCATTTACACAGATGGTTAGTATTGGATTTTCTAAGGGAGATAGTATATTCAGATATTTGAGCTGATGTTACAATTATTACAAAGTTGAGAATCAATCTCAAATCTAACTATCTTTTCTATGAATCTAATCCTAGACTATAACCAGTGTATCCCAAGTAATGCAATCAACAAGATTGATTTCTAGGGGTGTGTGTGTGTGTGTTCAAGATTCAAAAGCTCTTTGTAATAGAAGTATTAGAGCTTGATGAATCTTGTTGTGGTTACAAGGCTTGAGAGATTTATGGGTAAGCAATATTTCTTGAAGGCTTGAAGATGAAGAGTTTGAAGATTTAAATGATTCTGGAGATCTAAGCTTCAACACTTCTTTAAGGATTTTAACAACGTCTCTAGCTATCTTCATGGCTTGATCAAAAGGTCTATTTATAGCCTTGGAAATAAAGTAGTCATTGGAATTCCTTATTGGATAAGCATTAAAGACAATGTGTTGTTGATGTCTGATTGGAGCACATTTTCTTTTTGTCTTTATGTTGCACAGTTAGTGAAAAGCTGGAGTTTCCTTTGTACGAATGATAACAGTTTTCACCATTGAAATTCTATGAGTAAACTCTGCAACGGTATAATTCTTTGAGTTAACTCTGAGTTGTGGTTAGAGTCAATTATACCAAGATCTGATTTTCAATCTTCAATTTGGCTAAGGAATTGAGAGGATGCGGTCAGCCATGGTCATTGCGGTCGACCGCATGGAGTTGCTTAAAAACTAAGGCTTGTCTTGAGCTGTGTGGTCAGCCGTGTGGTAGACCGCATGTTTCAGATCTTCAGTCCTGCTTGAGCCAAAATACTTAGAAATTTTATCCTTCTAAAGCCTAAGTAACTATACTATAAAATGGACTTTAACTAAAAAATTAAAGTGTAAAACTTTATACATAAGATCCTATAGTCCATGTAAAATAAGATAGTTGATGGTATCAATCAAATCAAGTAATAGGAGGGGTTTATAATAAGCATACCTAACATCTAGCAAGAAAAGAAAGAGGACCCATATATAGAATTAAAACCTGTTAACTATAAAGGTTGGTTGTATGACCTTTTTCTCTTTCTTTTTTAAGGATAGGTAGCCCCTAGCTCAAGAGAACCATTTGACAAGCACTACGACAGACTCTATTTGTCTCGGGCATTTTCAAGAATCTCTTACTTACTAGACCTGGTAGCCACCTTATCAATCATCAAATCATTTGAAAAAATAGGATTTCCTTTGATCACCTGTTTCTTGTAGTTAAACCAACCATTCATAACATTTGTCACGACTAGCTCATCTAGCTCACCAAGAGGGGGACCTAACCTAATCACGTTCACAAAATTAGAATTATCAAACTCAATCATGTTTATGTCAGTATTGTTGGGAAAAAGGTTATTCATAGTATTTTGACCTACCAAACGTTCGATATTATGTTCTTCATGAAAGAACTATGGCAATTGATTGATTCATTCATTACTCAACTGAAGATTATATATACATTGGAGAGAGCTATATGAAGAGACTAAACTACGATACATTAATCTAAATTAAAGGAACAAGCTTAATGTACATGAACTGAGGTGGAAGCATCATGGAGGGCATCAGTCGCTTGAGGCAGGCGCCTGGCACAAGCTGAGGCGGCAACCTCGAAGGCAGAAGGTCCAGCGTTGGTGTAAATAGGTTGAGGCGGGCGCCTGGCTTCTGATGGTGGGGCCGCCTGGGCGGCAGTAGCGGAAGCAGATGTGTGGAGCAGGTGGGGCGGACGCCTGGTTTCTTTTGGGGCGGACACCTCACTTGGTTGAGTTGTATTTTGATTCTTAACACGCCCCCGCAAGATGGACGGTCCTTGTGTTAGTCCAATCTTGGAGGCAAGAGACAGAAACCGAGCTCGAGAGAGAGGCTTTGTGAGAGCATCGGCGAGCTGGTCCCTACCAGAGATATGTTGAACTCGTAGCTTGCCATGATTGACCTGTCCCAAACAAAGTGGAAAGCTAGAGCTAGATGTTTCATTCTTGAGTGAAAAACCGGGTTTGCGGAGTAACTTGTAGCTCCCAAATTATCACAGCAGATAACCGGAGTTGTGGAGGTGCTAATGCCGAGTTCGGTCAGGAGGTTTGTAATCCAAATGAGCTCGGTGGTGGTGGCAGCGACAGCTCTAAACTCGGCCTCGGTGGAGGACCTTGAAAGAGCTCGTTGTTTCTTTGAAGACCATGTAACCGGATTGCGACCAAGATAAACAATAAAGCCGGTGGTGGACATGTAGTCGTCCTTGTCACCCGCCCAATCCGCATCACAAAAGGCATGAAGAATAGGAGGAGTATGTTTGAAGAGTTGTAGACCCAAGTGTATCGTACCGTGCAAGTACCGAAGCAGCCTTTTTAGAGCTTTCCAGTGGGTCTCTTGCGGGTGGTGGAGGAATTGAGCTAACTTGTTAACTGGGAAGGCGATGTCGGGTCTGGTGAGGGAGAGATATTGGAGACTACCAATGATAGCCTGAAACTCAGTTGGATTTTGGATGGGCATGCGAGGATGAGCCGAGAGTGGGGGGTATGTGGACATAGGTGTGGGAGAGGGTTTGGAGTTGTCCATGTTATGTTTGGACAGAATATCGCTAATATATTTTGACTGAGAGAGTAGGAGGCCATCGGGGTTGGGGGTAACCTCGATGCCAAGAAAATAAGAGAGCGGGCCTAGATCTTTTAGAGAGAAACGAGTGGAAAGACCAGTAATGAATGTGGAGAGAAATGATTCGGATGGACCGGTGACAACAATGTCGTCGACATAGACTAGGAGAAAAAGTTGGTTTGAATTTTTGGAGTAGATGAAGAGAGAAGGGTCGGATAATGAGGAGAAAAACCCGAAAGAGAGTAGGAAGTGTTTGAGGGTGGTGTACCAAGCACGTGGTGCTTGCTTTAAGCCATAGCTAGCTTTCGAGAGACGACATACATGGGACGGAGTGTGTGTGTTTCGGAAACCGGGGGGTTGAGACATGAAAACGGTTTCAGAGAGTTGGCCTTGAAGAAAGGCGTTATTGATATCAAGTTGGCAAAGGGACCAACCTCGAGTGATTGCTAAAGAGAGAATGAGGCGAATGGTGACGGGCTTGACTACTGGACTGAACGTGTCGGAGAAGTCAAGAACGGGGCATTGATGAAAGCCCTCGGCAACAAGACGAGCTTTGTATTTTTGAATGGAGTTGTCGGGGTTGTATTTAATACGAAACACCCATTTGCACCCGACTATATTTGGAGCTTCATGGCGCATGAGAGCATTGTATTCCTCTTGCATGGCGGCATGCCAATTGGGTATAGAGAGGGCTTGTTTGGTGGAGGTGGGAAGAGAAGTAGGTGAGGGAAGAGTGGCAAGGTTAGCATATTTTGGGTTGGGTTTTTGGATGCCATGGGAAAGTCTTGTTTCTATGGTGCGAGGAGGAAGAGTGGTTTGAGGGGCTGGAGTGGAGGCACTTGGCTCGGCCGAGTGTGTAGGGAGTAGGGTGGTAGGCATCAGACTGGAAGGTTCATGGATGGCAGTGGGGGTTTCAGAATTGGGGTTATGGCCAGTAGGTTGGGTTGGTTCGGTAGTAGGAAGTGTTTGGTTGTTGGCATGGGGAATTTCAATTGATGGTTGGGGTAGTTGGTCTGAGATGGTAGTGGGGTTTTGGGTAGTGGGTAATGTTGTAGTGTTTGGTAATATAGTAATGGAGAGGGAGCACCAATCATCTGGGGAAATATTTGATGGGGGGGACGGTTTGTTGGTGAGAGTTTGATATGGAAATGTTGTCTCGACAAAACGAACATGACGGGAGGTGTAAACTCGATTGGTTTTCGGGTCAAGGCAGTGGTAGGCACTTTGAGAGGGTGAGTAGCCAACAAATACGCAAGGGGTAGACTTAGGAGCAAGCTTGTGAGGTGTGTATGGTTTAAGCCACGGGTAGCATAAGCTCCCAAAGCTTCGAAGCTTTGTATAGTTGGGTGGTTTTTGGAATAGTTTTAGGTAAGGGGAGTCATTTTGGAGAGTAGGTGTGGGCAGTCTATTTATGAGATAGGCAGCGGTAGTGAGGGCATGGGACCAAAAAATGAGGGGAAGCTGAGCATGAGAGAGAAGTGATAGGGAAGTTTCGACTAAATGGCGATGACGACGTTCGGCAAAGCCATTGTGTTCGGGAGTGTGTGGGGGGGATGTGAGATGAGAGATTCCGTTTTGAAGAAGTGATGGTGTGAGTTTAAGATATTTACCGCCATTGTCGGAGAATAGTTGAACAATGGGGCGGGAGAAATATTTTTCAACGAGGGCTTTAAATCGAGTGAATGTGAGAAAGGTGTCTGATTTTTGTTTTAGAGGGTAAAGCCATGTATATTCAGTAAAATGATCCACAAAGATCACATAGTGTTTGTAGTTGTCATATGAATAAATTAAAAAAATAAATAAATAAAAAAAAATTGTGAGACGGAAAGGATATTTCTAGGGTGTGCTTCAATGGAAGTGGAAGTGTTTGTGGGGACATGAGATTGTGTCGGGTTCCAAAGGTAGACACCTTGGTCAATGATTCCATGAAGAAGAGGTTGTTTTGATGCGATTGATTTAATGGTGAAGGATGATGGTGAGAATTCAATGATAGCATGATTATCCTTACAAAATTGTGAGACGGAAAGGATATTTCTAGAGATGGTAGGAACATGTAAGGTATTATGAAAGTGAAGTGTGAAAGTGGAGTTTGAAAGAGTAAACGTGCCAATGTTGGAGATGGGAAGAGAGGAGCCATCACCTATGATTACACCATCATTGCCATGATATGGGCGATGAAGAGTAAGGTTTGAGAGGTTGTTGGTGATGTGGTGTGTTGCCCCACTATCCACAAGCCAGGATGTGAAGATGGTAGAAGGGTCTGTAGCAGTGTGTACGCGAGGGTGGAGATTCTGAATGGTTGGTGTGACTGCCGATGTGATCACACTGGAGGCTACATCAGTTTGCTGGAATTTTTCTAAAGTTGGGTTGTGACTAGGACTTTGGTAAGTGATTGTTGGTGGCAGAATGTCGATTGGGTTGGTTTGTATAGATGGTGGGATGGAGGGAAAAGTAACCGTAGGATAATCCTTCTTGAATCGATTGCATTGGGACGTAACATGTCCCTTGCGATTGCAATATTGGCACTTACCATTGAAGAAACCAGAAGTAGGGTTGTGGGTGGACGACGGCACTGGGGTTTGGGTTGTATAGTCATGTGTAGCCATGGTAGAGTAGAAAGGTTTTGAGACTGAAGTGACGGATGTTGCAGGTGCGGCGGAAGGGTAGATCAGGTTTAGGGTTTACGGAGGAGGAGATGAGAGAAATGGCTGGTGGGGTTTAGCCGAGAGCAAGTTGGGGTTTGGGAGATATGAAGGAGATTGTTTTATTTGATCACAAGGCTCTGATACCATGAAAGAACTATGGCAATTGATTGATTCTTTCATTACTCAACTGAAGATTATATATACATTGCAGAGAGCTATATGAAGAGACTAAACTACGATACATTAATCTAAATTAAAGGAACAAGCTTAATGTACATGAACTGAAGTGGAAGCATCATGGAGGGCATCAGTCGCATGAGGCAGACGCCTGGCACAAGCTGAGGCGGCAGCCTCGAAGGCAGAAGGTCCAGCGTTGGTGTAAATAGGTTGAGGCGGGCGCCTGGCTTCTGATGGTGCGGCCGCTTGGGCGGCAGTAGCGGAAGCAGATGCATGGAGCAGGTGGCCCGGACGCCTGGTTTCTTGTGGGGCGGGCGCCTCACTTGGTTGAGTTGTATTTTGATTCTTAACACTTCAATCAACCCTTGGACTACTTTCTTTATAGTCAGACATTTGTCGATCGTGTGGCCATAATAGTTGTGGTATTCACATCGCTTGATCATATCAAGGTTACATGGGTTTCTTGGCTAATAATTCTCAAGAAGTTGGAAGAGACCTTGTTTCATCAAGCAATCAAAAACTTTACTCATGGGTATCCCGAAATCATCAAAGTGTTGCCATTGCCTTGGCGCTCCTTAATTCAAGCTTTCGCCATTTCCTTGGTTACCAATTGAATGTAGTTCACCATACCCATTGTCTCTATTCCTTTGCTAGAGATTGCAGCTGTATTATACATGGATAAATTACCCTGTGCATGAACCATATTTTTGAACTTCGATCTCGCGTACCATGCACGCAAGTTAGGGTATAAGTTGTTGCCAATATCATATTTTAGTTGGGTTTCAAACAAGATTGAAATATCTCCATTTGTTCATCTTCTATTAAAGGAGACATGATTTTCTCAGCTTCCAATTCCACCTCTTGTAAAATTCGGTTCATCATTCCACTATAGAGTACTCTACAAGTCACTACGGTTTATCTGCCACTCTAGATTTGCGCAATACTTTTTCAATAAATACGTCACTAATATGATCTCAAGTAACACGATATTTCGGTTTCACACTTAATAACAACTTCAACGACATACCCATGAGAGTAAGATGAAAATTATCGGCCATTATCTCTGGGGTATAATTTTTAGCTCTCATAGCAAGAATGTTGATGTCAATATGATTCTTTGGGCAGGACATCCTATAGAATTTCTCCAAATCAGGCATTCGAAACTTGTATGGCGGGCTATCACTTTGCATGGATTAATTGTTAGAGTCAAGGAATTTTTGGTACTCATACCACTAAACTTCTCTTGCATCTGATTCATTTGTTCCATCAATAGAGGCACATGTAGGTCGATTGGAGCAGCCGGATTACTAGGTCCTGAGGCTGGATTTGCATTCACTAAAGGAGTCACAGTAGGAGACACACTCGAGGTATAAGCATGTGAACCAAATGACATGGGCTTGTGAAACTGATAAGGGACCTCATAAAATCTCGTAGGAGAGGCCGAAGGTAGAAAACCTGAAGTAGCTAAATGCCCATTCATCAAATCATTGTTCAACTCAACTAGTTGCTTAGGCCTCGGAGCATAATTGTACGACTCATACTGATTCTGCAGAGCTGGAGTGAAACCTGGTGGATACTGCGGAGATTGAGACTGAGGAGCAGTAGGAGCGCATGGATAGGGTCCATAGGATTGTTGGAAATACTGAGCTTGCAAAGTCATAAGAGCGGAACTAAATAGATTCTGAACATACGAAGTAGTGGGACCAAAGGGATGCTGAGCGCACTGAACTTGAGACATTAGAGCAGCTTGAGTAACTGCTGGATGAAGTAGGGGACGAGGAGCAATGGACCTTTTTAGATTCCCACAAGACTGTGAAGGAGGGACTTGATGATAGTTGTGTTTGGATGAGGGGTCAGCATTGTTGGTGACAATCAGAGCATTAGTCTCGTCAACCTTATATATTTCAAAATAGGTTCCATCGGGTTAAGGTATCACGGCAACTCCTCAGCAACGAATGGACTCTACAAACCAATCATGATGTTACTCCTAATGCTTCTTAGCGGATTCCTCTCGAATTTTGGCGGCTTCCAAAGCCTAAATCAATTCTTCCCTAGTCTGAAGATTCTCAAGAGGCGGAGTAGCATTTCCCCAACTTTTATCACCTGAACTAGCCATCCCAAAATACTGTGCAGAAGATACTGATGAAATTGATGAAGTCTCAGTATCAGGAACCTCAATACTGAAAAATCAACAACCTAAAATTCTTACCCTCACCATGCTCATTGCAGAAGATTAGATGTATTAGACTCGAGCTCAGGCAAGATGCAACATTCAATTAGTAATTATTATTTGTACAAGTTTACTTAAAACACATTTTCTCAAAATTATAAAATGGTTGGAAAATATTTCTCTTCTTTATCGCAACTATCTAGACCTAGATCAGTTGAGTCCAACACTACATCTATAAACTCCTTGTATTCCACCTATACTGCAACACTCCTAAGGACAGAAATCCCAGGCAAGGGTCCTATAGGTCAAGCGAATTCCACCGACCGAAAAGAAAATGGACCTAAGGACTAGCATCGTGTCACCAAGCGGCCAATGCATTTGAAATATTTAGTCAATGTCAAAACAATGCGTTGGTCAAATTTGGTCAAATCTGTAAAAATGTTGTTTTAAGTATAAAATTCTCTAATAAAATTTTGCATGCTTTTCAAAAGGATCTTGACCATGACGTTTTTTTTAAGAATGACTAGCATGGCATATGCATTTAGCGACTCTATAACCGTAAAATCTAGGGAGAAACGCGTTTCTCCATGAGTTATGGAGAAACGAGTTACGGGTATCCAGAACCTTTTGAAAGGATATCTAGAAACTTTTTGTATTGGCCATGACCTTGTCCCATGATTACTTCTGGATATCAGTCTCAAAGGTTCTGGATATCCAGAACTCTTTGAAAGGATATCCAGAAGCTTATGAAAGTGATATCCAGAAACCTTCAAAATGATATCCAGAAACTTTCAAAATGTTTCTGGATATTCATTTGATGATTTCTGGATATAAATTTGAAGGTTTTCGGATATCCGAAAACCTTCAAATGAATATCCGTAAACTTTCAAAATGTTTCGGATATTCATTTGATGGTTTCGATATACATTTGAAGGTTTTTGGATATCCATAAACCTTCAATAAGCAATTTCTGGTCTTGGCCTTGGATTTGGCTTCAAATCTATTTTTTCTGGATATCCGCCCAAAGGCTTCTGGATATCCGTTCCAAAGCTTCTGGATATCCAGAACCCTTTGAGACTGATATCCAGAAATTTTCTTCTGGTTATCAAACGTATAGCTTCTGGCTATTAAAAACGCGTTTCTCCATAGTTATGGAGAAACGCGTTTCTCAGCAGACCTACTCCTCTATAACACGGGTTAGCCAAAAACCCACCAAGTCTTAAACAAAATGGTGTGACACGGATTGTGCATGGTGGACACTAGCGCGATAAGGCTAGTGGGATGGTCTGGTGCGTGCAAGAGAGGTATAGTAAGACATTTCAAGCTGCATTTCCTACCATCCTGTATTAGGGACGTAGTGTGTAGTATACAAGAGTGAGGGTGCGAGTAGTGTGAGGTAACTATGTACATTTTCTAAGTAAAATAATGAGATTTTCAAAATGTGTTTGACATGGTATACAAAAGGAAATTTACAATGCTCAAGAATAGATTTAGGAAAGGATTTCTGGTCTGCGAAACAACTGCAGAATCAAAATAGGCCTACTAAAAGACGCCGCGTGGCCTAGTGAAAGGAGCCGCATGATGCCAATAACTCCACGAGATATCTTAGGTACTGCATTTCTGCAGTTTCAAACGTTAACCAATTTTGAGCAATTTTCCCTATTTCGGACCAAATTAAACATCACATATGATATCCTTACAACTGAACATATCCCAATAGCACAAAATAGAAGCATCTTTGACCAAATACACACATAAACACATAAAAATAATGAGGAAACGAATGTTTGACCCACAAAAAGTTTAAAACCCAATTTTAATGTGTTTAAATACTTGATCCCCAGTTGAATAGCCACTGAAAGTGCCCTGATCCAATGCACCAATCGCATGGGTGGTTTTTTGATAAAGTGGGATAGAGGAAACTAGTGTGAAAAAGAGTCGTCATGCCATTTTTGTAAGCCAAAACTTTGAAACGGCTTTTTAATGAGATTTAGAGTCTAAAGGTCACTTTAAACTCTGGGAAAAGTATCAAGAATTCACCCATAGTGCCTCGTATCAACAAGTCTTCCTAAAAATAAATGAGTTTGTGTTTGTATTTTAAGTCAAAATAAGCAAAGAAATGAGTTTTGAAAACTTGTGCATCCTTGGAAATCTTTTTTTAAAAAGAAATGATAGTAGATGAAGGGATTTAACAAGTAAAATAGAAATATGGCATAGGACCGTTTACAAGTTATCTGATGTATGTGTTTCTACACATCTAAATCATATGATTTTAGACTTATTTGATACACATAGTTGGGTTGTATTAGTGTTTTAATGGTATTTTGGAGTATTTATAAATATTGGGAAGAAAAGGAAATTTGCATGGATTATGCTCTTAAAGAGTGTAAAAAGGAATGATCTGAATTGAAGAGTCAAAGGAGGAAAGAAGAAATATAATTGACGGAATAGAAGTATGCGACCCTAGGAAACCTATACCACTGGATAGTACATGTCAAGAGCTTTCCAAAAATATATGATACATCCTAAACGAAGTCCGTATGAAAAAACCTTCGAACGTTTGATAGGAAAGGTACAAGTCGACAATGCACAAGCGGCAACCGCACCACACGAAGGAGGGCAGCCGCACCATAATTACAGAAGATGAGAAAATTCCTTCCCACTAGGGGGCAGTCGCTCACCTCCCTATGGGGCGGCCGCACTCCCCTTCTCCAGCAGATATTCTGATTTCGTTTTCAACAAGAATTATGCAATTATTTCCATATTTTCAACACCTTCTCTCCCGAGTATATATATCCAACTCCAGACACTTTTAGGGATTTTGTTTTATGATTTATTCTATTTTTTGCATCTCTTCATGGGAGGATTCAAGGATTCGATTCCACGTTTTGATGTTCTTTATTTTATTTTCTGTTTTCTTTCTTATGGATATGAGTAGCTAATTTTCTAGGTTCATGGATTGGATGTCACAAGTACCACAACACTATGTTATAGATTTAATTATTCCATTATATCTCGTTCTTGTTTTCAAAGTATTAATCTATATTTGTTTTAGGGTTTCAATCATATGTTAAGATTCAAATTGGCCTTTAAACTAATTGGGTATAAATTGGGACATTAACCTGGGTGATTTATACATTGACCACTTGTAGCGATGCGCGGAAAAACTCGGTTTTCCTAAACTATTTGTTTTTGTTTTTGAGGGTCGCCACCTATATTATTGATTGGAAATATAGAAAAACCATTTTTGAAAGATTTCGGGTTCGGGGCTTAAGTTATGGAATGGGAAGGTCAAGGAGCACCCATTCCACCCAATCCGAAGATTGGTCTTGCTAAAGGGGGGTTTTCAATGAAAAAAGACATTTTAAATAAACAAGTAAAAATATCCATTTAACGAGGTTAAACGGAATATAGGATCGATTGCTACGAGACCGTTCCCATGATTTGGAGAGACACTAGGCCGATCCTTGTAGACACCCCATTCTGAACCCATCGGATCACATTTATACCGCTCTAAGTCTCGATTTGAGTCAAGAAGTAGAAATCCACCATTTCGTCATGTTTCGTTAAGTTTTGACTAACCACCGTTAGTTTGGGACTAAACTGCATACGAAATAATGAGGGAAGACTGCATTATCTTGCGCGAAATAGCGTGTCTCGCACGAGATAAAGGTGTTCTGCAGAATGCAGATAGCAGTTTCCTCGTCGATTTCAACCTCTTTTCGGGATAAAACTCCATCTATTCGGCCAACCAATGAATTTTGGAGTCTGGAACCTTCTCAAGGTGTTTGATCTCATCTTCAACACCTCTCCAACACCTATAAATACCTGAAGACTTTCAGTATTTCAGAGGTCCACAATCCCAACAATCCCCCTACATTTACTGGTTTCTCTCCTTGAAAGATTCCTGTAAATCACCCTAAAATCACCTAATAGTTTGTTTGTCAACCTTGTTGTTAAATAAACATCAAGATTCGAGTCAAGGACTGAGGCGAAGCTCTGTCCGTGTCAAGATTCGACTCTAAACTTGAGTCAAAACTCTGCCCGAATCACCTCACGCAAGGTAACCTCTATTTTCTTTCTAATTGATTGTTAGAGTGGTATAAATACATAGAATCTAGGATCGGCCTAGAGCCTCCCTAAATCATGGGGATGGTCTCGAAGCAATCGATCCTACATTCCGTTTAACCCCGTTAAATGGATCTTTACTTTATTTTTTATTTTGAAATGGGTGCTCCTTGACCTTCCCATTCCATAACCTAAGCCCCGAACCCAAAAATCTCTTTCAAAATGGTTTTTCTATGTTTCCAAACGAATAATATAGGTGGCGACTCAAAAGATGTTCAAAAAAGGGTAAAAGAAAATCCGCGCATCGCTACAGTGGCGACTCCTCTGGGGACAATTAATTAAGAAGCTTAAACATGCGTCAAAATTAAAAGAGAGGTTTTCAAAAAAAATAATAAATAAATTCGTTTTTTTCTCCAGATTAGGCATATCTCGCATGAGATATCTTATCCCGCGCGAGATATCGCTTCGGCAATCTGGTGTCTTCTGGTTTTCCCTGTTCATCTCAAAGTCCAAGACAAAGGTCGAACACGCAAGGGGGATCCCAGAATTCATTATCTGCAGAGTTTCTTCATCTTAAGGCCTCCCTTAAGATGTCGAACTCGAATCCGTATTTAAGTTTAAATAATTGATTGTTATTTACAAACTGGGTGTGATTGGGTTTTATTTTATTAAAGTCCGGTCCATTGGAGATTCGGGAGTTGTAATTAATTTATTCATCTCTCTCTCTCTCTCTCATTATTTGGAACTACGATGGCCTGAGTCTTCCTAAATTGGGAGAAACGTATGCAACCATTTGGTGCGGCCACTATTTGTTTTTCTTTTATTCTTTCAAAAAAAAAATCTCTATTTTTATCTATCACCTAGATTGACTATCACACACGCGCACTCATGTTATATCTGTCATTGCACTACATACCCTCTATAAACCCGGGACCCACACTAAGGACGGATGACGGTAACCACCTAGTCGCCGGTCTCTCCGAAGTTGGATCATCCCACTCCGCGTATTCAATCCACCTAGATTGTCATATTGCGGAGAGCCTAGCCTTCCAGCCCTGCATCGCCACATTTTCATGTAGATTGTCCTTTTAGGATCACTCCGTGACCGGTCGGTTTGACTCGGTGATATTTTCTTGTTTTTGACCAAAATAAAGCCATGTAAAATTGACAATAAAGAAGGACTCGAAAAAGTCCCTCGAAAAAGTCCCTTTGGAAAAGTCCCTTCGGAATGACCCTTTCGGATGTCCCTTTAAAAGAAAAAATAATATATATCCTTCAAAAAACAATCTTACATGGCTTTGTTTTACAAAAATCGGACTGATTGCTTAGTTGTTAGGTTGTGATAAAGACCTTAGAAACCCCTCAAAACGGATTCTCCGTTCCGACAAAAATTTAGGTCTAATAAAAATCGACTTTCCGTGTGATTGTCTCGTGCGTGACTACATGTCTCGCGCGAGATAAGGCCCCTGTTTGCTGTGTTCGAGCCTAAACCATTTAAGCCTGCTTTCGACTCGTTGGGGCTAGATATGATCCTGACGTCATCTCTGCATCTCTTCTGTCAGTTTTCCGAAGCTACTCAACTTCAAGACTCCCAACACAATGTCTACCGAAAAGCACGTCATCACCAAGAAGGACCTTGAACAACAAACTCTACAAGACTTGACCAAGTCCCTTGTCGCGGAAATGGAACATGTGGGAGGTTGGAGAGAAGCTTTTGATGTGCCTACCACTCGCATTGCTAGAGATTTCCAGAAGATGGAAAGTGGCTCTGACAGCGGGCAATCATCTGTGCAAGAAGAGCTAAGTGACATCAAGGCTCAACTTGCCAAAGCCCTGCAGCAAATTGACAACAACGATGCATGGCACAACATGGAAGAATCCATCCAAGCTGACAAGACAAAGATGTTGATTGAAGAACTTGAAGAGGTCAAAAGCGAACTCGAGGCTATGACCCAAAAGTGTATCACTCTCGAAGCCCACATTGAAGATGACATTGATGAGAGGGTCAAGTATTACCTCAATACTCTTTACCGTGACCTCAAGGAGCAAATGGAAGAAGAATATCAGTCTCGCCTACAAGAACCATATTCGAGACCTCCACAATCAAATGGCTAAGCGAAGGAAGGGTAGGATCTTCTCCGACATTGGAAGGATCTCTCTCGATCAACTCTTCAGAAGTCTTCACAAGGATGGAAAGATGAAGCCAATGGAAGGTTACATACCCAAGAGAGAAGGACGAGCTCCACACCTCTACTGCTACTACCATCAATGTCATGGCCACCATACCGATGATTGTTTCAACCTAAAGAATGCAATCCAAGATTTAATTGACAGTGGTCTCGTCAAAATTGCTCCTAGCGGAGGTGTTATAAGTTGGAAGAGTTAGAGGAATGAAATCTTTTTTTTTTCCTTTCAGTCATTTACTCTTATTTGCAAAAGAAACGATTAGTAGCCTAGTTTAGTTTGGGTACTACTTGCCTAAAATTCTCATTTGTGAGCAAGAGTACCAAGTTTGCTTTTCAATAATAGTTAGTCAGTATTTTCATTTTAAAATTCTGATTACTTATTTCTACCGCGAAAGTGAAACGAAAACGATTACTCCAAGGCACTTCGGTTTTCTGGAAACCTTCCTGTTTGGAGAATGATGCAAGCAAAAGGATACTTCCCTGGCTTGGGACTTGGAAAACACTTGCAAGGGATAACGGAACCACTACCGGTTCCCCCACCACACACGAAGCATGGCATAGGATACATCATTTCCATCCACGATGGAGATGACGAAGAAGAGTGGGACTTCACTCAATTCAAGTGGGAAGGAACCGCATACAAAGGCCA